>CM051240.1:115525704-116125704 GCA_027917425.1 Gastrophryne carolinensis
GAGCCCAAACATTGCTTTAAAGAGACACTGGAGTTGGCTGCAGGAGCCCAAAAATTGGATGAATCACACCCTGGAGTTGCAAGCAGCAGCAGCAGCCCAAACATTGCTTTAAAGAGAAACTGGAGTTGGCTGCAGAAGCCCAAAAATTAGATGAATCACACCCTGGAGTTGCAAGCAGCAGCAGTAGCATCAGCAGCAGCATGAGCCCAAACATTGCTTTAAAGAGACACTGGAGTTGACTGCAGAAGCCCAAAAATTGGATAAATCACACACTGGTGTTGCAAGCAGCAGCAGGAGCAGCAGAAGCAGGAGCAGGAGCCCAGACATTGCTTTAAAGAGAGACTGAAGTTGGCTGCAGGAGCCCAAACATTGGATGAATCACACCCTGGAGTTGCAAGCAGCAGCAGCAGGTGCAGCAGGAGCCCAAACATTGCTTTAAAGAGACACTGGAGTTGGCTGCAGGAGCCCAAAAATTGGATGAATCACACCCTGAAGTTGCAAGCAGCAGCAGCAGGAGCCCAAACATTGCTTTAAAGAGACACTGGAGTTGGCTGCAGGAGCCCAAAAATTGGATGAATCACACCCTGGAATTGCAAGCAGCAGCAGCAGCAGGAGCAGTAGCAGCAGCAGTAGGAGCCCAAACACTGGTTTAAAGAGACACTGGAGTTGGCTGCAGGAGCCCAAAAATTGGATGAATCACACCCTGGAGTTGCAAGCAGCAGCAGCAGAAGCCCAAATACTGCTTTAAAGAGACACTGGAGTTGGCTGCAGGAGCCCAAAAATTGGATGAATCACACCCTGGAGTTGCAAGCAGCAGGAGCAGGAGCCCAAACATTGCTTTAAAGAGACACTGGAGTTGGCTGCAGGAGCCCAAAAATTGGATGAATCATACCCTGGAGTGGCAAGCAGCAGCAGCAGCAGGAGCAGCAGCAGCAGCAGCAGGAGCCCAGACATTGCTTTAAAGAGACACTGGAGTTGGCTGCAGGAGCCCAAAAATTGGATGAATCACACCCTGGAGTTGAAAGCAGCAGCAGGAGGAGCAGCAGGAGCAGAAGCCCAAACATTACTTTAAAGAGACACTGAATTTGGCTGCAGGAGCCCAAAAATTGGATGAATCACACCCTGGAGTTGCAAGCAGCAGCAGCAGGAGCAGGAGCCCAAACATTGCTTTAAAGAGACACTGGAGTTGGCTGCAGGAGCCCAAAAACTGGATGAATTACACCCTGGAGTTGCAAGCAGCAGGAGCAGCAGCAGCAGGAGCCCAAACATTGCTTTAAAGATACACTGGAGTTGGCTGCAGGAGCCCAAAAATTGGATGAATAACACCCTGGAGTGGCAAGCAGCAGCAGCAGGAGCCCAAACATTACTTTATAGAGACACTGGAGTTGGCTGCAGGAGCCCAAAAATGGGATGAATCATACCCTGGAGTTGAAAGCAGCAGGAGAAGCAGCAGCAGGAGTCCAAACATTACCTTAAAGAGACACTGGAGTTGGCTGCAGAACCAAAGAAATAGGATGAATCATACCCTGGAGTTGCAAGCAGCAGGAGCAGCAGCAGCAGCAGGAGCCCAAACATTGCTTTAAATAGACACTGGAGTTGGCTGCAGGAGCCCAAAAATTGGATGAATCACACCCTTGAGTTGCAAGCAGCAGCAGCAGCAGGAGCCCAAACATTGCATTAAAGAGACACTGGAGTTGGCTGCAGAAGCCCAAAATTTGGATGAATCACACCCTGGAGTTGCAAGCAGTAGCAAGAGCAGCAGCATCAGGAGCAGGAGCCCAAACATTACTTTAAAGAGACACTGGATTTGGCTGCAGGAGCCAAAAAATTGGATGAATCACACCCTGGAATTGCAAGCAGCAGCAGCAGGAGCAGCAGCAGCAGGAGCAGGAGCCCAAACATTACTTTAAAGAGACACTGGATTTGGCTGCAGGAGCCCGAAAATTGGATGAATCACACCCTGGAGTTGCAAGCAGCAGGAGCAGCAGCAGCAGGAGCAGGAGCCCAAACATTACTTTAAAGAGACACTGGATTTGGCTGCAGGAGCCCAAAAATTGGATGAATCACACCCTGGAGTGGCAAGCAGCAGCACCAAGAGCAGCAGCAGCAGGAGCCAAAAACTTTGCTTTAAAAATACACTGGAGTTGGCTGCAGGAGCCCAAAAATTGAAAGAATCACACCCTGGAGTTGCAAGCAGCAGCAGCAGGAGGAGCCCAAACATTGCTTTAAAGAGACACTGGAGTTGGCTGGAGGATCCCAACATTTGGATGAATCACACCTTGGAGTTGCAAGCAGCAGCAGAAGCAGGAGTAGGAGCCCAAACATTACTTTAAAGAGACACTGGAGTTGGCTGCAGAAGCCCAAAAATTGGATGAATCACACCCTGGATTTGCAAGTAGCAGCAGCTGGAGCAGGAGCCCAAACATTGCTTTAAAGAGACACTGGAGTTGGCTGCAGGAGCCCAAAAATTGGATGAATCACACCCTGGAGTTGCAAGCAGCAGCAGCAGTAGCAGCAGCAGTAGGAGCCCAAACATTGATTTAAAGAGACACTGGAGTTGGCTGCAGGAGCCCAAAAATTGGATGAATCACACCCTGGAGTTGCAAGCAGCAGCAGCAGGAGCAGTAGCAGCATCAGTAGGAGCCCAAACATTGATTTAAAGAGACACTGGAGTTGGCTGCAGGAGCACAAAAAATGGATGAATCACACCCTGGAGTTGCAAGCAGCAGCGGGAGCCCAAACATTGCTTTAAAGAGACACTGGAGTTGGCTGCAGAAGCCCAAAAATTAGTTGAATCAAACCCTGGAGTTGCAAGCAGCAGCAGCAGCAGGAGCAGCAGCAGCAGCAGCAGGAGCCCAGACATTGCTTTAAAGAGACACTGGAGTTGGCTGCAGGAGCCCAAAAATTGGATGAATCACACCCTGGAGTTGAAAGCAGCAGCAGGAGGAGCAGCAGGAGCAGAAGCCCAAACATTACTTTAAAGAGACACTGAATTTGGCTGCAGGAGCCCAAAAATTGGATGAATCACACCCTGGAGTTGCAAGCAGCAGCAGCAGGAGCAGGAGCCCAAACATTACTTTAAAGAGACACTGGAGTTGGCTGCAGGAGCCCAAAAACTGGATGAATTACACCCTGGAGTTGCAAGCAGCAGGAGCAGCAGCAGCAGGAGCCCAAACATTGCTTTAAAGATACACTGGAGTTGGCTGCAGGAGCCCAAAAATTGGATGAATAACACCCTGGAGTGGCAAGCAGCAGCAGCAGGAGCCCAAACATTACTTTATAGAGACACTGGAGTTGGCTGCAGGAGCCCAAAAATGGGATGAATCATACCCTGGAGTTGAAAGCAGCAGGAGAAGCAGCAGCAGGAGTCCAAACATTACCTTAAAGAGACACTGGAGTTGGCTGCAGAACCAAAGAAATAGGATGAATCATACCCTGGAGTTGCAAGCAGCAGGAGCAGCAGCAGCAGCAGGAGCCCAAACATTGCTTTAAATAGACACTGGAGTTGGCTGCAGGAGCCCAAAAATTGGATGAATCACACCCTTGAGTTGCAAGCAGCAGCAGCAGCAGGAGCCCAAACATTGCATTAAAGAGACACTGGAGTTGGCTGCAGAAGCCCAAAATTTGGATGAATCACACCCTGGAGTTGCAAGCAGTAGCAAGAGCAGCAGCATCAGGAGCAGGAGCCCAAACATTACTTTAAAGAGACACTGGATTTGGCTGCAGGAGCCAAAAAATTGGATGAATCACACCCTGGAATTGCAAGCAGCAGCAGCAGGAGCAGCAGCAGCAGGAGCAGGAGCCCAAACATTACTTTAAAGAGACACTGGATTTGGCTGCAGGAGCCCGAAAATTGGATGAATCACACCCTGGAGTTGCAAGCAGCAGGAGCAGCAGCAGCAGGAGCAGGAGCCCAAACATTACTTTAAAGAGACACTGGATTTGGCTGCAGGAGCCCAAAAATTGGATGAATCACACCCTGGAGTGGCAAGCAGCAGCACCAAGAGCAGCAGCAGCAGGAGCCAAAAACTTTGCTTTAAAAATACACTGGAGTTGGCTGCAGGAGCCCAAAAATTGAAAGAATCACACCCTGGAGTTGCAAGCAGCAGCAGCAGGAGGAGCCCAAACATTGCTTTAAAGAGACACTGGAGTTGGCTGGAGGATCCCAAAATTTGGATGAATCACACCTTGGAGTTGCAAGCAGCAGCAGAAGCAGGAGCAGGAGCCCAAACATTACTTTAAAGAGACACTGGAGTTGGCTGCAGAAGCCCAAAAATTGGATGAATCACACCCTGGATTTGCAAGTAGCAGCAGCTGGAGCAGGAGCCCAAACATTGCTTTAAAGAGACACTGGAGTTGGCTGCAGGAGCCCAAAAATTGGATGAATCACACCCTGGAGTTGCAAGCAGCAGCAGCAGTAGCAGCAGCAGTAGGAGCCCAAACATTGATTTAAAGAGACACTGGAGTTGGCTGCAGGAGCCCAAAAATTGGATGAATCACACCCTGGAGTTGCAAGCAGCAGCAGCAGGAGCAGTAGCAGCATCAGTAGGAGCCCAAACATTGATTTAAAGAGACACTGGAGTTGGCTGCAGGAGCACAAAAAATGGATGAATCACACCCTGGAGTTGCAAGCAGCAGCGGGAGCCCAAACATTGCTTTAAAGAGACACTGGAGTTGGCTGCAGAAGCCCAAAAATTAGTTGAATCAAACCCTGGAGTTGCAAGCAGCAGCAGCAGCAGTAGCATCAGCAGCAGCAGGAGCCCAAACATTGCTTTAAAGAGACACTGGAGTTGGCTGCAGAAGCCCAAAAATTGGATAAATCACACACTGGTGTTGCAAGCAGCGGCAGGAGCAGCAGCAGCAGGAGCAGGAGCCCAAACATTGCTTTAAAGAGACACTGGAGTTGGCTGCAGGAGCCCAAACTTGGATGAATCACACCCTGGAGTTGCAAGCAGCAGCAGCAGCAGGAGCCCAAACATTGCTATAAAGAGACCCTGGAGTTGGCTGCAGGAGCCCAAAAAGTTGATGAATCACACCCTGGAGTTGCAAGCAGCAGGAGCAGCAGCAGCAGGAGCAGGAGCCCAAACATTACTTTAAAGAGACACTGGATTTGGCTGCAGGAGCCCAAAAATTGGATGAATCACACCCTGAAGTTGCAAGCAGCAGCACCAAGAGCAGCAGCAGCAGCAGCAGGAGCCCAAACATTGCTTTAAAGAGACACTGTAGTTGGCTGCAGGAGCCCAAAAATTGGATGAATCAAACCCTGGAGTGGCAAGCAGCAGCAGCAGGAGCAGCAGCAGCAGCGGTAGGAGCCGAAACTTTGCTTTAAAAATACACTGGAGTTGGCTGCAGGAGTCCAAAAACTGGATGAATCACACCCTGGAGTTCCAAGCAGCAGCAGCAGGAGGAGCCAAAACATTGCTTTAAAGAGACACTGGAGTTGGCTGCAGGAGCCCAAAATTTGGATGAATCACACCTTAGAGTTGCAAGCAGCAGCAGCAGGAGCCCAAACATTGCTTTAAAGAGACACTGGAGTTGGCTGCAGAAGCCCAAAAATTAGATGAATCACACCCTGGAGTTGCAAGCAGCAGCAGCAGGAGCAGGAGCAAAAACATTGCTTTAAAGAGACACTGGAGTTGGCTGCAGGAGCCCAAAATTTGGATGAATCACACCTTGGAGTTGCAAGCAGCAGCAGCAGCAGCAGCAGGAGCAGGAGCCCAAACATTACTTTAAAGAGACACTGGAGTTGGCTGCAGGGGCCCAAAAATTGGATGAATCACACCCTGGAGTTGCAAGCAGCAGCAGCAGGAGCCCAAACATTGCCTTAAAGAGACACTGGAGTTGGCTGCAGAAGCCCAAAAACTAGATGAATCACACCCTGGAGTTGCAAGCAGCAGCAGCAGTAGCATCAGCAGCAGCAGGAGCCCAAACATTGCTTTAAAGAGACACTGGAGTTGGCTGCAGAAGCCAAAAAATTGGATGAATCACAGCCTGGAGTTGCAAGCAGCAGCAGCAGGAGCAGCAGCAGCAGGAGCCCAAACATTACTTTAAAGAGACACAGTAGTTGGCTGCAGGAGCCCAAAAATGGATGAATCACACCCTGGAGTTACAAGCAGCAGCAGCAGCAGGAGCAGCAGCAGCAGCGGTAGGAGCCCAAACTTTGCTTTAAAAATACACTGGAGTTGGCTGCAGGAGCCCAAAAATTGGATGAATCACACCCTGGAGTTGCAAGCAGCAGCAGCAGGAGGAGCCCAAACATTGCTTTAAAGAGACACTGGATTTGGCTGCAGGAGCCCAAAATTTGGATGAATCACACCTTGGAGTTGCAAGCAGCAGCAGCAGCAGGAGCAGGAGCCCAAACATTACTTTAAAGATACACTGGAGTTGGCTGCAGAAGCCCAAAAATTGGATGAATCACACCCTGGAATTGCAAGTAGCAGCAGCAGGAGCCCAAACATTGCTTTAAAGAGACACTGGAGTTGGCTGCAGGAGCCCAACAATTGGATAAATCACACCCTTGAGTTGCAAGCAGCAGCAGCAGCAGCAGCAGCAGGAGCCCAAACATTGCTTTAAAGAGACACTGGGGTTGGCTGCAGGAGCCCAAAAATTGGATGAATCACACCCTGGAGTTGCAAGCAGCAGCAGCAGGAGCCCAAATATTGCTTTAAAGAGACACTGGAGTTGGCTGCAGGAGCCCAAAAATTGGATGAATCACACCCTGGAGTGGCAAGCAGCAGCATCAGCAGGAGCCCAAACATTGCTTTAAAGAGACACTGGATTTGGCTGCAGGAGCCCAAAATTAGCTGAATCACACCCTGGAGTTGCAAGCAGCAGCAGCAGGAGCCCAAGCATTGCATTAAAGAGACACTGGATTTGGCTGCAGGAGCCCAAAAATTGGATGAATCACACCCTGGATTTGCAAGCAGCAGCAGCAGGAGCAGGAGCCCAAACATTACTTTAAAGAGACACTGGAGTTGGCTGCAGGAGCCCAAAATTTGGATGAATTACACCCTGGAGTTGCAAGCAGCAGCAGGAGCAGCAGCATCAGGAGCAGGAGCCCAAACATTACTTTAAAGAGACACTGGATTTGGCTGCAGGAGCCAAAAAATTGGATGAATCACACCCTGGAGTTGCAAGCAGCAGCAGCAGGAGCAGCAGCAGCAGCATGAGCCCAAACATTGCTTTAAAGAGACAGTGGAGTTGACTGCAGAAGCCCAAAAAATGGATAAATCGCACACTGGTGTTGCAAGCAGCAGCAGGAGCAGCAGCAGCAGGAGCAGGAGCCCAAACATTGCTTTAAAGAGACACTGGAGTTGGCTGCAGGAGCCCAAAAATTGGATGAATCACACCCTGGAGTTGCAAGCAGCAGCAGGAGCCCAAACATTGCTTTAAAGAGACACTAGAGTTGGCTGCAGGAGCCCAAAAATTGGATGAATCACACCCTGAAGTTGCAAGCAGCAGCAGCAGGAGCAGCAGCAGAAGGAGCCCAAACATTGCTTTAAAGAGACACTGGATTTGGCTGCAGGAGCCCAAAATTAGCTGAATCACACCCTGGAGTTGCAAGCAGCAGCAGCAGGAGCCCAAGCATTGCATTAAAGAGACACTGGATTTGGCTGCAGGAGCCCAAAAATTGGATGAATCACACCCTGGATTTGCAAGCAGCAGCAGCAGGAGCAGGAGCCCAAACATTACTTTAAAGAGACACTGGAGTTGGCTGCAGGAGCCCAAAATTTGGATGAATTACACCCTGGAGTTGCAAGCAGCAGCAGCAGCAGCAGCAGCAGGAGCCCAAACATTGCTTTAAAGAGACACTGGGGTTGGCTGCAGGAGCCCAAAAATTGGATGAATCACACCCTGGAGTTGCAAGCAGCAGCAGCAGGAGCCCAAATATTGCTTTAAAGAGACACTGGAGTTGGCTGCAGGAGCCCAAAAATTGGATGAATCACACCCTGGAGTGGCAAGCAGCAGCATCAGCAGGAGCCCAAACATTGCTTTAAAGAGACACTGGATTTGGCTGCAGGAGCCCAAAATTAGCTGAATCACACCCTGGAGTTGCAAGCAGCAGCAGCAGGAGCCCAAGCATTGCATTAAAGAGACACTGGATTTGGCTGCAGGAGCCCAAAAATTGGATGAATCACACCCTGGATTTGCAAGCAGCAGCAGCAGGAGCAGGAGCCCAAACATTACTTTAAAGAGACACTGGAGTTGGCTGCAGGAGCCCAAAATTTGGATGAATTACACCCTGGAGTTGCAAGCAGCAGCAGGAGCAGCAGCATCAGGAGCAGGAGCCCAAACATTACTTTAAAGAGACACTGGATTTGGCTGCAGGAGCCAAAAAATTGGATGAATCACACCCTGGAGTTGCAAGCAGCAGCAGCAGGAGCAGCAGCAGCAGCATGAGCCCAAACATTGCTTTAAAGAGACAGTGGAGTTGACTGCAGAAGCCCAAAAAATGGATAAATCGCACACTGGTGTTGCAAGCAGCAGCAGGAGCAGCAGCAGCAGGAGCAGGAGCCCAAACATTGCTTTAAAGAGACACTGGAGTTGGCTGCAGGAGCCCAAAAATTGGATGAATCACACCCTGGAGTTGCAAGCAGCAGCAGGAGCCCAAACATTGCTTTAAAGAGACACTAGAGTTGGCTGCAGGAGCCCAAAAATTGGATGAATCACACCCTGAAGTTGCAAGCAGCAGCAGCAGGAGCAGCAGCAGAAGGAGCCCAAACATTGCTTTAAAGGGACACTGGAGTTGGCTGCAGGAGCCCAAAAATTGGATGAATCACACCCTGGAGTTGCAAGCAGCAGCAGCAGGAGCAAGAGTCCAAACATTACTTTAAAGAGACACTGGAGTTGGCTGCAGGAGCCCAAAATTTGGATGAATTACACCCTGGAGTTGCAAGCAGCAGGAGCAGCAACAGCAGGAGCAGGAGCCCAAACATTGCTTTAAAGAGACACTGGAGTTGGCTGCAGGAGCCCAAAAATTGGATGAATCACACCCTGGAGTTGCAAGCAGCAGCAGCAAGAGCAGCAGCAGCAGCATGAACCCAAACATTGCTTTAAAGAGACAGTGGAGTTGACTGAATAAGCCCAAAAATTGGATAAATCGCACACTGGTGTTGCAAGTAGCAGCAGGAGCAGCAGCAGCAGGAGCAGGAGCCCAAACATTGCTTTAAAGAGACACTGGAGTTGGCTGCAGGAGCCCGAAAATTGGATGAATCACACCCTGGAGTTGCAAGCAGCAGCAGCAGTAGCATCAGCAGCAGCATGAGCCCAAACATTGCTTTAAAGAGACAGTGGAGTTGACTGCAGAAGCCCAAAAATTGGATGAATCACACCCTGAAGTTGCAAGCAGCAGCAGCAGGAGCAGCAGCAGAAGGAGCCCAAACATTGCTTTAAAGGGACACTGGAGTTGGCTGCAGGAGCCCAAAAATTGGATGAATCACACCCTGGAGTGTCAAGCAGCAGCAGCAGGAGCCCAAATATTGCTTTAAAGAGACACTGGAGTTGGCTGCAGGAGCCCAAAAATTGGATGAATCACACCCTGGAGTTGCAAGCAGCAGCAGCAGCAGGAGCCCAAACATTGCGTTAAAGAGACACTGGATTTGGCTGCAGGAGCCCAAAATTAGCTGAATCACACCCTGGAGTTGCAAGCAGCAGCAGCAGGAGCCCAAGCATTGCATTAAAGAGACACTGGATTTGGCTGCAGGACCCCAAAAATTGGATGAATCACACCCTGGAGTTGCAAGCAGCAGCAGCAGGAGCAAGAGTCCAAACATTACTTTAAAGAGACACTGGAGTTGGCTGCAGGAGCCCAAAATTTGGATGAATTACACCCTGGAGTTGCAAGCAACAGGAGCAGCAGCAGCAGGAGCAGGAGCCCAAACATTGCTTTAAAGAGACACTGGAGTTGGCTGCAGGAGCCCAAAAATTGGATGAATCACACCCTGGAGTTGCAAGCAGCAGCAGCAGGAGCCCAAACATTACTTTATAGAGACACTGGAGTTGGCTGCAGGAGCCCAAAAATAGGATGAATCACACCCTGGAGTTGAAAGCAGCAGCAGCAGGAGAAGCAGCAGCAGAAGCCCAAACATTACCTTAAAGAGACACTGGAGTTGGCTGCAGGAGCCCAGAAATAGGATCAATCATACCCTGGAGTTGCAAGCAGCAGCAGCAGCAGCAGCAGCCGGATTCCAAACATTGCTTTAAAGAGACACTGGAGTTGGCTGCAGGAGCCCAAAAATTGGATGACTCACACCCTTGAGTTGCAAGCAGCAGCAGCAGCAGGAGCCCAAACATTGCATTAAAGAGACACTGGAGTTGGCTGCAGAAGCCCAAAATTTGGATGAATCACACCCTGGAGTTGCAAGCAGCAGCAGAAGCAGCATCATCAGGAGCAGGAGAACAAACATTACTTTAAAGAGACACTGGATTTGGCTACAGGAGCCAAAAAATTGGATGAATCACACCCTGGAATTGCAAGCAGCAGCAGCAGGAGCAGCAGAAGCAGGAGCAGGAGCCCAAACAGTACTTTAAAGAGACACTGGATTTGGCTGCAGGAGCCCAAAAATTGGATGAACCACGCCCTGGAGTTGCAAGCAGCAGGAGCAGCAGCAGCAGGAGCAGGAGCCCAAACATTACTTTAAAGAGACACTGGATTTGGCTGCAGGAGCCCAAAAATTGGATGAATCACACCCTGGAGTTGCAAGCAGCAGCACCAAGAGCAGCAGCAGCAGCAGCAGGTGCCCAAACATTGCTTTAAAGAGACACTGTAGTTGGCTGCAGGAGCCCAAAAATTGGATGAATCACACCCTGGAGTTGCAAGCAGCAGCAGCAGGAGGAACAGCAGCAGCGGTAGGAGCCCAAACTTTGCTTTAAAAATACACTGGAGTTGGCACCAGGAGCCCAAAAATTGGATGAATCACACCCTGGAGTTGCAAGCAGCAGCAGCAGGAGGAGCCCAAACATTGCTTTAAAGAGACACTGGAGTTGGCTGCAGGAGCCCAAAATTCGGATGAATCACACCTTGGAGTTGCAAGCAGCAGCAGGAGCAGGAGCCCAAACATTACTTTAAAGAGACACTGGAGTTGGCTGCAGAAGCCCAAAATTTGGATGAATCACACCCTGGAGTTGCAAGTAGCAGCAGCAGGAGCAGGAGCCCAAACATTGCTTTAAAGAGACACTGGAGTTGGCTGCAGGAGCCCAAAAATTGGATGAATCACACCCTGGAGTTGCAAGCAGCAGCAGCAGCCCAAACATTGCTTTAAAGAGAAACTGGAGTTGGCTGCAGAAGCCCAAAAATTAGATGAATCACACCCTGGAGTTGCAAGCAGCAGCAGTAGCATCAGCAGCAGCATGAGCCCAAACATTGCTTTAAAGAGACACTGGAGTTGACTGCAGAAGCCCAAAAATTGGATAAATCACACACTGGTGTTGCAAGCAGCAGCAGGAGCAGCAGAAGCAGGAGCAGGAGCCCAGACATTGCTTTAAAGAGAGACTGAAGTTGGCTGCAGGAGCCCAAACATTGGATGAATCACACCCTGGAGTTGCAAGCAGCAGCAGCAGGTGCAGCAGGAGCCCAAACATTGCTTTAAAGAGACACTGGAGTTGGCTGCAGGAGCCCAAAAATTGGATGAATCACACCCTGAAGTTGCAAGCAGCAGCAGCAGGAGCCCAAACATTGCTTTAAAGAGACACTGGAGTTGGCTGCAGGAGCCCAAAAATTGGATGAATCACACCCTGGAATTGCAAGCAGCAGCAGCAGCAGGAGCAGTAGCAGCAGCAGTAGGAGCCCAAACACTGGTTTAAAGAGACACTGGAGTTGGCTGCAGGAGCCCAAAAATTGGATGAATCACACCCTGGAGTTGCAAGCAGCAGCAGCAGAAGCCCAAATACTGCTTTAAAGAGACACTGGAGTTGGCTGCAGGAGCCCAAAAATTGGATGAATCACACCCTGGAGTTGCAAGCAGCAGGAGCAGGAGCCCAAACATTGCTTTAAAGAGACACTGGAGTTGGCTGCAGGAGCCCAAAAATTGGATGAATCATACCCTGGAGTGGCAAGCAGCAGCAGCAGCAGGAGCAGCAGCAGCAGCAGCAGGAGCCCAGACATTGCTTTAAAGAGACACTGGAGTTGGCTGCAGGAGCCCAAAAATTGGATGAATCACACCCTGGAGTTGAAAGCAGCAGCAGGAGGAGCAGCAGGAGCAGAAGCCCAAACATTACTTTAAAGAGACACTGAATTTGGCTGCAGGAGCCCAAAAATTGGATGAATCACACCCTGGAGTTGCAAGCAGCAGCAGCAGGAGCAGGAGCCCAAACATTGCTTTAAAGAGACACTGGAGTTGGCTGCAGGAGCCCAAAAATTGAAAGAATCACACCCTGGAGTTGCAAGCAGCAGCAGCAGGAGGAGCCCAAACATTGCTTTAAAGAGACACTGGAGTTGGCTGGAGGATCCCAAAATTTGGATGAATCACACCTTGGAGTTGCAAGCAGCAGCAGAAGCAGGAGCAGGAGCCCAAACATTACTTTAAAGAGACACTGGAGTTGGCTGCAGAAGCCCAAAAATTGGATGAATCACACCCTGGATTTGCAAGTAGCAGCAGCTGGAGCAGGAGCCCAAACATTGCTTTAAAGAGACACTGGAGTTGGCTGCAGGAGCCCAAAAATTGGATGAATCACACCCTGGAGTTGCAAGCAGCAGCAGCAGTAGCAGCAGCAGTAGGAGCCCAAACATTGATTTAAAGAGACACTGGAGTTGGCTGCAGGAGCCCAAAAATTGGATGAATCACACCCTGGAGTTGCAAGCAGCAGCAGCAGGAGCAGTAGCAGCATCAGTAGGAGCCCAAACATTGATTTAAAGAGACACTGGAGTTGGCTGCAGGAGCACAAAAAATGGATGAATCACACCCTGGAGTTGCAAGCAGCAGCGGGAGCCCAAACATTGCTTTAAAGAGACACTGGAGTTGGCTGCAGAAGCCCAAAAATTAGTTGAATCAAACCCTGGAGTTGCAAGCAGCAGCAGCAGCAGGAGCAGCAGCAGCAGCAGCAGGAGCCCAGACATTGCTTTAAAGAGACACTGGAGTTGGCTGCAGGAGCCCAAAAATTGGATGAATCACACCCTGGAGTTGAAAGCAGCAGCAGGAGGAGCAGCAGGAGCAGAAGCCCAAACATTACTTTAAAGAGACACTGAATTTGGCTGCAGGAGCCCAAAAATTGGATGAATCACACCCTGGAGTTGCAAGCAGCAGCAGCAGGAGCAGGAGCCCAAACATTACTTTAAAGAGACACTGGAGTTGGCTGCAGGAGCCCAAAAACTGGATGAATTACACCCTGGAGTTGCAAGCAGCAGGAGCAGCAGCAGCAGGAGCCCAAACATTGCTTTAAAGATACACTGGAGTTGGCTGCAGGAGCCCAAAAATTGGATGAATAACACCCTGGAGTGGCAAGCAGCAGCAGCAGGAGCCCAAACATTACTTTATAGAGACACTGGAGTTGGCTGCAGGAGCCCAAAAATGGGATGAATCATACCCTGGAGTTGAAAGCAGCAGGAGAAGCAGCAGCAGGAGTCCAAACATTACCTTAAAGAGACACTGGAGTTGGCTGCAGAACCAAAGAAATAGGATGAATCATACCCTGGAGTTGCAAGCAGCAGGAGCAGCAGCAGCAGCAGGAGCCCAAACATTGCTTTAAATAGACACTGGAGTTGGCTGCAGGAGCCCAAAAATTGGATGAATCACACCCTTGAGTTGCAAGCAGCAGCAGCAGCAGGAGCCCAAACATTGCATTAAAGAGACACTGGAGTTGGCTGCAGAAGCCCAAAATTTGGATGAATCACACCCTGGAGTTGCAAGCAGTAGCAAGAGCAGCAGCATCAGGAGCAGGAGCCCAAACATTACTTTAAAGAGACACTGGATTTGGCTGCAGGAGCCAAAAAATTGGATGAATCACACCCTGGAATTGCAAGCAGCAGCAGCAGGAGCAGCAGCAGCAGGAGCAGGAGCCCAAACATTACTTTAAAGAGACACTGGATTTGGCTGCAGGAGCCCGAAAATTGGATGAATCACACCCTGGAGTTGCAAGCAGCAGGAGCAGCAGCAGCAGGAGCAGGAGCCCAAACATTACTTTAAAGAGACACTGGATTTGGCTGCAGGAGCCCAAAAATTGGATGAATCACACCCTGGAGTGGCAAGCAGCAGCACCAAGAGCAGCAGCAGCAGGAGCCAAAAACTTTGCTTTAAAAATACACTGGAGTTGGCTGCAGGAGCCCAAAAATTGAAAGAATCACACCCTGGAGTTGCAAGCAGCAGCAGCAGGAGGAGCCCAAACATTGCTTTAAAGAGACACTGGAGTTGGCTGGAGGATCCCAAAATTTGGATGAATCACACCTTGGAGTTGCAAGCAGCAGCAGAAGCAGGAGCAGGAGCCCAAACATTACTTTACAGAGACACTGGAGTTGGCTGCAGAAGCCCAAAAATTGGATGAATCACACCCTGGATTTGCAAGTAGCAGCAGCTGGAGCAGGAGCCCAAACATTGCTTTAAAGAGACACTGGAGTTGGCTGCAGGAGCCCAAAAATTGGATGAATCACACCCTGGAGTTGCAAGCAGCAGCAGCAGTAGCAGCAGCAGTAGGAGCCCAAACATTGATTTAAAGAGACACTGGAGTTGGCTGCAGGAGCCCAAAAATTGGATGAATCACACCCTGGAGTTGCAAGCAGCAGCAGCAGGAGCAGTAGCAGCATCAGTAGGAGCCCAAACATTGATTTAAAGAGACACTGGAGTTGGCTGCAGGAGCCCAAAAAATGGATGAATCACACCCTGGAGGTGCAAGCAGCAGCGGGAGCCCAAACATTGCTTTAAAGAGACACTGGAGTTGGCTGCAGAAGCCCAAAAATTAGTTGAATCAAACCCTGGAGTTGCAAGCAGCAGCAGCAGCAGTAGCATCAGCAGCAGCAGGAGCCCAAACATTGCTTTAAAGAGACACTGGAGTTGGCTGCAGAAGCCCAAAAATTGGATAAATCACACACTGGTGTTGCAAGCAGCGGCAGGAGCAGCAGCAGCAGGAGCAGGAGCCCAAACATTGCTTTAAAGAGACACTGGAGTTGGCTGCAGGAGCCCAAACTTGGATGAATCACACCCTGGAGTTGCAAGCAGCAGCAGCAGCAGGAGCCCAAACATTGCTATAAAGAGACCCTGGAGTTGGCTGCAGGAGCCCAAAAAGTTGATGAATCACACCCTGGAGTTGCAAGCAGCAGGAGCAGCAGCAGCAGGAGCAGGAGCCCAAACATTACTTTAAAGAGACACTGGATTTGGCTGCAGGAGCCCAAAAATTGGATGAATCACACCCTGAAGTTGCAAGCAGCAGCACCAAGAGCAGCAGCAGCAGCAGCAGGAGCCCAAACATTGCTTTAAAGAGACACTGTAGTTGGCTGCAGGAGCCCAAAAATTGGATGAATCAAACCCTGGAGTGGCAAGCAGCAGCAGCAGGAGCAGCAGCAGCAGCGGTAGGAGCCGAAACTTTGCTTTAAAAATACACTGGAGTTGGCTGCAGGAGTCCAAAAACTGGATGAATCACACCCTGGAGTTCCAAGCAGCAGCAGCAGGGGGAGCCAAAACATTGCTTTAAAGAGACACTGGAGTTGGCTGCAGGAGCCCAAAATTTGGATGAATCACACCTTAGAGTTGCAAGCAGCAGCAGCAGGAGCCCAAACATTGCTTTAAAGAGACACTGGAGTTGGCTGCAGAAGCCCAAAAATTAGATGAATCACACCCTGGAGTTGCAAGCAGCAGCAGCAGGAGCAGGAGCAAAAACATTGCTTTAAAGAGACACTGGAGTTGGCTGCAGGAGCCCAAAATTTGGATGAATCACACCTTGGAGTTGCAAGCAGCAGCAGCAGCAGCAGCAGGAGCAGGAGCCCAAACATTACTTTAAAGAGACACTGGAGTTGGCTGCAGGGGCCCAAAAATTGGATGAATCACACCCTGGAGTTGCAAGCAGCAGCAGCAGGAGCCCAAACATTGCCTTAAAGAGACACTGGAGTTGGCTGCAGAAGCCCAAAAACTAGATGAATCACACCCTGGAGTTGCAAGCAGCAGCAGCAGTAGCATCAGCAGCAGCAGGAGCCCAAACATTGCTTTAAAGAGACACTGGAGTTGGCTGCAGAAGCCAAAAAATTGGATAAATCACACACTGGTGTTGCAAGCAGCGGCAGGAGCAGCAGCAGCAGTAGCCCAAACATTGCTTTAAAGAGACACTGGATTTAGCTGCAGGAGCCCAAAAATTGGATGAATCACACCCTGGAGTTGCAAGCAGCAGCAGCAGCAGCAGGAGCCCAAACATTGCTTTAAAGAGACACAGGAGTTGGCTGCAGAAGCCCAAAAATTAGATGAATCACACCCTGGAGTTGCAAGCAGCAGCAGCAGTAGCTTCAGCAGCAGAATGAGCCCAAACATTGCTTTAAAGAGACACTGGAGTTGACTGCAGAAGCCCAAAAATTGGATAAATCACACACTGGTGTTGCAAGCAGCAGCAGGAGCAGCAGCAGCAGGAGCAGGAGCCCAAACATTGCTTTAAAGAGACACTGAAGTTGGCTGCAGGAGCCCAAAAATTGGATGAATCACACCCTGGAGTTGCAAGCAGCAGGAGCAGTAGCAGCAACAGTACGAGCCCAAACATTGATTTAAAGAGACACTGGAGTTGGCTGCAGGAGCCCATAAATTGGATGAATCACACCCTGGAGTTGCAAGCAGCAGCAGCAGCAGGAGCCCAAATATTGCTTTAAAGAGACACTGGAGTTGGCTGCAGGAGCCCAAAAATTGGATGAATCACACCCTGGAGTTGCAAGCAGCAGGAGCTGCAGCAGCAGCAGGAGCCCAAACATTGCTTTAAAGAGACACTGGAGTTGGCTGCAGGAGCCCAAAAATTGGATGAATCATACCCTGGAGTGGCAAGCAGCAGCAGCAGCAGCAGGAGCCCAGACATTGCCTTAAAGAGACACTGGAGTTGGCTGCAGGAGCCCAAAAATTGGATGAATCACACCCTGGAGTTGCAAGCAGCAGCAGCAGGAGGAGCAGCAGGAGCAGAAGCCCAAACATTACTTTAAAGAGACACTGAATTTGGCTGCAGGAGCCCAAGAATTGGATGAATCACACCCTGGAGTTGCAAGCAGCAGCAGCAGGAACAGCAACATAAGGAGCCCAAACATTGCCTTAAAAAGACACTGGAGTTGGCTGCAGGAGCCCAAAATTTGGATGAATCACACCTTGGAGTTGCAAGCAGCAGCAGCAGCAGCAGCAGGAGCAGGAGCCCAAACATTACTTTAAAGAGACACTGGAGTTGGCTGCAGAAGCCCAAAAATTGGATGAATCACAACCTGGAGTTGCAAGTAGCAGCAGCAGGAGCAGGAGCCCAAAGATTGCTTTAAAGAGACACTGGAGTTGGCTGCAGGAGCCCAAAAATTGGATGAATCACACCCTGGAGTTGCAAGCAGCAGCAGCAGCAGGAGCCCGAACATTGCTTTAAAGAGACACTGGAGTTGGCTGCAGAAGCCCAAAATTTGGATGAATCACACCCTGGAGTTGCAAGCAGCAGCAACAGTAGCATCAGCAGCAGCATGAGCCCAAACATTGCTTTAAAGAGACACTGGAGTTGAATGCAGAAGCCCAAAAATTGGATAAATCACACACTGGTGTTTCAAGCAGCAGCAGGAGCAGCGGCAGCAGGAGCAGGAGCCCAAACATTGCTTTAAAGAGACACTGGAGTTGGCTGCAGGAGCCCAAAAATTGGATGAATCACACCATGAATTTGCAAGCAGCAGCAGCAGGAGCAGCAGGAGCCCAAACAGTGTTTAAAGGGACACTGGAGTTGGCTGCAGGAGCCCAAAAATTGGATGAATCACATCCTGAAGTTGCAAGCAGCAGCAGCAGGAGCAGCAGCAGCAGGAGCAGGAGCCCAAACGTTGCTTTAAAGAGACACTGGAGTTGGCTGCAGGAGCCCAAAAATTGGATGAATCACACCCTGGAGTTGCAAGCAGCAGCAGCAGGAGCAGTAGCAGCAGCAGCAGGAGCCCAGACATTGCTTTAAAGAGACACTGGAGTTGGCTGCAGGAGCCCAAAAATTGGATGAATCACACCCTGGAGTTGCAAGCAGCAGCAGCAGGAGCAGCAACAGCAGGAGCCCAAACATTGCCTTAAAGAGACACTGGAGTTGGCTGCAGGAGCCCAAAAATTGGATGAATCACATCCTGGAGTTGCAAGCAGCAGCAGCAGGAGCAGCAGCAGTAGGAGCCAAAACATTGCTTTAAAGAGACACTGGAGTTGGCTGCAGGAGCCCAAAAATTGGATGAATAACACCCCGGAGTTGCAAGCAGCAGCAGCAGGAGCAGAAGCAGCAGGAACAGGAGCCCAAACATTACTTTAAAGAGACACTGGAGATGGCTGCAGGAGCCCAAAATTTGGATGAATCACACCTTCGAGTTGCAAGCAGCAGCAGCAGGAGCAGGAGCCCAAACATTACTTTAAAGAGACACTGGAGTTGGCTGCAGAAGCCCAAAAATTGGATGAATCACACCCTGGAGCTGCAAGTAGCAGCAGCAGGAGCAGGTGCCCAAAGATTGCTTTAAAGAGACACTGGAGTTGGCTGAAGGAGCCCAAAAATTGGATGAATCACACCCTGGAGTTGCAAGTAGCAGCAGCAGGAGCCCAAAGATTGCTTTAAAGAGACACTGGAGTTGGCTGCAGGAGCCCAAAAATTGGATGAATCACACCCTGGAGTTGCAAGCAGCAGCAGCAGCAGCAGCAGCAGCAGGTGACCAAACATTGCTTTAAAGAGACACTGGAGTTGGCTGCAGAAGCACAAAAATTGGATGAATCACACCCTGAAGTTGCAAGCAGCAGCAGCAGGAGCAGCAGCAGCAGGAGCCCAAACATTGCTTTAAAAGGACACTGGAGTTGGCTGCAGGAGCCCAAAAATTGGATGAATGCCATCCTGAAGCTGCAAGCAGCAGCAGCAGCAGGAGCAGGAGCCCAAACATTGCTTTAAAGAGACACTGGAGTTGGCTGCAGGAGCCCAACATTTGGATGAATCACACCCTGGAGTTGCAAGCAGCAGGAGCAGTAGCAGCAGCAGTAGGAGCCCAAACATTGATTAAAAGAGACACTGGAGTTGGCTGCAGGAGCCCAAAAATTGGATGAATCACACCCTGGAGTTGCAAGCAGCAGCAGCAGCAGTAGGAGCCCAAACATTGCTTTAAAGAGACACTGGAGTTGGCTGCAGGAGCCCAAAAATTGGATGAATCACACCCTGGAGTTGCAAGCAGCAGCAGCAGCAGCAGCAGGAGCAGCAGGAGCAGAAGCCCAAACATTACTTTAAAGAGACACTGAATTTGGCTGCAGGAGCCCAAAAATTGGATGAATCACACCCTGGAGTTGCAAGCAGCAGCAGCAGCAGGAGCGGCCACAGCAGGAGCCCAAACATTGCTTTAAAGAGACACTGGAGTTGGCTGCAGGAGCCCAAAAATTGGATGAATAACACCCTGGAGTTGCAAGCAGCAGCAGCAGCAGCAGGAGCAGGAGCCCAAACATTACTTTAAAGAGACACTGGAGTTGGCTGCAGGAGCCCAAAAATTGGATGAATCACACCCTGGAGTTGCAAGCAGCAGCAGCAGGAGCAGCGGGCGCCCAAACATTGCTTTAAGGAGACACTGGAGTTGGCTGCAGGAGCCCAAAATAGGAGAAATCACACCCTAGAGTTGCAAGCAGCAGCAGCAGCAGCAGCTGCAGGAGCAGGAGCCCAAACATTGCTTTAAAGAGACACTGGAGTTGACAGCAGGAGCCAAATCATTGGATGAATCACACCCTGGAGTTTCAAGCAGCAGCAGCAGAAGCAGCAGCAGCAGGAGCAGGTGCCCAAACATTGCTTTAAAGAGACCCTGGTGTTGGCTGCAGGAGCCCAAAAATTAGATGAATCACACCCTGGAGTTGCAAGCAGCAGGAGCAGCAGCAGCAGGAGCAGGAGCAGCTGCCCAAACATTACTTTAAAGAGACACTGGAGTTGGCTGCAGAAGCCCAAAAATTGAATGAATCACACCCTGGAGTTGCAAGCAGCAGCAGCAGGAGCCCAAACATTGCTTTACAGAGACACTGGAGTTGGCTGCAGGAGCCTAAAATTAGGATGAATCACACCCTGGAGTTGCAAGCAGCAGCAGGAGCAGCAGCAGCAGCAGCAGGAGCCCAAACATTGCTTTAAAGAGAGACTGGAGTTGGCTGCAGAAGCCCAAAAATTGGATGAATCACACCCTGGAGTGGCAAGCAGCAGCAGCAGGAACAGCAGCAGCAGGAGCAGGAGCCCAAACATTACTTTAAAGAGACACTGGATTTGGCTGCAGGAGTCCAAAAATTGGATGAATCACACCCTGGAGTTGCAAGCAGCAGCAGCAGGAGCAGCAGGAGCAGGAGCCCAAACATTTCTTTAAAGAGACACTGGATTTGGCTGCAGGAGCCCAGAAATTGGATGAATCACACCCTGGAGTTGCAAGCAGCAGCAGCAGGTGCAGCGGGAGCCCAAACATTGCTTTAAGGAGACACTGAAGTTGGCTGCAGGAGCCCAAAAACTGGATGAATCACACCCTGGAGTTGCAAGCAGCAGCAGGAGCAGCAGCAGCAGGAGCAGGAGCCCAAGCATTGCTTTAAAGAGACACTGGAGTTGGCTGTAGAAGCCCAAAAATTGGATGAATCACACCCTGCAGTTGCAAGCAGCAGCAACAGCAGTAGCAGCAGGAGCAGCAGGAGCAGGAGCCCAAACATTACTTTAAAGAGACACTGGATTTGGCTGCAGGAGCCCAAAAATTGGATGAATCACACCCTGGAGTTGCAAGCAGCAGCAGCAAAAGCACAAACATTGCTTGAAACACCCCCTGGAGTTGGCAGCAGCAGCAGGAGCCCAAAAATTGACTGACACACCCTGGAGTTGGCGGCAGCAGCAGCAGGAACCCAGAAATTGGCTTGAAAGCACCCTGAAGTTGGCAGCAGCAGGAGCACAAACATGAGCTAGAAGGCACACCCTGGAGTTGGCAGCAGCATAAGCAGGAGCCCAAACATTGCTTGAAAGACACCCTGGAGTTGGCAGCAGCAGCAGGAGGCCAAAAAGTGGGCTGAAAGGCACATCCTGAAGTTGGCATCAGCAGGAGGCCAAAAATTGGTCTAAAGACATAAATATGTTTTGCACCATTTGGCAAGTGTAAAACGTGGCACCATGCTGAATCTAGTCGCATGCATCAGCCATTGGTGGGTGGAAATCCTGGCTGATCCATCCCTGATTCATTTTGACACAGGTGAGTCTCTCTACATTTTTAGTTGACAGACGAGTTCTCCTCGCCGTAACTATGGCCCCCGCCACACTAAACACCCACTCAGATGGCACGCTACTTGCCAGGCAGGACAGCGTTTCCAGGGCAAACTCTGCTAGTTGCGGCCACAAGCCAAGATTGGCTGCCCAGAAGTCCAGTGGATCCTCAAGGTGTGTTGGCATGGTCAGGAGCCCAAAAATTGGATGAATCACACCCTGGAGTTGCAAGCAGCAGCAGCAGGAGCAGTAGCAGCAGCAGTAGGAGCCCAAACATTGATTTAAAGAGACACTGGAGTTGGCTTCAGGAGCCCAAAAATTGGATGAATCACACTCTGGAGTTGCAAACAGCAGCAGCAGGAGCAGCAGAAGCAGGAGCCCAAATATTGCTTTAAAGAGACACTGGAGTTGGCTGCAGGAACCCAAAAATTGGATGAATCACACCCTGGAGTTGCAAGCATCAGCAGCAGCATGAGCCCAAACATTGCTTTAAAGAGACACTGGAGTTGATTGCAGAAGCCCAAAAATTGGATAAATCACACACTGGTGTTGCAAGCAGCAGCAGGAGCAGCAGCAGCAGGAGCAGTAGGAGCCCAAACATTGCTTTAAAGAGACACTGGAGTTGGCTGCAGGAGCCCAAAAATTGGATGAATCACACCCTGGAGTTGCAAGCAGCAGCAGCAGGAGCAGTAGCAGCAGCAGTAGGAGCCCAAACATCGATTTAAAGAGACACTGGAGTTGGCTGCAGGAGCCCAAAAATTGGATGAATCACACCCTGGAGTTGCAAGCAGCAGCAGCAGGAGCAGCAGCAGCAGGAGCCCAAATATTGCTTTAAAGAGACACTGGAGTTGGCTGCAGGAGCCCGAAAATTGGATGAATCACACCCTGGAGTTGCAAGCAGCAGCACCAGGAGCTGCAGCAGCAGCAGGAGCCCAAACATTGCTTTAAAGAGACACTGGAGTTGGCTGCAGGAGCCCAAAAATTGGATGAATCATACCCTGGAGTGGCAAGCAGCAGCAGCAGGAGCAGCAGCAGCAGGAGCCCAGACATTGCTTTAAAGAGACACTGGAGTTGGCTGCAGGAGCCCAAAAATTGGATGAATCACACCCTGGAGTTGCAAGCAGCAGCAGCAGCAGCAGGAGGAGCAGCAGGAGCAGAAGCCCAAACATTACTTTAAAGAGACACTGAATTTGGCTGCAGGAGCCCAAAAATTGGATGAATCACACCCTGGAGTTGCAAGCAGCAGCAGCAGGAGCAGCAGCAGCAGGAGCCCAAACATTGCCTTAAAGATACACTGGAGTTGGCTGCAGGAGCCCAAAAATTGGATGAATCACATCCTGGAGTTGCAAGCAGCAGCAGGAGCAGCAGCAGTAGGAGCCAAAACATTGCTTTAAAGAGACACTGGAGTTGGCTGCAGGAGCCCAAAAATTGGATGAATAACACCCCGGAGTGCAAGCAGCAGCAGAAGGAGCAGAAGCAGCAGGAACAGGAGCCCAAACATTACTTTAAAGAGACACTGGAGATGGCAGCAGGAGCCCAAAAATTGGATGAATCACACCTTGAAGTTGCAAGCAGCAGCAGCAGGAGCAGGAGCCCAAACATTATGTTAAAGAGACACTGGAGTTGGCTGCAGAAGCCCAAAAATTGGAGGAATCACACCCTGGAATTGCAAGTAGCAGCAGCAGGAGCAGGAGCCCAAAGATTGCTTTAAAGAGACACTGGAGTTGGCTGCAGGAGCCCAAAAATTGGATTAATCACACCTTGGAGTTGCAAGTAGCAGCAGCAGGAGCCCAAACATTGCTTTAAAGAGACCCTGGAGTTGGCTGCAGAAGCCCAAAAATTGGATGAATCACACCCTGGAGTTGCAAGCAGCAGCAGTAGCATCAGCAGCAGCATGAGCCCAAACATTGCTTTAAAGAGACACTGGAGTTGACTGCAGAAGCCCAAAAATTGGATAAATCACACACTGGTGTTGCAAGCAGCAGCAGGAGCAGCAGCAGCAGGAGCAGGAGCCCAAACATTGCTTTAAAGAGAAACTGGAGTTGGCTGCAGGAGCCCAAAAAATGGATGAATCACACCCTGAAGTTGCAAGCAGCAGCAGCAGGAGCAGCAGCAGCAGGAGCCCAAACATTGCTTTAAAGAGACACTGGAGTTGGCTGCAGGAGCCCAAAAATTGGATGAATCACACCCTGGAGTTGCAAGCAGCAGCAGCAGGAGCAGTAGCAGCAGCAGTAGGAGCCCAAACATTGATTAAAAGAGACACTGGAGTTGGCTGCAGGAGCCCAAAAATTGGATGAATCACACCCTGGAGTTGCAAGCAGCAGCAGCAGCAGTAGGAGCCCAAACACTGCTTTAAAGAGACACTGGAGTTGGCTGCAGGAGCCCAAAAATTGGATGAATCACATACTGGAGTTGCAAGCAGCAGCAGCAGGAGCTTCAGCAGCAGCAGGAGCCCAAACATTGCGTTAAAGAGACACTGGAGTTGGATGCAGGAGCCCAAAAATTGGATGAATCATACCCTGGAGTATCAAGCAGCAGCAGTAGGAGCATCAGCAGCAGCAGCAGCAGCAGGAGCCCAGACATTGCTTTAAAGAGACACTGGATTTGGCTGCAGGAGCCCAAAAATTGGATGAATCACACCCTGGAGTTGCAAGCAGCAGCAGCAGCAGGAGCCCAAACATTGCTTTAAAGAGACACTCGAGTTGGCTGCAGAAGCCCAAAAATTGGATGAATCACACCCTGGAGTTGCAAGCAGCAGCAGCAGCAGCATGAGCCCAAACATTGCTTTAAAGAGACACTGGAGTTGACTGCAGAAGCCCAAAAATTGGATAAATCACACACTGGTGTTGCAAGCAGCAGCAGGAGCAGCAGCAGCAGGAGCAGGAGCCCAAACATTGCTTTAAAGAGAGACTGGAGTTGGCTGCAGGAGCCCAAAAATTGGATGAATCACACCCTGAAGTTGCAAGCAGCAGCAGCAGGAGCAGCAGCAGCAGGAGCCCAAACATTGCTTTAAAGGGACACTGGAGTTGGCGGCAGGAGCCCAAAAATTGGATGAATCACATCCTGAAGTTGCAAGCAGCAGCAGCAGCAGGAGCAGGAGCCCAAACATTGCTTTAAAGAGACACTGGAGTTGGGTGCAGGAGCCCAAAAATTGGATGAATCACACCCTGGAGTTGCAAGCAGCAGGAGCAGTAGCAGCAGCAGTAGGAGCCCCGACATTGATTAAAGGAGACACTGGAGTTGGCTGCAGGAGCCCAAAAATTGGATGAATCACACCCTGGAGTTGCAAGCAGCAGCAGCAGGAGCAGCAACAGCAGGAGCCCAAATATTGCTTTAAAGAGACACTGGAGTTGGCTGCAGGAGCCCAAAAATTGGATGAATCATACCCTGGAGTGGCAAGCAGCAGCAGCAGCAGGAGCAGCAGCAGCAGCAGGAGCCCAGACATTGCTTTAAAGAGACACTGGAGTTGGCTGCAGGAGCCCAAAAATTGTATGAATCACACCCTGGAGTTGCAAGCAGCAGCAGCAGCAGGAGGAGCAGCAGGAGCAGAGGCCCAAACATTACTTTAAAGAGACACTGAATTTGGCTGCAGGAGACCAAAAATTGGATGAATCACACCCTGGAGTTGCAAGCAGCAGCAGCAGGAGCAGCAACAGCAGGAGCCCAAACATTGCCTTAAAGAGACACTGGAGTTGGCTGCAGGAGCCCAAAAATTGGATGAAACACATCCTGGAGTTGCAAGCAGCAGCAGCAGGAGCAGCAGCAGTAGGAGCCCAAACATTGCTTTAAAGAGACACTGGAGTTGGCTGCAGGAGCCCAAAAATTGGATGAATAACACCCCAGAGTTTCAAGCAGCAGCAGAAGGAGCAGAAGCAGCAGGAACAGGAGCCCAAACATTACTTTAAAGAGACACTGGAGATGGCTGCAGGAGCCCAAAATTTGGATGAATCACACCTTGGAGTTGCAAGCAGCAGCAGCAGCAGGAGCAGGAGCCCAAACATTTCTTTAAAGAGACACTGGAGTTGGCTGCAGAAGCCCAAAAATTGGATGAATCACACCCTGGAGTTGCAAGTAGCAGCAGCAGGAGCAGGAGCCCAAAGATTGCTTTAAAGAGACACTGGAGTTGGCTGCAGGAGCCCAAAAATTGGATGAATCACACCCTGGAGTTGCAAGCAGCAGCAGCAGCAGGAGCCCAAACATTGCTTTAAAGAGACACTGGAGTTGGCTGCAGAAGCCCAAAAATTGGATGAATCACACCCTGGAGTTGAAAGCAGCAGCAGTAGCATCAGCAGCAGCATGAGCCCAAACATTGCTTTAAAGAGACACTGGAGTTGACTGCAGAAGCCCAAAAATTGGATAAATCACACACTGGTGTTGCAAGCAGCAGCAGGAGCAGCAGCAGCAGGAGCAGGAGCCCAAACATTGCTTTAAAGAGAGACTGGAGTTGGCTGCAGGAGCCCAAAAATTGGATGAATCACACCCTGAAGTTGCAAGCAGCAGCAGCAGGAGCAGCAGCAGCAGGAGCCCAAACATTGCTTTAAAGGGACACTGGAGTTGGCTGCAGGAGCCCAAAAATTGGATGAATCACATCCTGAAGTTGCAAGCAGCAGCAGCAGCAGGAGCAGGAGCCCAAACATTGCTTTAAAGAGACACTGGAGTTGGGTGCAGGAGCCCAAAAATTGGATGAATCACACCCTGGAGTTGCAAGCAGCAGCAGCAGGAGCAGCAGCAGTAGGAGCCCCGACATTGATTAAAGGAGACACTGGAGTTGGCTGCAGGAGCCCAAAAATTGGATGAATCACACCCTGGAGTTGCAAGCAGCAGCAGCAGGAGCAGCAACAGCAGGAGCCCAAATATTGCTTTAAAGAGACACTGGAGTTGGCTGCAGGAGCCCAAAAATTGGATGAATCATACCCTGGAGTGGCAAGCAGCAGCAGCAGCAGGAGCAGCAGCAGCAGCAGGAGCCCAGACATTGCTTTAAAGAGACACTGGAGTTGGCTGCAGGAGCCCAAAAATTGGATGAATCACACCCTGGAGTTGCAAGCAGCAGCAGCAGCAGGAGGAGCAGCAGGAGCAGAAGCCCAAACATTACTTTAACGAGACACTGAATTTGGCTGCAGGAGACCAAAAATTGGATGAATCACACCCTGGAGTTGCAAGCAGCAGCAGCAGGAGCAGCAACAGCAGGAGCCCAAACATTGCCTTAAAGAGACACTGGAGTTGGCTGCAGGAGCCCAAAAATTGCATGAAACACATCCTGGAGTTGCAAGCCGCAGCAGCAGGAGCAGCAGCAGTAGGAGCCCAAACATTGCTTTAAAGAGACACTGGAGTTGGCTGCAGGAGCCCAAAAATTGGATGAATAACACCCCAGAGTTGCAAGCAGCAGCAGAAGGAGCAGAAGCAGCAGGAACAGGAGCCCAAACATTACTTTAAAGAGACACTGGAGATGGCTGCAGGAGCCCAAAATTTGGATGAATCACACCTTGGAGTTGCAAGCAGCAGCAGCAGCAGGAGCAGGAGCCCAAACATTTCTTTAAAGAGACACTGGAGTTGGCTGCAGAAGCCCAAAAATTGGATGAATCACACCCTGGAGTTGCAAGTAGCAGCAGCAGGAGCAGGAGCCCAAAGATTGCTTTAAAGAGACACTGGAATTGGCTGCAGGAGCCCAAAAATTGGATGAATCACACCCTGGAGTTGCAAGCAGCAGCAGCAGCAGGAGCCCAAACATTGCTTTAAAGAGACACTGGAGTTGGCTGCAGAAGCCCAAAAATTGGATGAATCACACCCTGGAGTTGAAAGCAGCAGCAGTAGCATCAGCAGCAGCATGAGCCCAAACATTGCTTTAAAGAGACACTGGAGTTGACTGCAGAAGCCCAAAAATTGGATAAATCACACACTGGTGTTGCAAGCAGCAGCAGGAACAGCAGCAGCAGGAGCAGGAGCCCAAACATTGCTTTAAAGAGAAACTGGAGTTGGCTGCAGGAGCCCAAAAATTGGATGAATCACACCCTGAAGTTGCAAGCAGCAGCAGCAGCAGCAGCAGGAGCCCAAACATTGCTTTAAAGGGACACTGGAGTTGGCTGCAGGAGCCCAAAAATTGGATGAATCACATCCTGAAGTTGCAAGCAGCAGCAGCAGGAGCAGGAGCCCAAACATTGCTTTAAAGAGACACTGGAGTTGGCTGCAGGAGCCCAAAAATTGGATGAATCACACCCTGGAGTTGCAAGCAGCAGCAGCAGGAGCAGTAGCGGCAGCAGTAGGAGCCCAAACATTGATTAAAAGAGACACTGGAGTTGGCTGCAGGAGCCCAAAAATTGGATAAATCACACCCTGGAGTTGCAAGCAGCAGCAGCAGGAGCCCAAATATTGCTTTAAAGAGACACTGGAGTTGGCTGCAGGAGCCCAAAAAATGAATGAATCACACCCTGGAGTTGCAAGCAGCAGCAGCAGTAGGAGCCCAAACATTGCTTTAAAGAGACACTGGAGTTGGCTGCAGGAGCCCAAAAATTGGATGAATCACATCCTGGAGTTGCAAGCAGCAGCAGCAGGAGCTTCAGCAGCAGCAGGAGCCCAAACATTGCTTTAAAGAGACACTGGAGTTGGCTGCAGGAGCCCAAAAATTGGATGAATCATACCCTGGAGTATCAAGCAGCAGCAGTAGGAGCAGCAGCAGCAGCAGGAGCCCAGACATTGCTTTAACCCTTCTAGCGCCAGCTACGTAAAATTCACGTAGCTGCCTCTCCTGTCGTTAAACGCCAGCTACGTGAATTTCACGTAGCTAGCGTTCCCTTACCTTCCGGGCCATCGGGGGGGCATCAGCGGGCCCGTTGCTGTGGAGCAGCTTGCAGGGAGTCCAGGGGTCAGGGGGAGGTGACCTGGGTGTGACCCAAGTCACCCGATCGCTCCCCTGACCAATCAGCAGGGGGCGCACGGCAGCTGTCATCAGCCGGCGCCCCCTGCTTACCTCATCCGGCGCAGCATCGTCTCTGGAGCCCAGGGCGACGGTAAGGCCGATCACCGGCAAAACGCCCTCCACCAGCCTAGCCTCCGCCGCCCCGCCTGCCCGCCCGCCCCTCGCCTCCTGCCTCCTGCACGCCCCTCGCCTCCTGCCTCCTGCCCGCCCCTCGCCTCCAGCCTCCTATTAGCTGGCTATACGCGCGACGCGCGCCCGACGGCTCTCCGCTCACCACCATGCCGCCATCCATCCATCCATCACCCCCAATGCTGCCATCCGTCCTCTCACCCCCAATCCAGTCACCCTGTCACCCCCAATGCAGCCATCCATCCATCTTGTCACCCCCATGCAGCAATCAATCCATCCATCCATCCTCTCACCTCCAATCCAGCCATCCTGTCACCACCATGCAGCCATGCATCCTGTCACCCTCATGCAGCCATGCATCCTGTCACCCCCATGCAGCCATGCATCCTGTCACCCCCATGCAGCCATGCATCCTGTCACCCCATGCAGCCATGCATCCTGTCACCCCATGCAGCCATGCATCCTGTCACCCCCATGCAGCCATGCATCCTGTCACCCCCATGCAGCCATGCATCCTGTCACCCCCATGCAGCCATGCATCCTGTCACCCCCATGCAGCCATGCATCCTGTCACCCCCATGCAGCCATGCATCCTGTCACCCCCATGCAGCCATGCATCCTGTCACCCCCCATGCAGCCATGCATCCATCCTGTCACCCCCATGCAGCCATGCATCTTGTCACCCCCATGCAGCCATGCATCCTGTCACCCCCATGCAGCCATGCATCCTGTCACCCTCCATGCAGCCATGCATCCTGTCACCCCCATGCAGCCATCCATCCTGTCACCCCCATGCAGCCATCCATCTTGTCACCCCCATGCAGCCATCCATCCTGTCACCCCCATGCAGCCATCCATCCTGTCACCCCCATGCAGCCATCCATCTTGTCACCCCCATGCAGCCATCCATCTTGTCACCCCCATGCAGCCATCCATCTTGTCACCCCATGCATCCATCCATCCTATCACCTCCAATGCAGCCATCCATCCATCCTGTCACCCCCAATGCAGTAATCCATCTTGTTGCCCCCATGCAGCCATCCATCCATCCTATCACCCCCATGCAGCCATCCATCCTATCCCCCCAGGCGATCATGTGCTCCCTGGCGGCCGCGCTCGCACCCACCTGGCCTCCATCTTGGTCGGCTCTGACAGCGGGCATCTTGATTGGCCTCCTCGCCCTGCCTGCCCCGCCTCAGCCATTGGTTACAGAGCATTGCCGGCGCGGGACATGAGAGCAGGCCGCCGGACTCCGCCCACCTGCTGGGTCAGGGACGTGTGACTGACTGAAGTACTGAGGAAGAGACCCCAGAAGAAAAGGTATTTAAAAAAACGAAAAAAAAAATAGATGTTGATTTTGGAGAGGGAGTGTGTGTGTGTATATGTGTGTTTTTTTTTTTCAGTTTGGTCACGGGGCTCCCGAGCGCATGCCCATAGGGGCGCCCGTGTCCCATGACCAACATGTAAATCTGGCCAGTTCGGTGGTTCCGGCGCTCTTCCCCAGGGGAAGACCAACCTCCACAACAACCAGTGTGTACTTTCAGGGAACATGTGGTTTGTGGGGGGTATTTTTATTGAAAAGTGATGTTTTTGTTGAAAAAGCGCAAGGTGCACACTTTGTCTGCAGAGCAGGAAATTTCAATGGAAATGCCCGTTATGCATACGCTTTGCTTTGGGGTAATTGGCAACCCTACCCTTGGAGGTAGCTATGCATGTTGGGTATTGTTCTGTTCAGAAGACCTTGCCATTTCAGATTTGATTCGTTTTTTTTGGTTAGCGCATGTTTTTTATAGAAAAATTTGGTCTTAATGCTGCATTTTTGCTATTTTTTTAGGGAAATCCGGTACAACCAGTGAGTTTCGGGAAGGCTTGCGCCCAGAAAGCTGCAGCTACAACAACAAGCCTGGTACGCCTAGAATGCTTGAGGTGTGTACTTTCAGGGAACATGTGGTTTGTGGGGGGTATTTTTATTGAAAAGTGATGTTTTTTTTAAAAAAGCGCAAAGTGCGCACTTTGTCTGCAGAGCAGGAAATTTCAATGGAAATTCCCGTTATGCATACGCTTTGCTTTGGGGTAATTGGCAACCCTACCCTTGGAGGTAGCTATGCATGTTGGGTATTGTTCTGTTCAGAAGACCTTGCCATTTCAGATTTGATTCGTTTTTTTTGGTTAGCGCATGTTTTTTATAGAAAAATTTGATCTTAATGCTGCATTTTTGCTATTTTTTTAGGGAAATCCGGTACAACCAGTGAGTTTCGGGAAGGCTTGCGCCCAGAAAGCTGCAGCTACAACAACAAGCCTGGTACGCCTAGAACGCTTGAGGTGTGTACTTTCAGGGAACATGTGGTTTGTGGGGGGTATTTTTATTGAAAAGTGATGTTTTTGTTGAAAAAGCGCAAGGTGCGCACTTTGTCTGCAGAGCAGGAAATTTCAATGGAAATGCCCGTTATGCATACGCTTTGCTTTGGGGTAATTGGCAACCCTACCCTTGGAGGTAGCTATGCATGTTGGGTATTGTTCTGTTCAGAAGACCTTGCCATTTCAGATTTGATTCGTTTTTTTTTGGTTAGCGCATGTTTTTTATAGAAAAATTTGGTCTTAATGCTGCATTTTTGCTATTTTTTTAGGGAAATCCGGTACAACCAGTGAGTTTCGGGAAGGCTTGCGCCCAGAAAGCTGCAGCTACAACAACAATCCTGGTACGTCTAGAACGCTTGAGGTGTGTACTTTCAGCGAACATATGGTTTGTGGGGGGTATTTCAATTGAAAAGTGGTGTTTTGGTTGAAAAACCGCAAGGAGAGCAAAATGGTGTATTTTCTTTGAAAATTAGCACAGTCGCTCTTTTTAGTTTTACGTGTCTCGTGGGCAGGAAAGGATGTCTACCAATACATATGTGGTACTGTTGCAATCGGGAGCAATAGGGCTTTTACACACAATATGATTTTCTGGAACAACTTGCATGTTTTATTAGGAAAACACACAAAAATTGTAAAAAAAATGTTTTTTTGGGTTTTTTTTTACATATTTTCCATAAAAATATTTAAAAAACACTGACAATCTTACAAACAAGACACTTCAGGTTAAAGCCCAGACTGTGCTGAAAAAAACAATATACAATTGTCCAGGGAAATACTGGGAAATCTCTTCAAAAATCACAGTTGAACATGTGGAGCGCAAAATAGTGCAAAATGGTCTGGCAACAAAGGGTGACAAAATCTCAAGGTAGGCTGGCGGTTAAAGGGTTAAAGAGACACTGGAGTTGGCTGCAGGAGCCCAAAAATTGGATGAATCACACCCTGGAGCTGCAAGCAGCAGCAGCAGCAGGAGGAGCAGCAGGAGCAGAAGCCCAAACATTACTTTAAAGAGACATGGAATTTGGCTGCAGGAGCCCAAAAATTGGATGAATCACACCCTGGAGTTGCAAGCAGCAGCAGCAGCAGAAGCGGCCACAGCAGGAGCCCAAACATTGCTTTAAAGAGACACTGGAGTTGGCTGCAGGAGCCCAAAAATTGGATGAATAACACCCTGGAGTTGCAAGCAGCAGCAGCAGCAGCAGGAGCAGAAGCAGCAGGAGCAGGAGCCCAAACATTACTTTAGAGACACTGGAGTTGGCTGCAGGAGCCCAAAAATTGGATGAATCACACCCTGGAGTTGCAAGCAGCAGCAGCAGGAGCAGCGGGCGCCCAAACATTGCTTTAAAGAGACACTGGAGTTGGCTGCAGGAGCCCAAAATAGGATGAATCACACCCTGGAGTTGCAAGCAGCAGCAGCAGGTGCAGGAGCAGGAGCCCAAACATTGCTTTAAAGAGACACTGGAGTTGACTGCAGGAGCCCAAAAATTGGATGAATCACACCCTGGAGTTTCAAGCAGCAGCAGGAGCCGCAGCAGCAGGAGCAGGTGCCCAAACATTGCTTTAAAGAGACCCTGGTGTTGGCTGCAGGAGCCCAAAAATTAGATGAATCACGCCCTGGAGTTGCAATCAGTCAATCGAATATGTATGCCGTCTGCCTCCGCCGGCGGTGGCAGGCGGCATACATATTTGATTGACTGATTGATCTGGCCAGATCTTATTGTGTGTGGGGAGCTGGTGAGAACCATCCTCTGGTTTTACATGCTTTTAAAGTTTTTCTTCTATGTGAGTGCATTACCTTTCTTCATTAAATAACGTGTGTCATACGGAATTACACTATATGAGTGTTTTTTGTTTTCATGCTGCACTCCTGGGCGTGATATCCTCCTTTTGGGACCTACGTTGAGGGGTTTTCATAGAAAGGTGGAGTAGATACGCTTGCAAGTCTCTTTTGGAGAAATTAATCACGGATGGAAAGAAGAGTGCATCTAAGCTGATTTGTGAAGGAAGCGCTTGCACATGGACTTTGGGATAACCGTTTGGGAATTAAGGAAGCTCTGTGTTTATTTTTACATGACATTTTTATGTATTTGAAATGCGCAATAGGTACAATAAAAAATGTGTTTACTTTAAAAAGAAGAAGCTAAATATAATGAGGAACTGCTTCTCTGCACCAGATACTATGAAAATTGTTAATATGAGATACCCTGCGGCCTAGTGTTTTGGCAGCAGACCAAAAACCAATTCAAATTGCAATAGTTTGATTAAGCTGAGGAAGGATGTACAAGCGTATTTAGTATAACAGATAGGGTGCCATGTGGTGGTTTGGGATAAACTGCGGCCTGGTGTATTGACAGCAGGACAAAAACCAATTCAAAATGCAATACTTAATAAAGCTGAGGCTGTAGACGCTTATTTAGTATAACAGATAGGGTGCCACGTGGTGGTTTGGGATACCCTGCGGCCTGGTGTATTGACAGCAGGATGAAAACCAATGCAAAATGCAATAGTTTATAAACTGATGCTGAACAACGCTTATTTAGTATAACAGATAGGGTGCAACGTAGTGGTTTGGGATACCCTGCGGCATGGTGTATTTAAAGCAGACCAAAACCAATTCAAAATGCAATAACTTAATAAAGCTGAGGCTGTAGACGCTTATTTAGTATAACATATAGGGTGCCACGTGGTGGTTTGGGATACCCTGCAACCTGGTGTATTGAGAGCAGGACAAAAACCAATGCAAAATGCAATAGCTTAATAAAGCTGATGCTGAACAACGCTTATTTAGTATAACAGATAGGGTGCAACGTGCAGGTTTGGGATACCCTGCGGCCGGTGTATTTAAAGCAGACCAAAACCAATTCAAAATGCAATAACTTAATAAAGCTGAGGCTGTAGACGCTTATTTAGTATAACAGATAGGGTGCCACGTGGTGGTTTGGGATACCCTGCGGCCTGGTGTATTGACAGCAGGACAAAAACCTACTCAAAATGCAATAGCTTGATTAAGCTGAGGATGAACAACGCTTATTTAGTATAACAGATAGGGTGCCACGTGGTGGTTTGGGATACCTTGCAACCTGGTGTATTGACAGCAGGACAAAAAACAATGCAAAATGCAATAGCTTAATAAACTGATGCTGAACAACGCTTATTTAGTATAACTGATAGGGTGCAACGTGCAGGTTTGGGATACCCTGCAGCCTGGTGTACTTAAAGCAGACCAAAACCAATTCAAAATGCAATAACTGAATAAAGCTGAGGCTGTAGACGCTTATTTAGTATAACAGATAGGGTTCCATGTGGTGGGTTGGGATACCCTGCGGCCTGGTGTATTGACAGCAGGACAAAAACCTACGCAAAATGCAATAGCTTGATTAAGCTGAGGATGAACAACGCTTATTTAGTATAACAGATAAGGTGCAACGTGGTGGTTTGGGATACCCTGTGGCCTGGTGTATTGACAGCAGGACAAAAACCAATTCAAAATGCAATAACTTAATAAAGCTGAGGCTGTAGAAGCTTATTTAGTATAACAGATAGAGTGCCATGTGGTGGTTTGGGATACCCTACGGCCTGGTGTATTGACAGCAGGACAAAAACCAATTGAAAATGCAAAAGCTTAATAAAGCTGATGCTGAACAACACTTATTTAGTATAACAGATAGGGTGCAACGTGGTGGTTTGGGATACCCTGCGGCCTGGTGTATTGACAGCAGGACAAAAACCAATTAAAAATGCAATAACTTAATAAAGCTGAGGCTGTAGACGCTTATTTAGTATAACAGATAGGGTGCTACGTGGTGGTTTGGGATACTCTGCGGCCTGGTGTATTGACAGCAGGACAAAAACCAATGCAAAATGCAATAGCTTAATAAAGCTGATGCTGAACAACGCTTATTTAGTATAACAGATAGGGTGCAACGTGGTGGTTTGGGATACCCTGCTGCCTGGTGTATTTAAAGCAGACCAAAACCAATTCAAAATGCAATAACTTAATAAAGCTGAGGCTGTAGACGCTTATTTAATATAACAGATAGGGTACCACGCGGTGGTTTGGGATACCCTGCGGCCTGGTGTATTGACAGCAGGACAAAAACCAATGCAAAATGCAATAGCTTAATAAAGCTGATGCTGAGCAACGCTTATTTAGTATAACAGATAGGGTGCTACGTGGTGGTTTGGGATACTCTGCGGCCTGGTGTATTGACAGCAGGACAAAAACCAATGCAAAATGCAATAGCTTAATAAAGCTGATGCTGAACAACGCTTATTTAGTATAACAGATAGGGTGCAACGTGGTGGTTTGGGATACCCTGCGGCCTGGTGTATTTAAAGCAGACCAAAACCAATTCAAAATGCAATAACTTAATAAAGCTGAGGCTGTAGACGCTTATTTAATATAACAGATAGGGTACCACGCGGTGGTTTGGGATACCCTGCGGCCTGGTGTATTGACAGCAGGACAAAAACTATGCAAAATGCAATAGCTTAATAAAGCTGATGCTGAACAACGCTTATTTAGCATAACAGATAGGGTGCAACAAGGTGGCTTGGGATACCCTGCGGCCTGGTGTATTTAAAGTAGACCAAAACCAATTCAAAATGCAATAACTTAATAAAGCTGAGGCTGTAGATGCTTATTTAGTCTAACAGATAGGGTGCCACGTGGTGGTTTGGGATACCCTGCGGCCTGGTGTATTGACAGCAGGACAAAAACCTATGCAAAATGCAATAGCTTAATAAAGCTGATGCTGAACAACGCTTATTTAGTATAACAGATAGGGTTACATAAGGCACTGCATAGATGGCATGCACAGTGGCAAGGCAGATTACGGTTTACAGCACAAAGAAATCAAATTGAATTGAAAACTGATCAGGCAAATCACCCTGTCACTGTCACTTTTATGCCGTCCCTGGATTGTTTCGGTTTTCCACTATGTTTAGTATAACAGATAGAGTGCCATGTGGTGGTTTGGGATACCCTACGGCCTGGTGTATTGACAGCAGGACAAAAACCAATTGAAAATGCAAAAGCTTAATAAAGCTGATGCTGAACAACACTTATTTAGTATAACAGATAGGGTGCAACGTGGTGGTTTGGGATACCCTGCGGCCTGGTGTATTGACAGCAGGACAAAAACCAATTAAAAATGCAATAACTTAATAAAGCTGAGGCTGTAGACGCTTATTTAGTATAACAGATAGGGTGCTACGTGGTGGTTTGGGATACTCTGCGGCCTGGTGTATTGACAGCAGGACAAAAACCAATGCAAAATGCAATAGCTTAATAAAGCTGATGCTGAACAACGCTTATTTAGTATAACAGATAGGGTGCAACGTGGTGGTTTGGGATACCCTGCTGCCTGGTGTATTTAAAGCAGACCAAAACCAATTCAAAATGCAATAACTTAATAAAGCTGAGGCTGTAGACGCTTATTTAATATAACAGATAGGGTACCAGGCGGTGGTTTGGGATACCCTGCGGCCTGGTGTATTGACAGCAGGACAAAAACCAATGCAAAATGCAATAGCTTAATAAAGCTGATGCTGAGCAACGCTTATTTAGTATAACAGATAGGGTGCTACGTGGTGGTTTGGGATACTCTGCGGCCTGGTGTATTGACAGCAGGACAAAAACCAATGCAAAATGCAATAGCTTAATAAAGCTGATGCTGAACAACGCTTATTTAGTATAACAGATAGGGTGCAACGTGGTGGTTTGGGATACCCTGCGGCCTGGTGTATTTAAAGCAGACCAAAACCAATTCAAAATGCAATAACTTAATAAAGCTGAGGCTGTAGACGCTTATTTAATATAACAGATAGGGTACCACGCGGTGGTTTGGGATACCCTGCGGCCTGGTGTATTGACAGCAGGACAAAAACTATGCAAAATGCAATAGCTTAATAAAGCTGATGCTGAACAACGCTTATTTAGCATAACAGATAGGGTGCAACAAGGTGGCTTGGGATACCCTGCGGCCTGGTGTATTTAAAGTAGACCAAAACCAATTCAAAATGCAATAACTTAATAAAGCTGAGGCTGTAGATGCTTATTTAGTCTAACAGATAGGGTGCCACGTGGTGGTTTGGGATACCCTGCGGCCTGGTGTATTGACAGCAGGACAAAAACCTATGCAAAATGCAATAGCTTAATAAAGCTGATGCTGAACAACGCTTATTTAGTATAACAGATAGGGTTACATAAGGCACTGCATAGATGGCATGCACAGTGGCAAGGCAGATTACGGTTTACAGCACAAAGAAATCAAATTGAATTGAAAACTGATCAGGCAAATCACCCTGTCACTGTCACTTTTATGCCGTCCCTGGATTGTTTCGGTTTTCCACTATGTTTCCCTGGCTCTGTCTGCCTCTCTAAACCTCCCTACCTATCTGTAAATCTCCCTACCTATCTGTAACTCTCCCTACCTATCGCTAACTGTCTGTCCCTGTCTGCAGCAACCACCGCTGTCTCACGAATGCAAGTCTGAAATGCGCACAAGCAAGATGGCCGCCGCTTCATATAGCACGGTGACATCACCGGGCTTCCTGGCTGCTGATAGGCTGCATGTGACCTTCCCATGATAACTTGCCCCAGGGGATATGTCCAGACATGTCCATCCACCATTTTACAATGCCTGTATTTGAAGTAAATGGAGTTTAAATGAAAACTTTGATCGATCGAATCGCGGGGAAATTCGGATTCGTTCACAATCGAATATTTCCTGAAATTCGGAACGAAGTCGGGTTTGTCCGGATCGATTCGCTCATCCCTATTCATTTCAAATCGATGTAAATTCATACCTCTTTTATAAGAGATGACTGGTGTGGCTAAACCCGACCCCTGGTTCCTGGGTTCTTTCCGTGCACATCAAATGAGTGTATAGTATGTACATCCAATAATGTATAATTTCTACCCCATACGTTAGGGAGCAGCACAGGCCACCGGCGATTATATAGGGCAGTGGCACCTGAAATAGATCACAGGTATGCCTGCTTAAGATCTGTCGCCTCTATGGTATAGTTCAACTGACAGCTCAATAATAAGCCAAAAGAAAGATTACCTTATATGTTGCTGAAATAGTAACGTGTGGCTCGAGAGGGGACGGAGAAAGACGTCCCCTCCCCCCTGTCGTCTACAAAGCACCGGCGCCACTAAGGTTGGGGAGCGGCGGCCACAGAAGACGTCAAGAAGACGTCAAGCACCCTCGTGCACGACGGAGTCCCGCCCACCTTCCCCCACTCCTGCCATGGCTCATGACACCTGTCCTTCGGCCTCAGGCCCAGGAGGGCTATAACCGGGCACATCGAAAGACCCGAGCCATTGTTGAGAGGGACTTCGGCCTCCTGAAATCCAGGTTTCGCTGTCTGGACCATACCAGGGGGGCCCTGCAGTATAACCCCAACAAAGTCATAAAGATTATAATTGCGTGCTGTGTGCTCCACAATTTTGCCATCAAGCAGCAGGCCCCCCAGTATGTGGACGTGTCCCCCTTTACAGGCACCACGGACATACCGGAAGAAATATATGATGGCACACAGAGTGCTTCTGCCCAATCCGTCCGGGAACATTTGATTTCCACTTTCTTTCCTTAATATTCTTTGTGTTTTGTGTAAATCATGGTTGTATTTGCAGCTCAAATTCTTTTTTGTGGCCTTGTTTAATTTTTTGGGGGACATGTTACAAATGTCTATATTTGATCATATAATTTGGTTACCTGTAAAGATTAATTCATACTAAAATATTTTTGAACACATTTGAGTGTAATGCATTTTTTTTTCAAATTATTTTATTTTCACAAAATCATCTTTTGGGAATCAAAAAGAACAAAAATGGGTAAAATTCACCCAGTATATAAATATTTAAATGCATAAATTTTAGCATACATTGGTAAAATTAGGTGGGGAAGGGCAGTCACAGGCTAAGAGAACATCCATTAGCCAAAGGAAGGATACATTGGGCCACACTCCAGTCCAATTTTGATTTGTCAGTTCAGGGATGGCCAAGGCAGAATGCTCCCTGTCCACCCACACCCAGAACTATAGGGAGCACTAGTTTTAAGGGCAAGGCAAACAGTAGGGCAGGAATACATAGTGCCACAACAACAATCTCTCCTGCTTGAGGCCCATTTCAGCATTACAATGTAGCCAGACCTGAGTAGTCGGCCAACTCCACGGCTGCAGGTAATAGTTGCACCAAGCCTATGACACCTAGCCCCCAAGCAAGTCCACCAACATCCTTTACCAGCAAAAGTTGGGATGTTAGTCAGGCAAGAATCTCACCAACTATTCCACCTAACCAGAAACAGGCAGCCAGTATCTCATTAGGGCCAAACCTGTTGCGTAGGAGTTTGAGCGGGCGCTTTACTGAGCCACAAATGATGGCATTGGCAAGTGGGGTTTCTGAGCACTATCGTGAGCTGTATGGGCGACATTCTTAAGCCATCTGCAAAGGCACAAATAAACCAATATGGGTGGTGTTTACCAGACAGGTTAATAGTGTGGGGATGGAGAGGAGGAGAGGAGATGTGGACCAAATACAATGCTAATTATGAATATGGATGCTGACCATAATGAGGCTGGTTTTGGGCTTGGAGGATCGCCAACACCTGTGCATATGTGGCATTCATAATCTGCCACTGTTCCAGCATCTGCCTGTTGCTAGTCCTCATTTCTTCAAGCATGGTGCTGAAGTTTGTATTGAGGATCTCTATTTGGCCTGACAGATGTTCTGTTGCTCTTTGGTTTACGTGCCTAAAGTAGCGGCTGTCATAGCTCATGCTGTCTCCAGTATCTGCACGCGCCTCCCCTGGGTAACATGGCGACGTGGCTGAATGCGTATTCTACTTCCATGGGTTTGGGCATGTGCAGATGATGGTGGTCTAGGCCTAGCAACAGGAGCAGACGTAGTAGGCAAATCCTCTGCAGCAGACCTAGCACTGGAGACTGTTGGGTCGGTCTCTTGCTGCTGGCCATGATGGCCTTCCAGCAGAGGCCGTGCTTGACTTTGCTGCAGAGGATTTGTTTCTGGTGGGTGCAGGGGCAGTGGCAGATTATGTGGCATGGTTGGGCTTGGTGTTGGCAGAATCAGGTTGTCCTCCTCCTCCTCGATATGGTGGATAGCATCCATTATGGGTGGATTCTGTGGGGACCAGAAAAAAAATTGATATAATTGCTGAAATATATATAGGGGCAACTATTCATCTGAATTCACATGCATCAACAGTTACAGCACAATACACTTACCAGATCCAGCTGTTCCTTTGGCCTAGGCAGGCGGGACGTTGTTGCCTGGGGCAAACAGGTGGAGGCTTCCACACATGCAGCAGAATGTTGAGGAGCTGGAATAGAAGTTCAAAGACACGTTAGCACACAAACATCCCTTGTGTACCCATAGGAGTAGGTAGGCTTTATTGCACCCAGGTCAAAGTATTACAAAGCCACTCCACACCAGTTACCAACAGCACATTTTTAATGCCCCTGAACTGCTGAACCCTTGGAGCCTGGACACCACTCCCCCCCTCCTCCACCATAGCTCCGGCCCTGTGTGGAGTTAGGCGTTTAAACTACATTTATTCAAGGCAAAGCCAAACAAGACAAGCCAGAAATTACTAACCTTCAGACATAACACTGGTATCAGTGTCGAATGCCCCGGATAAGCCATGTAGTGCCGAGGGGTGGATTAGTGCGAGCACCAACTCCTCTGCTGCAGTGTATTGTAATTTGGTAGGGAAGTCCGCCTGTTTGCAACCTTGACAAAAGAGAATACACATTACTTACAAGGTTTCTCACAACAACAACCAGCACAACTCCAACAAACATATGTACCCATGCTGCCTGCGCTTATTCCTCTTCTGTTTCACAGCATATTTAAGGTCCGAGTACTTCCGCTGGATCTGCTCCACATCTTTCCTCTCCGTACCCGCACAATTGACCTGTCTGGTGATCTCCTTCCAGATTTGTTTTTTTTTACACTTTGCTGGTGGCTTTAGACATTCTCCCATACAGTTCATGAAAGTGCTCAGAAACCCCGCTTGCCAATGCCATGGTTTGTGGCTCGGTAAAGCGTCCACTCAACATTCATCCTAATGTTGCCATGAATGCCTCTTCCTGGGAGGGTGGAATATTGGGTGACATTCTTTGTTGACTATCAGGCGTAGAACAGATCTTTTGCTTACCATGGATTGGGCTGGACTGGCATGGGGGCTGGCTGTCATCGGCTGGCTTCACCAAGAAGTAACTGCCGTGGAGCTTCCCGGTGACTCTGGGCTCTTCACGTTAGATTCTTGACATTGGGAAGGACCAGGAGAGGGTGTTGTTGGTGGGCTGGGGCTTCTAGCCCTCGCCTTACCCTTGCCTTTAGTACTAGTGCTCCCTTGGCTTTTGGATGTACAGGGGTGGGGAGCCTTCTTTCTGGAGAAATGCTCCTTCGCCTTCTTGGCTGATGCAGATTTGGAGTGGGCTGGAGTGGGGCTCATGTGGCGACTGGAGCTCCTTGTGGTATGCGAGTGCCCACTGGCTTTGTGGGACCGAGTTGTAGGCCTGGACGAGCTTTCACCATGCCTTTCTGCGTGAAGCTCATGGCGTTACTTGGCCGGGGCTAACTTGCGGCTAGCTTTCTTAGCAGGCATGGTAAGATCTGTAAAGAGACCCAGCTGTGTGTCAAAGTACCCTTTAAAAAGTTATGATTGTGTGTGACGCTTACACGTAAGCGTGCCTACAGACGTGCGCATCTCGGAAACCTCTGGGGCGCAACATATCTGCCCCTGGCAATCAAGATGGCACCCACGCTCTTCACCCGTGAGCAACAGGAGACTATTATGCTCGTAAGTGTGGGTTCAGGCCGTAGATTTGCAGGTGAAATGCATGCATATGTGATTAGGCAGCGCAGGGCCAAACAGTGGGGGCACAATTTGACTTTAAACGCCATGCCAACCAAAAGTTAGTGAGCACATGTTTGCAACAACAAAATGGCATCTAGAAGGATAGCTGAAGGCTAGAAATGTAATGTGCACTGCAAGTTAGCAAAGTGTGATTTGTATGATGTTTTCATTAATCAAATGTGTTTCACTTGTATCTTTTAGATGATGATGGAGGCCAGGTATGACTACCTGGCAAATAATTTCCAGAAGAGGACGTTGGCCCTGGATATCGTGGCCAAAATAGCAGGCGACAGCGGCACCACCTTCACGTTTACCCAGATCATCCAACACTGGTCGGACCTAAAGAGAAGGAAGAGGCCCCGGGTGAGGAAATTCTTTGCCCAACATTTCCCAAGTAAGTACATGACTATTACTTGTAAGATATCCAAAAGCCCTTAGTTATGCCTCTGTTTATGAATGCTATTGTCTTCTAGTGAGCGAATGGTATTATCGTATCCGACCCACCCGGAGGCGAGCAGTCCGGCCAGTGCGGGATGGATCTGGGCCTAGTGAGGGTGGTGCGTCTTCAGGGCCAAGGTCCTCCCCCCAGCGGCTCACCAGGGAGTTGTACCAGATGCCGGAGCCACAACACTCCGGTATGTTTGTCAGACAGAAGCACACACAGGTACATCCACTGTAAACACAAACTCATTCCCTGCTTCTATACTTTTAGATGATGACGTAATGGGTGGAAAGCGTGGTTTGGAGAGCCCAGAAGAATCTGCCCCTGAGGTGCATAATGACCTCTGGCCTCATCCCTAGCCTAATACATTAGCATAATGATCTCTGGCCTGATCCCTAGCCTAACACATTAATATAATGACCTCTGGCCTCATCCTTTTGCCTGAACATTAATAAGATTGCATTCCACAGCTAACAAACATGTATTTTCCAATATGTGATTATTGCTTCCTTTACACAGGAACACCACAGGAGAGACTTCAAAAACTTACGGCGATGGTGTATCGGTTGGTCGGCGACATCCAGGAGCTTGCTGCTTCCATGGGGACCAGTGAAGACTAGAATCCTGGAGCCTGCCACTTAATATTGTTACATTTTAATATGTTTAATGCATAAAATTGTTACAAATTTTAATACAGATTTTTGTTAAAAAAATATTTTAAAAAAGCCCAACACAAAAGGCGATTAATATTTTAGATCATAATATTAATATAATATTGCTGTTAAACTTAGCCATGTTTCCTGTTTATTTTAGTTTAAGTAATACAGTATTTAGACATGAACACAGGGCAACAAAAAAAAAAAACCCAGAGGAAAGAAGGAAACGAAAAATACTAAGAACATGAAGAACATTAGGTAAGCAGGAATGGCGCAAGAATGGGGCAAAAGAGAGTTAAGGTAAGCATTGCGCACAGGAGAACATGTTAACCGGAACCGCAAGTGAGTTGAGGTAAGCATGAAGGACTGGAGATGATAAAAAGTGGAACCGCAAGTGAGTTAAGGTAAGCATGAAGGATGGGACCGCGAGTAAGTTGATGTAAGCATTACGCACAGGAGAACATGTTAACCGGAACCGCGAGTGAGTTGAGGTAAGCATAAAGGACGGAAGTTGATAAAAAGTGGAATCACAAGTGAGTTGAGGTAAGCATGAAGGACGGGACCGTGAGTGAGTTGAGGTAAGCATTAAGCACAGGAGCACATGTTAACCGGAACCGCAAGTGAGTTAAGGTAAACATGAAGGAAGGGACCGTGAGTGAGTTAAGGTAAGCATGAAAGACAGGATCACGAGTGAGTTAAGGTAAACATGAAGGACGGGAGATGATAAAAGGTGGAACCGCAAGTGAGTTAAGGTAAGTATGAAGGACAGGACCGCGAGTGAGTTGAGGTAAGCATGAAGGACGGGGTAACATGTTAACAAGAAACTGCGAGTGAGTTACGGCAAGCATGGAAGCAGAAGTGAGTGAGAGAATAGTTGAGACAGGGACATGAATGAGGTTGAATGAGGTTGATAGGTGCGTGCGCGCGTGCATACATGCAAACAAACACAGAAGATTTCCAAGAAAATTCCATTTGGACGTATATTGGGAGAAGGATGCATTCTGAATCTAACGGGACAAGGAAATTCCACGTGGGAAGCTACGTTCAAAAACGGTAGGATACGAGGATTGCGGGGTAACGTAAACGCAACCCTCGTCCTGTCGAGGACTCAACGAGAGGCAGAAAATTCCATTCTCGTTGGCGTACCCAGCTACGAGCAGTAAACAGAAGGCTTTCGATGGAGGCTCTGAATTAGTGTAAAATACACAAAACGAGCCTAATACCACACTGTTTTGAGGTGGCTCTGAATCAGGCCTAATGACTCCACGAGGCTTGAACATTGAATTCAATGTAAACAGTTTTTCAAATTATAAATAAATGTAGTGCCACATTAACGTTTTTGGAATTATAAATAAATGAAGTGCCACATTAGCAATTAGGTTAAAAAACATTTGTGTGTATATATATATATATATATATATATATATATATATATATATATATATTTTGTTTAAGAAGAAATATAGTTTTATGTTTTATATATTTTAAGTAATTAATTGGAAATTAAGAATTATTTATTAATTATAATATTGTATATGTTAGTATGTTTTCTATAAGAAAGTACTGCCCAGCCTTTCACATTCTCTCTCCCAACACAGAACTTGTGAAGAGTTTTTGAGAGTGAAGGAGGAGAGATGGACTATATATAAAGGTTTAATAACAGAGGCTTAGCAAAACTCTGATGATGTCAGTGTGTTAGCTGGCAAAAACATATGTTGATTTTTTTCTGTGTGCAGTGAATGATAAAGAAAAGTGGAACTTTAAAACAAGTGGTTCCCTGGGTGTTTATCATGGCAAAAAAATTATTTCTACCGAAAGTATCTGCCAAGCGTGGTTCAACACAGAGACCAGGAATTGGAGGAAAAGAAACCCGGAAATGGTTAAGACAGCAGCAAGGAAGGAGTAAGTGACGGGCTTAATGTCAAAGATGAATGGAGAAAGCCGAACATAGGGCAAGTACAAGGGTGCACAGGAAGAGCCAACTGTGAAAGGAACATGGAAATGGAAGCGGCCGAGTGGGAGCAGAGAAAGCCATGAAAGGCGGAGGAGCCCAGCCCTTTCCTCACATCTTTACACTCCAGACGGTTACCAGGATCATTGCGATCCGGGCCACAGCAGTGAGTCTGGCCCTCTTTTAGTATGATATACCTGTAGAGGTGCACCCATCAAGTGCTATTTGATTTCAGGAAATGGGCACAAATTAAAAGTTTCCTCACACATTTCAGTGTGTGAAAACAAGTGTATTGATTAATATCTGTACTGTTGAAATGCAGCAATAAGGCAGTCAGTATTAGTTAGGAAGCACAGAGGTTAGTAAGGCCAGGGCAGAAGTCCAATATGTAGGTGGGGGTCCGAGCAGTCTATAGACTACAGATGCTCCAGGACCCAGTGCTATGATTCTCCGCAATCGTCTCACCACCTGCACGGCTGAGCAGCAATTCTTTGCCCCTCTAAAAGCCAAAGGCCAATCTGTGTCCTGCCATGCTGTTCGCTACTCTGATACTTGCAGTCCGCCGGACAGCACAGACAGGAAGTGGTAGGTGGGTGATTTAGGCCTCCATCATCCTATGTAGGTCTCGCTCCAGAGGCGGGAACTTCGTCATAGTATAGTCAACAGGCCAATCCACCCAAGGACAGCCAATAGCTTTAATATAGTCAGTACACACATCCTGACACTCCTTCCTGGGCAAACTTACAGTACAGGACCATGTCATTCTACAAAGGAGGCGGGAAACAAAGGGGTGGACAGTCACTGTGAGGGAGCACTGTGCTTACATTTATGCTGCTGGTTGTCACGTTAATGTCCAGCTAAACTGGATCACTCAGTAAGTTTGTGCTATATAGCTTATCCGCCATTCATGTAATCTCTTACTTCCAGCATGTGAGCCACATTGATATCTTGTGATTACGGATAGCATTCTCAGGATATAATTGCATGGGATATATTGGGATATATTCATTCAGATAGAGCCAATAATATTACACCATTTAAACCACAACACACAAATCTAAAAAAAAATACCCTAAAGCAAAGTGTCAGGGAACCGTGGGTCACATGATCTAACTAACGATCAGGGACCTCTGTACACACAGCCTGCTTTCCCAAAGCTCTGTCCATTCGCTAACCTAGTGGGACTACCAGGCCCAGCAGCCTGTGGAAACAGATTCTTGGCTAAGGCAAAAAGATCGCTCAAGTTAAATACAGGTTTTGATGCAATAAGTACACTAGGCAGTGATAACAAACATTTGATTATGATGGAATAAATACAAATGCCGTTCTGAGAAGTGGGTTACAATGAGTTACACACAGAGATACAACAGTCAGAGTTACCTTAAAAATGCAGATGTAGAGCAGTGATGATGAGCTCCCACATGGATGTGAATAGAGACCTGATACATGGTTCAGGCACCCCCAGCATACATGCAATGTGACCTCCCCAAAAGTGACAAAAGCCTGACTCAGGGTCATCTCCATCTATGCCTCAGGATCCCTTAACCCACTCCCTTCTGTGGGGCGGACTGTTCCCTCCATCTGTTGTGGAACCTGCTTTAGAACCTAAAACCCTTTAGGGGTTATAACTTTGGGCAGGGGGGTCATATGGCTCTGGATATGACACCAAACGACTGTGCTGGTTGCCGGGCATCCGATGAGCCCAATGATGGAGTCCCTAAATGGGTCAGAACTCAATTTCTTTAGGCTCACATGATCGCATGGCCCTGAGAATCATACGTGCGGTTTTGTGGGCCCATTCTGGTTCTGTATCTAGCTTAGTGCTGTGCTGGAACACACGGTCCAATTTGGGTGCTTTTTGTCTGAGGTGCTTCTGTTTGATGCGAGGAAGCTCACAGCCAGGGATCACCTTTGCTTCAGACTCATCGGGACCTTCCCGGCTCAGAGGTGTGAGAGAATCAGCAGGAAATCTGTGATCTGCACTTGGCTCAACTCACAAATTCTAATTCTCCTTCCTGAGGGAGATTAGGTCCTGTGCATGTTTATGGCTAAAAAGCCTTAATGCTACAGAGGAAAATAAAGGGTGACATTTGCTAAGAGCAGAGAATCTTAACCCTTTCAGTGCCAAGCCCGTAGATTCTACGTGCTCGCTTCCACTCCACTTAAGTGCCAAGCACGTAGAATCTACCTGCTTGATTTTCCCCCCTGCTAGTACAAAAAATAAAAATCAAAAATACTCACCTAACCCCTCTTTGGATCCGGCCGGGTCTCCTCTTTAATTTGGTGCCGTCCGATCCCCCGTGGGGGGTCAGATGGCTCCAGGAGAGCCCCCGGAATAGGCCGCCCCCCGCTTCTGCAGCAGCAGCTGCTAACTGTAAAAAAAAAAAAAAATAAATAAAAAAATGACATTCGGAAGGCTCTCTCCTCTCTCCTTCTCGATGGCGGCCACCATCTTGCCGCTATGCCCATTGGGGGCGGGGCTAATGACGTCATCCCAGCCCCGATCTCCGGCTTCAGCTCTCTCAGCTGTCAGATACCGGTGATCGGTGCCGGTGAAGGAGGTGGCAGGAGATCCTCTGATCTCCTGCCTCCCCCTTCTCTGGATGCCGATCACCGGCATCTGTCAGCAGAGCGGCGAGGGACAAAGGAGCTTACAATCAGGTAAGTACAGTAAAAACAAATCTTTTTTTTTTTTTTTTAATAAAATACTTTTATTAATTGTGTTTTTTTCACAGTTAACCCTTTGTGAGCTGGTAAGGGGTCCATGAGACCCCTTATACCAGCTCTCAAGGCTCTGGGTCTGGCAAGTCACCTGCGGCTAGCGGGTGACTTGCCATTAACCCCCAGCCCCCCCATTACCTGCCTCCCCAAAGCCCAGTGGGGGGCAGAAGAGCCCGGGCCCACAAAAGCTGGCCCCTACAAGCCCTGCATAGCTGGTCCTGGGCTGGTTACTTTGGGTAAGGGGGGCCCCATGTCATTTTTTTTGGATTTTTAAGGGTTTTTAACCCTTAAAAATCCCCCCAAAATTTTTTTTTCTTGATTTAACTCTTTGTAGCGTGGATGGTAGTTGTATTTTATTTGTAAATGTTAAAAATTACTTGTTTCAGTTAGGGGGGTCTCCTGGGCAGGAACAGGGGGCTACCGATAAATATGTGGTACCGTTCTAATCGGTAGAAATGGGGCTTTCACATGCAATATGGTTTTCCCTAATAAAATAATTTTTTTTATTTAAAATAAAGGAGGCAATTTTCTAAAAAAAAATGTTTTTATTATTTTTTTTTACTTAATAATAAATAAAATGAATAATAAATAAAATTTACAAACAAGACATTTCATGTTAAAGACTAAACTCAGCTGCAAAAAATATATATAATTTTCCTAAAAATTCCAGCAAAAATGTCGCAAAATATGGCGCAAAATGGGGAAAAATGACCTGTCAACAGAGGCTGACCAAGAGGCCGATTCATTAATAGCGCCAGGTAGCGACAGATGAGCGACTGAAGTATGGCGCTATGAGCGCCGCTAGCGTACGCCACGGGCGGTAGCGATTCGCTATAGCAGGCCTCCTCAGTCGCTACCTGGCGTTGTTGGGAACAACGCCTACATTGCTGAATATGATGTTTCAGATCAGCTTTGTAGGCGCTGTCATTTTGACACACGCTATTCAACACAGCGCCTGCGCTTTGCTTTGCTGTGGGCTTGAAATCAATGTTAGTACCTTCAGAAGTAAACACATTGCAACATGTTTCTTTTTAGTCTTTTTATTTTGGTTTTAAATGTTTTTTTTATTAAAGTAAAATTTGGAAATTACATTTCTGAATTTTCTGGGTGTTTATCGGGGTGCCTGAAAAAGAATAAAAAGTGCAGTTAGTATTTATATTTAATGTGGCTTTTTCGCAGTAAAAAACTAAAGCAATAATTTTTTAACAACATTTTGGTCCAACTTGCACAACAACCCTAATTGTTATGTTGGTCAACTTCCACCCCCCTTATAGTGGTTTTGGTCATCTTACACCCCCCTTATAGTGGTTTTGGTCATCTTACACCCCCCTTATAGTGGTTTAGGTCATCTTCCATCCCCCCTTATAGTGGTTTTGGTCATCTTACTCCCCCCTTATAGTGGTTTAGGTCATCTTACACCCCCCTTATAGTGGTTTAGGTCATCTTACACCCCCCTTATAGTGGTTTAGGTCATCTTCCACCCCCCCTTATAGTGGTTTTGGTCATCTTACTCCCCCCTTATAGTGGTTTAGGTCATCTTACACCCCCCTTATAGTGGTTTAGGTCATCTTCCACCCCCCCTTATAGTGGTTTAGGTCATCTTCCACCCCCCCTTATAGTGGTTTTGGTCATCTTACTCCCCCCTTATAGTGGTTTTGGTCATCTTACTCCCCCCTTATAGTGGTTTTGGTCATCTTACTCCCCCCTTATAGTGGTTTTGGTCATCTTACACCCCCCTTATAGTGGTTTAGGTCATCTTCCACCCCCCCTTATAGTGGTTTTGGTCATCTTACACCCCCCTTATAGTGGTTTAGGTCATCTTCCACCCCCCCTTATAGTGGTTTTGGTCATCTTACACCCCCCTTATAGTGGTTTAGGACATCTTCCACCCCCCTTATAGTGGTTTTGGTCATCTTACTCCCCCCTTATAGTGGTTTTGGTCATCTTACTCCCCCCTTATAGTGGTTTTGGTCATCTTACACCCCCCTTGTAGTGGTTTAGGTCATCTTACACCCCCCCTTATAGTGGTTTTGGTCATCTTACTCCCCCCTTATAGTGGTTTTGGTCATCTTACACCCCCCTTATAGTGGTTTTGGTCATCTTACACCCCCCTTATAGTTGTTTCTGACAAATTATGATTGGAGCCAACAAATATACTGTAAAAAAAAAAAAAATAAATAAAAAAATGACATTCGGAAGGCTCTCTCCTCTCTCCTTCTCGATGGCGGCCACCATCTTGCCGCTATGCCCATTGGGGGCGGGGCTAATGACGTCATCCCAGCCCCGATCTCCGGCTTCAGCTCTCTCAGCTGTCAGATACCGGTGATCGGTGCCGGTGAAGGAGGTGGCAGGAGATCCTCTGATCTCCTGCCTCCCCCTTCTCTGGATGCCGATCACCGGCATCTGTCAGCAGAGCGGCGAGGGACAAAGGAGCTTACAATCAGGTAAGTACAGTAAAAACAAATCTTTTTTTTTTTTTTTTAATAAAATACTTTTATTAATTGTGTTTTTTTCACAGTTAACCCTTTGTGAGCTGGTAAGGGGTCCATGAGACCCCTTATACCAGCTCTCAAGGCTCTGGGTCTGGCAAGTCACCTGCGGCTAGCGGGTGACTTGCCATTAACCCCCAGCCCCCCCATTACCTGCCTCCCCAAAGCCCAGTGGGGGGCAGAAGAGCCCGGGCCCACAAAAGCTGGCCCCTACAAGCCCTGCATAGCTGGTCCTGGGCTGGTTACTTTGGGTAAGGGGGGCCCCATGTCATTTTTTTGGATTTTTAAGGGTTTTTAACCCTTAAAAATCCCCCCAAAATTTTTTTTTCTTGATTTAACTCTTTGTAGCGTGGATGGTAGTTGTATTTTATTTGTAAATGTTAAAAATTACTTGTTTCAGTTAGGGGGGTCTCCTGGGCAGGAACAGGGGGCTACCGATAAATATGTGGTACCGTTCTAATCGGTAGAAATGGGGCTTTCACATGCAATATGGTTTTCCCTAATAAAATAATTTTTTTTATTTAAAATAAAGGAGGCAATTTTCTAAAAAAAAATGTTTTTATTATTTTTTTTTACTTAATAATAAATAAAATGAATAATAAATAAAATTTACAAACAAGACATTTCATGTTAAAGACTAAACTCAGCTGCAAAAAATATATATAATTTTCCTAAAAATTCCAGCAAAAATGTCGCAAAATATGGCGCAAAATGGGGAAAAATGACCTGTCAACAGAGGCTGACCAAGAGGCCGATTCATTAATAGCGCCAGGTAGCGACAGATGAGCGACTGAAGTATGGCGCTATGAGCGCCGCTAGCGTACGCCACGGGCGGTAGCGATTCGCTATAGCAGGCCTCCTCAGTCGCTACCTGGCGTTGTTGGGAACAACGCCTACATTGCTGAATATGATGTTTCAGATCAGCTTTGTAGGCGCTGTCATTTTGACACACGCTATTCAACACAGCGCCTGCGCTTTGCTTTGCTGTGGGCTTGAAATCAATGTTAGTACCTTCAGAAGTAAACACATTGCAACATGTTTCTTTTTAGTCTTTTTATTTTGGTTTTAAATGTTTTTTTTATTAAAGTAAAATTTGGAAATTACATTTCTGAATTTTCTGGGTGTTTATCGGGGTGCCTGAAAAAGAATAAAAAGTGCAGTTAGTATTTATATTTAATGTGGCTTTTTCGCAGTAAAAAACTAAAGCAATAATTTTTTAACAACATTTTGGTCCAACTTGCACAACAACCCTAATTGTTATGTTGGTCAACTTCCACCCCCCTTATAGTGGTTTTGGTCATCTTACACCCCCCTTATAGTGGTTTTGGTCATCTTACACCCCCCTTATAGTGGTTTAGGTCATCTTCCATCCCCCCTTATAGTGGTTTTGGTCATCTTACTCCCCCCTTATAGTGGTTTAGGTCATCTTACACCCCCCTTATAGTGGTTTAGGTCATCTTACACCCCCCTTATAGTGGTTTAGGTCATCTTCCACCCCCCCTTATAGTGGTTTTGGTCATCTTACTCCCCCCTTATAGTGGTTTAGGTCATCTTACACCCCCCTTATAGTGGTTTAGGTCATCTTCCACCCCCCCTTATAGTGGTTTAGGTCATCTTCCACCCCCCCTTATAGTGGTTTTGGTCATCTTACTCCCCCCTTATAGTGGTTTTGGTCATCTTACTCCCCCCTTATAGTGGTTTTGGTCATCTTACTCCCCCCTTATAGTGGTTTTGGTCATCTTACACCCCCCTTATAGTGGTTTAGGTCATCTTCCACCCCCCCTTATAGTGGTTTTGGTCATCTTACACCCCCCTTATAGTGGTTTAGGTCATCTTCCACCCCCCCTTATAGTGGTTTTGGTCATCTTACACCCCCCTTATAGTGGTTTAGGACATCTTCCACCCCCCTTATAGTGGTTTTGGTCATCTTACTCCCCCCTTATAGTGGTTTTGGTCATCTTACTCCCCCCTTATAGTGGTTTTGGTCATCTTACACCCCCCTTGTAGTGGTTTAGGTCATCTTACACCCCCCCTTATAGTGGTTTTGGTCATCTTACTCCCCCCTTATAGTGGTTTTGGTCATCTTACACCCCCCTTATAGTGGTTTTGGTCATCTTACACCCCCCTTATAGTTGTTTCTGACAAATTATGATTGGAGCCAACAAATATTTCCCCTGTAGTGCAGTACTTGGATTAGAGTGAAGGGTAGTTAGCTTACCGCAAAAAATGAAGTGATCATGCTTTCCCTTAGCTCAAAGCCAGTCTGGGTGTCCTCACTTGTTTCTGCGGCCAAGTTGGGGATTTCGGGCACCAGTGCTGTTTCTTCAGGTGATTGGATTCTGTGGCATATACATAGATTGTGGAGCACACAGCAGGCGAGGATGATCTTGGAGACCTTTTGTGGACTCTCTCCTCCTGGGCGTGCCAAACAGAGAAAGCGTGCTTTCAGCAGGCCGATGGTTCGTTCCACAATGCTTCGGGTTTTGCGGTGTGCTGCATTGTAGCGTTCTTGGGCAGAGGTCTGTGGGCTTCTGACCGGAGTCATCACCCACGTTCTCTGCCCGTATCCCTTGTCCGCTGTGGGAAAAACACAAGGAGAGAGACAGCAATTAGTACTAGTACATGTTTTTGGTTTCATTTTTAAAAATTTCCCTTACTACGCCACATATTTTATGCCAAATACTTTGACATGGTTAATTATTTACCCAGTAGCCAGCCAGCTGGCATTTCGTTGTTCTCAAACTTCCGGCACAGGACTGTCCGCTGCAGGACGTAAGAATCGTGGCATGAGCTGGGGAAGCCCGATCTCACGGCCCGCAGCTTCATTTCATGGTCACAGACCACCGTTCATCGAATGATATTGTTTTCGGTTCCTAAAATACAGCTCCTGTGCACGGGGAGGGCGGAAAGGGATATGTGTACCATCAACGCACCCTAGCACATTCGGGATCCCTCCCATGAAATAGAATGCATGTTTTATTTTGGCAACCTCATCCTCATCCTCAGGAAACTTGATGTAAATAGGGATCAAATCACAAATCGCCAGTACTACCTGGATTAATATGCGGCTCATTGTAGCCTGGCTGATCCCGCTGAGGAGGGCAGAGGTTGCCTGGAAGGTCCCTCGTGCCAAAATATTCAAAGTGGCACACAGGCGTACTATGCCTGGAATGGAATGAGTGCGTTTGGTGGATGGCTCGATTTTGTGCTTAATCTGATCATATAGGGACTGTAGTGCAGCACGATTCAGACGGAAGCGGCTCCTGATCTGCTCGTCACTTAAGTCCCATACTGAAAGGCGGATTCCAAAGGAGCGGGGTGCCCTAAGCCTCACAGCACCCCCCTCCCTGTCCTCCTGCTCTTCCAGCATTCTCACACATCCATCCACCCATACCCCATACATCACCCTCTTATCCATCACACACTCAACAGATATACAAAATAAGCCAAACAAAACAAAAAACCACAAACACACCACACACACAAACAATCACACTCCTCACACACTCACTACAATGAAGCTCACCACAAAACCAGAAGTATAGTGGTCAGAACCACCAGACTGCTGAAAAACAGCTTTCTAAGTTAGGCACAATCAAAAAGGGAGTTGCTGCACAGCCCACAAAAGGTCCCAAAATCAAGCCTCACTTGCTGTATGCTCCACAATATTTGCATATGCCAAAATCAATCTCCTAAAGAAACAGCACTGGTGTCAGAAATCACCCAACACGCCACAGAGAGTGAGGACCAAACCCAGCCAGACACTCAAATGAGCTAAGGGAACCAAGCACCACACCACAGCCTTTGCCACAGTGTAACAATACCAGAAGCTTGCCAAATCCAGCCATTTATACTTCACTTTGAAAAAGGACAGGTCCGCTTTGCCGCCTTTTGCGTTGCTCTGCTATTTCCGGTCTCCAATTAGCTGACCCAGGTGTGCGTGAAACGGAGTGCGCACGCGCACGCTAGTAGCGCTACTAGCGTACGTGAGCCTAAACTTGCGTGCATTAACGGACATGGCAGAAAATTCTGTGGTGGGCCAATGAAAGGTAAGCTGCTGTTTCTTTAAATAGCCGTTAGTATAGCCACATGTCACAAGTGTTTAATATACATGAGTACATTGTTGTCTTTGGTTGTGTGTTGTTTGGTTAATGAGGTCTGTAATTAGTTAATTGCCTACCACACATGGTTCAGTCAGTGCAGTGGAGGTGTTGCTACAAGCACCTGGCCAGTATGTGTGAATCTATTAAGTGGACCTGTTTGTGATTAGCTGTTAGAGCACATAAAACCTGCCCAACCCAAAAAGAGGGCGATGCCATTCTGTAGTCTGCATGCGTGCTTGTTGGTTGTGTATTGGTGTGTGTGTGCAGCTACAGGATGGAGCCAAATTCAGGACATCTGCCGGCCACAGCAGGCCCAAGTAGGAGTGTGGTGGGTGCTGTGCGCAGACCTCCCTTAAGGAAAAGGGCCCAGCCTGAAGGTGGTGCAGCACCCCAGGCTAAGCGCCCAGGTGCCAAGAGGGAGCCTGAATTTAATTTGGCGGAGAATAATAATCTTGTGCGCCTTACCCTTGCTAAATGGGAGCTGCTCTTTGGCTCCCAAAGCAAGTCAATAGGCAAACAAGAAAGAAGCAAACTGTGGGATGCCATTGGTGAGGAGCTTACTAGCAGTGCTCCACACCCACGTAGTGGCCCATCCTGCAGGAAACGCTTCTACACTTTGAGAGGGGCCCTTATAAAAAAGATGAATCACGATCTTGATGTCGAGAGTGGGACCATCCAGGGTCCAAAGAGTACCTACAGGCCGTATGAGGAGATGCTGAAGGGCAAAATTCCACTTGCACGGCTGCAGGGTGTGGATCCTGGGGATGACACCACAGGTTGGACTGAAGGTACATATTTTCTGTCTATTTTGTGATGGTAATGTTAATGTATGTGATTTGCTTTGCCTCTTTCTGGCCAACTAACAGTAGGACCTGTAAAGTAGTACATTATACCTCATAAATGTTTTACTTTCCTGTGTGTTTCTTTCTGCATAGGTGCACATGGTGCTGTCCATGAGTCGGGGGAGGAGGAGGACACCCAAAATCCTGCCCTTCAACCAACCTCCAGCCTAACCCAGTCTGCCATTGAAGGTATTTAACACTAATTTAGGGGCTGGTTGTTTTTGCCCAAAATGGGTGTGGGAGCACCTCAAACAATAGCTTGTACCACTGTTGAGGATTACTAATATGGACCTGCGGACTCATTTCACGCCCACTTTAACCCTCACAGCAACTAACTAACAAGGCCCTAACATGTGTAGCTATGTGGGAAGCCAGAGATGTGTGGCCATATATCTGCATATACATGTGTAAGCCACACTGGCCTTGATTAGTGAATATTATTGATTGAGCTGCTCACACACACCTAAATGCATGTTTTATTTTGTGCCGCACATTACCAATGGCTAAATGTTTGCTTTGTTTTTGCCTAGCTGACCCGCCATTGGCACCAGCATCTCCTCAGGAGCCAAGCTACTCTTTGGATGCCGGTAAGTGCATGTGTCAACCTTGCTTTATCCGCTTTACCACAAGTGCATGTCTATCATTCCTCTTTTTGATTTGTAGGCCAAGTGACTGGTTCATCTTTGGACCCCACTTCCGATGTTGCAGGTCAACAGGACCCTGTTGGTGTGTATTGCAATAAATAATGTATCCTTTATGCTGTTTATGTTACACTGGTTCAATTTGGTTAGTCTAATAATCTACATGTTTGCTCTGTCAACTTGAAGATGCCTATTTTGAGTGCTTTTTCCATCCCCAGGGTCAGTCTAATAGTTTTTTGAGTGATTGCAATGCATTTTTTGGGTATATTTAAAGACAAACATTCACCCAAGTAGTTGGAGGAATATTTAGAGACATTAATTGTGTATTTTAGTTGGCCAGAATATCGGAAGTGGCTGTCCGGAAAGGGCCCTTCACGTTGAGGCTGCCAGAGATGAGGGTAAGTTGTTTTTGCTTGATTATCTAGTATGGATTTTTGCAATACTTTTGTGGAACTTTATTAGGCCAACTTGTGTTTAAACATGTATTTTCAAGGGCAAAGCTCGAGTGAGGGCCCCACTCCAGACATCTGGGAGATGGCGGGTATGTGTAATTTTAGCAATGTGTCTGATATTATTTGGCCCAATTATTGCCTCATATTCCTCTTACATACATGTTAGCAATCTGAGTTTAACAGATACCTTTTGGCTAGTGTGTAATCTTGCACTTTGTGGAGGTATGGCCTCAATAGGCTATCCATGTTACATTTGAGTTTGGTCCACTGACCTACTAACCTGACTTTCCTGTTTATCATATGCCAACTTGCCGGAGCTCTCTGATGTGGATTTGCCCCTCTCTGGCAGCCAGACCCCGCTCCTACCTGTGCCGGACGTCATGGAGGTAACATGGCTGATTTAGAGGACCAATAACCACATTGGCATGTTCGTGGGTAGGCCATGAACCATCATGTCACATTTCCTTTCTTTGTTGTTTTGGCAGGAGGCGGGACCAGAACCCCAAGCTGGGACCTCTTCCCAAGTGCCATGTGGCCAAGCTTCAGAGGCTCAAGCAAGGGTAAGTTGTATTGTTACAGTTTGGGCAAATGATTTGGAGGGGCATACCTGCATTGGTTCTGTTTGACTAAAATGTTGTTTTCTATTTTGTTAGGCTCAAACCAGAGCAAGAGGAGGTGTGGCACCAACCAGTGCAGACTTTTACGAGCTAGGGGTCCGGATGCTGGAGGACTACAGTCGCCAACAGCCGCGTGATGTAACTAATGAGCGCATTGCAGCGTTGGAACATCAGGTGCTGATGTGTCAGCAACAAAATGAGGCCCAGCAGCGCCAGATAGACGAGTTGCGACAAGGACAACAGCAACCAACTAACCAGGAACTTGTTCGCCTGTCAAATCTGATGGAGCAATCTCTCCAGCGCCAGGAACAAAGTTTGTTGTTGACACAACAGCTCATACAACAGCAGTCTATTTTTTTTTTCTGCACTGTTGGCCCCCAACACCGCCCCTAGCAATGACTCCCAACCTCCCCGGCCCCCAAGCCAAGAATATTAATTTGTTTTTTGTTGTAATTTTTTTTGGGAAATATATTTGATTACCCCACCTCTAAATTGTGTTTTTCCTAAGACATAGCTAAGAACACAGTCAGGGATGAGTATCTTGATCTACATATGTAAATGTAGTCAAAAATTAATTCCACACATTGGTGACCATAGCTTACTATGGTTTACACATTAAATGGCTACAAAGGTATGCCAAAATTTACACACGAATGGGTTTATAGACACTTAAACTATGCTTGACAAGGCACAACACACTGTAATTAACAAAATACAAAATATTTATTAAGAAAGGTGGGCAACAGGCCCAACATTTGGCCGCAAAGTGCATAAAACCAGGGGCCAGTCATCACCCCACCCTAACGACGCCTCTTCTTGGCCAGCAGCATAAGGCGAAGACACCGGATCGACCGCCACAGTCTGCGATGCTGGTTTTCACAAGCTGTAGAGAGTAGAAAAAAAACAGATTTAAAAAATCGAATGTGACCTCAACAGACACAGATGTAGCAATGTAATGTCAGTGGGTCCAATTAGCTGACGCTCACATTAACATTGTTCCCCACTGTGCCCTTAGGTGTTACCATTATATGAGTACTAGTGGCTGGCTTAAATGTGGCCACAACATCCCAAGCATACATTTACTCTTAACTCTTGGGAATCAAAGAAGGTATAAGTCCCAGTGTGGACATTTATGTGTTTAGTCACAGCCAAACATCAGGCCTAAGTCCTAACGAGTAAACTAGTTTGGCCAAGAATCTTAGAGGTCACGACCTAAGCAGGCCCATTTGGTTGGGTAGAAACCACAATTTGTCTCTATGTGGCAAACTCAAGAATGTGAGGCAACAATCAAGCATGCAGACATGCATGTAGGATTGTTGGCCAAACACATGTAACCTAGATGTGTGTTGATTAAACACATAGGTACATTGTAAATGTCTGCAGAATTGACTATAAGACATAGGGTTCACAAGTCTTTAGGCATATGAAGTGGGATGTACTCACCATCGCAGCTGTGGTGGGGGCCCATGCTGCTGGCCGTCCCGGGAGGTGTGGTGGTGATGTACACCGGCTCCGTCTGCGTGGCCACATCTGTCAGGAGAAAGCAAAAGAGAAAAGCAAAATTAGTGGGCCAATGACACATGACTATTTGTCATCCATCTGGTTATGGAGTCTGCCAACTCAAACGCTTGCATGGTTACACACATGTTGTCCGACATTAGCATCTTTCATGGTCCATGAGTTCATGTAAATTCTTTTGGGTTGCAACATGGACACATAAAGATAATGTGCCAATAACCTTGACAGTGCAATGCTAAGGACTAATTTGCAGTTGATTGTAGAATGTTACTAGTGTGCAACATGTGTTAGCCGGAACAACTTAACAAAATAACACATTTGCTAGCCCCCATCATGGTGTGGACAGAAACATAGGGGTGGTTGCCATTTGGATTGCACTGTAGTGGGGTTTGTGATGTTAATGTACATTATCAAACCAGCTTGTACTATGGACCAGGAAACATGTGTCTGTTAAAAGTGGGCCAAGACCCAGGATTGATACTATTCTGTGTTTTGGTCCACTTTGGCAGAGCACAACAATTTGAGTGAGACACCGTCTGCCGCCGCTGCCTTCCGCGCATCACTCCTCCAGTGACTATGCCCGTGGAGAAGGCGTTGCCAAAAGGCCATGGAGGTGCCGTCTATATGATGCCCTGCAAATTAGAGAGGAATGGCAAGGGCTAAGTACAAATGGCCAGATGAAACCTGTCACAGACTAACAATGACAAAATGTGCACTCACCAGGGGATGATCCGCCACTTGAAGCCCAGGGAGGGCTCTGAGGAGGAGGCGGGGAGCCTCGGCTCCTCACACTCTGCTCCAAAGATCCCCCAGCCAAAGGGCCACCCTCCTCCCTCTCACTCCCTGCTCCTTCAGGGAGTGTGGGAGAGTCCATTCCTTCCACCCCACTTGGACTCCCCACTTGAGAGTGGCCCCTTGGCTGTTGAGACTCCGCAGAGTCAGAGTGTGAGGAGCTGAGGCTTGATCCTGCCAGCCCCCCAGCAGCACACTCCTCTGGGGCATCATCCCCTTCCTCCCCTGGGTCCTCTAAATAGGACCCGAGAGAGGGACCCTCCCCCGATGACTCCCCCGAGTCCGCCTGTCTGGTTCGGGGGAGGACTCCCTTCCCACCTTTCCCCAGGGGAGGACGCTTATCTGTGTTGAGGGGGTGAATGAAAAGAATTAATATTAATACCCAAAATGGACACAGCTTAGAAGATTATTTACAAAAAAGTATAAACATAGCATAAGCTTAAACTTACCTGAAGCGTAGGCATCATATAGGCGGTACACGCCTTCAGGGTCCCGGCGCTTGAAGTCCGACCATTTTTGAATTATTGATTGGACTGTGAGGTGGGTGTCGAAGCGCCGGGACACTGTGGCCTTCACCTCCATGGCAATTCGCTTCTTGCCCCCACGGGCATATTGGTGGATGCAGAAATCCTATGAGCAATGAAAAACAAACAAAAATCAATACATGACATCAGAACAATGGCCTAAACAGTTATACTGAGAACAGATTAAAGTGGACCAACACCCAGGATTTTGACTATTCTGGGTTTGGGTCCACTTTGGTGGGGCACACCAATCGGGGGTGGCCCGCTGTCTGTAATCCCCCGGGAAGGCCAGAAATACTCAACTGACCACGCTCCCACGTGACTGCGCCAGGCTATCACAGCGCTCTGCGCCGCTGTGGTATGCGCGTCCCAGGCCGCTTGGACACGCATACCAGCTCAGCTGCCTCTGAGCGCTGTAGGACGCGTGTTGCGCTTCCCTCTAACAGGGAGGGCGCCTGCGGGTGCGCACCCTGCTAGAGGGAAGCGCAAGACGCATCCGCGGCTCGCGCATGCACCAATGTAACGGGGCTGAGGTAAGGTTTTTTGGCCTCCTGGGGGGTTCATCCCCGCAGGACATCCCGATTTGGGATGCCCCGCGGGGAGGGATCTGATTGGTCCGGAAATCTAAGAGATTTCAGGGCCAATCCCCCCTGTGTGTTGGTCCACTTTAAACATAAAATCCAAGATAAACATACTCACTTTGACCACCTGGTTTACGTGGCTATCCACCCGTTTTCTTGTCTGTTTAGCTGGCCCAGGAGGGGAAGGTGTTGGAGGGGGGTTAGGTGGGGGAGGTGAGGTAGGTGGGGGAGGGGTGGTGGGGTCAGAATCAGAGGAGGAGCTGGGGAGGCGCATAATCCGTCTCCTGGGCAGCATGGTGGAAACGCAAAGGAGGAAACAGGAACCGGATATGACCAAAGCGACAGGGGAAAAAAAAAAAACAAGCTAATATCCTCTATGTGCAAGCTAAGTGGCGGAAATAGTCGATTTACGCATTCCAAAAAGCTATTGGACAAAGCGCAAGTAATTTTTAGCTTTATGTGGCTTTGAAACGCAAAGGATGAAACCGGAACCGGATATGACCAAAGCAACTGGGGAAAACAAAAAAACACAAACGCTCCGCGCACCAGGAGCAAGCTAATATCAGCTATGTGCAAGCTAAGTGGCGGAAAAAGTAAATTTACGCATTAAAACAAGCTATTGGACAAAGCGCGAGAAAGTTAAAGCTTTATGTGGCTTTGAAACGCAAAGGAGGAAACCGGAACCGGATATGACCAAAGCAACTGGGAAAAAAATAAAAAAAACAAAACCTCCGCGCACCAGGAACAAGCTAATATCAGCTATGTGCAAGCTAAGTGGCGGAAAAAGTAAATTTACGCATTACAACAAGCTATTGGCAAAGACGCCATTAATTATTAGCTTGATTTAGCTGGGTGTTCAATATCCTGTAATGCATAGGTCCGAGAAAACCAAAAAGCTGGTTGCTTACAAATAACAATCTTATTCCTTCATAAAATAATAACACAATAAAACTATCCAACTACATGATAATGTGGCACACAGGAGAATGCATAACGGGTTGTTATGAGCTTGTACGCCTGAAGAAATCCTGCAGAATGTGGACATGCACGCTCACAACTACAGTGTATTCATTAAGAATGACTGGGGTCGCGGCAAGTGAATTCCGGGAAAATGGCAGAAGGGCACATGTATGAACAGCACAGCGCAGCACAGCGACGCTAGCGCCGCCACATAGCGAATCACAACAGCGACTGCACAAACTCTGACCACCACAGATTCAACAAGGACAGGGCTGCCGAATAGCTTGGGCGCTGACAATTTCAATGAGCGAACGTGAGCGCCAAACATGACTGACTAAAAAGTAGCTTTACAAGCCCCGTGTGTTGTGAAAGCAAGCTATTTTGAGCCTAATGTGTTTTGTGGGAGGAGATGCATTTTAGATGTCACTCACAACATTACAGTGTAAAAATTACAACTTTCATCTAAAAAACAAAAATAACAAGACAGATTAATAAAACATATCCCAAAAAACATGTGTTGAATTTTGTGCAAAAGACAAGAACACAAAAACCACTTAAAACAATCATTGCAGTGTCTGCCATTGAAATGTATGGGAGAGCGGCAGGTAGCGACAGGTCAGACCTGGCGCTGTGATGGGATTAGCAGCGGCGCTGTTCGTTGCAGTCGGCTACATGATGAATCCCGCGCTAGCTGACGCTCTCGCCGGCGCTAGCCGCATTTAGCGTGATAAATGCGTCATTGTGGCCGACGCCGGGCGTACTTGAGTCGGTAGCCGCCGTTAGCTGGCGGTACCTGGCGCTCGTCAGACACTACCTGGCGCTATCGCTTGATGAATAAGGCCCCAAATCTCAAGTAGGCTGGCAATTAAAAGGGTTAATAGTACCTCTGCATGTTGGGTATTGTTCTGTTCGGGGGACCTTGCGCTTTCAGACTTAGCTTGTTTTTTTCTTGTTTGCATATTTATATTTTAGGAAAAGGTGTTTTTATTCAGCTTTTTTATACATTTTTTAGGGAAACCCTGCGCAACCAAAGAATTCTTTGAGGGATCAACTCCAGAAAGATGAGCCCACTACAACAAGCTGGGTACGCTTAGAAAGCTTAACATGTGTATTTCAGGGAATATATGGTTTATGGGGGATATTCCAAATGTAAAGGGTTGTTTTGGTTGAAAAATCGCAAGGTGCGCACTTTGTCTGCAGAGCTGAAATTTTCAAGTAAAATTACCGTTATGCTTTACTTTGGGGTGTTTGGCAACTCTTCCCTTGACAGAACCTATGCATGTTGGGTATCGTTCTGTTCGGAAGATGTTGCTTTGTCAGATTATACTTGTTTTTCTTGTTTGTATATAGTTTTTTTAGGAAAATGTGGCTTTGATTCTGCTTTTTTATCCTTTTTTAGGGAAACTCTTTGCAACCAAAGAATACATTGAGGGATTACTTCCAGAAAACTGTGGCCACATCAACAAGCCTGGTACAAATAGAAAGCCTGAGGTGTGTACTTCCAGAGAATATATGGTTTGTGGGGGGTATTTCAAATGTAAAGGGTTGTTTTTCTGGAACAATTGCAAGGTGCGCATAGCGCATATCATAGTTGTATTTTTTCAGAAAATCCCCTAAAGCTCTGTTTCAGTTTGGGGATTCTCCTGGGCTGGAAAGGGTGTCTACCTATACATATGTGGTACCGCTGTGATCGGGAGAAATTGGGATTTCACACGCAATAAGATTTTATTGACAAACTTACATTTTTTATTACAAAAAAACACTACAAATTGTAAAAAATAGATTTTTTTTTATTTTTCTGCACATATTTCACCAAAAAATATTGAGAATACACCTAAAAATGACAAACAAGACATTTCATGTTAAAGCTCAGACTCTGCTGAAAAAAACAATATATAATTTTCCTGGGAAATCCTGGGAAATCCCTTCAAAAATCACATTTGAACATGGGGAGCGCAAAATAGTGCAAAATGGTCTGGCAACAAAGGTGACAAAAACTCCAGGTAGGCTGGCAGCGAAAGGTTATAGGGGGATGCCGGGCATCAGCAATTAAATGACATATAATATTTGCCCTGTTCCCCACACAGAGATCAAGTGCCAACTAAAGTGGACCAAAAATGCCAAATGCATGAAATTCCATAGATCAAAGGGTTGCTACAAAGTAGATGCACCTAAAGTGGGGCTAAAATAAAAAGAACTCATCAGACCTAATGGAGGGAGGACAAAAGGAAAAGATATCCCCAAGACCTGAACCAGAGAGCCTCAGGGTGAACACAACTACCAAGATAGCCATCCTACATAGGAAAGACTCCCAACCCGCATCTATATTCAACCCAAGTTGATCTGGAGCACCAGAGGAGCAGCACAGGCCCCCTGAATAAGGTATGGATTTTTTCCCTTTGTAACCCATCCGTCCTGCAGCAAAGCCAGGGTAGGGTGGCAGAGCGGGGGAATTATATTGTGACTGGAATTCCACTTTAAGGAAGCCATCCTGTGACCAAAGGGTGACCAGGTCAGGACACAATGGACACGCTCTAGAGCAAAACACCTAACCCCCCCAGCATGGGGCATGTGCACACTTATTGCTTTGATTGTCTCACTGCACTGATGGGGTAAATGCAGAGAAAAAAAAATCCTATGTGTGCACAGGCATACAATAGCCATATATGTCTAAAAATATACCAAAAAAGTTCTCCATGTAATAAAAAAGGTGCCAAAGTATGCAAAAATTGCTTAACACCATTACATAGAATTGTGTAATAGGTAAGCAGCTATTGAATAAACAACATTCAAAATGCCATCACAATATAATAAACAATACATTCTAAAAGCAGCTAATAACCTTGCTTTTTGCATAAATGCTTGTAGATCGGGGGCGTCAAATTCACTCCTGAAGGGTCACCAACAGGCCAGGGTTTGTGAACCTCTATATAGCTGTCTCTATAGAGCTGTATGAACACTAATTACTCCCCCTGTGTGCCTGTTTGGAGTTATGCAAAACCTGGTCTGTTGCTGGCCTTTCAGGGGAAGTTTGACACCTGTGTTATAGATGTTTATCTGCTTAGATACATGCATAGATGCTTATGAATGCTTATCTGCCTGGGGAAGTAAGCATATATGCATGTATCTGCAGAAAGATACATGCTTTCTTCCCTATGCATATAATTATCCATAATCATTTATGCTTGTGTCAGTGCAAATAGATCTGCCTTTTTTCAGACTTTTCTTGCCATTCTGCATGCAGATGATACTACTTTTTTGCATGTAAGCAGACTCTCGTATCCATGCAACCACAGGTTTCGCCCACATGGAGTGGATTCGACTGCATGCTGAAAAACACATGCATTCGAACTTAGGCTGAATGTCAATATATATGCGCATCATAAAAATATATATTCCCATGGTGTTGAATTGGCCATTATGGTCTAGGTTGCAAAATGGTTTGTGACTGATAGGATTGTAGCCAATGTCCCGTATGTATAAATAAAGATAGACTAACTAAGGTGAAGATCTATATCACAAAAAGCATTTATGAAAATAGTGCAGGTGCCGATTCAGTACATGTACAGTTGGTCTCTTTGGAAATTACCACAGAGCAGTTGACTCTCTTTGTTGGAAATGGCGATGTATTCTCTAAATTCAGTAACTGCAATCAGGATTATGATTACAGGGTTAACCAGCTAGTGCAACTGATGAGTTCTAAAAAAAAAAAAATCAGGGATCAGTGATTAATCACAAAGTGAGTAGTAAACAATAGTTTCCTGTAGAGCTAGATTCTCTGTAGCTCAGTACTCAGTAGGATGCTCCACATGAACCCATTGTTTCATCTTTCTGTGTGATTTATCACCTAAAATTCTTGGCAGGTCATCTTTCCAGCTGTGCTGGCTAACTTGCCTAATTTGCAAAGCAAATAAATAAAGGGTAGGTTTGGACAAGTGGTTAAAGCAGCAAAAACCTCTTTTTTTTCCGGGTTTCAGCGCGCAAATCATGGGGTAACAACAGGGAGATTGCCCTGCACAAAATAAGGTAGGGAAAGAACTCACAGAAAACAAACAAATTGGTTAAATAAATACATTAAAAATAAAGAGTTTACCATGTTTTATTTGTCCTCGCTGTTATCTGCCTGCAGGTTTATTTTTTTATATTTTTCAGCAATTTGTTTCAAACTTTTCTATGGATACAATTTTTATGTACCAAAAAATGCCTGATATTTTTATATTTTAATTGTATTTTTTCAGTTTTCAAGTTTTCAGTGTTTTACTAAATGCAGCTTTTAACAGCATTCAATTTAACATTGAAACTGCCTGTGAGTTTATGTTTTTAGATTGTTTTGGAATTTATTTGTCATTTTTCGTTAGATTTTTTTCATTAAATCCAGGAAAGTCACAGGGGGATCTTATTTTTTTTTAAAGTTACAAGCCATAATGCCCTTTGGTATGGGCTATTTCAGGGGTGCCTTGGACACCCCTGGAAGAACTCCATGCCCGCACCAATGGGCATGGGCTCTCCTGCATCCCTGATGCCCCAAATGGGGGGTATAGGTAATGTGTCATTTTACCAGCATGGCAAATGCAGAGTCCAGCAGGGGCCGTGCTGGCTACTGACCATGTAGAACTAGTATAGGGGTCCCCTGGACCCCTTACCAGTCCACCCAAAAGTAATAATTTAACATCACACAAAATTATTGTATTGTTCTTAATTTAACTAGATCAATATAAACTTGGGCGGCACCAACATAAGAAACTAAAGTGATGTGACCAGGTGTGCACTGCCCTAACCAGCTTCCCCTTTAATATTCACAATTTATGAAAAAGCAAGGGGGTTGACCCAACCAAAAAAAGGTAGGTAGGGACTAACAAATGCACTACCACTTAATAATGAAAAAATATACATTTTATTTTTATTGGACAAGACAAACTCCACATATTAAAAGTATAAAAAGACATATAACAAACCATGAGTACAATCTACCACCAGGGGGCGCTGGACCTGCTGATACTAGTATATCTATTATGTCAGCATGATCACCAAAGCTGAATTCATACACAGAAAAGAATCAAATCATAAATCGATCATGTACAAAGTGCCTGTGCTTCTCACAAAGAAAGTGCATCCATTTACAACAATTCATCAAACAATAATATAGTGATTAATAATCAAAAAGGTGCATGTCACACAACAGTAGCAATCATGTTAGTATCCACAGTGTCCAGTACCCCCTGGGAGAAGCCAACACATTTCGCAATGGCTACACCCGGCACTTTCACAAGATTGCCTCTGGTGCGCAATATCTGCCCCCCCCAAACACCCTTTTGTACTCACCGCAGCCCCCTTCCCACGCCAGCTCCGGCTGACAGTAATCGGCAGACACACTCCGGTCGGAAGTACATCAGTAGAAATACTGGAAATGACGCTCCATGCTGGAACGTGGAGGTGCCAGGTATTGCTGTTCCCACCGCGCTCCAAGCTGAAACACGGAAATACGCTGCGGCGCTCCGGGCACAGCAATGCTCGCCTCCCCCTGCAGACAGGGAGGCGATCATACAGATCTGAGATGATGGACAGAGCAACAGCGTGGGACTGGATGGAAGGCGAGGTAAGTACTACCTGGGGGGCAAATACTTTGCGTATATGAACGTATAACGTATATGACAATTGCCTCAACAATATTTCCTTTGAACATTGACTAGCCAATTAACAATAATCATGATTTAGCAAATACATAAAACAGGACTGAACTATATACATTGATTATGGCATTTCACTGTTTACATCTCTTCACATGGTTACATGCCTGGTTCTTCTAGGCTCTATATGATAAAGAATATTTAATATAAACCATCTAAATTACAAAGGGACCTAACATTGCCACGGGATAATAAAAGCCCAGGGCTCAGAAGAGGGCTAACTCCGAGACCAGACAAGGAACAATAGAAGCAAAAGGAATTAAGATGAGAGGAAAGACACAATGTAGGGCTCATCCACCTGCACCCCCACCCGTCAAGGAAGAATAACCCTCCAATGCAGGGAGAGTAACAGACACAGGCTAAGCCGATAAAGATAACAAAGAGAGGGAAAACTTAAATGTTAAACCTCCCTAGTCGAACCCAGTGTCTGCCATGCATAGAGCCTCCATACCCAAGAAGGGGAGGGGGAAAGGAGGGGGAAGTTGGAGAAGGTAAGATGTGGCTCTATTCTATGCACATGCCCCCTAAGCAGAGATGGTAACAAAACAACTTCAATGCTTGATCATAATTGAGGTCCCGCCGGGTTCTTTTTCGTGATTAGACACCCAGGCCCACATCCACCCATTCTTCCACCACATCTGGCCTCAACACACCAATCCTGGACCTTGTCATCGGGGAGGCTGATTCAATACTAGCGGCAGGTAGCGACAGATGAGCGTCTGGAGTGCGGCGCTATGAGCGACCACTATTGTCCGCCCCGATCGGCTGTCAGTCGCTATTGCAGGGCTCCTCAGACGCTATCTGCCGTTCTTGGGAATCATGCTGACATTGGTGAATGTGATGTTAAAGATCTGCTTTATAGGCGCTGTTGAGATTTTACACCATGTTCAATACAGCGCCTGAGCGTTTTTTTGCTGTTGCCTAAAAATCAATCTGTTAGAACATTCTGTAGTAAACACATTGAATCATGTATGTTTTCATAACTTTTATTTATATTAAATTGTATTTTGTTATATTTACATAAATCAAATTCTGAGTTTTAAATCTTCATGGTGCCTAAAAAGAAACAAATGTAAACTTATTTTTTTTTTTTTTTTTTTTTTTTTTTTTTTTTTTTTTAATACTTCCCTATTTGGTTTGGTTGTTGCATTTAATTACATACCAAACCCCCTTTTTTATTTAATTTTTTTTTTGATTTTTTGTCATTTTCCATATAAGTAGACCCATTTTTTTTAGGGATTAGGAGTTTTGGGACCCCTTTTTCTTGTTTGGATTAGGAGTTTTGGGCCCCATTTTTTTGTTTGGATTAGAAGTTTTTGGCCCCTTTTTTTTTTTTTGGGATTAGGAGTTTTGGGACCCATTTTCTTTTTTTTGTGGATTAGGAGTTCTGGGCCCCATTTTTTTTTCTGGGGTGGAACTTGAAGACCAACCACATTTGTTGGTTTTGTTTTTTTGAAGTGCCCTCTAGTACAGTAGGTGTTTTAGAGTTAAGGTGACCTAGCTTACCGAAAAAAAAGAGGTAATCATGCTTTCCCGTCGCTCAAATCCCATCTGGGTGTCCTCAGTACTGTCTGCGGCCATGTTGGGGACTTCTGGCACCAGTGCTGTATCTTCAGGGGGTTCAATTCGGTGACATATGCAAATATTGTGTAGGACACAGCGTGCGAGTATTATTTTGGAGACCTTTTGTGGACTGTACAACATCTTTCCTCCTGGGCGTGCCAAACAGAGAAAACGTGCTTTCAGCAGGCCGATGGTTCTTTCCACAATGCAACTGGTTTTGTGATGTGCTGCATTGTAGTGTCCTTGGGCAGAGGTCTGTGGATTTCTGACCGGAGTCCTTAGCCACGTTTTCTGCCCATATCCCTTGTCCGCTGTTGAATAAACAGATTGAGAGAGCGAGCAATTAGTAAATTTCAAACAACATAATGTAAACAGTCTAGGCTCAGTTATATATTTGGTTCAGTTAATAGTCCACATATTAAACTTGTAAATAGATGTCATGGATTAGTAATTACCCAGTAGCCAGCCAGGTGGCATTTCATTGTTCTCAAACTTCCGGCACAGGACAGATTGCTGGAGCACGTAAGAATCATGGCATGAGCCGGGGAAGCCAGATCTCACGGCCCGCAGCTTCATGTCATGGTCACATACTACCATGACATTCATGGAATGGAACTGTTTCCGATTCCGGTAATGCAGCTCCTGTGCACAGGGAGGGCGGAAAGGGATATGTGTACCATCCACGCACCCTAGCACATTAGGGATCCCTCCCATGCGGTAGAACGCACATTTGATTTTTGCAACCTCCTCCTCATCCTCAGGAAATTTTAACAGGGATAAGATCACAAATAGCCAGGACTACCTGGTAAAATATGCGGCTCATTGTAGCCTGGCTGATCCCGCTGAGGAGGGCAGAGGTTGCCTGGAAATTCCCCCGTACCACAATATTAAGCATGGCACATAGGCAAACTGTGCCAGGGATGGATTGAGTTTGTCTGGTGGATGGATCGATTTTGGTCTAAATCTGATCATATAGGGACTGTAGTGCTGCACGATTCAGACGAAATCTGCTTCTGATCTGCTCGTCACTTAAATCCCAAACAGAGAGGTGGATGGCAAAGGATCGGGGTGCCCTAAGCCTCACAGCACCCTCCTCCCTTGCCTCCTGACCTTCCTGTATGCTGCCACAACAATACATCCGTAACCCAAACATCACCCTCTCGTCCATCTCCCAATCACTGGCTAGAGCTCAGGCACTGCCCCAAAAACCAAAAACAATATCAACACACAGACCAACCACTCCACATACACAATCACAATCCACACACAATCACACAAATGCAGCTCACCACAAAACCAGATGTATAGTGGTTAGAACCATCAGCCTGCTGCAAGTATGCTTTCAAAGTCTGGCACAACCAAGAGGGGAGTTGATGCACAACCCACAAAAGGTCCCCAAAACAATCCTCACTTGGTGAATTCAACACAATAGTTGCATATGCCACCAAATAAAAACTCCCAAATAAACAGCACTGATGCCATAAAACCTCAACAAAGCCACAGACAGTAAGCAAGAAACACAGCCAGACACGTATTGCAAGCTAGGGCTAAGTAAACCAAAACACCACAGCCTTTGCCACAGTGTATCAATAAAAGAATGCTTAAGAAAAGAAGTATTTATACTTATCCAAAGGACTGGTCCGCTTAGCCGCCTCTTGCGTTTGTTAGCTGTTTCCGGACTTTAAATAGCTTACCACAGGTGTGTTGTAAACGGCTAGCGCAAGCATAATAATGTACTTTTGCGGATCTGTTTGCTCAGACATCTTTTGGCCAATGAAAGTTATATGGCTGCAAATTCAAATAGCCGTTTTTGACACCCCATTTCCAATGTTGTTAAGAGGTTCACATTTCCTTCTAATGTCTGTCTGCCTTGTTAAGTAGGTCATTAATTAGTTCATTGCCTGACACACATATTTGCCAGAAACCTCAGTCATTGGAGTCAAGATGTAGCTACAAACACCTGGCCAGTATGTGTGAAGCAATTAACTGGGCCTGTTTGTGATTGGTTCTTACACCACATAAAATCTGGCACACTCAAACAGCAGTTGTTGCCATTTTGTAGTCTGCATGCGTGCTGGTGTGTGTTGTTTTGTGGTGTGTGCAGCTACAGGATGGAGCCAAGTTCTGGACATCTGCCGGCCACTGCTGGACCAAGTACCATTGGGGTGGGTGCTGGACGGAGACCTTCCTTAAGGAAAAGGGCACTGTCGGAAGGTGAAGCACCACCCAAGGGCAAGCGTCCATTTGCCAAGAGGGAGCCAGAATTTAATTTGGCGGATAACAATACTCTTGTGTGTCTGACACTGGCTAAATGGGACTTATTATTTGGTTACCAAAGTCAGTGTTTAGACAAACAAGAAAGGAGCAAATTGTGGGATGCCATTGGTGAGCAGCTTACTAGCACTGCTCAATACCCACGCAGTGGCACATCCTGCAAGAAACGTTTCTACACTTTGAAAATGGCCCATATGCTAAAGATGAAGAATGATCTACTTGTAGACAGTGGGACCAAGCAGAGTCCAAATAGTAAATACAGGCCATATGAGGAGATGCTGAAGTGCAGGATTCCTCTCAGTCGCCTGCAGGGTGTGGATGCTGGGGATAACACCACAGGTTGGGGTGAAGGTACATTGTTTTAACATTGCAAATTATGGTTGGTTTAATGTATCTTCTTATTTGTTAACCAATTCTTTGCAATACTAACTAGAGATGAGCGAACTTTTGAAAAATTCGATTCGACTGATTCGCCGAATTTTCCGACAAAAATCGTTTCGACCCGAATAAATTCGCGACGAATCGCTATTAAAAACGGCTATTTCTGAGCCTCCTACAGCCTCAATAGGGTTGTAAACCATTCAGCCTTGCTGTAACACGCACAGGATGCGTGCTGGGTTTGTTAAATAATACTTTGAAGAAATATCACATGCAGATCAGAGGCATCGCTAATAGAATCGCAGAGCGGCACAATTGCAGAGAGTTGAAGTGGCATCACTATGAGGGGCAGAAGGAGCCCAAATATACACTGGAGTTGGCCTCAGGAGCCCAAAAATTGGATGAATCACACCCTGGAGTTGGCAGAAGTTGGCAGCAGCAGCAGGAGCCCAAATATACACTGGAGTTGGCTTCAGGAGCCCAAAAATTGGATGAATCACACCCTGGAGTTGGCAGAAGTTGGCAGCAGCAGGAGCAGGAGCCCAAATATACACTGGAGTTGGCCTCAGGAGCCCAAAAATTGGATGAATCACACCCTGGAGTTGGCAGAAGTTGGCAGCAGCAGCAGCAGGAGCCCAAATATACACTGGAGTTGGCCTCAGGAGCCCAAAAATTGGATGAATCACACCCTGGAGTTGGCAGGAGTTGACAGTAGTAGCAGCAGGAGCCCAAATATACACTGGAGTTGGCTTCAGGAGCCCAAAAATTGGATGAATCACACCCTGGAGTTGGCAGAAGTTGGCAGCAGCAGCAGCAGGAGCCCAAATATACACTGGAGTTGGCCTCAGGAGCCCAAAAATTGGATGAATCACACCCTGGAGTTGGCAGAAGTTGGCAGTAGTAGCAGCAGGAGCCCAAATATACACTGGAGTTGGCTTCAGGAGCCCAAAAATTGGATGAATCACACCCTGGAGTTGGCAGAAGTTGGCAGTAGTAGCAGCAGGAGCCCAAATATACACTGGAGTTGGCTTCAGGAGCCCAAAAATTGGATGAATCACACCCTGGAGTTGGCAGAAGTTGGCAGTAGCAGCAGCAGGAGCCCAAATATACACTGGAGTTGGCTTCAGGAGCCCAAAAATTGGATGAATCACACCCTGGAGTTGGCAGGAGTTGACAGTAGCAGCAGCAGGAGCCCAAATATACACTGGAGTTGGCCTCAGGAGCCCAAAAATTGGATGAATCACACCCTGGAGTTGGCAGGAGTTGACAGTAGCAGCAGCAGGAGCCCAAATATACACTGGAGTTGGCTTCAGGAGCCCAAAAATTGGATGAATCACACCCTGGAGTTGGCAGAAGTTGGCAGCAGCAGCAGCAGCAGGAGCCCAAATATACACTGGAGTTGGCTTCAGGAGCCCAAAAATTGGATGAATCACACCCTGGAGTTGGCAGGAGTTGACAGTAGCAGCAGCAGGAGCCCAAATATACACTGGAGTTGGCCTCAGGAGCCCAAAAATTGGATGAATCACACCCTGGAGTTGGCAGGAGTTGACAGTAGCAGCAGCAGGAGCCCAAATATACACTGGAGTTGGCCTCAGGAGCCCAATAATTGGATGAATCACACCCTGGAGTTGGCAGGAGTTGACAGTAGTAGCAGCAGGAGCCCAAATATACACTGGAGTTGGCTTCAGGAGCCAAAAAATTGGATGAATCACACCCTGGAGTTGGCAGAAGTTGGCAGCAGCAGCAGCAGGAGCCCAAATATACACTGGAGTTGGCCTCAGGAGCCCAAAAATTGGATGAATCACACCCTGGAGTTGGCAGAAGTTGGCAGTAGTAGCAGCAGGAGCCCAAATATACACTGGAGTTGGCTTCAGGAGCCCAAAAATTGGATGAATCACACCCTGGAGTTGGCAGAAGTTGGCAGCAGCAGCAGCAGGAGCCCAAATATACACTGGAGTTGGCTTCAGGAGCCCAAAAATTGGATGAATCACACCCTGGAGTTGGCAGAAGTTGGCAGCAGCAGCAGCAGCAGGAGCCCAAATATACACTGGAGTTGGCTTCAGGAGCCCAAAAATTGGATGAATCACACCCTGGAGTTGGCAGGAGTTGACAGTAGCAGCAGCAGGAGCCCAAATATACACTGGAGTTGGCCTCAGGAGCCCAAAAATTGGATGAATCACACCCTGGAGTTGGCAGGAGTTGACAGTAGCAGCAGCAGGAGCCCAAATATACACTGGAGTTGGCTTCAGGAGCCCAAAAATTGGATGAATCACACCCTGGAGTTGGCAGAAGTTGGCAGTAGCAGCAGCAGGAGCCCAAATATACACTGGAGTTGGCTTCAGGAGCCCAAAAATTGGATGAATCACACCCTGGAGTTGGCAGGAGTTGACAGTAGCAGCAGCAGGAGCCCAAATATACACTGGAGTTGGCTTCAGGAGCCCAAAAATTGGATGAATCACACCCTGGAGTTGGCAGAAGTTGGCAGTAGTAGCAGCAGGAGCCCAAATATACACTGGAGTTGGCTTCAGGAGCCCAAAAATTGGATGAATCACACCCTGGAGTTGGCAGAAGTTGGCTGTAGCAGCAGCAGGAGCCCAAATATACACTGGAGTTGGCTTCAGGAGCCCAAAAATTGGATGAATCACACCCTGGAGTTGGCAGAAGTTGGCAGCAGCAGGAGCAGGAGCCCAAATATACACTGGAGTTGGCCTCAGGAGCCCAAAAATTGGATGAATCACACCCTGGAGTTGGCAGAAGTTGGCAGCAGCAGCAGCAGGAGCCCAAATATACACTGGAGTTGGCCTCAGGAGCCCAAAAATTGGATGAATCACACCCTGGAGTTGGCAGGAGTTGACAGTAGTAGCAGCAGGAGCCCAAATATACACTGGAGTTGGCTTTAGGAGCCCAAAAATTGGATGAATCACACCCTGGAGTTGGCAGAAGTTGGCAGCAGCAGCAGCAGGAGCCCAAATATACACTGGAGTTGGCCTCAGGAGCCCAAAAATTGGATGAATCACACCCTGGAGTTGGCAGAAGTTGGCAGTAGTAGCAGCAGGAGCCCAAATATACACTGGAGTTGGCTTCAGGAGCCCAAAAATTGGATGAATCACACCCTGGAGTTGGCAGAAATTGGCAGCAGCAGCAGCAGCAGGAGCCCAAATATACACTGGAGTTGGCTTCAGGAGCCCAAAAATTGGATGAATCACACCCTGGAGTTGGCAGAAGTTGGCAGCAGCAGCAGCAGCAGGAGCCCAAATATACACTGGAGTTGGCTTCAGGAGCCCAAAAATTGGATGAATCACACCCTGGAGTTGGCAGGAGTTGACAGTAGCAGCAGCAGGAGCCCAAATATACACTGGAGTTGGCTTCAGGAGCCCAAAAATTGGATGAATCACACCCTGGAGTTGGCAGAAGTTGGCAGTAGCAGCAGCAGGAGCCCAAATATACACTGGAGTTGGCTTCAGGAGCCCAAAAATTGGATGAATCACACCCTGGAGTTGGCAGGAGTTGACAGTAGCAGCAGCAGGAGCCCAAATATACACTGGAGTTGGCTTCAGGAGCCCAAAAATTGGATGAATCACACCCTGGAGTTGGCAGAAGTTGGCAGTAGTAGCAGCAGGAGCCCAAATATACACTGGAGTTGGCTTCAGGAGCCCAAAAATTGGATGAATCACTCCCTGGAGTTGGCAGAAGTTGGCAGTAGCAGCAGCAGGAGCCCAAATATACACTGGAGTTGGCTTCAGGAGCCCAAAAATTGGATGAATCACACCCTGGAGTTGGCAGAAGTTGGCAGCAGCAGGAGCAGGAGCCCAAATATACACTGGAGTTGGCCTCAGGAGCCCAAAAATTGGATGAATCACACCCTGGAGTTGGCAGAAGTTGGCAGCAGCAGCAGCAGGAGCCCAAATATACACTGGAGTTGGCCTCAGGAGCCCAAAAATTGGATGAATCACACCCTGGAGTTGGCAGGAGTTGACAGTAGTAGCAGCAGGAGCCCAAATATACACTGGAGTTGGCTTCAGGAGCCCAAAAATTGGATGAATCACACCCTGGAGTTGGCAGAAGTTGGCAGCAGCAGCAGCAGGAGCCCAAATATACACTGGAGTTGGCCTCAGGAGCCCAAAAATTGGATGAATCACACCCTGGAGTTGGCAGAAGTTGGCAGTAGCAGCAGCAGGAGCCCAAAAAATGGCCTAAAGACATAAATATGTTTTGCACCATTTGTAAAGTGTAAAACGTGGCACCATGCTGAATCTAGTCGCATGCATCAGGCATTGGTGGGTGGAAATCCTGGCTGATCCATCCCTGATTCATTTTGACAAAGGTGAGTCTCTCCACATTTTTAGTTGACAGACGAGTTCTCCTCGCCGTAACTATGGCCCCCGCCGCACTAAACACCCGCTCAGATGGCACGCTACTTGCCGGGCAGGACAGCTTTTCCAGGGCAAACTCTGCTAGTTGCGGCCACAAATCAAGTTTGGCTGCCCAGAAGTCCAGCGGATCCTCAAGGTGTGTTGGCATGGTCATGTCAAAGTATGACATGACCTGCTGGTTCAGGTCCTGCTCCAGGTCTTCCTGCTGCTCATGAGTAGCCTCACTATGCGGGTGTAGAAAGCTACTCATTAGCGACTGAAGACTGAGGCTGCTGCTGCTGATGGAGCTTCTGCTGCTGCTGCTGCCAACCCCCCCAGCGGCCATGGCAGTGGAAGGTGAGCGCAGAGGTCCCCTCGAGTCAGACCTGCGAGAGTATGGACCATGGCGCAGATAGGCATCGGCCAACTGCCTACGTAGAATGTCTTTGTAGTAGTTGAGTTTGTCCTCCCTCTCGGTGGGTTTAAAAAATGCCCCCATTTTGTGCCGGAAGCGAGGGTCCAATAAGGTGGACAGCCAGAAGTCATCCCGCCGACAGATGGAAACAATTCTGGGGTCACTACGCAAGCATGTGAGCATGCTTCGTGCCATTTGCGCAAGTGACTCGGATGGACTACCTGTCTCCATCTCCACTGCATACTGCCACGGTGTGCCCGGGTCCTCTGTCTCTCCTTCCTCAAAAACCTCTAGCTCCTCTGGCTGCTCCTGCTCCTCCTCTCCTGTCCGCTGACTAGATAAACCAGCCATTTCGCCAAGCCTAAACTGTGTTTCGCTGGGCAACTCCTCCTCCTCCTCTTCCTCCTCCTCCTCCTCCAGTTCAGCTCCAACGGGGTTCATGTGGCCGTAAGATGTAAACGCCATGTCTCCAGTGCCCTGACCAGCCATGGTTTCCAACATGTGCTGTAGTACATGAAGCAGTGGAATCACGTCGTTCATCCCGTAATCCTGCCGACTGACAAATAAAGTGGCTTCCTCAAAGGGCCTGAGCAAACGGCAGGTGTCACGTATGAGCTGCCACTGGTTGACATTGAAGTTACACAGGGGAGTCCCCCTATCTGCTTGGATCATCAGGAAATCCGTGATGGCTTTTCTCTGTTCATATAATCGGTCCAACATGTGAAGGGTGGAATTCCAACGGGTGGAAACATCGCAAATCAGACTATGTTGGGGGATACCATTCTGACGCTGTAGCTCAAGAAGGGTGTGTTTGGCGGTGTAGGAGTGGCTGAAGTGCATGCAAAGTTTCCGTGAAGTTGTTAGGATGTCCTGCAGATGGGGGGAACACTTCAGAAACCGCTTGACAACCAGATTGAAGACGTGAGCCATGCAGGGGGCATGGGTCAGGCTTCCTTGGCGCAGCGCAGACAAAATGTTCTTCCCATTGTCGGTAACCATGATTCCCATTTTAAGTTTTCTCGGAGTAAGCCATGTTTGGATTTCCTGATGAATACATTTAAGCAGTTCCTCCCCTGTGTGACTCCGTTCGCCAAGACAAACCATGTGAAGCACTGCGTGACACCTCCGTGCCCTGCACACATGGTAGACTGGAGGGGCACTGAGACTTGAGCCTACAGTGGAGGGTGAGGAGATGGCGGAGGATGAGGAGGCCGAGTCGCACGGTGTCACAGGCCCAATGGGCAGAGAGCGCGGAGGCCGAAGCGGCGTGACCTGTCCAAGTTGCTGCTGCAAAGGGACCACATTCACCCAGTGGGCCGTAAACGACATGTACTGCCCCTGACCGTAGTTACAGCTCCAGATGTCGGCGCTGCCATGTATTTTGCTACACACCGACAGGCTCAAGGACTGGCCCACCTTCTGTTCAACAAAAGTGTGCAGCGCTGGTACTGCCTTCTTGGCAAAGAAATGACGGCTTGGGACTCTCCACCTCGGCTCGGCACAAGCCATCAGTTCTCTGAAAGGTGCAGATTCCACCACCTGAAAAGGGAGCGACTGCAGCACCAGCAACTTGGACAGGAGCACATTCAGCTTCTGCGCCGTAGGATGAGTGGGCGCATACTGCTGTCTCTTGGACATGGCTTCGCTGATGGATTGCTGGCGGGATGCATGACTTGGAGGAGGAGGAGGAGGAGCAGGAGCGACAGAGGATGGGTGTGACGCACAGCTGCCTTCGGCTGAGGTGCTGGAGCCTTGGCTGGCAGAAATTGGGAGCTCACTTGGTGAGGAAGCAGACTGGACCACCCCTTGGGAGCCTCGGTTCTCCCAGGTCGTTTTATGGTGACGCATCATATGTTGACGCAGGGCCGTGGTGCCAACATTTGGACCCTGGCCACGCTTCACCTTTTGCCTACATATCTTGCATGTGGCCATGTTACCCTCCTGCGGATGCCTCAGGAAAAACTGCCACACTGCCGAGTAGCTACTTTTCCCACCCCCTGGCCTCACTGATTCACTGCTGCTGTTGCCAACTCCAGGAACCCCTGCTCCACTACCTCCCGATAAGGTAGACTGCCGCACAGCAGGTGCTCTACCCCGGCCCCGGCCCCGGCCGGCTCCAGCCTTTGGAATTGTGCCCCCATGCTGACTGCTACCACCTTGCTGCCTCAGCTGCTGACTCCGGGGCAACCTGCGCCCCTCTTCTCCTGATGATGACGATGAAGCCCCTTCATCACCCGGCTCCCAAGTGCGATCGGCTTCATCGTCATCATCATCATCATCACCGGGTTGTGGCTGTACGTCACTGATGTTCGTGGATTCGTCAACAGTGTCTGGCGCAGGAGCTGGAACGCTCGCAGCACCCACGACACTGTCCACATCACTATTTGTCTGCCTAGCTAAAGAAGCCACCTCCATTTCTTGGCTGGGCAGTAGCTGCTGACTGTCCTCCTGTATCTGATCGTCCTCCTCACTAAAGAGTGGAGCTGAACCCAAAGCATAGGATACGTCGCTGGGGGAGGGAACGGCGTAGGACAGAGGCAATGGGAGGACAGGGACTGCTCTCGGGGCATGCCAACTCAGGGTTGTGTCAGAGGAACCTACCGACCCTAGACTGGGGGTCTCAGATGTAAGTTGTGATGATGTTGTTGATGAGCGCGTCAGCCAATCTACCACGGCAGATGCGTTACTGGTGGAGACCCGACCGCTAGCAGATACTGGCAGATTAGGTCTCTCAGCGTGACTCCTGCTGCTACTGGCCCCCAGTCTGATGCGAGCTCTGCCTGCGGAATCTTGGCCTCTGCCACTCCTCTTTTCACTTCCAGGCACTTGTCTGCCCGACATAGTCTAACTGGCGTGGTAGTAGGTGATATTTTAAGAACCCCCAGGCAGCAGTGGGTCTATATAAAACAGAATATAATGCACACCAAAAGTGAGCAGTAACACTCAGCCTCCAACAGGCCTGCTTAGTGTAAATAAGAGAGCTGCTTAGTGTAAATAAAGAGGGGTATGCTATGTTACAGAATGGGATGCCTCAACAGAAGTGCACCTGGCAGGCAGCAGTAAGCCTATGCCCAGCAAAAGTGTCTTATAATATAAATATAATAAGAGCAAATGCTTATATGGTCTTAAACAGAGGCTGCTTTAGTCACAGAATGGGATGCCCTGGGCAGGAATGGACCTGGCAGGGTCCAGTAGGGCTTTGGCCAGCAAAAGTGTCTTTATCAGGCTAATTTCAAATATGATAAGAGCAAATGCTTATATGGTCTTAAACAGAGACTGCTGTAGTCACAGAATGGGATGCCCCGGGCAGGAATCGACCTGGCAGGGTCCAGTAGGGCTTTGGCCAGCAAAAGTGTCTTTATCAGGCCTGATTTCTATGAGAATAAGTGCAAATGTTTATTATGCTATTAAATAGAGGCTGCTTTATTCACAGAATGGGATGCCAGTGCCACAAAAACCAGAGAGCATGCACAGCAAAAGTGTCTTTATCAGGCCTGATTTCTATGAGAATAAGTGCAAATGTTTATTATGCTATTAAATAGAGGCTGCTTTAGTCACAGAATGGGATGCCAGTGCCACAAAAACCAGAGAGCATGCACAGCAAAAGTGTCTTTATCAGGCCTGATTTCTATGAGAATAAGTGCAAATGTTTATTATGCTATTAAATAGAGGCTGCTTTAGTCACAGAATGGGATGCCAGTGCCACAAAAACCAGAGAGCATGCACAGCAAAAGTGTCTTTATCAGGCCTGATTTCTATGAGAATAAGTGCAAATGTTTATTATGCTATTAAATAGAGGCTGCTTTAGTCACAGAATGGGATGCCAGTGCCACAAAAACCAGAGAGCATGCACAGCAAAAGTGTCTTTATCAGGCCTGATTTCTATGAGAATAAGTGCAAATGGTTATTATGCTATTAAATAGAGGCTGCTTTAGTCACAGAATGGGATGCCAGTGCCACAAAAACCAGAGAGCATGCACAGCAAAAGTGTCTTTATCAGGCCTGATTTCTATGAGAATAAGTGCAAATGTTTATTATGCTATTAAATAGAGGCTGCTTTAGTCACAGAATGGGATGCCAGTGCCACAAAAACCAGAGAGCATGCACAGCAAAAGTGTCTTTATCAGGCCTGATTTCTATGAGAATAAGTGCAAATGTTTATTATGCTATTAAATAGAGGCTGCTTTAGTCACAGAATGGGATGCCAGTGCCACAAAAACCAGAGAGCATGCACAGCAAAAGTGTCTTTATCAGGCCTGATTTCTATGAGAATAAGTGCAAATGTTTATTATGCTATTAAATAGAGGCTGCTTTAGTCACAGAATGGGATGCCAGTGCCACAAAAACCAGAGAGCATGCACAGCAAAAGTGTCTTTATCAGGCCTGATTTCTATGAGAATAAGTGCAAATGTTTATTATGCTATTAAATAGAGGCTGCTTTAGTCACAGAATGGGATGCCAGTGCCACAAAAACCAGAGAGCATGCACAGCAAAAGTGTCTTTATCAGGCCTGATTTCTATGAGAATAAGTGCAAATGTTTATTATGCTATTAAATAGAGGCTGCTTTAGTCACAGAATGGGATGCCAGTGCCACAAAAACCAGAGAGCATGCACAGCAAAAGTGTCTTTATCAGGCCTGATTTCTATGAGAATAAGTGCAAATGTTTATTATGCTATTAAATAGAGGCTGCTTTAGTCACAGAATGGGATGCCAGTGCCACAAAAACCAGAGAGCATGCACAGCAAAAGTGTCTTTATCAGGCCTGATTTCTATGAGAATAAGTGCAAATGGTTATTATGCTATTAAATAGAGGCTGCTTTAGTCACAGAATGGGATGCCAGTGCCACAAAAACCAGAGAGCATGCACAGCAAAAGTGTCTTTATCAGGCCTGATTTCTATGAGAATAAGTGCAAATGTTTATTATGCTATTAAATAGAGGCTGCTTTAGTCACAGAATGGGATGCCAGTGCCACAAAAACCAGAGAGCATGCACAGCAAAAGTGTCTTTATCAGGCCTGATTTCTATGAGAATAAGTGCAAATGTTTATTATGCTATTAAATAGAGGCTGCTTTAGTCACAGAATGGGATGCCAGTGCCACAAAAACCAGAGAGCATGCACAGCAAAAGTGTCTTTATCAGGCCTGATTTCTATGAGAATAAGTGCAAATGGTTATTATGCTATTAAATAGAGGCTGCTTTAGTCACAGAATGGGATGCCAGTGCCACAAAAACCAGAGAGCATGCACAGCAAAAGTGTCTTTATCAGGCCTGATTTCTATGAGAATAAGTGCAAATGTTTATTATGCTATTAAATAGAGGCTGCTTTAGTCACAGAATGGGATGCCAGTGCCACAAAAACCAGAGAGCATGCACAGCAAAAGTGTCTTTATCAGGCCTGATTTCTATGAGAATAAGTGCAAATGTTTATTATGCTATTAAATAGAGGCTGCTTTAGTCACAGAATGGGATGCCAGTGCCACAAAAACCAGAGAGCATGCACAGCAAAAGTGTCTTTATCAGGCCTGATTTCTATGAGAATAAGTGCAAATGTTTATTATGCTATTAAATAGAGGCTGCTTTAGTCACAGAATGGGATGCCAGTGCCACAAAAACCAGAGAGCATGCACAGCAAAAGTGTCTTTATCAGGCCTGATTTCTATGAGAATAAGTGCAAATGTTTATTATGCTATTAAATAGAGGCTGCTTTAGTCACAGAATGGGATGCCAGTGCCACAAAAACCAGAGAGCATGCACAGCAAAAGTGTCTTTATCAGGCCTGATTTCTATGAGAATAAGTGCAAATGTTTATTATGCTATTAAATAGAGGCTGCTTTAGTCACAGAATGGGATGCCAGTGCCACAAAAACCAGAGAGCATGCACAGCAAAAGTGTCTTTATCAGGCCTGATTTCTATGAGAATAAGTGCAAATGTTTATTATGCTATTAAATAGAGGCTGCTTTAGTCACAGAATGGGATGCCAGTGCCACAAAAACCAGAGAGCATGCACAGCAAAAGTGTCTTTATCAGGCCTGATTTCTATGAGAATAAGTGCAAATGGTTATTATGCTATTAAATAGAGGCTGCTTTAGTCACAGAATGGGATGCCAGTGCCACAAAAACCAGAGAGCATGCACAGCAAAAGTGTCTTTATCAGGCCTGATTTCTATGAGAATAAGTGCAAATGTTTATTATGCTATTAAATAGAGGCTGCTTTAGTCACAGAATGGGATGCCAGTGCCACAAAAACCAGAGAGCATGCACAGCAAAAGTGTCTTTATCAGGCCTGATTTCTATGAGAATAAGTGCAAATGTTTATTATGCTATTAAATAGAGGCTGCTTTAGTCACAGAATGGGATGCCAGTGCCACAAAAACCAGAGAGCATGCACAGCAAAAGTGTCTTTATCAGGCCTGATTTCTATGAGAATAAGTGCAAATGTTTATTATGCTATTAAATAGAGGCTGCTTTAGTCACAGAATGGGATGCCAGTGCCACAAAAACCAGAGAGCATGCACAGCAAAAGTGTCTTTATCAGGCCTGATTTCTATGAGAATAAGTGCAAATGTTTATTATGCTATTAAATAGAGGCTGCTTTAGTCACAGAATGGGATGCCAGTGCCACAAAAACCAGAGAGCATGCACAGCAAAAGTGTCTTTATCAGGCCTGATTTCTATGAGAATAAGTGCAAATGTTTATTATGCTATTAAATAGAGGCTGCTTTAGTCACAGAATGGGATGCCAGTGCCACAAAAACCAGAGAGCATGCACAGCAAAAGTGTCTTTATCAGGCCTGATTTCTATGAGAATAAGTGCAAATGTTTATTATGCTATTAAATAGAGGCTGCTTTAGTCACAGAATGGGATGCCAGTGCCACAAAAACCAGAGAGCATGCACAGCAAAAGTGTCTTTATCAGGCCTGATTTCTATGAGAATAAGTGCAAATGTTTATTATGCTATTAAATAGAGGCTGCTTTAGTCACAGAATGGGATGCCAGTGCCACAAAAACCAGAGAGCATGCACAGCAAAAGTGTCTTTATCAGGCCTGATTTCTATGAGAATAAGTGCAAATGTTTATTATGCTATTAAATAGAGGCTGCTTTAGTCACAGAATGGGATGCCAGTGCCACAAAAACCAGAGAGCATGCACAGCAAAAGTGTCTTTATCAGGCCTGATTTCTATGAGAATAAGTGCAAATGTTTATTATGCTATTAAATAGAGGCTGCTTTAGTCACAGAATGGGATGCCAGTGCCACAAAAACCAGAGAGCATGCACAGCAAAAGTGTCTTTATCAGGCCTGATTTCTATGAGAATAAGTGCAAATGTTTATTATGCTATTAAATAGAGGCTGCTTTAGTCACAGAATGGGATGCCAGTGCCACAAAAACCAGAGAGCATGCACAGCAAAAGTGTCTTTATCAGGCCTGATTTCTATGAGAATAAGTGCAAATGGTTATTATGCTATTAAATAGAGGCTGCTTTAGTCACAGAATGGGATGCCAGTGCCACAAAAACCAGAGAGCATGCACAGCAAAAGTGTCTTTATCAGGCCTGATTTCTATGAGAATAAGTGCAAATGTTTATTATGCTATTAAATAGAGGCTGCTTTAGTCACAGAATGGGATGCCAGTGCCACAAAAACCAGAGAGCATGCACAGCAAAAGTGTCTTTATCAGGCCTGATTTCTATGAGAATAAGTGCAAATGTTTATTATGCTATTAAATAGAGGCTGCTTTAGTCACAGAATGGGATGCCAGTGCCACAAAAACCAGAGAGCATGCACAGCAAAAGTGTCTTTATCAGGCCTGATTTCTATGAGAATAAGTGCAAATGGTTATTATGCTATTAAATAGAGGCTGCTTTAGTCACAGAATGGGATGCCAGTGCCACAAAAACCAGAGAGCATGCACAGCAAAAGTGTCTTTATCAGGCCTGATTTCTATGAGAATAAGTGCAAATGTTTATTATGCTATTAAATAGAGGCTGCTTTAGTCACAGAATGGGATGCCAGTGCCACAAAAACCAGAGAGCATGCACAGCAAAAGTGTCTTTATCAGGCCTGATTTCTATGAGAATAAGTGCAAATGTTTATTATGCTATTAAATAGAGGCTGCTTTAGTCACAGAATGGGATGCCAGTGCCACAAAAACCAGAGAGCATGCACAGCAAAAGTGTCTTTATCAGGCCTGATTTCTATGAGAATAAGTGCAAATGTTTATTATGCTATTAAATAGAGGCTGCTTTAGTCACAGAATGGGATGCCAGTGCCACAAAAACCAGAGAGCATGCACAGCAAAAGTGTCTTTATCAGGCCTGATTTCTATGAGAATAAGTGCAAATGTTTATTATGCTATTAAATAGAGGCTGCTTTAGTCACAGAATGGGATGCCAGTGCCACAAAAACCAGAGAGCATGCACAGCAAAAGTGTCTTTATCAGGCCTGATTTCTATGAGAATAAGTGCAAATGTTTATTATGCTATTAAATAGAGGCTGCTTTAGTCACAGAATGGGATGCCAGTGCCACAAAAACCAGAGAGCATGCACAGCAAAAGTGTCTTTATCAGGCCTGATTTCTATGAGAATAAGTGCAAATGTTTATTATGCTATTAAATAGAGGCTGCTTTAGTCACAGAATGGGATGCCAGTGCCACAAAAACCAGAGAGCATGCACAGCAAAAGTGTCTTTATCAGGCCTGATTTCTATGAGAATAAGTGCAAATGTTTATTATGCTATTAAATAGAGGCTGCTTTAGTCACAGAATGGGATGCCAGTGCCACAAAAACCAGAGAGCATGCACAGCAAAAGTGTCTTTATCAGGCCTGATTTCTATGAGAATAAGTGCAAATGTTTATTATGCTATTAAATAGAGGCTGCTTTAGTCACAGAATGGGATGCCAGTGCCACAAAAACCAGAGAGCATGCACAGCAAAAGTGTCTTTATCAGGCCTGATTTCTATGAGAATAAGTGCAAATGTTTATTATGCTATTAAATAGAGGCTGCTTTAGTCACAGAATGGGATGCCAGTGCCACAAAAACCAGAGAGCATGCACAGCAAAAGTGTCTTTATCAGGCCTGATTTCTATGAGAATAAGTGCAAATGGTTATTATGCTATTAAATAGAGGCTGCTTTAGTCACAGAATGGGATGCCAGTGCCACAAAAACCAGAGAGCATGCACAGCAAAAGTGTCTTTATCAGGCCTGATTTCTATGAGAATAAGTGCAAATGTTTATTATGCTATTAAATAGAGGCTGCTTTAGTCACAGAATGGGATGCCAGTGCCACAAAAACCAGAGAGCATGCACAGCAAAAGTGTCTTTATCAGGCCTGATTTCTATGAGAATAAGTGCAAATGTTTATTATGCTATTAAATAGAGGCTGCTTTAGTCACAGAATGGGATGCCAGTGCCACAAAAACCAGAGAGCATGCACAGCAAAAGTGTCTTTATCAGGCCTGATTTCTATGAGAATAAGTGCAAATGTTTATTATGCTATTAAATAGAGGCTGCTTTAGTCACAGAATGGGATGCCAGTGCCACAAAAACCAGAGAGCATGCACAGCAAAAGTGTCTTTATCAGGCCTGATTTCTATGAGAATAAGTGCAAATGTTTATTATGCTATTAAATAGAGGCTGCTTTAGTCACAGAATGGGATGCCAGTGCCACAAAAACCAGAGAGCATGCACAGCAAAAGTGTCTTTATCAGGCCTGATTTCTATGAGAATAAGTGCAAATGTTTATTATGCTATTAAATAGAGGCTGCTTTAGTCACAGAATGGGATGCCAGTGCCACAAAAACCAGAGAGCATGCACAGCAAAAGTGTCTTTATCAGGCCTGATTTCTATGAGAATAAGTGCAAATGTTTATTATGCTATTAAATAGAGGCTGCTTTAGTCACAGAATGGGATGCCAGTGCCACAAAAACCAGAGAGCATGCACAGCAAAAGTGTCTTTATCAGGCCTGATTTCTATGAGAATAAGTGCAAATGTTTATTATGCTATTAAATAGAGGCTGCTTTAGTCACAGAATGGGATGCCAGTGCCACAAAAACCAGAGAGCATGCACAGCAAAAGTGTCTTTATCAGGCCTGATTTCTATGAGAATAAGTGCAAATGTTTATTATGCTATTAAATAGAGGCTGCTTTAGTCACAGAATGGGATGCCAGTGCCACAAAAACCAGAGAGCATGCACAGCAAAAGTGTCTTTATCAGGCCTGATTTCTATGAGAATAAGTGCAAATGTTTATTATGCTATTAAATAGAGGCTGCTTTAGTCACAGAATGGGATGCCAGTGCCACAAAAACCAGAGAGCATGCACAGCAAAAGTGTCTTTATCAGGCCTGATTTCTATGAGAATAAGTGCAAATGTTTATTATGCTATTAAATAGAGGCTGCTTTAGTCACAGAATGGGATGCCAGTGCCACAAAAACCAGAGAGCATGCACAGCAAAAGTGTCTTTATCAGGCCTGATTTCTATGAGAATAAGTGCAAATGTTTATTATGCTATTAAATAGAGGCTGCTTTAGTCACAGAATGGGATGCCAGTGCCACAAAAACCAGAGAGCATGCACAGCAAAAGTGTCTTTATCAGGCCTGATTTCTATGAGAATAAGTGCAAATGGTTATTATGCTATTAAATAGAGGCTGCTTTAGTCACAGAATGGGATGCCAGTGCCACAAAAACCAGAGAGCATGCACAGCAAAAGTGTCTTTATCAGGCCTGATTTCTATGAGAATAAGTGCAAATGTTTATTATGCTATTAAATAGAGGCTGCTTTAGTCACAGAATGGGATGCCAGTGCCACAAAAACCAGAGAGCATGCACAGCAAAAGTGTCTTTATCAGGCCTGATTTCTATGAGAATAAGTGCAAATGTTTATTATGCTATTAAATAGAGGCTGCTTTAGTCACAGAATGGGATGCCAGTGCCACAAAAACCAGAGAGCATGCACAGCAAAAGTGTCTTTATCAGGCCTGATTTCTATGAGAATAAGTGCAAATGGTTATTATGCTATTAAATAGAGGCTGCTTTAGTCACAGAATGGGATGCCTCACAGCAGACTTAAGATCAGTTCAGTATATATGCACAGTTAGTTACTATAAGCAGCCTGAAAACGCTAACAAAGGCTGGATGAAAAAAAAAAAATCTCCCTGTCACAGCCTCCGTTTTTCCTACCTTTCCCTGGCTTTCTGTCTGTCTCCTGTCTGTCTCCTGCCTGTCTCCTGCCTGTCTCCTGCCTGTCTCCAGCCTGTCCCTGTCTGTCCCTGCCTGTCTAAGTGCCTCAGCTACACAGCGTTCTGTCTGTCACGAATGCAATAGAGAAATGAGGAAAAGCAAGATGGCCGCCGTTAAATACCGCTGTGTGACGTCACCGGGCTTGCTGGCTGCTGATAGGCTGCATGTGACTGCCCCAGCTTGCACTGGCGCGGGATACATGTCCAGACATGTCCCGCCCGCCATCTTAGAATGCCTGTAATGTAAATGAATGGATGTTAAAGGAAAACTTCGAGTGATCGAATCGCGGGGAAATTCGGATTCGATCCTAATCGAATTTTTCCTGAAATTCGGATCGAATCCGGGTTCGTCCGGATCGATTCGCTCATCCCTAATACTAACAGTAGGACATGTTAAGTAGCAGATTAAACCGCTGTAATATTTTAACTTCCTGTCTCTTGCTTTATGCATAGTGGCACATGATGACTCACATGATTCGCCTAATGAGGTCACCCGGAATCCTGCCCTTACCCCACCCTCAAGCTTAACACAGTCTGATATTGAAGGTTTGTTTTTTTTGGTTGTTTTCTTAACTTTTTTGCTTGTTTGTCACACATTAACAATGCATAATTTATTACTTTGCTTTATCATAGGTGCCCTCAGAATTGCACCAGCATCTCCTCATGAGGCTACCTACTCTTTGGATGCCAGTGCATGTGTCAACCTTGATTTTGGCATTGTCATATAAGTGTGCATGGCTTTCAATCATGTTATTTCATTGTAGGCCAAGTCCCTGCTTCATCTTTGGACCCCACTTCCTGTGTTGCAGGTCAATAGGACCCTGTTGGTGTGTATTGCAAAGCACACTGTATCCTTTCTGATGTTTGAGTTCCAATGCGTATATTTTGTTAGTTGAAAATTCAAAATCATGTTAATTCTCACGCCAAGCTGGATAGTTAAAGGGGTTTGGGCATCAACCAGATCCTACATGATAATGTTGTAATGTTGTCCATGCTAAGTTATTGTGCTTAAATAAGTCATTATTTCTGAAATGCAAACATTAACAATACTATGGTTGTTAATATTGATATCCATTGTGGCTTGCTTTAGACCCAACTACAGGAAGTGCGCGTCCGGAAAGGGTGCTTCACCGTGCGGCTGCTAGGGATAAGGGTAAGACTGATTTTTGTGGGGTTCTAGTAAGGATGTTGTTTTCAATGAAATGTTGTTTGTGTCTAGACATTTGTTTTGAAACATGTTATTTTAGGGCAAAGTTCGACTGAGGCCCTAGGTCTGGACATCTTTGAGGTGGCGGGTATGTGTAATTTGACCTATGTGTGTATGTTCTAGTTTGGCAAACTGATTACCTCATCTTGCTCTTCCATACATCTTCAGAATATGATAGAAACTAAAAGCTTTTGTGTCTTTCTCAGTCACTTGGGAGAGGTATGGGCTCTATAATGTTGTTAAGAACTAGTCACACAATATCAAATGACACACTAACACGACTTTCCTGTTTAGCATATGTGAGCTTGCCACCTCTCTCAGATGATGATTTGCCCCTTTCTGGCAGCCAGACACCGGAACTATTTGTGGAGGAGCACACTCAGGTACCATGGATGAATGTTTTAGAGATTAACCACGATTACCTGTTTGGGGGTCAATCAGGTCCCACCATGTAACATACAACATACTTTGTTGTTAGCAGGACTCCTTCCCTGAAACACAGGATGTGCCCTTCGCACAAGTGCCATGTGCGCAGGCTGCAGAGGCTGGACCAACGGTAAATTCTAATGGAGCCATACTTTTTTTTTTTTTTTCTTACCTGCATTATTAAAGCTTGACTACAATATTGTGTTTTTTGTTTTAGGCTGCTCAACCAACAACTGGGCGAAGTTCACCAACAAGTGCTGAGCTTTATGAGCTAGGGTCCCGGATGCTGGAGGCCTACAGTCGCCAACAGCCACGTGATGGAGCTCTGGAGCGCATTGCGGCGTTGGAAAATCAGTCGCTGCTGGACCAACAACAAATTAATGAACTGCGCCAACAACTTAATGAAGTGCGGACTCAACAGCAGTCTGGAGTGCTGCATGCCATGCAAGAAATGATGCATGGCATCCAGCAAACTTTACAGCACCAGGACAAAACTTTGTTGTTGTTACAGCAGCTAATACAGCAGCAGTCTATTTTTTTTACTGCACTGTTGTCCCCCAACACCGCCCCTAGCCATGAGTTCGCAACCTCCCCGCCCACCCAGGGACTAATTGGTCCAGTTATTAGCCATTTGAAAGTCTTGAATTTGTATTGACTTGATTGACTTAAATACATGTATTTGTAAAAGCTAGAATTTGTGTGGGTTACCAAAATACATACCTACAAACACAGTCAGGGATACTTCTCTATATCTAGGTATGTTAATGTTGACTGAAAATTACTGAAAATTACTAGTCATTGTTTGTCATACATTACTATGTTTAAAAAATGAAATGCAGAACAATGTGTTTAAGAAACACAAAAAAAAAAAAAAATGGGTTACTATACACTTAACATATGTGGGTTGATTCAAAGAAACATGTAACAGCTTGGATTTTGCTCACGATCATCCTATTTTTTACGTCCGCTCGTGCGTTCGTATGAACTTGCGAGTGATTCAATAAGCAAATACGTTTCTATCCTAAAAGATACGTCCGTTCGTATGATATCTCCCGAACTTGCCTCAGTCAGTTGCCAATCGTAAAAATCACGTTCATGTGCTCACCTGTTGCGGCGGCAGCCTGTTTTGTCGGCGGCTTCCATCGTCCAGCTCTTCCAATTACTTGCGTTTGCCTCTGGTTTTCATTGGTTTTTGGCCTCTTAGATTCGTGCGTTCTTATGTTTATAAGATCTTGCGCATGCGCACCCTCAACCAGAAACTTACATAAACCCCGTAGCGGCTGCATCCAACTTCATTTCTCGGTCCCTCAAACTTACCTAAACCCCTTAGCGCCTGCATCCAATTTCATTTCTCGGTCCCTTAAACTTACCTAAACCCCGTAGCGCCTGCATCCAATTTCATTTCTCGGTCCCTTAAACTTACCTAAACCCCGTAGCGCCTGCATCCAACTTCATTTCTCGGTCCCTCAAACTTACCTAAACCCCTTAGCGCCTGCATCCAATTTCATTTCTCGGTCCCTTAAACTTACCTAAACCCCGTAGCGCCTGCATCCAATTTCATTTCTCGGTCCCTTAAACTTACCTAAACCCCGTAGCGCCTGCATCCAACTTCATTTCTCGGTCCCTCAAACTTACCTAAACCCCTTAGCGCCTGCATCCAATTTCATTTCTCGGTCCCTTAAACTTACCTAAACCCCTTAGCGCCTGCATCCAATTTCATTTCTCGGTCCCTCAAACTTACCTAAACCCCTTAGCGCCTGCATCCAATTTCATTTCTCGGTCCCTTAAACTTACCTAAACCCCTTAGCGCCTGCATCCAATTTCATTTCTCGGTCCCTTAAACTTACCTAAACCCCGTAGCGCCTGCATCCAACTTCATTTCTCGGTCCCTCAAACTTACCTAAACCCCTTAGCGCCTGCATCCAATTTCATTTCTCGGTCCCTTAAACTTACCTAAACCCCTTAGCGCCTGCATCCAATTTCATTTCTCGGTCCCTTAAACTTACCTAAACCCCGTAGCGCCTGCATCCAACTTCATTTCTCGGTCCCTCAAACTTACCTAAACCCCTTAGCGCCTGCATCCAACTTCATTTCTCGGTCCCTTAAACTTACCTAAACCCCGTAGCGCCTGCATCCAACTTCATTTCTCGCTCCCTCAAACTTACCTAAACCCCTTAGCGCCTGCATCCAATTTCATTTCTCGGTCCCTTAAACTTACCTAAACCCCTTAGCGCCTGCATCCAATTTCATTTCTCGGTCCCTTAAACTTACCTAAACCCCGTAGCGCCTGCATCCAACTTCATTTCTCGGTCCCTCAAACTTACCTAAACCCCTTAGCGCCTGCATCCAACTTCATTTCTCGGTCCCTTAAACTTACCTAAACCCCGTAGCGCCTGCATCCAACTTCATTTCTCGCTCCCTCAAACTTACCTAAACCCCTTAGCGCCTGCATCCAATTTCATTTCTCGGTCCCTTAAACTTACCTAAACCCCGTAGCGCCTGCATCCAACTTCATTTCTCGGTCCCTCAAACTTACCTAAACCCCTTAGCGCCTGCATCCAATTTCATTTCTCGGTCCCTTAAACTTACCTAAACCCCGTAGCGCCTGCATCCAATTTCATTTCTCGGTCCCTTAAACTTACCTAAACCCCGTAGCGCCTGCATCCAACTTCATTTCTCGGTCCCTCAAACTTACCTAAACCCCTTAGCGCCTGCATCCAATTTCATTTCTCGGTCCCTTAAACTTACCTAAACCCCTTAGCGCCTGCATCCAATTTCATTTCTCGGTCCCTCAAACTTACCTAAACCCCTTAGCGCCTGCATCCAATTTCATTTCTCGGTCCCTCAAACTTACCTAAACCCCTTAGCGCCTGCATCCAATTTCATTTCTCGGTCCCTTAAACTTACCTAAACCCCGTAGCGCCTGCATCCAATTTCATTTCTCGGTCCCTTAAACTTACCTAAACCCCGTAGCGCCTGCATCCAACTTCATTTCTCGGTCCCTCAAACTTACCTAAACCCCTTAGCGCCTGCATCCAACTTCATTTCTCGGTCCCTTAAACTTACCTAAACCCCTTAGCGCCTGCATCCAACTTCATTTCTCGGTCCCTTAAACTTACCTAAACCCCGTAGCGCCTGCATCCAACTTCATTTCTCGGTCTCTAAAACTTACCTAAACCCCTTAGCGCCTGCATCCAATTTCATTTCTCGGTCCCTCAAACTTACCTAAACCCCTTAGCGCCTGCATCCAATTTCATTTCTCGGTCCCTTAAACTTACCTAAACCCCGTAGCGCCTGCATCCAATTTCATTTCTCGGTCCCTTAAACTTACCTAAACCCCTTAGCGCCTGCATCCAACTTCATTTCTCGGTCCCTCAAACTTACCTAAACCCCTTAGCGCCTGCATCCAATTTCATTTCTCGGTCCCTTAAACTTACCTAAACCCCTTAGCGCCTGCATCCAATTTCATTTCTCGGTCCCTCAAACTTACCTAAACCCCTTAGCGCCTGCATCCAATTTCATTTCTCGGTCCCTCAAACTTACCTAAACCCCTTAGCGCCTGCATCCAATTTCATTTCTCGGTCCCTCAAACTTACCTAAACCCCTTAGCGCCTGCATCCAATTTCATTTCTCGGTCCCTTAAACTTACCTAAACCCCTTAGCGCCTGCATCCAACTTCATTTCTCGGTCCCTTAAACTTACCTAAACCCCGTAGCGCCTGCATCCAACTTCATTTCTCGGTCTCTAAAACTTACCTAAACCCCTTAGCGCTTGCACCCTTCTTCATGTTGACGACCCTAAAACTTACCCAAACCACATAATGTACATATGTCTATATGTTTATAAGCGTGTTTTTTCTGTTTTGTGTAATTGTTTTTGGGTGCGCATATTATAAAAGACACATTTATGAAGGCTTCAAATATAATTTATTTAAATTATTTTTTTTTTTTTTTTTTTTGGTATTTTCAAACATAGTAAAATGTTTTTTACTTTTTTTTCAAAACTTAGTAAAATTTTTTGTTTTCTTTTTTCCATAGTAAAATGTTTTTTACTTTTTTTTCCAAACTTAGTAAAATTTTTTGTTTTCTTTTTTCCATAGTAAAATGTTTTTTTTTTTTTTTTTTCCAAACATAGTAAAAGGTTTTTTTCTTTTTTTTACAAACATAGTAAAATTTTTTTTTTTTTTTTTTTTCAAAACATAGTAAAATGTTTGATTTTGTTTTTTCCAAACATAGTAAAATTTTTTTATTTTTTTAAAAAACATAGCAAAATTTTTTTTTTTTTAAAAAAAACATTAAAACGTTTCCAATAGATTAAAAAATGTTAACCGAGTTAACAAAAGTAGCCAGGACCAAGGGCACTAATCATCCTCCTCTTCTTCATCTGTTGGCCCCAACGTCGCCTGTATGGCCAGCAGCTCGGCCACCAACTCCTTCATTCTTTTTTTTTTTTCATGCACGGTTTTTGGGATAATCCCTGTAAGCAATAGAGAAATAAACATAAATAGGAGTCCCAGACCGGTTTGTATGCTGGAAATAGATTTGGGGTTAATCAAATACATGTAAATGCATGACATATGTCATTCTTCCAAGGGATAAAGTTAATGCATTTCCCACAGGTAAGTCTTTTAACTCCTGACACCGGACCTTCAACATTATTTAATGAAAACCAATAACTATTCCCAAATGATTCTGCACCAGATCAAAGTACATTTTGGAGGTTTTTGGATTACAGCGCCGCCATCTGGACTCTGAAGCATAACACTTAATGAGGAGTGGAGAGTTGGATAAAGTACAGGGGAGTAGGTTACAGTGGTGCGTTGGGAATCCCGAGCATAGCTGGGTTGAGGGAAAGGTCATCACTCACACAATGCATGGCAGCACCTTCCTTTTTTCAATCTGTATCCCATGCTGCCTGTAAATATTGTGCATTCCATATTCCCCAATATTGGTTTTGTTCAGTCTAATAACATGCATTAGATGGGTGAAGGGTGTTTTTCCATGTTTCTAATCTGTAGGTACAGTGTGATGGCTAAGTCTTTGGTTCTTAATACTAGTTAGGGTCCTCTTTAAGCTAACGAAGTGCCCACATGAAAGTGTGAACTACACATTGGCTACGCCTTTAGTTATGTGTGTGTTATTAGCTAAGCAAACATTAATATGAATAATGGCATGGAGACTTACGGAGTTGGTGGCCGACAGATGGCTGGTTGGGGCCAACAGGCTGCCCTTGGTCCTGGCTCTGCTGTGAAGAAGTCCCTGGAGAAACATGTGACATTTGGTTAGTACTTGTAGAGAGTCACTATTCCCAACATATCTGGCTCCCAGTCTGGCTGACATCACTCACCTTCGCCAGGATCGACTTCAAGCATCTCTGCTGCCTCCTCCTCCACTATCTCACCCGCTCCAGAAGCTTCTACAAATACATAATAAAGGATAACTTAGTTTTTGGCCTGCCATGTATATCTTTGTGCCTATACATGAAGAGTGACATACCAGAGCCTTCCCCATGCGTGGCCAGGTATGACTCCACGCCCACGCGCCTTGGCCCCTCCTCTGTGGTAAGGTCCAGGGGCTGGTCTGAGGAGGCCACAGAGGAGGGGTAGGTCCGTCGCCCGGGAGATCCACCACCTTCACTCACAGATGCAGAGTCATGCAGCACTGGTCGGCCTGTACGTCTCCGGGTGCGGCGAATTCTGAAATCCATTTCCAACACTACCAAAGAAAAGTCATTATAAATAAAGGCATAACTTAGACATTTGGAACATATAACATGCAATTGCTTGGTACTTACTTGGGAAATGGATCCCAAAAAACCTCCGCACCCGGGGCATGTGCAGACGCTTCAGGTCCGACCAATGCTGCATGATCTGGGTGTGAGTGAAGGTGGTGCTGGTGACACGGTGGATCTCGGCGATGATCTCCCGGGCGATGTCCCTTTTCTCGCACACATTGGGCGCGAAGTCATACCGGCGCTGAAGCATGATCTGGAAAACATAATGGACACAGAGCTTTTACTTTTACACACAGACCCATATGTGTTGCATCACAAGTTGAGTATTTAATGTCATTAACACACACATTTCGAATGGCCGCCATTTTTGGGGAGTGCCTTAAAGAGGACGTTGACTGTGATTGACAGTCTGGTCTTATGTTATATGTATCACACACCATGTACATACAGATAATAGCCAACATCAAGAATCAGGCCACCTGCATCTATGGCATGTTAGGATGTTTTAAAGATCCAAGATGTAGCCTAATGCTTAGGCTTTTGGCCCACGTGTGTGGCTTCCCGTTGTGTTTTTATGGCTTAGGAAAACAGTGTTCCGCAAACATCCGCATCAAGGTCCGAGACAGGCCAGGTTTGACAGCTCGCCCCGCTACTCCACAGGTTAATTAACTGTTGCTAAGCCGGAGCAATTGGCCGAATTAGGACATCAGCATAGACAGGTGAAAACGTGGCCAGGCTCGGCCCTTGAGGATGAAGTGTGAGGAGCCAGTGATTAAACATTAAGAGACCCCAAACTAGTTCCCAACGCATCATTTACATTTAGGCCATCATTGACTATTCTATTAAAATGCACAGGCAGCCACTTACCAGCATGAGGATCTCTTCCTGTTGACGGGTGAAGATAGTGGGCGCCATCTTTAGTCTTCTTCCAGGCAGCAGATAAGTGAAACCCCAGCGGTTTCCTGGTTCCGCACGAACGTACGTCCGTACGAGCGCGTAGTCGTGCGCATAGGCGTCAGACGCTGGGCGCATGATTTAAAGGTCCCTGCACCCAAAGCTCATTCTCTTTGAGCTTTTGGACAAAATGGCACCAAAAAAGGCAGCAGCTAAACGCGGCCAGCAAAGCCAGACCTCTGAGGGCCCAACAACCAGGTCCCAGCAACGACCGAAGAAGCTAAGGTCCCAGAAGGCCCAGAAGGCAAGTACCACCTCGGCCCCACCAAGGGACACTGGACCCTCCCTTTCCCAAAAAAGGGCCCCAAAGGCACGTGCCCCTGCGGCCAAAAAACAGGCCACAGCAGCCACCACCACCTCTGCCCCCAGAAGAGGCCGCCCAAGGGAGCCCACACCACCCATGCTTTCAAGCCGGGCACTTAGCCAACCCAGGCCCCACAGCAGTGCCCGAAGCACATCCAGCCCACACAGAAGGGCCCGAAGCCCCTCCAGCCCGCACAGAAGGGCCCGAAGCCCCTCCAGGCCGCGCAGAAGGGCCCGAAGCCCATCCAGGGCCAGAAGCCCCTACAGGGCCCGAACCCCATCCAGGGCCAGAATAACCCCATCCAGGGCCAGAAGCCCAGCCAGGGCCAGAAGCCCCTACAGGGCCCGAACCCCATCCAGGGCCAGAAGAACCCCATCCAGGGCCAGAAGCCCAGCCAGGGCCAGAAGCCCCTACAGGGCCCGAACCCCATCCAGGGCCAGAAGAACCCCATCCAGGGCCAGAAGCCCAGCCAGGGCCAGAAGCCCCTACAGGGCCCGAACCCCATCCAGGGCCAGAAGAACCCCATCCAGGGCCCGAAGCCCAGCCAGGGCCAGAAGAACCCCATCCAGGGCCAGAAGAACCCCATCCAGGGCCAGAAGCCCAGCCAGGGCCAGAAGCCCCTACAGGGCCCGAACCCCATCCAGGGCCAGAAGAACCCCATCCAGGGCCAGAAGCCCATCCAGGGCCAGAAGCCCCTACAGGGCCCGAACCCCATCCAGGGCCAGAAGAACCCCATCCAGGGCCCGAAGCCCAGCCAGGGCCAGAAGAACCCCATCCAGGGCCAGAAGCCCCTACAGGGCCCGAACCCCATCCAGGGCCAGAAGAACCCCATCCAGGGCCAGAAGCCCAGCCAGGGCCAGAAGAACCCCATCCAGGGCCAGAAGCCCCTACAGGGCCCGAACCCCATCCAGGGCCAGAAGCCCCCGACCTGGCACCAGCCGGGAACAGAGCCCCCGACCTGGCACCAGCCGGGAACCTAGCCCCCCAAGAGGGCCCCGAATTGCAACCATGACCACATCTACACCTGGAAGTTCGGTGGCCAGCCACGCCAGAACACCCAGTCCCTTGGCCAGTCCAGTCCAGTCATTGGGAAGCCACCAATCCGGCCATTCCCCTACCCAGCCCCAGGCCATAATGTCACCACATGTGTCTGCACACATGGAGGAGCAGCCAAGCCAACCATCTGGCCGCACATTGCGCCGCGGCCAGTTGAGTGGGAGATTCTCCCATGACCAAAATATGGCATTGGCTAGTGGCCTTACATTATACTATGACGAGCTATATGGGAGCAAATCCAAACACACCACCAAGCAGCGCAAGATGGAATTGTTTGAAACCATCCTCCGACAAGTAAATGCAGCGGGGGAAGAGAGGAAAGATGTGTCCCAAATTCAGAAGAAAATCTCTGATCTGAAGTATGCTGTACGGCAAAAAGAAATTAAAAGGCATAATTACAGGTAAATAAATGTTTTCGCTAAATATAATGTTTGGGATGTGCTGTATGCCCCTTTTCTGAATACCAAACGATTTTCTCTTTTCAGCATGAAAACTGGAGGTGGCTTTCCATCTAAATTGGAGTTTACCCCTGCTGAGGAGATTGTGCTTGGACTTCTCCATCCGGTCGCGGTCGGTGGACATGCTGGTCTAAGGGACACAGACTCCCCGACCCGTACCCACGGTGAGTACTATTAAATCTGCATGTTTGCCTGTTTGCTAAATAATCTACAGTTCACTAGTAACAAGATAACGGGATGCCCCTATGGTTTGCCTTGCTTGGCCTCGCACTACTGTGGCTGTTTGTGTCCTCTTTTGGTCCCTGGGAATCACACATTTAGGCCCACAGCCATTATGGCAAAGATCAAATGTCCAATTGTATTGTTAAAGTCATGAAGTTTCGCAAGATAAGTGAGATATTTTGAAGCAATCACAAAACACACATCATTATGTATGGCTTGCCTTTTGGTTGTGTGAGTTGTGTTTGAGTTAACTATTTAATTAGCCACCCACAAACATATGTGACCAAGAGCAGCGAGACTCAACTGGCGGCCCGGGGTCCCAATGCGGGCCTTGCCACCACATTCAAGGACCCCTGCCCAGACAGCCCTGCACTCAGTTACTTCTGTGTTGACGTGCTCAGAGCTGCCCCCTTGATCGGCCATGTAGTGGTTGGTCTCCTGCCCAATGTCATGGCTCCGTGAAACATAGCATTGCAATATGAAGTACTGCCCAGGAAGTGGCATTGCAAGGTACACAGTAACTTATTTAAATTTTCACTGGCCACAATCGTGTCCCGCTGCCCCTGCTCTGGCCCATGTGCCACAGTCCCCCCATGCCCCCCCCCCCCACATAAGCCCCATACATTTGTAACAGATTGGCTCCATCCATCACATCACCATCAATACGTTAACTCCCCCCTTTAGACATCCAATCCCTGTCCCCTCAGCTCTGGCCCATCCAGCCCAGCAAGGGCAAGCAGCCTTTATTAGTTGGCACTTTGAAAGCTCCAGCACCTCCACCAGTGTCTTTATTTTTAACTAGACACCCCCTGCGTCAGCACCATGGCCAGACATTCACCTCTCACCACATACCTTTAAATGGGCGTTTCAAACAATTGTTTGAGTACCCCGGACCTAGCGAATGGTAGGCTAAATCCAAAAATGTGCCCTGAAAGTTGGATGCTGAATGGGTACACTTCATGACTTAGAACTGAGGTCACTTAGCAGTTTGTCCGAGCCATTGCACCTCTGTAAACTTGCGTGGGTTTGAACAAAGGTCACCATTGCTCTAGAGTTGAATAATATTACAAATAGAGCTATATTTGATTACCTATCCAAAAAAAGGTTATGTGTGTGTGTTTACGTGGTATTTTTTTCTCTTCTTCAGCCCAGCATGATCCCTCAGCAAGGGTAAACTCACCCCCCAGTTTGGTTATGCCTACCAGGTCCGTACAGCATCGGAGCCCAGATCAGAGATTTTCGGTAAGTTTATTTAGTAGCATAAATACTAACAAGTGCTTAAGAATGTGTTAAACTGTTGAAATCCTAAATTGGGACGCAAACTTAGCCTTTTTTTTTTTGATATGTCCCTACAGACCCGCACACTCATGGAAGAGATCCAGGACATGGAGGAAGATGATGATGTCTCCGTACAGGGCACGTCGGATGAACTCCCCCTGGGTCCCAATTTGGAACTGCTCGATAATGTTTCTCTGGCCAATCCTCAGCAGCAGAGTGAATCTCCATCCATTGTGCTTGCACATGGGGAGACTGACACTACAGTCCCCAGTGTTCACTCTGCTGCTGAGGATTTGCAAAGCAGGCCGGTTGCTGTTGAGGGTACGACACCACGCGGCAGGGCACGCCCAAGAGCCAGGGTAATTGTGCGGCGGACTCCATTACGCCGCCCCACAATTTCCCAGGGGAGGCAGAGTGCCCTGCTTCAATTATGGACCCAACAAAGGGACTCTTATGACGCCCAGCTCGTTACAGAGCGTGAGCAAAGGCATGCCGACATGGTGAACATCCATACCAGTCTACAGGGCATCCTCGCGGAGTTGCGTACCCTCAACAGCAACGTGGCCAATTCAAGTAATGGCATCCAGTCAGCCATGGCTGAGATGACCAATATGCAGAGAAACATTGTGGAGCAGTTTCAAATTCACAATGCTGCCATGGCCCAGGCTAGGTCCCATTCCCATGGACCTCCACCTGGACCTCCACCTGGGTATTATGGGCAGCCACCCTATTAAGCCATGGGTGTGTGGGACATCTTTTCTCTTAACCCCCACTGTATTTACTTGTCCTTTGAGGTTTCAAACAATCCATTTTGTGTTGCTCTGGCAGGTTGTGTTTTGTATTTGCTCCCATATAGCTCCTTAGAGTAATGCTTAAGGCCACTAGCCAATGCCATAGGTCTATGTGGAGTTTATCTGGCAACTTATGGCTTTACCTATGTATTTGGTTGGTGCTCCTCCTGTTTGCAGACATGTTTGTGTGACATTATGGCCATGCCCAAATATCCCTGGGCACAGGCAATATTAATGACTGGACTAGGCTGGCCTTTGGACTGGGTGTCCTTGTTTGGTTGTGCCACTCACTTCCAGGTGTAGATGTGCTCGATGTTTTTTTTAATGTTATCCATTTGTTACCACAGATGTATGTGGACTGATTTCTGTTAACCACTATAATTTTTCATTTGCAAAGTAAAACAAAAATTTAACTTCCAATACTTGTGGCGTTTTTAGTGGGAAGACTTTTGTAACAGCTTGGCCTAAACCAGATAATTTTGGTTGGAAGAGGTGTAACAATGCACAGCGAAAGCTAAGGAAACTACATGAAATACATTAGGCAACAATTAAGGTCGAAATGTTTTACTTAGAGGTAATGCCACATTAGGGCAAAACAACATATGTTTCCAAAAGGATAACACACACATACAGAATGGTGAGACAGGGAAAAAAGTTAACTAAAATGCTGGCTGATCAGGTTGGCTCTAACAGATTGGCCAGACTCACTGGGGGGCCCCTCAAAATTCTCGGCTTCATCCTCGACGGCTGAAGAGGGCAGGCTGTCCACATAACGTGGGACACGTTCCAGGATGGCAAAATTGTGCAAAACAGCACATGCCATTATAATGTCGATCACTTTCTTGGGATCATATTGCAGGGCCCCCCCAGTATGGTCAAGGCAACGAAAACGTGTCTTCAGCAGACCAAAGGCCCTCTCCACAACAGCCCGGGTCTTGCGATGCGCACGGTTATACGCTTCCTGAGAGGCATCCTGGGGCCGCAGCACAGGCGTCATGAGCCAGGGTAGAAGTGGGTACCCGGAATCACCTTAAATAGAGAATTAAATGTAATCAAAATTAAAAAGGCAACACAACCAACACCAAAAAATTCACAGATATCATAATGATGTAAGGTAAAGTGTTCCCCAAAAAAAACAGGGCACATTAGGGCCCCCAAAAATTGCACTAAGGTATAACCTAAATAAAAATGGAACTTCTATATACCAATTAATTAACAAACATCTGCACGGCCAAGGGTATTTGTATTTTACATATATTTGTAGTTTTCAGACATGTTACAATTAGGATGCTGCTGAGGGCCTATCCACATTTCTCTTGAAACTACAATGTATGCATTTTAAGTCCACTTTGACATTTAACGACCAATAGTACAAAAGGGAGCCAAATGTCAAAGATCCCTAGCCACATTTCACTGGAAACTACAATGTATGCAGTTTAAGTCCACTTTGACATTTAACGACCAATAGTACAAAAGGAGCCAAATGTCAAAGATCCCTAGCCACATTTCTCTGGAAACTACAATGTATGCAGTTTAAGTCCACTTTGACATTTAACGACCAATAGTACAAAAGGAGCCAAATGTCAAAGTTCCCTAGCCACATTTCTCTGGAAACTACAATGTATGCAGTTTAAGTCCACTTTGACATTTAACGACCAATAGTACAAAAGGAGCCAAATGTCAAAGATCCTTGGGTATAAACTCCAAACCAATATATTTAGGCACAAGGAACTTACAGACATCCTAACTAAAGGGAAAACATTCTGAAGGCCAAAGCGAGACAAGGATTTTTTGGGTAAGTTCCTAATATATGAGCCAAGAAAAAGGCAGTTGGACGCTTCTGTCAAGTTTTCCAAAACAAACAGATCAACAAATACAAGATTAATGCCACATTTAATAACACACAAATAGGACACACTTACCAAGCAGCCATGCCCCCGAAAATTCACCTGCCTCAAATCTCCGAAACAACCCAGATCGCCGGAGGATATAGGAGTCGTGGGACGATCCGGGGTAGCCGGCAAGGACACTCATAAACCGCATATCCGGACCAACCACGGCCTGGACATTAAGTGAGTGTCCCATTTTACGATTCCTTAAGGCAAAAACATACAAAAAGGGTAATTGATATTTGACCCAAAATAATAAATTAAACACAAAACATGTCTGCACTCTATTGGGAAATACTAATGAAAAGCCGAGATAAAGCAGCTACACAAATGAGGGATAAACAAATATGCTGCCGCAAAGGAAAACAGGTGACATGACACGTTGGGCAACATAATAACCAATCTCAATACCTATATATATACTCGTCGGCTGCCCTAGGTACGAGTGCCACATGTGTGCAGTCAATTGCACCAATAACGTTGGGCATGTCGGCCACATTATAAAACCCAAGCTTAATGGCGTTTCTGGCTGCCATATCATCAGGAAAATAAATATATTTTTGAGTTATGGCAGCCATGCCTTCCAAAAATTTAGATAGTGCGCGGCTCAGCGTAGGCTGTGACATCCCCACGGAGAGGGCACCCAGCCTCTGGAACGAGCCGTTCGCCAAAAATTGCAGGCAGCCAAGCATCTTGGTCATACCTGAAATTGCATGCCCCTTCCTTGTGGTGCGGGCTAACCATGGCCGCAGCTCACTATATAATTTATGGAGGGAAGCGCGATTAAGCCTGGTCAGCTCGAACAGCTCAACATCATTCATGCTATCGATGTTCATGCGACGACGCAGGGGCAATCTGCTCTCAGACATCTCGATCAACTCAATGCCAAAAAGCATAAGCCCTTGATGTGCCACAAACTCGCTCCGCTCCATCCTACTCCCGAGGCCAAATAGCTGCCGGCAAACATTTCGTAAAGCAGCTCTTTAATGGGCTTCAAAACAATTAGCAATCACCTCTCTGAATTGGGCGCAAGCCCATGTGAAGGACGTAAAAAATAGGATCGGACGCAAATAATACGATTTGGACGGGAAAAACACACGAACTAACGCAAATAATACGATTTGGACGGGAAAAACACACGAACTAACGCAAATTATACGATTCTCGTACGAAATGCGTATGTTCATATACGTCTATGCGCGAACGATCGTACGAATACGAAATGGCCAAAAAAAACAGAAAAAATGACAAACACCCACCCAAACTTACGATTCTCGATACGAAATCACTTAACTTTTGCTCTTTGAATCGAGGGGATGGTTTAAAAGACACGACACACTGAAAGTAGAAACATAAAAACATGTATTTTTTATAAAAGGGGCCAACATGGCCAAAATTACTCCGCACAGCGGATAAAACCATACCCCCACCCTACCGCTATTTCTTCTTTCCCAGCAGCATTTTGCTTCCGCCGGACATACTGCCACAGTCTGCGATGCTCATTAACGCAAGCTGTATAGAGACCCAAAAATGGATTAGTCAATAGAACGTGAGACAAATGTACACAGATGATTTCACATTATCTAGTTTGGTCTCATAATGTGACCAACTACATTAACATTTGTGCAAACTGGGCCCTTATGTGGGTCCATTATATGAGTACTAGTGCCTTACATGTGCATTTATCCCCTACATATTGAAGTAAACGTTTGTACTAAATGAAGGGTGAAGTAAGATTGTGGGTATTGATTGGGTTATTTTGGTCCAAACATCATGTCCAAAGTACTAAAGATTCTAACCCTTCAGCTATTCCTATTCTAGTTCTCAACCTTATTTTTAAAAAAATGTAATTTTGACACCAATTTTTTTTTATGGGTTTGAAAGGAAACCAAAGGGATGCAATAATCTAGCATGCAGACATGCATTTATGATTGTGGGTCACGCAAATGTCAGCTAAATGTGTGCTAATTAACCACATAGGGACATTGCCAATTATTCTAGCTTTTAGGGTGACACATAGGTGGGCAAAGTATGTTTGGATATGAAGTTAGTGTACTCACCATCGCAGCTGTGGCTCGGGCCCATGCTGCTGGGTGTCCCTGGAGCTTGGGTGGGGAGTATGGTCACAGGGTCCGTCTGCGTGGAAACATCTGTTTGGAAAAAAACAAACCATCATAAGATTTGCGCTTACAAATTAAGATTATACATCCACCTGTTTAGGGAGTCTGATAAATCATGCTACCATGTTTACACACATGTTTGCTATACATCAGCATATTTACAGGTCCGTGAGGTCAGGTGAATAATTTAGGTGTGCGACATGGACACATCAATATAATGTGCCGCAAACATTTACAGTGCAATGCTAAAGTGGAGCTGATCATATTCATAGTAGAGTGTGCAACATGTGTTTGCATTAAACAAATTAAAAAAAAATGGCTAGGCAGCATCATGTTGTACACAGTAACTTTGGGATTGGTTGCATTTGGATTGAACTGGAGTGGGGTTCCAGAATATTCTTCTAATTAGACAAAAATATTATGCTATGTAGCAGCAAACATGTGTATGTAGTTTGTAATGTCATTACATATGCCATGTGAGTGAGAACAACAAACACTTACCACGACTATGCCCGCGGGCAAGGGCAGGCGCATAGCTGCTGGAGGTGCCAGCTCTATGATGCCCTAAAAACCAGATAACAAGGGCACAGGATTATTGAAAATGCACCGATTCCGCCTGTAACATACAAACAACAATTAGAAATGCACTCACCACGGGATGAACTGCCGCTGGTATCCCAGGGAGGACTCTGAGGAGCTGTGGAGCCTTGACTCCTCACAATCGGCCCAGAAGATCCCAAAACACATGGACCACCCTCCTCCCTCTCACTCCCAAATCCCTGAGGGAGTGTGGGTGAGTCCAACTCCACCTCCCCACTTGGACTCCCCACTTGAGAGTGGCCCACAGGGTTTTGAGACTCAACTGAGTCCGATTGTGAGGAGCTGAGGCTCCAGACTGCCCTCCCCCCAGCAGCACGCTCCTCTGGGGCGTCATCCCCTTCCTCCCCTGGGTCCTCAAGATAGGACTGGCGGGCCCCCGCAGATTCATCCGACCCCACCACTCTTCTGCGGGGTAGGAAACCCTTCCCACGTTTGCCCAGGGGAGGACGCTTATCTGTGTAGAAGGTAAAAAAATAAGGACACCTTTAAAAATAAACCCAAAAATGTACTACATTATAATTCAACATTATTGTATGGATTTACATGTGGTGAGGTGACACTTACCTGAAGCATAGGCATCATAGAGCCTATAAACGCCCTCTGGGTCCCGGCGCTTGAAATCCAACCACTTCTGTATAATTGACCGGACACTGAGATTGGTCTTTAAGCGCCGGGACACAGTGGCCTTCACCTCCAACGCTATGCGCCTCTTTGCACCACGGGCATAGTCATATTCCGCTAGACAAAAATCCTATAAAAATACACATTTAAAAAAAAAACATCAATACATATATATATATATATATATATATATATATATATATATATATACAGTAATAAACATATATAACAAGCTATATTCTTGCACAACATAAATGGACCATATACTCAATTTAACCACCTGGCCATTAACATGCGGATCCACCCTTTTGCGGCGCAGTTTGCTGGTTGTGGGGGGAACAGGGGATGTTGAGGGGCCAGGGGAGACAGGGAGGGAAGGTTGGGGAGGGGTTGGGGGTGAAGAATCAGAGGTGTAGCTGGGGAGGCGTAAGGCAGGGCGTCTAGGCCGCATTGTGAATCCTCAGAGGTGGAAACCGGAAGTTGCAAAACTAAAGTGAAAGGCAAAAAAAAAAAAGAACACTCATCGCTAACATACGCTTTCCAAATCGCTAGCATACGCAAAACAAGAAAAAAAACTGTAGCAGTCATGCTAGTGATGAGTCAGATGCGCCCGTGTCTGCTGCGTATTCAACAACAGCGACTGTGGGCGTTAAAAGAACATTCAACAAAAAAAAAAACACATGTATGATCAGCACAGCGCCGCTGCCTGCGACACATAGCGACTCGGCATAGCAACTGGCCCTCACCGCAACAACACTGATTCAATAAAGAAAGTTCAAGGATATAGCGTGGGCGCTGTTTTTAGCTGACTGCGGCATAGAGCGCCTGTAACACTTTTAAAAGATTGATTATTTGGGTGGTTTGACACCTTCGAAAATGCTAACAATAACTGAAATGACATTGGGAGAGGCCTGTGATTTTTACATCCAAGTGACACATTCCTAAATAAATTTTCAGAAAAAAAATAAAAAACATTGGAAACATTCAAGACAATTCAGAAATAATTCTTAATACATTATATGTAAAAAAAAAAAAAAAAAAACACACCCAAAAAAAACAAACATTGTGTCTGCCATAGAAATGTATGGGAGAGCGACTGGTAGCGAGAGGTAATACCTGGCGCTGTGCAAGGCAGAACAATGGTGCTGTTTGCTGAGGCTGTGAAATTGATGAATCATCCGCTACATGTCGCTATTCCAGTCGCTAAACAGATTCTGCTTGATAAATGTGTAATTGTGTACCGTGTCCGGCGTTGACCAGTCGCTATCTGTCGCTACCTCTCATTAACCAGGTGCTACCTGACGCTATCCCTTCTTAAATAAGGGCCTAAATTGTGCATTCTAATAAACAAACAAAAATATAGTGACGAACAAAGAAAACATTTTTTAACAAATGTTCTCAATTTAACTTATACTCACCTGTCCCTGTCGTTCATCTCCTGTCCCCTGCCGGCGCTGTCTTCCTTTGGTCCGGCAGATCTGTTTGGTCCCGCAATGTCTCTTCTTCTTTTTTGGGGGGCCCCCTCCAGCCTGTAAATGTGGGGGTATTGGTTGTCAGAAGCTGATGGCTGAGTCTCCATTTGGATGAAGGGGGAACACAGGCCAGGAAATCCATGATGAGCCTCTGGGGAGCGGTTTTATAGTAAGAGGAAGGGCCTATCTGGACTCTCACTTATGACATTTCAAAAGGGGATAGTCCAAAAGGGGATTTTTCTGTCCCACCCCTATAGGCTCCTTCCCTTTTGTGATGTCATATGTGATATTGGGGAGATTTGAGGATTTTTTAACCCTTAGAAATTCCCCAAAATAAGGTCCCCTTGTGCTTTTGATGTTTTTTTATTTATTTTTTTAAGGAAACCGTGTGCAACTAAATAATTCATCAAGGGATTACTTCTAGAAAACTGTGCAATGTCAGCAAGCCCGATATGCCTAGAAAGCTTGAGGTGTGTACGGGGGTATTTTAAAATGTAAAGGGTTTGGTGTTTTGAAAAAGCACAAGATGCACACTTGTATGCAGAGATAACATTTTAAATAAAATTATCCTTATGCGCATGCTTTATTTTGGGGTGTTTGACAACCCTACCCTTGCAAGTAGCTATGCTTGTTGGGTATTGTTCTTTTTTGAGAACCTTGCTGTTTCAGATTTAACTTGTTTTTTTCTTTTTTGGATATTGTTTTTCCTTCTTTTTTTTTCTGAGAACAATCCAGTGACATCTAGCAAAGAGGGGAACACAGGACCCCATGATTAGCTGCCAATGAGTGGCTTTTATTTCATGAGGAGGGGCATTTGTGGAAACTCTGTGATGTAACTTATGATGGCACAAAAGGGGAGAGGCCTAGAGGGGGTGTAATGGGAAAATCCCCTCTAGGGCCCTCCTCTTCTGTGCCATCAGCAATGATGTCAGATTAATTCCATTGAGGCCACGCCTTCAAGTAAAAATGCCAGCCCCTCCCATCTGGGTAGCAAGGATGAAGGAAGGGGGAACCTATGTTCCTACTTCACAAGCTGGAGGGGCTCCCAAGAGCCCTGAAGAAGGAATAGGAGACAAAGAAGACATGTCAGACCCGAGGAAGACGGTACCCAGCAGGGGACAGAAGTTGGAAGATGGAGAAGTTAAACTAAAAACATTTTTTGGTCTGGTGTCCCCTATACCTATAACCCATACCAGTTTCCCATAGTCAGGAGTCAGCAGGGTGCCATGCCAGTTAAATGACACATTACCCACACCCCCATTTGGGGCATTGGGGGTGCGGACGAGCCTTTGCCTATTGGTCCTGGGCCCCTCTGGAAGAGCCCAAGCCCATACCAAAGGGCATAATGACATGTAACTTAGCGTGGCCTCTAATCCCTGGGTTACAAGCCCTTATACTTGGTGCCCAGGCTTGTAGCCTGTGTGGGGACCTCACATATTTATTTTTTATTGTAAGAAACATTAAAAAAATTAAAATTCCTGCTGTCACTTTCCCGGCTTTTATGAATGCCAGTTATGTGATACAAAATGTATCTAACGAAAAATGCCAAAAAAATATAAAAAATAAGTCAAATAAACCTGCAGGTGATTTCAATGTTTAATTGCATGCCTGTCAAAGCGTCATGCAGTAAAACTTAAAAACTAAAAATAACAATAAAGAAGTAAAAATTCAGGCTATTTTTCATTAGATAAAAATTGAATCGAATGCAAAATGTCAAAAAATATGAACCCACAGGTAGGTTTACTATCTGATTAGTTTCCAGTGATAAACAACTTGGGCGCAAGCTTTCTCTGATAGCCTAACATTGTTTGATGGCACTTGCTGGTCAGATGGACCATTTGAAGGTATTAGTTGTTGAAAGGGTTACCTTGAGTTTAAGAAGCAGTGATTTAAAGAAAAGACTCCTAACATTTATTTGTGTGGCACACAAGATCCATTGGGTTTTATGAAGATTAGAGATGAACGAACCTTTCAAAAGCTCTCAAAGTCCTTTATAACAATCTGAAGTCACACAAGGCTGTAAAAAAACGTGTTTTAGCAGACTAATTAGCATCCACTGTAACCTAATTAGCATTTCAATAACCCACAGCTGTCTTTTATAGTTTAAAGCACGTAAAAAATGGGGCGAAGCAACAGGGTTTGCGTTTCAGCAAAGTGAAAAGAAGTATTGCTGTTTTACATTGCATCGGATTCACAAAAATTACAGCGCCAACGCTGTTTCATAGAAAAATCTTGTTGAATCTGGGTTAGAGCGCCAAGGGCCAGTCGCTATGATCAGTCGCTACCTGTCACTGCCTGGTGCGCTGTACTTGTGATACATGTGTTGTAGGCTTTTCTGTTTCTTTTTTCTGCAACGCCTAGAGTCGCTGTTCCTGAATAAGCAGCAGACAATAGATGGGCCGTTCTGAGAGTACCAGCATTAACTGCAAAACCTTGTTAAAGTTACCATTAACCGATTATTTTGTAGAAAGTGAAACACATTGTTACATCTAACATAATAGAAGCATTTGAATGTGTTCCAACCTATTACTGTTGTGAAATCAAAAACACATGCACATATCTATATATATAGACATGTCTACACGTATGAGTTAGTATATATGTAATCAAGTAGAATCAAAAATGTTATCTTATAACACAAATATTTATTCTGAAAAATATAAACAACAAAATAGCTGGCCTCATTTAATATAAAATATTCATCCCCCAAAAAATGAATCTGTGGGCGGTCTTTCTTCTGAGGACTCAGCTGTAGGGGCCGTGTTGGGGGCCAACAGTGCAGTAAAAAAAATAGACTGTTGCTGTATTAGCTCATGTAACAACAACAAAGTTTGGTCCTGGCGATCGATGGAGTGGTTAATTGCAGTGACCAATTCTTGCAGTGGTTGGTGCCTAAGTTCTCGGACCTCTTGCCTCAGTTCACGTATTTGATGTTGGCCCACCAGCGATTGTAATTCCAACGCCGCAATGGTCTCCTCCAGTCTAGCACGCGACTGCTGGTGACTGTAGACCTCCAACATGCGGCTCCCTAACTCAAAAAGTTCCACACTTGTGGGGACACCCCATGTTGTTGGTTGTGTAGTGGTCTATAATAAAAAGGTATAGAAAAATGAATAACTGTATTTGGCATATACGCCTATATAATCAACATCTTGTGTTCTAGTAACATGTACCATTTGTGCAGGCTCAGTAGGCTGACCACATGGCACTTGGGAGGAGTCCACATCCAAGTTTCTTGTCAAGGCTGCCTGCTAAGATAAAATTATGGTGTACGTAACATGTTTTTAAATGATTGTTTAAAAATAATTTACATTTATCACAACCTGATTCAACCAATCTATGTTACCTGAGTGTGGTCCTCCACATATAGTTGAAGTGTGTGGCTGCCAGGAAGGGGCAAATCATCATCCGATAATGGCGGCAACATCACATATGCCAAATGAAATTTTTTTTAGTTTCATACAAGGTTTATGGTGTCTCATCTTGCATCTTGTTAACCTCTAACAATTTTAGGAATCTAACCTTGATCCTCAAGTTCATTCCACACACCCATAACATTTGAGGAGTATGATAGAAAGTTAGTAATTTCAATATATCTGAAAACACATTGTGTGCCCACATATAATTAGCACATTATTAGACACACATACATCGGAGATGTCAAGACTCAAGCCATAACTAGAACTTTGCCCTACAAATACATGGGTCATACCAAATGTAAATAGGCCTCATACATGTAATGATCCAAAACATCATAATACAAATTTACCCTCATCCCTAGCAGCCTCGCTTTGAAGGGTAGTTTCAGGACCAGCCCTCGGGCCTAATGAAAGGAAACATAAAAGCTATTAGTTTAAGGTGTAATAGTAGTGCTTCCATAATTTTTGAAAAATGTGACCAACATAATAGCAACCTGTTTAGCAATTGTTTTGGCAAGTAACATTTTTACCTTTTTGTTATTAATCATAATCTTCAAGTCTGCTTTAAATGTGATTTTGCATGTTTTATCCAAATAAATACATTTTGGTTACACGTTGAGAAACAACATTTATAAAGCATACAGTATGCTTTACACTACACACCAACAGTGTCCTGTAGGCCTGCAACACAGGAAGTGGGGTCCAAAGATGAAGCTGGGATTTGGCCTACAAATTAAAAACATAATACATCTAAATCCAGACCTTTATGTAATTTTGAGCAAACCGAAAATAATGCATACACTTACGGGGTTCCAAAGAGTATGTTGATTCATGAGGAGATGCTGATCCAATTCTGAGGGCATCTATATTAAAATATAATGAACAAGTAGCCATTGTTAATGTGAGCACTATAAAGAACCATCAAGACCTATAACAGAAAACCTTCTAATGCTGCCTCTTTACCTTCAACATCAGACTGGGTTAATGTAGAGGCTGGTGGAAGGGCAGGAATATGGGAACCTTCAACATCAGACTACTGTGATTCCTCATGTGGCTCTAATGTGAAAAAAAGATAACGGTTAAAATAACATAACATAGGTATAATACGATACTTACCATGAGCTACATTTAGGATTAGAATGAGGTTACATACAGATATGGTTCAACATTATTATTCAAAATCATTAACAATGTATTTACACTATACCTTCACCCCAGCCTGTGGTGTCATCCCCAGCATCCACACCTTGCAGCCGACAAAGGGGGATCTTGCACTTCAACATCTCCTCATATGGCCTGTATTTACTCTTTGGAACCTGCTTTGTCCCACTGTCAACAAGAAGATCAGACTTCATCTTTTGCATAAGGGCCCTTTGCAAAGCGTAGAAGCTGACATCCCACATTGCCTCCTTTCTTGTTTGCCTAAACACTGACTTTGGGAGCCAAATAATAACTCCCACTTAGCCAGTGTCAGACGCACAAAAGTATTGTTATCTGCCAAATTAAATTCTGGCTCCCTCTTGGCATACGGACTCTTGGGCTTGGGTGGGGTACCACCATCAGCCTGTGCCTTTTTCCTTGAGGAAGGTCTGCGGCCACCATGTACACCACTGGTACTGGGAGCCCCAGGAGACACAGCAGTGGCAGGCAGAATTTGGCTCCATCCTGTAGCTGCAAACACCACCAAACCACAAACACACAAGGACGCATGTAAAATACAGAATGGCAACAATTGCAGAATGTGTCTGGGAGTTTTAAAGTGCTTTAGGAACCAATCACAAACAAGCCCAGTGTGTGTGTATCTACATCTTAACAGCAATAATTGATGCATCAGCAACAAATGTGTGAAGACAATCAATTAATCAAGAAGCTACTTACACAACCAGAAACACATTATTAATTACTTCCTACCATATATCTGAACACAATTACAAATGCTGCTACAATAACGGCTATTTGAATTTTAAAGCTTTTACCTTGAATTGGACCATAGATGTCTGTGCAACCATATCCGCAAAACAATGCTATTAATGATACGCTAGGCGTTTCCGCTACACCTGTGGTAAACTAATTACAGACCGGAAACAGCTAGGAAACGCATGAGGCAGCAAAGCAGACCATACATTTGGATAAGTTAAGTATAAATATACCTAACATTATTCATTATTATCTTTTAACGCTGTGGCAAAGACTGTGGTGTTTGGTGCATGTATCTCTGACATAGGTGCCAGGAACTGGCTGGCTGGGTTTCTTTATTACTGTCTGTGGCTTTGTTGTGCCTTTGTGGCATCAGTGCTGTTTCTTTGGGAGATTTGTTATGGTGGCATCTGCAAATATTGTGTAGGATACAGCAAGTGTGGAATGTTTTGGGTACCTTTTGTGTATTGTGCAGCTACTCCCCTCTTGGCTGCGCCAAACTTGGAAAGCATACTTTCAGCAGGCTGCTGCTTGTTTCCACTATGCATCTTGTTTTGTGGTGAGCTGCATTGTGTGGGTGCAAGAGGATTTTGATTGGTTGTGTGTGTGGATTGGTTGTGTGTGTGGGAAGATTGTTTTATTTTTCTTTTGGGAGTGCATAAGCTATGGCCAGTGAGTGTGATGTGGATGTTGAGGTTATGTTTGGAGTATGGATGTGTTGTTGTGGCAGCGCAGAGGAAGGTCAGGAACTAAGAGAAGAGGATGCTGTGAGGCTTAGGGCACCCAGGTCCTTTGGCATCAGCCTCGCTGTATGGGATTTAAGTGACGAGCAGATCAGAAGCAGATTTTGTCTGAATCGTGCAGCACTACAGTCCCTATATGATCAGATTTAGACCAAAATCGATCCATCCACCAGACACACCCAATCCACCCCTGGTATTGTTCACCTATGTGCCATGTTAAATATAGTGGCCCGGGGCAATTTTCAGGCAACCTCAGCGCTCCTCAGCGGGATCAGCCAGACTACAATGAGCCGTATCTTTTACAAGGTAGTCCTGGCTATTTGCGATCTTATCCCAGTATATATCAAATTTCCTGAGGATGAGAAGGAGGTTGCTAATATTAAACGTGCGCTTTACCGCATGGGAGGCATACCAAATGTGCTAGGGTGCGTGGATGGTACACATATCCCTTTCCGCCCTCCCCGTGCACAGGAACTGCATTATAGGAATAGGAAACAATTCCATTCTATGCATGTCATGGTGGTATGTGACCCAGACATGAAGCTGAGGGCCATGAGATTTGGCTTTCCGGGCTCATGCCAAGATTCTTATGTGCTTCACCAATCAGTCCTGTGCTGGAAGTTTGAAAATAATGAAATGCCACCTGGATGGCTACTGGGTAATTAATAATCCTAGACAGAATAACAATCACATTATTAAATTAAAACAACCAAACAGTTATATTTGCAGATATTTATTGTAGACATACTGGTGTAGCTATTTTTCTAATTGCTGTTTCTCACTTTCTTTATTCCACAGCGGACAAGGGATATGGGCATAAAACGTGGTTAATGACTCCCGTCGGAAACCCACAGACATATGCCCAAGTACGCTACAATGCAGCACATCGCAAAACAAGATGCATTGTGGAAAGAACCATCGGCCTGCTGAAATCACGCTTTTTCTGTTTGGCAAGCCCAGGAGGAGAGATGTTATACAGTCCACAAAAGGTCTCCAAAATCATCCTAGCCTGCTGTGTCCTACACAACATTTGCATATGCCACCGAATCGAACCCCCCAAAGAAACAGCACTGGTGCCAGAAGTCCCCAACATGGCGCAGACAGTGGATACCCAGACTGGCTTTGAGCGGCGGGAAAGCATGAATTCTGCATTTTTTCTGCATTTTTTCAGTAAGTGAGATAAGCAGAGATATACTACAACTACATGAGAACTGGGGGAAAATTACAAAAAAAAAAAAAAATAAAATAAAAACGGGGCCTTTATAATTAATAAACTACATAAAAAATAACACAAAACTAACATAACACTTTTGTCTCCATTACAGGCACCATGAAGATTTGGACATTTTATTCCAAAAATAGACAATGATTCAACAAATTAATTTCTAATATGCATTAAGAAACCAAACCTTTATTTTTATTTCTAAAATCTTGTGACATGTTATTTTGCTTAAGTGTTTTCACATTTCAAATAATTTTTGAGATTGGTTTCAACACAACAGCATAGAAACGTTCAGGCGCTGTATTGAATTAGGTGTAGCAACTCAACAGCGCCTCTAATGCAAATCAGAAACATCACATTTAACATTGGCAGCGTGATTACTACAAACGGCAAGTAGCGACTGTGGCGTTCTGTAATAGCGATTGACGACTGATCGGGGCGCCCACTAGTGAACTATCATAGTGCCGCTGTACAGACGCTCATCTGTCGCTACCTGCCGCTAGTAACGAATCAGCCTGCCCGTATTTAAAAAAAAAATATTTGGAGAGGCGCACACACTCAGCGGTGCCCAGCTGAAACAGACAGATTTTTTTTAAGCCGTCAGGTTAGAAAATCAACTTGACTTGTATTTTCACTTCATTAGAACATGAAATGAATGCCAATTTTCTGTCACAATTTTGGCTTATTTTCTATTCTGTTTCCCAAAAAAATGTAACAAAGCCAAAACACACACATAAACATATATATTATATACTAGACAAATAAATCCTAACTAATCCTTTTTCTTCCCTTCCTCTTCCCCTTTAGGTTACTTCACCAAAAGTCCATCATTTGGTTCCAGTCCTTTTGTTTCCAAGTATCAGCATCGATTCGGCCAAGTTTCTAAACGTCATGCATGCAAGTAATAAACATTTTGGATAGAAAAATATTTATGCATTGTTTCTCATTTTGTTTCTTTTTAACATATCGATCTCTCACCACTTAACAACTACAAGACCAATCCAAACCGTTCTGATTTTCCATTTTGGACCTCTTACCCATCCAGTAAGCCATGTAAGTAGTCCCAGTTTAAAAAAAACCACACACCTGACTCAAACAAGACTTTATTTTTGTTTTAACAGATACCACAAAATTAAAGTGCTCAGTCGTTTCAACCTTACCACAACTTATCCTATGACACACATTTGTAATAGCACAATCCTTAGTTAAAAAAAAAAAACTCTTGTAGGTAAGACCCCAATCAAAATCTCCCATGAGAGATTTCATTATTTATACCCTACAAAAGCATATTTTTCCAAGATGTTTTTTTCCTCATCCAAACCACAAATCATATTTATTCACTGCTTTTTGTTTATCAAATCTATTATCTTATGTTTTTTCCAGCCTCCTGCCCTAAAGATTAAGGACTCTATTGTTTACACAATACGTATAAAATCAGGTAAGCATAAGATACAGTAAAAGATACAGTACAGGTGAAAAAACGTCCCAATAATCTTGTATAACTCTTTCTTCAATATCAACCATGCAAATTTATTCACACAGCAATCCATCTCTTTTTGTCATTCATTTCACTTAAAGCATCCCATATCTCTCTTTCATTGGGAATTTTGCATAATTCTTCCTGTATAGTTTTATTTATCTCAACTTTCATCCCATCACAATAATCTTTAACTTGCCTTGCATCAATTTTCTTTTCTCTTCCAAAAAGGCAAGCATAGAAATAATTTACAGTCTCCATGACTTCCGCTCCTTCTACCTCTTTAATACTTCCATAAACTGATTTTTTTTTTTTTTTTTAACTATTAAATGTTTAATTTATGCTAATTTTTTAACACATTACTCCATCGTTTTTTTTTTTTTTTCTCTTCCAAAAAGGCAAACACAGAAATCCTTTACAGTCTCCATGACTTCCATAAACTGATTTTTTAAAGAAAAAACCTATTACATGTTTCTTCTTCTTTCAAGGTCATAATTTTTGCCCTGTAAACCATTTACTTTCCCTAAAACTTTTACTAAACATTTACTAAAACTGCAGTTCCTTAAAAAATGTAACTCTTTCTATTTTACAGCAGGCACATAAACATGAATTACACACAAAAATAACTTCCCTTATCCTCAAGGCACATTGACATTGCTCTCCCTGAGATTAGCTCATCCATGGACTTTATTGAGATATTCCTACTTCCTACTTCTGGTCTAAATACCTATCCCTGTATTTCTTTTGTCTAAAACAGACCAATGGGCGCTACCATAAATCCATTCATCAGATTTTGGTTTACTTTGTAATGCACATGCATGTAAGCACAAAATGTCACAATTGAATTTATGCAAATGTTTTAACACATTACTCCTCCAATTCGCCTGCACACCCCATACATTAAATGTCAGAATGCTTACAGCAGCCATAAAAATGATTGTTAAACTCTTCCGGTTCACAGCCATCAGTATTTCTTCACGGGATCCTCAAATGTAGTCACCCTAGCAACATTTAAACATGGAGAGGAAGCAAAAGAGGTGGTCTCCATCTTCTCCTCCTCCTCCATGACATCATAAGACTTTCCTTTGCCACAATTAGCTATGACATGATTTGGTGAAGTGTGTTTCCCTTCCTCACTTTACCCAAAGATTCAAATACAATAAAAAGAGTAATGAGTCTGGTTAGTGGCTGGGTATAAATGTAAACTTGCAAAAGATAAAAAATAGGGCCCGGGCAAGGCTCTGTTGCCCAGATATTCCCACTGCCACAATCTATTTCATTATTTATAAAAAATATATTTTATTCATTAAAATTTAAAACATTTCATACTGAGATTTATTACAGACATGATTCATTCCCATACATCCCCATATATTCATATACATCTACTGGGAGAGATCAACAATCACAGAATGAATTCATAACATTTTCTGAGCATTAAAATGGAGCTGAACCAGCCATTGAAGGTAATTATTTGGGTTTTTTCAACAGACAATGCTCCTTTGGTTCTATTGGTGTACAGAGAGATCTTGCTCAGAGGAAAGTGTGGAGGAGTGTCCCTGTCCATGACATAATTGTTGACTCTCTGGGGAGATAGCTGGTCTCTCATTCAGGCCAGGTTGAGGCTTGTAAGACAGAGGGTGGTGATCGTGGAAGTAACTTTACAGCGAGGGAGAATTAGCCCTTGCTATGAAAGCTGGTTGTCAGGAGGCTTGCTCCCCCATCCTGTTGCCACTGCACCGGGCCAAGAATGCCAGATCAAAAGAAACTTGCGCAGGACTAGCCTCTTCTGGACATCTTTAAGTTGAAAGCGTACCGTGTTCACGAACGGTTAACATCTCTCTTTGGAATCCATAATGAAGAAAAGTTCGCTGTAATACAGAGTCAATCACAGCCCAAGAACGTTGGGGTCCCCCAAAAAAGAGGGACCCATTGAAATGCCCCTTCAACTGTCCAAGTAATCTAAATCACATTTGATCAGGCCTTAAATATCCCTTCGCAGGTAAAAAATATTATTTTTTTTTTTTTTTTAAACTATATTACAGGCTGAGGCACCGTGGACCACAACTTAGAGAGAGACGGGGCCTGAACACTTAAAACATAACTGCCCCCCTTGTTTTTTTTTTTTCTTAAACTGTATTAAACAATGAGGCACAGTGGTCCCCAATTTAGAGAGAGACGAGGCCTGCACACTTAAACCGGACCTTTACCATGATTTATTGAAAAGTCCAAACCCTTATAAAATGATTCCCCAGCATCTAAAATTAATATATTTTAAGTTTTTAGTCACTTACTTATTATTCTTTCCCCCACTGGGCTGTAACTCTGTTCAGGACTTTAGGATATGGGCGCCGCCATCTTGATTCATGGCATCACACTTACTGAGGAGAGGAGAGTGGGATAAAGTACAGGGGGTGAGTTATAGCTGTGCTTTGCTCAGACAGAGCAGAGCTGGGGTCATGAAAAGGTCAGCAATCCCAGAATGCAGAGCAGCACAGTCAAAGGGCACTTCCTGTTTGCAGGCTGCCTGATGTTCCATGAGCCGCCATTGTGAATGTTTAAAGGCTACTAACATGCAGTAGATGCAGGTAGGATGATTTTTAATGTGGGCAATCTGTATGTACAGGGTGTGGGAAACATATAAGATAGGCTCTTATTCAGGGTGAAGGTCCACTTTAAAACATAGCTGCCCCCCCCAAATGCCTTAGCAGGTGAAAAAGATTGTTTTTTAACTGTATTAAATGCTGAGGCACAGTGGACCCCAACTAATTCCTTTTAAACTGTATTTAACAAAGAGGCACCGTTGACTCCAACTTAGAGAGAGACAGGACCTGCACACTTAAAACAGAGCTTTTATTGAAGCTTGCCATCACCTTGCCTTTTGGTTTGCTCACCACCATGGTTAGCATGGACATTAACAGGTATGTCATTTTTGTATGGATGATTTAGCTAGCTTAAGTGCCAGAGGTTTAGCTCTGTTAGTAGCTTTAAAGTGTACCAAAACCCATGATTTTGACTATCAAGGGTTTTGGTCTTTGCCCTTGCCCTCAGGGCACCCCAATCAGGGTGCCCCACTGTGTGAAACCCCCGCAGCGCACCTGAACAAACTCACCTCTTACCTTCCTATGACGCATGCTTATCCAATCAGCCCATCTGAGCCTCTTCATCATGGAGGTCATCTAATATGAGCAGATCCAAGCGCACTGGCAGCCACATCCACCACTACCCTTTTGCAGGCACACACCCTGATAGACGGATAGCAGGGAGGCGGATCTGGGATTGAACCACAGGAACTCTGGATCCCCCCTTTTACATGGCACATTAAACAAGGCAGTCCCTAACCTGGTGGCTGAATCCTCAGCCTCTTCATGTGGGCAGATACTTTTTTCCAGTACAATGGAAGATTATCACCACACATGCCAGTCTAACAGGTTGGGGGTGTCACAAATGATCTAGGGTCAGTGAAGATTGGGGAAGAGCAGTATTCCCATAATATGGAACTGAGAGCAATTTTATTGTCTCTTAAACATTGGACACCCGATCCAAGTGGTCATCCCTTCAGGATTCAAACAGACAATCTTATGGCGGTGGCATACACCAACCACTGCAGGATATTACTCTGGGCCAAGAAGCATGTTCTATGTATCTCGGTGAGCCACATACTAGGGGTGGACAACTTGCAGGCTGTTCATCTGAGCAGAATGGTCTTGCATCAGGGAGAATGGTCCCTCAGTCCGAGGATTTTTCAGTCCCTTTGCATCTGCTGGGGGTTCTCAGAGGTAGATATTTTTGCATCCTGCCACAATTGGAAGGTGGCAAAGTTTGTCATCTGGTCCAGGGATCCTCTAGTAATAGCGAAAGATGCACTAACTCTTCCTTGGTCCCTGACAATCCAACACAGGGGCCTCTACGGCACTACAAGAGTCATACAGACCATGATTCAGGCCCAAAAGCAGACTTCATTGAAGATTTACTACAGAGTCTGGTGAGTGTTTATTGCTTGGTGTACATCTAGAGGTTTTGCTTATAGAAACTTTTTTATCTCCAGAATTCTGGAATATTTTCAGAAGGGTCTTGCTGAGAATAAACTTATTAGGACATTTTTGCAGGGGCCACTTATATGCGTCCTTCCTGTAAGCTTATTTTGCCTGTTTGGGACTTCAATTTAGTTCTTTCAGCTCTGCAGGGTCCTCCTTTTGAACCACTGGCAGAAGTGTCACTAAGCTTGATTACACTTAAGCTCATCTTTCTAGTGGCAATTGCTTCGGCATGGCGGGCTTCATCAGTTAAGTCTCCTTATTTAAGGCTGTCTTCTGCTTAAAGCAGGATTTTCTTCCTAATGTTTTACCTTTTCATCTTAATGAAGAGGTGGTTTTGTTATGTCCTGCTCCAGTTAGCCATAAGGGGAGGGTCCTTCATTCTTTCATTCACTGGAATTCTTTCATTCATGGCCAGGGCGTGCGAGAGCCTGGAGCCCCTAAAATTACTCAAGGGCCAGCAGTTTCAGTCCCCATGGGCCATGTGAATTTGGTTAATTTATGTGCTTATGCAGTTAGGTTTTGTTGAATCAGTCGACCCAAAAAGTAGACGAAAATTGTGATACTGAATCAACCCTATTGATTCTAGTTTGCTTATGAGCAGTGATGAATGAACCCATAGAATTTCAGGTTCGCAGAGGTCAGCCGAACTTGCTACAGAAGTTCATTTCTGGTTCCGTGAATCCAAATGAGGTAAATGGGGATCCAAACTTGGGGGCCCAAAATAGCTCTAAAGTGGGGGTAGCAAGGGCTAGAGGGCCGCAAATTGTGGGGGGGGGGGGCACTAGGGTAATTGCACTGCACAAAATATGGGGGGAAACACAAAATAATAACAGAAAGCAAAAAAATAAATAAATACATATTAAACAATACATTAAAAAAATATACATTTTTTTATAGGTGTCAGAGGGCAAATCAGGGGGTAACACCCGGAAGATTGCCCTGCACAAAATGGGGTACTTTGAATAATCACTAAAAACAAACAAATTGGGGGGCGCGTCCTGGACATGGAGGAGTGAGGCAGCATTGCCGTGAGCTCCTGCATTCTGGCCCATTATAAACGTGTTTACAGCATCCCACAGCGCAGATCAAGCTATGGCTAAGAAGAAGAGTCGGAAGGGGAGCATGGGGGACCATTTGCGAGGATCCCCGACCCTGAGGAGAAGAGACAAAGAGGTGGAATCTCAGGGGAGGACCCACACTGGCAAGATGGCAGTGGAGGCAGATGTCAAGGCCGCGCAATACGCGTGGTGGTGGGAATCCAGAGAGGGCGACATGGCTGGAAGCCCTTCCGCAGCGGCAATCAAACCAAAGACAGGCCCCTCCCCTGGAGCCGGAGGTGATAGTGATGAGGGGGGGAATTCAAGTCCTCCCAAGTATATCGCCCCAGAGAACCCCGGGGGCTCCCGAAGTAGAAAGTCCGAGACTATACCCCCAGCTCCCAAGAATCTAGGTGACACTGCGAGAGCCTGTCACAAATACATTCACGTGGAAACAGTCTCTCTCTTGAAGGGCCTACCCTCCAGATCGGACATCAAGTTGATAGCGAGGTATGAAGCGGCACAAAAACGGGATCTGGCGCAAGTTAAAAAAACATACATCGGTGGTGGAGGTGAGAGTCACTACACTGGAATCTTCAGAAGCAACGACAGTGAGCCGCCTCCAGACCCTGGAAGTGCAGTGTGAAGCACAGGAAGCCTTGCTGATGGACCAGCAACTTCACATGGACGATATTGAAAACAGGAGTAGGAGGAACAACCTACACCTGAGGGGCATCCCGGAGACCTCCTTGGGGAGGATCTCAAGCATATCGTGACAACGATCTTCAACACATTGCTTGAACGGAAGCCTGCCACCCCAATCAAGCTCGGGTGCACAGGGCACTGGGCCCCCGCATTACGGATCCCTCCATCCCGAGGGATGTAGTCTGCAGAGTCCATTTCTATACTTTGAAAGAGGACATTGTGCGCAGAGCCTGGCGCAAGGGCACCATTGAGTTTGATCCTGCCAGACTTGTCAAGAAGGACCTTGCAGATGAGGAGAGTTCTTAGGCCCCTCCTGGATTTGGTCCTCTGTAAGGGTGCCACCTACAGATGGGGGTTCCCCTTCCACTTGGTTGTGAGGAAGGACCGCAACATTTTCCTGCTAAAGGCACCGCGAGACCTCACGGCCCTGTTTACGTTTCTCTGCTGTGACCCTATTGAAGTGCCGAATTGGTTGGCGGTGAATTTGATAGAGGCTCCAGCGAGACCAGCTGGTTCGGTGCTTCGGGGCCCCAGGGGCCAGGGCAGAGATTGAGGAGCGCCCAGACCGTACGACACAGGGACTTGGTCGAGACTGGGGGCGCTGGCGTGCTTTTTCCCCACTTTGCCCTGGCTATGGGGGAGGCAGGTGTCGCGGATGCGATGCTGCCCTGAGCCGGAGATGCTGATCTGGCTGCACAACTTTTTTGCCAAATCAAGACCTGTATTTGTTTGCTTCACTTTACCTCTTAATCTGAGTACAGTTAAATTTTTTTAGGATGCTGTTTAAAGAAATGTGCCTTAGTTAGGGCTCGAGGCAGGTAGCTGCAGGTGCGGTTGCAGCTCCGCATCGAAAGACACTCTACCACCAGTAGGGCTGCCCTGTGGGTCCCTGGGACCCATGGGGCCTTTCTTTTCTGTAAATGAAGAAGTTAGTTTGGTTAAGTTAGTTCCTACCCCTCTTACCCCTACCCCCTACCACACCCAAGCTACTGACACACCTGCGGGCCTCAGAACACGTGGTTCCTAACCAACCCTCCCAGTGACATTATTAATGGATTAATGGTGGGAAGAGCTCCCTTGCCCCCCTGGGTGAGATTTAAACTGTCTGAAATCAAGATTGTATCTTTAAACGTTAAGGAATGAACAGCACTAAGAAACGGTCGTTAGTCTTAAGAAACCTGAGAGGGCTCAAGGCGCAGGTAGCATACTTGCAGGAGACACCCTTCAGGGCCTCTAACCCTCACTGACTTGGCAACAAGCTCTTCCCATGGTCTTACCACAGCTACTCCTCAAATTTGCGATCTAAAGGGGTAGCCATAGTGATTACGTGGGATCTCCCATGGGAACTAATGGAATGTAGGGCGGATGAAGAAGGAAGGTGGCTATTCATAAAGGGGAAAATATATTCTGCAGTTGTTCACGATGGCGAATATTTACGCCCCGAATGTGGGTCAGATCACCTTCATAGGGAATGTACTGGCGACATTCCGGGAGGGTGAATTAGTGAGGGCAGAGACTTCAACCTGGCGCTCTAACCTCTCCTGGATATCTCAAGGGGAAGCCCACACATAGCATAAGCCAAGTTGAAACACTTGAAGAAAGCCCTCTTGCTAAATCAATTGGTGGATCCCTAGAGAATCCAACACCCTAGCACGCGAGACTACACCTTCTTCTCTGTTCCCCATGGGTATTACTGCAGAATAAACCTCTTCCTGTTCCAGCACTCTTTTCTGGCCCGTGTCCACGACTCATCAATTGGCCTTATGACACTGTCTGACCACGCCCCCATCACGCTAGTCCTGGAATGCTCAACCCCCACACCTAAGGGTTGGTCTTGGAGACTCAATAATTCGTTGTTGGAGGATCAGGCTGTGGTGGCGGTCATCCATGAGTAGCTTAGGAGCTTCTTTGAATTAAACTCGATGCCTGGGATTTCCCCCAGGATATTATGGGAGACTCATAAATGCTACATTAGGGGTGTAGCATGTACCCTGGAGCTCCTGGGGGAGATAGGTAAACTTGAGGCCCTCCATAAAAAGTCCATGTCTGCCACTCACCTGGCGACCCTGACCTTGGTAAGGGAAAAGCTTAGAACAATCTGTTGCGATAAAATCAAGGAACAAATGTTTAAATGTCGGGAGGCTTTCTTCGAGTCCGGGGACAAATGCGGTAGGTTGCTGGCCAGGGTGCTGTAGGGCAGAAAGAGCAAGAACATACGTCCCCAAGATTGTAGACCCCAGGGGGCAGGCGACCCACCTTACGAAGGTCATTGCAGAAGCCTTTCAAAAGTTTTATGAGGGCCTTTACAATCTCCCGGTTGCAGGGACACCCCCCAGGGGCAATAGGCGGCAATGGGCGGCGCAGTATGTCTTGGGGTCTGGAATGCCTAGGCTGTCAGGAGAAGTGGTGGCTAACCTGGAGGCTCTGATCTCCCATGGTGGAGCTTCGGGGTGCCGTGGCCCGTACAGCTCCCAGTAAGTCTCCGGGGCCGGACGGCCTGCACTTACAATACTATAAAAAGTTTTTCCCTCTGTTATCCCCTAAACTCCTGGCCCTATTAAACTCGATTAAAGAAGGGGACCCCTCCCAGAAGACACCCTTAGAGCCCACATTGCGGTAATCCCCAAGGAGGGTAAGGACCCAACCCTATGCTCCAGTTACAGGACTATATCTCTCCTGAATGCAGACATTAAGTTGTTTGCTAAAATTCTGGCCTCTAGACTTGCCCTGCATTTGCACCAGGTGATTGGGCCTTGCCAGGTCGGGTTTATGCCCCACAGAGAGGCCAGGGACAACACCAGGTGTTAAATTTGCCGCACCTGGCACAAGACTAGGAACACGCCCACCCTCCTGCTCACGACGATGCAGAAAGGCATTTGACAGGGTAGACTTGCGATTTATGCTCTCCATGCTCCGCCATGTGGGACCTGGCATGAACATGCTGGTCTGGGTAGGCAGCCTCTATAGCTCCATTCTGCGTCGGTGCGAGTAAACGACTTAACCTCCGGGCCTCTTGGAATTTCCAATGGGACAGGGCAAGGGTGTCCCCCATCACCCCTGATTTTCATTCTCATGCTCGAACCCTTCCTGTGCAGCGTGAGGAGGAAATCGGATGTAAGAGGCCTGCAGGGGCCCTCGGGGCATTACAAGGTTGCAGCCTATGCGGACGACCTAATTTATTTCCTGTCCTGCCCTGAGACATCCTTGTCGAACCCTATGGGGTAGCTAACTCGCTACAGGAACATCTCAGGCTACAAGATAAACTACCAGAAGTCAGAGGCACTGAATGTCAATATCCCAGCAGGTAGATACAGGGTGATCCAGGGCTCCTTTCTTGTTTGTTGGGCCAGGGAAGGGGTAGAATACCTGGGCACCAGGATTGGCAGCGACCTCTTGCGCCTGTTCACCCTGAACTTCCAACCCCTGCTTAAAAGATTCGAGGAGGAGACTGCCAGATGGGCTAAGTGCAGGCTCTCATGGTTTGGACGATGCAATGCAGTAAAGATGACCCTCCTCCCTCGCCTGCTCTATCTGCTACAGGCGCTACCGGTGTCAGTGCCCAGAGCATTCCTGGTCAGGGCATGTTCCCTGTTCACTGCCTTTTTTGTGGGCTTGTAAAAAAACGAGGCTAAATGGGAGCCATCTCACAAGAGCAAGGGGGCCTAGGTCTTCCAGACCCGGTCCGGTACCACGTCTCCATGGGAAACACAAGCAATTGGTGGAGATAAAGCAGGGCTTCCTAAGGCCTCCGCTGTCAGCAGACCTCTGGCTGGCAGGTGAAGGGGCCTTCTTGCAAAGTCACATCCCACAGTTAGTCCCACGCAGTTTGGTCCCTGTTTCAGAAGGAGGGGGTCTCACCTTTCCCATCCCCCATGTACCCTGTCCTGGGAAATCCACTGTTCCCTCCGGGATGTGAGGGTCAGACAGCAAAGAATTGGAGGGAGGAGGGTCTTTGCAGGGTGCCAAATTTCTTGTCGGGAGGTGAATGGGTTGATCATGAGGCGCGGCGGGTAGGGGTTTCCCGGATTGGTCCACTTGGCAACGCTTGCAGTTGGGGCATTTACTCTCCCCAGGAAAGAGTGAGCTCTCACAGAAAATGAAGAGTTGTGCCTAAGTGGGCGCCCAGAGAGACACACCATTTCGAGATTGTACAAGATGCTAATGGCCCCATTGGGCGCGGAGGACCCCCCCTGCCTGACCAAGTGGGAAAGGGACTTAAACGTTAACTGGGCTCCCAAGCTTTGCAAGAAGATCTTATCTCTACTGCACAAAACCACAATCTGTACCAGATATCAGGAATACAGCTATAAACTGCTGACCCGGTGGTACAGAGTGCCAGCGGCTCTACACAGATGGTTCCCGAGCGTTTCCGAGGAATGCTGGAGGTGCGGGGCAGAGAGGGGAGATCTGCTGCATATGTTTTGGTCATGCACAAAGCTGAAGGTGTTCTGGGACCCCGTGAGGGAGGTTGCGGGGAGGGTTCGGCCATATCTGCGGACCCAGCACTTTGTCTTTTACACGTGTCAGAGATTCCATTAAGGAGATACCGCAACTCTCTGCTGTGTCATCTGCTAAACGCAGCCAAGGCGTGTATTCCGCAGGTGTGGAGGAACGTGGAGCCCCCCTCTATTGCCTTGTGGTATCAGAGGGTTAACGAAATAATGAGATTTGAAAATGTAATGCTTTCCAGGGTCAACAGATTTGAAAGATTCACAGCTACCTGGTATAGTTGGATTCTGTTTACAGACTCCCATGAGCCATGAGAGCAAAAAACTACTCGGGCTGTGTTAGTGGCTTGGTGTTTTCCCCCCCTTCCCCCTTTTTCCTCTCCTGCCTCCCCCCCCCCCTTCCCCAGTGTTAGTTGCTGTTTTATCAGTGTTATATCTTTCATTGGTTCTAGGCCACTCTCTCAACATAGGTTGGGCGGGGCCTCCAGGGCAGCGCGCTCCGCTTTGTTATGTTACTTCTTCAAGGGCCTGGCCCGCGTGGGGGTCCCGGGGCCGGAGGGCTCCCCCCCATCGGTCCCAGGGGCCCTCAGGGTGAGTTGGCCATCCCTGTTAAAGGGAGTGGTGGGTTAAAACATGGATACGTTGACCGGATGGGCAGGGGCGTGCCTGCTTGCATCCAGCCTATTAGATTTGAAACAACGATGAGACAGCTGGATTTCTCTTATACGCGTCTTATGTACTGCATTTTCTGCAATGCAATGTATGTTGTTGTTCTCTCAGTATTGTTATCTGAGATACTTGTATGTATATATAAACTTTAATAAATAAAGAATGCATTAAAATAAAAACAAATTAATTAAATACATAAATAAATACATTAAAACTAAGAAGATTTTCCCAAGTTTAATTTGTTCTTGCTGCGAGCAACTGCCTGGGGGTTTATTTTTATATTTTTTGGCACATTGTTTGCCAATTTTTCATTAGATACAATTTTTATCAAATGAAAAATAGCCTGACTTTTTTTTTTATTGTATTTTTTGTTTGCAGTGTTGCATCCAATTTGACATTGAAATTACTTACTGGTTTATTTTTTCATATTTTTGGTAGTTTTTTGGGCATTTTTCATTACATACAGGCAGTTTCAATGTTAAATTGCATGCCTGTAAAACTGAAAAAAAAGAATTAAAAAATGACAAGAAATTGCCCCAAAAAATAAAAAAATAACCTGCAGGCAGCTTCAATGTTAAATTTAATTTCATTAAAATCAGCATTCAGTAAAACACTGAAAGCTGGAAAATATCATTAAATAATGAAATGTATTCAAAAAAATGCAAAAAAATTACCCAGAAATAAGGAAAAATAAACCCACAGACAGATCCAATGTCAAATGTAATGCCGTTAAAAGTGGCATTCAGTAAAACACTGAAAAATGACAAATATATTTAAAAATAGTCACAATATTCTTCCTTAGATAAAAATTGAATTCAATGAAAAATACCCCCAAAATTACCAAAACATATTAAAAAAACACTGGCAGGCTGATTCATTATTAGCGGCAGGTAGCAACAGATGAGTGTCTGTAGCAGGCATTTCAGAGCGCCCGCTAGTAGTCGCTGTGCTCGGCCATGGGTCGCTAGTTCAGAGCGACTCAGTCGCTATGCAGCATTGATGACTACATTGTGGGGAGTCACTATACGACCAGTACAGCACACCAGTACACCAGATAGCGACTGGTCAGTGTGCGACCGACTCACACCATATGCATCAAAAAAACAGTCTCACACACCTCCGGCGCTCAAAAATGCTTCGCTGTAGCCCAGAGCGCCGGAGGCTGTGTGATTAAAGTTTTTAACATGTATCCACCAGTAACAAGGAGAAAACATATGGAATTACATTGTAATAACATTGTAAGATGAACACATTAATGCCAGACCTGTAATGTCAATTCTGCATAAATATATAAAACATGAAAAATATTTTCAAAAATGTCTTTTTCTATGCCAGGAGAGGTCACAACATTATTTGAGATTAAAAAAAAAAAAAAAATAATAAAACCCCCCGTCTAAAGAGAAATAAAAGAACGTCCATTGAAATGTATGGGAGAGCGGCAGGTAGCGAGAGGTAATACGTGGCGTTCTGCAAGGCTGAACGCTGGTGCTGTATGCTGAGGCTGGGATAATGATGAATCAGATGCTACATGGCGTTATCCTAGTCGCTCAACAAAATCTGCTTGATAAATGTTTAATTGCATGCCGTGTCCGGCGTTCACCTGCCGCTACCTGTCATTTACAAGGCACTACCTGACGCTATCCCTTCATGAATAAGGCCCTATGGCAGCTTCAATGTTAAATTGCATACACTGAAAACTGAAAAAATAGGTTAAAAAATAAAAACTCCAACTGTTCTTCATTAGATACACATCATCCCTATAGCAGAATGTGTTGCAGAACAACCCCCATCATTGCCTTAGCAGAATGTGTGACCAAACAAACCCCATAATCCCCTTAGCAGACTGTAGGGTTGATTCAGAGCCCCTTTCTCGCTAATTTCTTGCTTTAAAATTTTCATTCTCGTTAATTTTTCCCCCTCGTCTAATTCAGCAGAGCCTTTTTTTCTGTGAGACTTTTTGTGTGAACTTTTTTCATTTTTACATGATTTTTCGTTTGGTAGCAACACCTCCAAAAAAACTATGAGAAAGGGGCTCTAAATTAACCCTTGTTTTGCAGAACAACCCCCATAATCTCAATAGCGAAATGTGTGGAAGAAAAAAGCCCATAGTCCCTATAGGGTTTTACCTAATTTACCTGTTGCTCCCTATACAGGTCCATATATTGTGTAGATTTTATTTGTAACTATTGTGCATTAACAGGAGCTTATGTAGGAGCATACAGTGTCACCTCACCTATATAGGCTTGCATGTGCCTGCTTGAACATTTTGTACATCCAAATGTCTGCAATCAAAGCATGCATGCAGGTCCATCTTTGCATTCATATCCTAATTGTCCTTACGGATGTTCTGGTCACTTTCAAGTGTTGCCTATACTGTATGTTGGAGCCAGTTGGATCAGACAGTGGTCTGAGTAGCCAAGGACAACTTTTGTAACTGATCCGTAGGCCTTTGTCAGCGAGGCTTAATAATAGTCCAAGGTATTACCTTCCCTTGTTAGGCCAGTTAATTCTTGCTTTTATTTTGAGACATTTCTTATTTTGGTATTTTTATACTTGGCTGAGATTGACCCTATTGAAGTCCACCAAGGGCCAGGTTAAGTGTAGTGGAGGCCCATGGGCACAAAATTTGGTGGAGGCCCCAGATACAGTATTTTTTCTCTCTTTAAAATTATAGTCCACCCACCTACTTACTGCAAAGTCAGATTGAGTGCCTTGTGCTCCCCTTGTGCATGTGCGTGCTGCTCTCCAGCTTTGCCATTTTGAGCGGGGGGTGTAGTTGCCCTGCTTGTCCAGCAGAAAACCATTACCTGCATTGAGCTGCCTGTGTCTGTGCCTGCTGGCTTATGTGCAGTGAGTGGCTGCAGACTGACAGCTCTGCACATCCACCTATCACTGTAGCGTTGCTGATTGCAGCCTTCGTCCTGCCCCGTGGTGGCTTTGGCTGCATGTTTGCAAAAACAAAAAAAGGCTTGCCCAGACACAGGGGGGCCACACTGCCACTGATAACTTTGTTGCTGGCCCTGCGGCCCATCAGAACACAGACTGAAAGCCCCCTGGATTAGCCCATAACCCAAAGGGTGGTGGAGGCCCTTTGCAGGGCAAGGGGTGGAGGCCCTGGGGCATGCACCCCCATGCCCCCCCCCCACATAATCCAGCCCTGAGTCCACCTTTTTCTGGGAATCCTTTTCTCACTCAGTAGTATCAAGTTCCTCCTTCATGCAGGCTTGTGGTCTTATACAGACAGCAACAAGGATTATAGATTAAAACTCCTTTGGAGAAGGTATCTTATAAAATTTATGAATGTGAACATGGATGCTCCCAAGACCCTTTTGCTACTGTTCATTTTTCTTTAATTTACTGTGTCCTTATTCATACTGTTCCCTACACAAAACACAAATACCGTATATGACTAAATGTAAAGCAAAGCTTGATCTCATAAGATCTCTTGAGTAATGGGGTAAATTTGGCACACCATTTCTAAGATATTGATGCAGTGGTACCTGATGCCTTTCAGGCTACATACTGTACATTTGACCAAATGTTTCAGAAGGTGTAGTTAAATGGGTTCTTAGCTAGGGGCAGCCTTAGGGTAGATGTAGCCTGTGCAAAACTGTGCAACCCCCCCCCCCCAAGAAATACATGTGTAGTACAGTGAGGGATGATACTTAGATTATACAGCAGATGGAAGGAAAAAACACGAGAAAAGAGAAATAAATGGGTACTGGTCCTAAAGAAAACAAGGAGACAAAAAGATGAATGAGAATGAGAAAATATAGGTAAAAGTAGGGAACAACGATAAAGACTGTAGTAAGGTAGAAAGAGGAAAACAGACAGACATGCAAATGTGGATACAAAGGTGAGGAGTTAGGTAAAGGAGCAGAAGATAAAGAGAATGTGTAAAAGAGAGGGGGATGTGTAAAATAGGAATTGAGGGAAGCGGGTAAATACCAAATATGGAAAAGAGAAGCCAGATGCTATATGGCAGAAAATAGAAAGAATGTGGAATAGAAATGAAAAACAGAAAAGATGAATGGATTACTTAAGATAGACATAGATATAGCAATGTAAAAATAAGAACAAAATAGAATATGTTTTATATGGCTATCTATGACTTGTGCCATGCACTCCTTTCCTCACGCTAACAGAGATCCATGTGGGTGGCAAAAAAACAAACATAACAGGACATGCCATCAGCACACACCAAAGCATGTATTAACCTCACTGTCATCACCAACGCAGGAGCAGAGGCCTGGGCCAGCTCCACATTTAGGTGGGCCCTCTAGTGATAGCATTTCATTAGGACCCTGCAGTTTGACACATATTTCAGTAAAACTGCATGTAGAGTGGATGCTACCAGAGATTTCACCTACAGATTAAACATCAACAACAGCACAACCACAATCACTAGTCAACCTGTGGCACAAGATTTCCCTTAAAAACTAAGCACCCTCCATTTCCCCAGGCCCACAGTTAAAAGCAAAGATGAGCATACTTTTTAAGAAGAAGAAATCAAAGAAAATTTAGTTTGTCAAACTTTTAACAAACTTGCTCCAAAAATAATCAAAAATAAGCTTTCCGTAGTCTCCTTTCCAGAGCCAGGCAACATCCATATTGTCACTATCACTACCTGCTGCAGGGAGAGGCTTTTTATATCAGTGAGTGAGCTGATGTCTGCTCAGTCTGCTGATGTAAAAGGCCCCACCCTGCAGCAGGGAGTGAGGTGTCAGAAGCCATAGAGATCAGTGGAAGCTAGATGCAGGGAAACTCTGCCCCACGCCTGTCTCCTGCTGAATTCTCTGACTGTCAGGAGCAGTGGTGAGAAGCATGGGGCACTAGTAGGGAAAGAAGCAGGAAGAGAAAAAATAATACTTTTTTGTATTGTGTGTGTGTTTTTCCAGTTCACAACCTGCATTGCCCCCACAGGCTGCGGGCTTTTCTACACCCCCCCGGTCATTGAGGATGCAGTTGAATGGGTGGGGGTTATGGCTAGTCACACGCTTGCTGGCAGGTACCTTACCAGCCCCATACCTGCCCTGTAATCTGGTATAGAGGTCTCAATGAACCCTTACCAGTTAATAAAGAGTTAAATGCAAAACAAAACATAATAAAAAATAGTTTTATTATTATTTTTCCCCTACTTACCTAGTGTCATGCGCCGCTGCTTCTGTTGCAAGATGCGTTACTCTGTTCGGCTGAAGACACCGTGGCCTGTCGGAAGATGGGGTCATCGCCTGGAATGGGGACTCTGGATGGTATTAGGAGCAATGTTATAAAAAAAAGTGTTTCTTTCCTGGAAGTGTGGTTACATCACAATTTCTCTTGGGGAGTCCTGGTAAAGGTCTGTGAGGGCACAATGGCATCTGTTTAGATCCAGGTTCAATGTATCAATATCTGGAATGAGGCACTTAATAAGCTCTTTAATAGCAACATCAATATCAGAGACAGCCTCAGGGTGGACCCTTAATCTGAAATTGCCACAGCAAGACATATTTTCAAGATCTTCCATTTTATAAGCAGTAGATTCTTGATGGGTGCATAGGTCACTGATTCTAGTGGTGTTCTGGTTCACTGCTTTAATTGTATTGTCCAGTTTAGCCTCATAAGTCTCTAGCCTAGTCCCCATATCTCCTAGATTGGATCTGATTTCCCTAATTTCTGATCCAATATCAGTAGTAACAGCAGCGCTTGCCTTAGAGAGCAAGAGAAGGAGAAGAAACAAGCTGCATAGCAGTAAATTATTTGTCTGATCTTTGAAGGTTGAAAGGTGAAAGGCTAATCTGAGAGTAGGTACACCTGGCTCACAATCTTTTCAGCTAGCTGCACAAGGCTTACTGACCATGGCCACTACGTTGGAGCTGAGCTATGGGGATGAAGATCCTTGGAAGTCGGTCGCCTGCTTCCTCTATCTTTCTGATTTCTCCATCCACCAGCAGGGGGAACCCTCCTAGAAAACAGTTACCACTAGGGTTAGAGGATATAAAAGACCATGACAGCGCCGATTTTTGTGCCACCAAGGTGAACATCTCCGATTTGATTTATTTTTGATTGTCGTCTGCATAAGAGTATATATATATATATATATATATATATATATATATATATATATATTTGTTGTTTTTTTTTAGCTCATAATTCCTATACAGTCCCCCCTCCTTCCTCCCCTTTTGGTGTTTGGTGATGATGGGGAGATACCAGAGGTTGCAGGCAATGACAATGAGACCAGACTAATTGAGAAGCACTTTATAATAAGTATTCCCTTCAACCCTGGTAAGAGTTATCCCCAGAAGGCTTGTAGGGTGTGTAGGAAGCATGGCATTAGGAAAGGTATGCAGTACAATTGCCCAAACTGTCCCAGCAAACCCGGTTTACAAGTTTTTTTTTTTTTAGATTTACCATACCCAGTTATTTGTACTGTATTGTTTTTATTTTCATTTCAGACTGTACACGGAGGAGGAGCAGCTGGGGTAACTTCACTTGAAATGTTCTGCTCTGCTCACTGAACTTTGCTGTTTTTCAAAACAACCCTTTACATTTAAAATACCCCCCCCCCAAACTATATATTCTCGAAAAGAGGAAATATATAGTTTGTGGAGGGTATTTTAAATTTTCATTTGAAATGTCCCCCATAAATGACATATTCTCTGAAAGAGGGAACACATAGATTGAAGGGGGGTATTTCAAATGTAAAGGCTTTTTTTTCTGAAAAAAACTTTAAGGTACACGCTTTGTTTGCAAAGATAACATTTTTAAGTGGAATAATCCTGACATGCATGCTTTACTTTGGGTGCTTGGTAACCCACCCATGAAAGTACTTATGGATTTTTGGTATTGCCCTGTTGAAGGTACCTTGCTGTTTCAGATTTACCTGAACAATGCTGAATTCTTTTTTCAGAAACTGGCAAATTCATTGAGGGTTTGCATCCAGAAAACTGCACCTATTACAACAAGCTTGGTACACCTGGATATCTTCAGGTTTGTACTTATATATAGTTATAGTTTGTTTGTGGTATTTTGGGGTATTTCAAATGTAAAGGGTTCTTTTACTTAAAACTGGAGGGTGTACACTTGTGGTATGGCAAAAAAAATGTTCTTAAATAACTCTGCTGTCCTCTTGCCTGGTGCCTGGAGGAGGAATTATTACAAGTACCTTCACATTTTGGGTAGGGTTGTGTCCTTTATATTTTTACCAAGTCTGCAATGTTTGTTTCAAGGGATATTAACCTTTTAGGTTTTATGTTTCTCATATGGAAAATATAAAAAACTCAAGAAAAAAAACATAATAATAAGATGCCTATCTATACCTATGCACATCTATGCACCTACAATAGAATAGAATTTCTAACTAGCCTCAGGTAAGTAGGAGCTGTGAGGAGCTGAAGGAGCGGTGTGGGCCCATAAATAAGGTATGGGTTTTTTGTTTTTATTTTTCTTTGTAACCCCCAACCTGCCTCTACTCCAGGTTAGGGAGGCAAAGTAGAGGGGAGCTATATTTTGACTAAAGTTCTGCTTCAACTGCAAGTTACGCATAATAGTTATATTTTTTCTGAAAATAGGTAGGGATGTCACCTGATCAGAAATAGGTTTCTACCAATACATATGCAGTACCATTGTCATTGTAAGTAGGGATGAGCGAATCGATCCGGACGAACCCGGATTCGATCCGAATTTCATGAAAAATTCAATTCGGATCGAATCCGAATTTCCCCGCGATTCGATCGCTCGAAGTTTTCCTTTAACATCCATTCATTTACATTACAGGCATTCTAAGATGGCGGACGGGACATGTCCAGACATCAACCTCGCGCCAGTGCAAGCTGGGACAGTCACATGCAGCCTATCAGCAGCATGACGTCACGTCACAGCGCTATTTAAGTCGGCGGACATCTTGCTTTTCCTCATTTCTCTATTGCATTCGTGAGAGACAGGACGCTGCTGTAGGCAGGGAGAGACAGTTAGACAGACAGGGACAGACAGGGACAGGCTGGAAACAGGCAGGAGACAGACAGAAAGTCAGCGAAAAGCAGGGAAAGTTAGGAAAAATCAGAGGCAGTCACAGGGAGATTTTTTTTTTTTTCATCCAGCCTGAGTGTTACTGGCTGGCTGACTGGCTTTGTTAGCGTTTTCAGGCTGCTTATACACTAACTGTGCATATATACTGAACTGATCTCAAGTCTGCTGTGAGGCATCCCATTCTGTGACTACAACAGCCTGTATTTAATACCATAATAACCATTTGCACTTATTCTAATAGAAATTAGGCCTGATAAAGACACTTTTGCTGTGCATAGCCTTACTGCTGTCAGGTGCTCTCTGGTTTTTGGGGCATCCCATTCTGTGACTACACCAGCCTCTATTTAATACCATAATAACCATTTGCACTTATTCTAATAGAAATTAGGCCTGATAAAGACACTTTTGCTGTGCATAGCCTTACTGCTGCCAGGTGCTCTCTGGTTTTTGGGGCATCCCATTCTGTGACTACACCAGCCTCTATTTAATACCATAACCATTTGCACTTATTCTAATAGAAATTAGGCCTGATAAAGACACTTTTGCTGTGCATAGTACTACTGCTGCCAGGTGCTCTCTGGTTTTTGGGGCATCCCATTCTGTGACTACACCAGCCTCTATTTAATACCATAATAACCATTTGCACTTATTCTAATAGAAATTAGGCCTGATAAAGACACTTTTGCTGTGCATAGCCTTACTGCTGCCAGGTGCTCTCTGGTTTTTGGGGCATCCCATTCTGTGACTACACCAGCCTCTATTTAATACCATAACCATTTGCACTTATTCTAATAGAAATTAGGCCTGATAAAGACACTTTTGCTGTGCATAGGCTTACTGCTGCCAGGTGCTCTCTGGTTTTTGGGGCATCCCATTCTGTGACTACACCAGCCTCTATTTAATACCATAATAACCATTTGCACTTATTCTAATAGAAATTAGGCCTGATAAAGACACTTTTGCTGTGCATAGCCTTACTGCTGCCAGGTGCTCTCTGGTTTTTGGGGCATCCCATTCTGTGACTACACTAGCCTCTATTTAATACCATAATAACCCTTTGCACTTATTCTAAAAGTCATTTGGCCTGATAAAGACACTTTTGCTGTGCATAGTACTACTGCTGCCAGGTGCTCTCTGGTTTTTGGGGCATCCCATTCTGTGACTACACCAGCCTCTATTTAATACCATAATAACCATTTGCACTTTTTCTAATAGAAATTAGGCCTGATAAAGACACTTTTGCTGTGCATAGCCTTACTGCTGCCAGGTGCTCTCTGGTTTTTGGGGCATCCCATTCTGTGACTACACCAGCCTCTATTTAATACCATAATAACCATTTGCACTTATTCTAATAGAAATTAGGCCTGATAAAGACACTTTTGCTGTGCATAGTCTTACTGCTGCCAGGTGCTCTCTGGTTTTTGGGGCATCCCATTCTGTGACTACACCAGTCTCTATTTAATACCATAACCATTTGCACTTATTCTAATAGAAATTAGGCCTGATAAAGACACTTTTGCTGTGCGTAGTATTAGTGCTGCCAGGTGCTCTCTGGTTTTTGGGGCATCCCATTCTGTGACTACACTAGCCTCTATTTAATACCATAATAACCCTTTGCACTTATTCTAAAAGTCATTTGGCCTGATAAAGACACTTTTGCTGTGCATAGTACTACTGCTGCCAGGTGCTCTCTGGTTTTTGGGGCATCCCATTCTGTGACTACACCAGCCTCTATTTAGTAACATAATAACCATTTGCACTTATTCTAATAGAAATTAGGCCTGATAAAGACACTTTTGCTGTGCATAGCCTTACTGCTGCCAGGTGCTCTCTGGTTTTTGGGGCATCCCATTCTGTGACTACACCAGCCTCCTATTTAATACCATAATAACCATTTGCACTTATTCTAATAGAAATTAGGCCTGATAAAGACACTTTTGCTGTGCATAGCCTTACTGCTGCCAGGTGCTCTCTGGTTTTTGGGGCATCCCATTCTGTGACTACACTAGCCTCTATTTAATACCATAATAACCATTTGCACTTATTCTAATAGAAATTAGGCCTGATAAAGACACTTTTGCTGTGCATAGCCTTACTGCTGCCAGGTGCTCTCTGGTTTTTGGGGCATCCCATTCTGTGACTACACCAGCCTCTATTTAATACCATAACCATTTGCACTTATTCTAATAGAAATTAGGCCTGATAAAGACACTTTTGCTGTGCATAGCCTTACTGCTGCCAGGTGCTCTCTGGTTTTTGGGGCATCCCATTCTGTGACTACACCAGCCTCTATTTAATACCATAACCATTTGCACTTATTCTAATAGAAATTAGGCCTGATAAAGACACTTTTGCTGTGCATAGCCCTACTGCTGCCAGGTGCTCTCTGGTTTTTGGGGCATCCCATTCTGTGACTACACCAGCCTCTATTTAATACCATAATAACCATTTGCACTTATTCTAATAGAAATTAGGCCTGATAAAGACACTTTTGCTGTGCATAGCCTTACTGCTGCCAGGTGCTCTCTGGTTTTTGGGGCATCCCATTCTGTGACTACACCAGCCTCCTATTTAATACCATAATAACCATTTGCACTTATTCTAATAGAAATTAGGCCTGATAAAGACACTTTTGCTGTGCATAGCCTTACTGCTGCCAGGTGCTCTCTGGTTTTTGGGGCATCCCATTCTGTGACTACACCAGCCTCTATTTAATACCATAATAACCATTTGCACTTATTCTAATAGAAATTAGGCCTGATAAAGACACTTTTGCTGTGCATAGCCTTACTGCTGCCAGGTGCTCTCTGGTTTTTGGGGCATCCCATTCTGTGACTACACCAGCCTCCTATTTAATACCATAATAACCATTTGCACTTATTCTAATAGAAATTAGGCCTGATAAAGACACTTTTGCTGTGCATAGCCTTACTGCTGCCAGGTGCTCTCTGTTTTTTTGGGCATGCCATTCTGTGACTACACAAGCCTCTATTTACTATAACCCTTTGCACTTATTCTAAAAGTCATTTGGCCTGATAAAGACACTTTTGCTGTGCATAGTACTACTGCTGCCAGGTGCACTGCTGGCTGTTGGGGCATCCCATTCTGTGACTACACAAGCCTCTATTTACTATAACCCTTTGCACTTATTCTAAAAGTCATTTGGCCTGATAAAGACACTTTTGCTGTGCATAGTACTACTGCTGCCAGGTGCACTGCTGGCTGTTGGGGCATCCCATTCTGTGACTACACAAGCCTCTATTTACTATAACCCTTTGCACTTATTCTAAAAGTCATTTGCCCTGATAAAGACACTTTTGCTGTGCATAGTAGTACTGCTCACAGGTGCACTGCTGGCTGTTGGGGCATCCCATTCTGTAACATACCATTAGCCTCTGCATTTACTGTAAGCTGCACATTTATTTAAGTAATTTGGGCTGTATGAGCCTGCTTACACACTGTTGCTGTGTGCATATATACTGATCTCAAGTCAGCTTTGGGGCATCCCATTCTGTAACATACCATTAGCCTCTGCATTCACTGTAAGCTGCACAGTTATTTAAAGTAATTTGGGCTGTTTCAGCCTGCTTACACACTGTTGCTGTGTGCATATATACTGATCTCAAGTCTGCTGTGGGCATCCCATTCTGTAACATACCATTAGCCTCTGCATTTACTGAAAGCTGCACAGTTATTTAAAGTAATTTGGCCTGTTTGAGCCTGCTTATCCACTCTTGCTGTGCATATATACTGATCTCAAGTCTGCTTCGGGGCATCCCATTCTGTAACATAACATAACCTACCTCTCTTATTTACACTAAGCAGCTCTCTTATTTAAACTAAGCAGGCCTCTTATTTTCACTAAGCAGCTCTCTTATTTAAGCTAAGCAGCTCTCTTATTTAAACTAAGCAGGCCTCTTGGATGCTGATTGTCCACTTTTGGGTGTGCATTATATTCGGTTTCATATACAGTGGGGTATCCCAATTTGTAAGACAACCTACCCCAACCATGTAAACTAAAGAGACCTGTTGCAGCCTGAGTTTCTCTGCTTGCGTGTGGCCTGCATTACAATCTGTCTCTTTCAATGACTGCCTGGGGTATCCCAATTTGTAAGATAACCTACCCCAACCATGTAAACTAAAGGTTACGTCCTTCCAGAAGGAAAACTTATGCCGAACACTATTTTTGTTGGGGGCATTGACCTTTGGATTGATCGGCATGAAATTAAGGATTTTTTTCAAAGTATGGCGCTGTAAAGAAGGTCAAAATTATTTCTCATACTTGGATTATTGTTACTTTTTGTTCAGCTTAAAATATACCAGGCCACACGGGCATCCCAAGGCACATGCTGATTAACCCTATATGTTAAGCACAAGCATTTCTCATACTTGGATTATTGTTACTTTTTGTTCAGGTTGAAATATACCAGGCCACACGGGCATCCCAAGGCACATGCTATTTTAACCCTATCTGTTATACAACATAAGCGTTGATCAGCATCAGCTGCTTTATTAAGCTACTTCAGTTTGCACTTGTTTTTGACTGCTTTTAATAAACCAGGCCGCAGGGCACCCCAAAGCTGCACCTTGCACCCTATCTGGTATACAACATAAGCGTTGATCAGCATCAGCTTCATTAAGCTACTTCAGTTTGCACTTCCTTTTTGCCTGCTTTCATTTAACCAGGCCGCAGGGCACCCCAAAGCTGCACCTTGCACCCTACCTGTTTATACTAAATAAGCATCTACAGCCTCAGCTTTATTAAGTTATTGCATTTTGAATTGGTTTTGGTCTGCTTTAAATACACCAGGCCGCAGGGCATCCCAAGCCTGCATGTTGCACCCCATCTGTTATACTAAATAAGCATTGATCAGCATCAGCTTTATTAAGCTATTGCATTTTGCATTGGTTTTTGTACTGCTGCCAAAACACTAGCCCATATGGGCATCCCAAACCAGCACATGTCACCCTATCTGTTATACTAAATAAGCTTCTACAGGCCCTTTTTTTATTTATTTATTTTTATTTATATAGAGCTGTAATAGCTTATATAGTGAGGTAAATTTGCCATTTTGCTGCATTATATAGAGCACCCCCTCTGTAAATCTGAGGGGCAAAAGTTTATATTATAAGCTAAATTCATGGTTTTGCACCATTATATGGAGCAGCCCCTGTGTAAATCTGAGGGGCAATAGCTTATATTGTGAGGTAAATTTGCCATTTTGCTTCATTATATAGAGCAGGCCCTGTGTAAATCTGAGGGGCAATAGCTTATATTGTGAGGTAAATTTGCCATTTTGCTTCATTATATAGAGCAGCCCCTGTGTAAATCTGAGGGGCAATAGTTTATATTATGAGGTAAATTCATGGTTTTGCACCATTATATGGAGCAGCCCCGGTGTAAATCTGAGGGGCAATAGCTTATATTGTGAGGTAAATTTGCCATTTTGCTTCATTATATAGAGCAGCCCCTGTGTAAATCTGAGGGGCAATAGTTTATATTATGAGGTAAATTCATGGTTTTGCACCATTATATGGAGCAGCCCCTGTGTAAATCTGAGGGGCAATAGCTTATATTGTGAGGTAAATTTGCCATTTTGCTTCATTATATAGAGCGGCCCAGTTGCCATCTAAATCAACTACTGTCCGGCCAGTACAGCTTTTCCAGGGCAAACTCTGCTAGTTGCGGAAACAAGTCAAGTTTGGCTTCCCAGCAAATCCAGTGGATCCTGAAGGTGTGTTGGCATGGTCATGTCAAGGTATGACATGACCTGCTGTTTGAGGTCCAGCTCCAGGTCTTCCTGCTGCTCATGAGTAGACTCACTATGCGGGTGTAGAAAGCTACTCACTAGTGACTGAAGACTGAGGCTGCTGCTGATGGAGCTGCTGCTGCTGCTCCTTCCACCCCCCCAGCAGCCATGGCAGTGGAAGGTGATCGTAGAGGTCCCCCCGAGTCAGACCTGCAGGAGTATGGGCCATGGCACAGATAGACATCGCCCAACTAACTACGTGGGATGTCTCTGTAGTAGGTCAGTTTGTCCTCCCTCTCAGTGGGGGTAAAAAATGCCCCCATTTTGTGCCGGAAGCGAGGGTCCAATAAGTTGGAGAGCCAGAAGTCTTCCCGCTGACAAATGGAGACAATTCTGCGCTCACTAGTACACAAGCATGTGAGCATGCATCGTGCCATTTGTGCAAGTGACTCGGAGGGACTACCTGTCTCCATCTCCACTGTAAACTGCCACGGTGTGTCTGGGTCCTCTGTCTCGCCTTCCTCCCAACCCTCTAGCTCCTGTGGCTGCTCCTGCTCCTCCTCTCCTGTCAAATGACTAGATAAAATTTCATTTTGTGAAACCTAAACTGTGGTTTGCTGTGCCCCACCCCCTCCTCCTCCTCCACTTCAGCCCCCACAGGCTTCATGTGGCTGTGAAATGTATGTGCCATGTCTCCAGTGCCCTGACCAGCCATGGTTTCTAACATGTGTTGTAGTACATGAAGCAGTGGAATCTCATCGCTCATCTCATAGTCCTGGCAACTGTCTAATAAAGTAGCTTCCTCAAAGGGCCTGAGCAAACGGCCGGTGTCACGTATGAGCTGCCAATGGTTTACATTGAATTTACACAGGGGTGTCCCCCTATCCGTTTGGATCATCCAGAAATCCGTGATGGCTTTTCTCTGTTCCTATAGTGGATCCTGCCTATGGAGGGTGGAATTCCAACGGGTGGAAATATGGCAAATCAGACTATGTTGGGGTACACCGTTCTGACGCTGAAGCTCAATAAGGTTGTACTTGGTGGTGTAGGAGTGCCAGAAGTGCATGCTAACTTTATTTCCTGCTGTTCGGATTTCTTTCAGATGGGCGGAAGACTTCAGAATACACTTGACAACTAGACTGAACACGTGTGCCATGTCAGGACGCATGACTCTGGCTTCCTTGTCGCAGCGCAAACAAGATGTTCTTCCAAGTGTCAGTCACCATGGGTCCAAATTTGCAGTTTTCGTGGATTAAGCAATGCTTTCATGGATTGAGTTCTCATTTTTAGTAGTTCCTCCCATGTGTGACTCTGTTGGTCAAGGAAAACCATGTGAAGAACAGCGTGAAACCACAATCACCAAGGGGGCCTAAAAGGATATATATTGTCCACCATGAGTCCATAGTTACAGCTCCAGACGTAGACAACACTGTGCACTTTGGTACACACTGACAGGCTAAAGGACTGGCCCACCTTCTGTTCAACAACCATGCCATTGGACTCTCCACCTCGGCTCGGCACAAGCCATCAGTTCTCTGAAAGGTCCACCACTGGGTAATGCAGCAGGCTGGACTTATGGTGACGCTGTCTGAGAGAAATCCCTCAGACATCAAGATTAAAAATTCCAAGAATTTTTGAGGGCTAATTATTCAGAGGCAATGATAGCTAGTTGTTTCTGATTTAATTACAAGGTGGAAACACACCCTCAAACAAAACTTCACTTTGGCAATACTATTGCATTTGTCTATTCATAATTTTATGTATATATACTAACTAACCTGCTTTTTCTCCACAGGATTGTGGATGCAACATGAAAAACTGACACATCGCTGAGTAGCTGATTTTTCCTATCAACAGTCCCCAATAATTCACTGCTGCTGCTACTGCCGCCGCCACCACCGCAGACTCCAGGGACCCTCTTCCACTACCTCGGCTTGCAACACCTCCTCCCACGACACTCTCCGCATCACTAATTGCCGGCTAGTGGAAGAAGAGGCGAGTGTCTCCTCCACTTCTTGGCTGGGCAGTAGCTGCTGAATTTTATGATTATCAGATCTTCATCAATGGATAGTGGAGCTGAACCCAAAGCATAACAGACAGACAACAGACAGTTGACTGGGGGTGTCAGATGCCACTTGTGATGCAGTGGACTGCTTTTGCAGCACTTGCAGACAAAGTTGCTTCATTGGATGCCACAATGACTGGTAAAGCTGTGGAACATATGGTTTAAAAGCAAAAATAACCATTTGTTTTTATATGAAAAAGACCCTGGTTTATACATACTTTTTTTTTTTCCAGAGACAGCGTGGAAATGAATGGCGCATGCATCAGCCAAGCTTTCCTCCCAACAATGCCTGATGTATTCCAGTAGATAGATGACGGGGCCAGACCAACACTAAAGAAAGATGGATCGTGCAAAACAGATTTAAGGCGCTGCTCTCCAGTTACAGACATTCCTCTGCATCGGACCACAAGTAAGTATTGATAAAAAATCATTTACGTTACTTTTTATCAATATTCTTCGGATAAGACGGATCAGACATGATTCCAGATTAAAAATTCCAAGAATTTTTGAGGGCTAATTAGTAAGAGGCAATGATACCTTGTTGTTTCTGATTTAATTAAAAGGTGGAAACACACCCTCAAACAAAACTTCTCTTTGGCAATAATTTTGCATTTTTTTATTCAGAATTTTATGTAGATATTACTAACTAAGCTACTTTTTCTCCACATGACTCTCCACAGGGTGTGATTCATCCAATTTTTGGGCTCCTGAAGCCAACCCCAGTGTCTCTTTAAAGTAATATTTGGGCTCCTGCTGCTGCTGCTGCCAACTCCAGGGTGTGATTCATCCAATTTTTGGGCTCCTGAAGCCAACCCCAGGGTCTCTTTAAAGTAATATTTGGGCTCCTGCTGCTGCCAACTCCAGGGTGTGATTTATCCAATTTTTGGGCTCCTGAAGCCAACCCCAGTGTCTCTTTAAAGTAATGTTTGGGCTCCTGCTGCTGCTGCCAACTCCAGGGTGTGAATCATCCAATTTTTGGGCTCCTGAAGCCAACTCCAGTGTCTCTTTAAAGTAATGTTTGGGCTCCTGCTGCTGCTGCTGCCAACTCTAGGGTGTGATTCATCCAATTTTGGGGCTCCTGAAGCCAACCCCAGGGTCTCTTTAAAGTAATATTTGGGCTCCTGCTGCTGCTGCTGCCAACTCCAGGGTGTGATTCATCCAATGTTTGGGCTCCTGAAGCCAACCCCAGGGTCTCTTTAAAGTAATATTTGGGCTCCTGCTGCTGCTGCTGCCCACTCCAGGGTGTGATTCATCCAACTTTTGGGCTCCTGAAGCCAACCCCAGTGTCTCTTTAAAGTAATGTTTGGGCTCCTGCTGTTGCTGCCAACTCCAGGGTGTGAATCATCCAATTTTTGGGCTCCTGAAGCCAACTCCAGTGTCTCTTTAAAGTAATGTTTGGGCTCCTGCTGCTGCTGCCAACTCCAGGGTGTGATTCATCCAATTTTTGGGCTCCTGAAGCCAACCCCAGGGTCTCTTTAAAGTAATATTTGGGCTCCTGCTGCTGCTGCTGCCAACTCCAGGGTGTGAATCATCCAATTTTTGGGCTCCTGAAGCCAACCCCAGTGTCTCTTTAAAGTAATGTTTGGGCTCCTGCTGCTGCTGCTGCCAACTCCAGGGTGTGTCAGTCAATTTTTGGGCTCCTGCAGCCAACTCCAGTGTCTCTTTCAGCCAATGTTTGGGCTCCTGCTGCTGCTTGCAACTCCAGGGTGGGATTCATCCAATTTTTGGGCTCTTGCTGCTGCCAACTACAGTGTCTCTTTAAAGCAATGTTTGGGCTCCTGCCCCTCATAGTGATGCCACTTCAACTCTCTGCAATTGTGCCGCTCTGCGATTCTATTAGCGATGCCTCTGATCTGCATGTGATATTTATTTAAAGTATTATTTAACTAACCCAGAACCCAGAACCCAGAAAGGCAGAATGGTTTACAACCCTATTGAGGCTCTAGGAGGCTCAGAAATAGCCGTTTTTAATAGCGATTCGTCGCGAATAAATTCGGGTTGAAACGATTTTTGTCGGAAAATTCGGCGAATCAGTCGAATCGAATTTTTCAAAAGTTCGCTCATCTCTAATTGTAAGGAATGGGGCATTTACAAGCAATATGGTTTTCTTGAAAAACTTTCATTTTCTAATTAAAAAAATCTGCTGAAAAACACAATATATAATTTTCCTATAAATCCCTAGACATTCCCAATTCCCAAGACAATGCTTAAAAACAGCTTGGCAACAAGGAGTGACAACATGTCCCCCCGTCTCAACTATTCTCTTACTCACTTCTGCTCCAATGCTTACATTAACTCACTAGCGGTTCCTGTTTTTATGTTCTCCTGCCATTCATGCTTACCTTAACTCACTAGCGGTTGCTGTTTTTATGTTCTCCCACCATTCATGCTTACCTTAACTCACTAGCAGTTCATGTTTTTATGTTCTTCCATCATTCATGCTTACCTTAACTTCCTGTTTTTATGTTCTCCCACCATTCATGCTTACCTTAACTCACTAGCGGTTCCTGTTTTTATGTTTTCCCGTCATTCATGCTTACCTTAACTCACTAGCGGTTCCTGTTTTTATGTTTTCCCGCGATGAATGCTTACCTTAATGTTCCGCATTCTGTAGTTATTTTTCTATTCCTTCTTGATGTCTTCAGATTAATGTTCTTTAGTGGATGTGTTCATGCATTAAATTTTTGGTTGTTTACAGAAATGAAACACGAAACCTGGTTAAGTTTAAATATCTTTATTATATTTTTTTATTTTTTGAGTTGTAAAAACCACGTTTTTTTTTTTTTTATGTCAAATGTCCAAAAAACATTTTTGTCAACATTTTAAAACATTACAAAAAAAATTTTGTCAAAATTTAAAAACAGTAAAATGTTATTTTTTTTTTTTTTTAAACATCTAAAATTAAAACAATTTTTGACTTTAATATGTACATATTTACACATTGTGGCAGGCCCCAGGATATTATTCTTCGCTGGTTCCCAATGAAGCTGCAATCTCCTGGATGTCGCCAACCAGCCTATACACAGTGGCCGTCAACACTTCTAATCTCTGTTGTGGTGTTGCTGTGAAAAGAAATCAAAAATTAATTTATCGTATATACATTTTTAATACCTGTTGAACGAAATATTAATTATTTTCTAGGCTAGGGATTATGCCATAAATGAAGCAAATTTATAGGCTAGGGATTAGGCCATAAATGAAGCTAAATTTATAGGCTAGGGATTAGGCCATAAATGAAGCTATATTTATAGCCTAAGGATTCGGCCATGATTGAAGCTAAGTTTATAGGCTAGGGATTAGGCCATAAATGAAGCTAAGTTTATAGGCTAATGAATTTGAATACCTGTTGATGAAGCCATGCTATTGAAAATAAACTAAGTAGACTACAAACTTAACAGGCTGGTGGACGACATGATCCTGGGGGACCAGCCTCCTCACTGGGGCCTGCCACTCCTTCTGGTCTGAGTCTGTAGAGAAAGCAAAAATATGGTTACTTATAATGTCAGATTGTTGAATGAAGAGATTTAAATTAGAATGTGTGTGTGACATCACCCACCCTCTCCATGCACCTCAGGGGCTTGTCCTTCTGCCATCTGTAATCCCGGCCCCTTCACCCGCTACATCATCATCTAAAAAAATATAAGCAGGAAATGAGTGTGTGTTTACAGTGCATTTACCTGTGTGTGCTTCTGTCTGATAATCATACCAGAGGGGTGCTGCTCCTCCATATGTTGTAACTCCCTGGTGAGCCGCTGATGCCCCTCCTCTGTAGACAGGTCCAGTGGCTGGTCGTCACCACCTACAGAGGAGGGGGAAGACCTTGGCACTGGAGAGGCACCACCTTCACTTGGGCCAGATCTATCTCGCACCTGCCAGACTGCTCGCCTGCAGGTGGGTCAAATACGGTAATCCTATTCGCTCACTAGAAGAGAATAGCATTCATAATTAGGCTTTTGCAGTTATAACATGTAATAGTAATGTACTTACTTGGGAAATGTTTCCCGAAGAATCGCCTCACCCGGGGCCTCTTCCTTCGCTTCAGGTCCGACCAGTGTTGAATGATCTGGGTATAAGTGAAGGTGGTGTCACTGTCTTCGACTATTTTGGCCACTGTCTCCAGTGCCAAAGTCTTCTTTTGGAAGTCACTCGCCAGGAAGTAGTACCTGTTGGACATCATTATCTAAAAGGTAAAAGAAAAACAGATTTCCTTAATTCAAACATCATACAAATCACAATGTAAATGATAGCAGTTTTTATAAGTTACATTCCCCATAACATTTCAAGCCTTTAGCTATCCTTCTAGATGCCATTTTGGGGTTGTGCACATGTGCGCACTAACTTTCGCTTGGCGTGGCTTTTTAAATCAAATTTCATTCCCACTGTTTTGGGCTGCACTGCCTAATCGCATATGAATGCATTGCACGTGCAAATAAACACATGCACAAACACTTACTAGCATTATAGTCTCCTGTTGCTCGCGGGTGAAGAGCATAGGTGCCATCTTATATTCCAGTATCAGCAGATGTGTTGCGCCCCAGTGGTTTCCTGGGATGCGCACGGCGCACACACGCATACGCATAAGCATCATACACAGTCATAACTATTTAGAGGGTACTTGGACACACAGCTGAGTGTCTTTACAGATATTGCTATGCCTGCCAAGAAAGGTAGCCGCCAGACCCCCAAGTCCCATGAACGGCATGAGCATCGTGCCAAACAGCATGAAAAAACTTCAGCCAGGCCTGCAACTAGGTCCCACAAAACCAGTGGCCACTCGCATCCACCAAGGACATCCACTCGCCACATGAAGGATCCATTGGGCCAAACTCCAGCCCCCTCCAAATCTGGGACATCCCGGCGAAGGCGAAGGAGACTTCCTCCAGGAAGAATGCTCCCCGGCACACAACATCCAAAACCAAAGGGAGCACTACTACTAAGGGCAAGGGTAAGACTAGGCCTAGATGCACTAGCCCCCCAACAACACCCTCTCCTGCTCGTGCCCAATTTCACCATTTCAACGTGGAGAGCCCTGAGTCACCGGGAAGCTCAACGGATGCAACTTCTTTGGCCAGCCAGCTTATGACACCCAGCCCCCATGCAAGTCCAGCACAATCATTTGTGAGCAAAAGGTTTGGCTATTCCACGTCTGAAAGTCAGCCAAGAATGTCACCAACTATTCTACCGACCCAGGAAGAACCAGGACATCATTAACCCGAACCTGCAGTGTGGGACCTTGAGCGGGCGCTTTACTGAACCCCAAACTATGGCATTGGCAAGTGGGGTATATGACCACTATGATGAGCTGTATGGGAGAAATTCTAAAGCCACAAGCAAAGTGCGCAAGACACAAATCTGGGAGGACATAACCAGACAGGTGAATTGTGCTAGGACTTAGAGGAAAGATGTTGAGCAAATCCAGCGCAAATATTCTTACATAAAATATGCCGTCTGCCAGAAGCGAAAAAACGCAGGCAGCACGGGTACAGATGGATGTTTGGGTTGGGCAGGTTGTTGTTTAGCATGACCTTATAAGTAATGTTTTTTTTTGTTTTAAAGGTTGCAAACAGGAGGTGGATTTCCATCTAAACTCCAGTACAGCGCAGCTAAGGAGCTTGTTCTGGGCCTAATACACCCATCTTCACTACAGGGCTTGTCCGGGGCCATAGACACTGACAGAAGGTTAGTATTTAAAGGAATGGTTCTTTTGCTTTGCCTTTAAAAAATGTAGATTAAAAGCCTAGTTGCACACAGAGCCGTAGGTAGGGGGGAGCAGGGGGGCAATGCTCCCCGGGTGCAGCAGTTTCGGGGGGCGCAAAAGTGGGCCTGAAAACAGTCCATTTTGAATCTTTGCCCTGGGTGCCAGAAAGCCTAGCAAATCCTATGGGTACACAAGGTATGTTTATGTGTTAACTTGCCTTTACTTTTACATTCAAGCACTTCAAACTACTCAAGCTGCTGTGCAACCCTCCACCTCTTTGCCCACAGTACGTCCAGCACAGTAACAGCTCGATCTGGTAAGTGTACTCTGCACTAACTGGTGATGCATGTGAAGCAAGATGACTACTTGCCACAACATATATTTGAGCAACTAACTCACATGTATTATTTGCTGTCCCTACAGACACCACCCATAATGGAAGCTATACACCGTATGGAGGAGGAGGAGAACATTTCCATGCCCCCCCAAATGCTAACCCAGCATCATCATCTGCCACTGCACCAGCAGCAGCCGCCCACAATTCCTCTGCAGCAGAGTCAATCACACCCTCTGCTGGCAGACCAGCATGGCCAGCAGCAAGAGACAGAACCAACTGTCCCATGTACTAGCTCTGCTGCAGAGGATTTGCCTACACCATCTGCTGCTGTTGCTAGGCCTAGACCTCCATCAGCTTCACGCGACCAAACCCGGGTAAGAGGAGGACGCCCTTATCCACGTCGCCATGTTACCCAGGTGAGGCGTGTGCAGATCCTGGAGACAGCATGGAGAAATGACAGCCGCTACTTCAAGGAAACAAGCCAAAGATTAAATGAAGAGCTGGCTGCACAATTGCAAAACTTCAATACAAACTTCCACACCCTGCTGGATGAAATTCGGACTAGCAACAGGCAGATGCTGGAGCAGTGGCAGATGATGAATTCCACCCATGCAAAGGTGTTGGCCATCCTACAAGGCCAAAAACAGCCTTATTATGGTAATCCACCATATTAGGAATTTTGCTTCTATTTGCTACACCCCATTTCTCTCCATCCCACCACTATTCACCTGCCTGGTGATCTCCACCCATGTTTGTCTCTTTTTGCCTTTGCTGGTGGCTTTAATTTTCACACCATATAACTCGTGATAGTGGTCAGAAACCCCACTTGCTTAAGCCATAGTTTGGGGCTCAGTAAAGCACACACTCAAGCTCCCACACAGCAGGTTTAGGCCTAATGATATCCTGCCTGGCTCATCCTGGGTGGTTGGCATAGTAGGTGACATTCTTGGCTGACTAACACCCAATGAATTGAAACAACTTTTGCTCTGAAAGGATTGTGCTGGAGTTGCTTGGGGGCTGGGTGTCATAGACTGGCTGGCCCAATAAGTTGCAGCTGTTGAGCTGACTCAGGGCTCGCTACATTGTAATTCTCAAATAGGCCTAGAGCAGGAGAGGGTGTTGTTGGGGGGCTATGGATTCTTGCCCTACTGTTCCCCTTGCCCTTAATACTAGTGCTCCCTATTGTTCTGGATGTTGGCATTCTGCCTGAAGGAAGTTTCCTTGGCCAACCTGGATGTTGCAAATTTTGAGGGGGCTGGAGTCTGGCCCAATGGATCCTTCGTTTGCCTAGTGCATGTCCTCGTAGGCTGCAACTTCCCTTCCCCACCTAATTTCTCTATGGAATAGTAAATTATTAAAAGTAAGTTTTTTCTGTTCTGTGTCATTTTTAGGCATTTTTTATCTGGTTGGTTTCAAAAGGATGAGTGTTGTTAAAGGAAATCTTTGTAAATAAAAATTCATTAAGCTCAAATCTGTTCAAAATGTTTTTTGCATTAGTTTTTGAACATAAGCAAATCAAAGTATAAATAACAGAAAATTATTCAATCACAATGAAATAACAAAAATCATGACACCAAAAATAAACCAAAATAAATAAAGTTAAATTTAAATGAAATAATTGGTTATAAGGTGGGCCCGGACTGACTGCCCAGAAGCACTCTGGGTGCCCTCATATAATTCATCCGGAATGTCCATTGCTGCTGGAGAGTCCCGAATCCCCTGAAAAAAATAAAAAAACAAATCAGTGTCTACTTGATTGTTACATTGTATATAATATGTCATCAGAGGGAAAGAACATCATATGTTGAGACAGGGTTATCCAAAAACCCAGCAGCCAACCACCAGACAAGTTTCCTGATTCAAATATTGCCATGACACTGAGGAACCGAAGGCCTGGGCGAACCACATCTTGCACGTTAATAGAGTGGCCCATCTTCAGGTTCCTGTAATAGCAGAAATACAGGTTTTTTGTACCCAAAAACAATCCATCAAATAACCAAGAAAAAAACAAAATATAAGGGACCCTTATTGTTTAAGATTGTTTGTTTCTAATAACAATTATTACTACAACCAATAATTAATAGTTGGTCACTCGGCATTAATTAAGATCTACATGAAAATGATTAATTAAGGTCTACATGAAGATGATTAGTTAAGGTCTACATGAAATGGATTAATTAAGAGCTACATGAAAATGATTAATTAAGGTCTACATGAAAATAATTAGTTAAGGTCTGCATGAAATTGATTTATTAAGGGCTACATGAAAATGATTAATTAAGGGCTACATGAAAATGATTAATTAAGGGCTACATGAAAATTAGGGATTTATATATACATTAACACATACTGTGATTCAATGAGTTCATACAAGTCTTAATGTTCACCCAAACCACATACCTAAAGAGATATTCGTCAGCTGCTGGAGGCACCAACGCAACATGCGTACAATCGATCGCACCCATTACGTTGGGCATATCGGCTATATAAAAAAAACCCAACTTAAGAGCATCCCAAGCTACCATGTTGCCAGGAAAATATATGTATTTTTGACACAGGGTAGCCATGCCATACAAAAACTTGTTGAGCGTGCAGCTCAGCGTAGGCTGGGACATCCCCACTGAGGGGGCACCCAGCCTTTGGGACGAGCCGTTCGCCAAAAATTGCAGGCAGCCAAGCATTTTGGTCATATCTGAAATTGCATGCCCCTTCCTTGTGGTGCTGGGCTAGCCATGGCCACAGCTCACTATACAAGTTATGGCGGGAAACGTGGTTAAGTCGGGTGAGCTCGAACAGCTCAATGTCATGCATGCGATCGATGTCCATACGTGCGTGGTGCAATCTGGATTCGGTCATGCTGATGCAGAGCATGCCGTTTAGCTGCAATCGCTCTTATTCCTCCACGTACTCAGGAAACATCATCTCCGATCTCAACAGCTAACTTTCTCCTACAAAACCACTCCGTAAGTTGAACGAAAACAAAGCCGTTTTATTGGCCGGGTTGTGGTCAACAATCAAGGTTCTGAATCATGCGCAAGCCCATACCAATAACGTAAGTTGCCTGACATAACAGAAATTTTACGATAAACATACGACCATCGAAAGTGCGTATTCGCGTTAGCGCAAACGCATATACGCATGAAAATGGTAGAAAGAAAATTCCAAAAAAGCAGCCAAAAACTCACAAAACATACACAAACACATGCGAAAGTGCATGTGAAAGAGGCTATGAATCAGGATTAATGTCTAAATCTAATGAGGCATCTTTTCATTCAGTTGGGCAATGTCAAAATGTTCCTACAGAAACACTGGAGTGTCTTGAAGATGAACATAGACCTGTATCCTTGATTATGAAAAGCCCTGAACTGACCCCTAGGAGAACAAGGAACTTAAAAAACATAGTAATCCCCCCCCCCCAAACATACCTGGCTACAAATACAGATAGGGGTGACAAATATTCCAGTCGCTAGTGTTTGGTTTGCCAAAGGATCAAAAATCCTTTAAAGATAGGATTCGAGCCAAACTCTCAAACATAAGTCTAGCAGCCAGGCATGAGAGAGAAACCAAAAGCTCCCTTACTTTAGCAGTAGCCAAAGCAGCAGTGTAACGTGTGTACAGTACTCTTCTTAGTGTACAGACTTGGTGTTCGTTGGCCTAGCATAGCAGATTGCTTCCATCTAAAACACATTTGCTAACATAGGAAAAAAATAGAAAGATGCTGGATCTGTTTGCCACCTGGAGGACATCATTTTGGCACCAAAAAATGCACTTTCAAATAGCCATGCAACTATGCATTGCATGTGATGTGTTAGGTGTGAGGTCCTTATTTTTAAATATATATAAAATATATTTTTATAAATAATACAATGCATGGTGGTGCAACCTTCCTTGGCACTTAGGTGTCACCCAGGTTTAATTGTTTGCTTAGGTTTATAGATTGGTATATATATTTTTACACTGAAATCATATAGTACATGACAACTCAAACAATGTTTTACTAACAGTAATATTACCTGTTTGCCAACCTATGTCTCATTTTGCTATTATGCCTTAACTAGACATTAACTCAAAAATCTAGTCATGTCAGTTTAAATATATATATTTATATCAAGTTCTATTAGTAAAAAATGAAAAAATCCTGGGATTTTCACTACCCTGTGTTTTGTTCCTCCTGCGTTGTGTGTAGCCCCCTAAATTGCATGTAAACTCACCTTGACTTCATTATCACAGCCCTTGCAAGGCAGCCAGCCAGTTACCAGTGAGCATTACCTTCAACCTTTATTTTGACATTCTAATCTCAGAGCGGCAAGCAAAGCTGGGGGTAAAAACCCTTAAAAATTAAAATAAAATGGTGTTGGGTCCCCCCCTTCCAAGCATAACCAGCTATGCAGGTCTTGTTTTGGCCGCTAGGCAAGGGGGGAAAACCAGGCACAAAAAATTGTGTTTACCGGTAGGAGAAGCAGGCACGTAAATTTTACATGGCTGATGTTAGAAGGGTTAAACCCATAATCCAATTAAATAGTAAACAAAACCAAATGGCAAAGTGATATTGATATCTATATTCCCCTCTTCCCAGCAAGCACCTTTGGTGATAATGAATGAATAAATAAATGAATAACTGAAGTGATAATAGACTATACTATACTGTTAAGCCCCTGCTTGTGTGCTAATTATTTCACATGGACAGTGTTTTACAATCTGTACTGTTTTGTATACATTTTCCTTATTCCCAGTATAATAACTTCATCAGTATACTCTTCAATTTTTAGAAACTTTTTGTGTACTTCAGTGCTAGTTGAAATAAAAGTTATTCTGACATACATTTACATTGTAATATGTGCTACTGTAGTCTTTTTTCATTTTTAAAAATCTGCACATAACATGTCCTTACTTTGTCCTTACGGTGTATTCATTAAAAATACTATAAATACTATATACTATAATCTCTGCTGAGGCATGCATTAAAAAGGAACATTCTATAAAGATTACAACCTTACCATAGTAGAGGGACTAAATTGGCGTCTGTGCATTAGAAAACAATGGCCCAGGCATTGAAGGCCCAACTCAGAGTACAAAAAAAACGGCTGCCTCCTTCTCAGTAAAGTCAGAGCCTAGGAAAATGCCGGAGATCTTTTTACAAGTATGATGACAAATGCGAAAGGCTCCTAGATAATGCAATGAGAGTCAAGCAGGCCAAGACATATATTCCCCAAATAACCAATACACATACTATTGTCCATAGAAAGGAGGAGATTGCAGCTTCGAAAACATTGCAACTTATCGCCCCCTGAGCTCCTTCCAGATATAAAAGTATGAAAGACTATATAACCCATTCAGGATCGATCGTTCTTGGAAGACCCGTTCTCCCTTAAAGGGCTCTCTGAGGCACTGACATCTTTCGCGAAAGGGAAATCCCCTGGCCCAGATGGCCTTGCTCTCCTCTATTACAAATCCTTTAAGACTATACTTGGTTTTAAATATATCTTAGCATGTAACTCTCTCAGGCCAGACAACCTTATCCCGGCAGATGCCCCTAGGGCTCCCTTACACTGCTCAAGTTACCGTCCCGTATCCCTTCTAAATATGGACCTCAAGTTATTTGCAAAAATGTTTGCAAACAGACTGATCCCCTACCTAGGCAACTTGATCCACATGGATCAGGTTGAATTTATGCTCACAAGAGAGGCTTGGTACAATAGCCCTGATTCAGAGCCTCTTACACATGCACTTTCGCATGTGTCTGTGTATTTTTTGTGAGTTTTTACATGCTTTTTCGGCTTGCACGTTACTTTTTTCATGCGTATATGCGTTTACGCTAACGCGTATACGTGCTTTTGAAAAGCGTATGTTTATCGTCAATTTGCTGGTGGGTGATTCTGAGCCTTGATTGCCGATGACAAGCCACTCAATAAAATGGGTTTGCTTACACTCAACTTATGGGGTCATTTTGTAGGTGAAAGCAAGCTGTTAAGATGTTTGAGGAGGACGTGGAGGAGTATGAGCGCCTGCAGCTGAAAGGCATGCTGTGCATCGCCATGGCAGAAGCCAGATCACACCATGCACGCATGGACATTGATCGCATGCATGACGTTGAGCTGTTCGAGCTGACGCTCCTTAAAGTGGACCAACACCCTGAGGTGATCGGCCCGGGAATCTATAAGATTCCCGGGCCGATCACCTCACACACCGCGGGACATCCGAGGTCGGGATGTCCCGCGGGGTGAACCCCCCCTGAACACCCCAAATCCACCTACCTGGTCTTCCCTCGCGCCCCTCTAGGCGTGCGCGTGCCCGCGCCGGCCGTCTCTGAATGGCCGGCGCGGGCGCGCACACGTCAAGAGTGACGCGCGGGAGGCGCCGACGGGCAAGCTGCTTGTACGTTGCTGTCAATCAGCTTGTCCGTCGGCGCCGATTGGACGGTGGGAGCGGGGAGAGGTGAGTTTTGGGGGCTTTCTGGGGGGTTTCACACAGCGGGGCACCCCCGATCGGGGTGCCCCGGGGAAGTGGACCAATACCCAGGATAGTCAAAATCCTGGGTGTTGGTCCACTTTAACCGCGTTTCCCTCCATAATTTGTATAGTGAGCTGCGACCATGGTTAGCCCGCAAGGCACAAGGAAGGGGCATGCAATTGCCGGTATGACCAAGATGCTTGGCTGCCTGCAATTTTTGGTGAACGGCTTGTTCCAGAGGCTGGGTGCCCTCTCTGTGGGGATGTCCCAGCCTACGCTGATCTGCACACTAACCAAGTTTATGGATAGCATGGCTACCCTGTCTCAAAAATACATCTATTTCCCAGACAACATGGTAGCCTGGAATGCGGTTAAGTTGGGCTTTTTTAATGTAGCCGACATGCCCAACGTCATGGGTGCGATCGATTGTACCCATGTTGCATTGGTTTCTCCAGCCGATGAGGAATATCTATTTAGGTTTGTGGTTTGGGTCAACATTATGACTTGTAATAACTAATTGTTTCTCAGTATCTTGTAATGTATATAGAAATCAATCAGTTTCATGCATACCTTAACTAATCATTTCAATGTAGGCCTAAAATAAATATTTTCATGCATACCTTAATTAGTCCTTATCATGTATACCAGATTAGAATCCGACTTTTTTTTTAGGTTATTTTTTATAATTGTTTGGGGTTGTAACTATACATTTTAACAATAAGGATACCTTATTTTGTGTTGTGTATTTAGTTAAATGTGGGGATTGATTTAGTGTACTAATGACCTGTATTTCTGCTCTTACAGGAACAGGAAGCAGAGCCATTCCATAAATGTCCAAGCTGTGGCTGGCCCGGACCTTCGGTTCCTTAGTGTGACGGCTGGCTTTCCCCGATCCACCCACGATGCATATATGATCCTGAGAAATTCAAGCCTGTATGGTCATTTTCAATCAGGAGAATTGTCTGGTGGCTGGCTACTGGGTAAGTTTTTTGAAAGAATTGCATTAGCCTTTCAATGTATGACTATTAATTATTTTGGATAAACCTGTCTCAACATATGGATGTTTTTTTTCCTCTAATGACATGATATACAATGTAGCTAACAAGTGGACCCTAATTTTTTTTTTGGGTGGTTTTCAGGGGATTTGGGATACCCACTACTGCCATGGCTTATGACCTCCATCCTGCGCCCTCAGACTCAGGCCCAGGAGGGATATAACAGGGCCCATCGCAAAACCAGGGCTGTGGTGGAGAGGGCCTTTCGGCCTGCTTAAAACCAGGTTTAGATGCCTGAACCATACCGGGGGTTCCCTGCAGTATGGCCCCAACAAGGTGATTAAGATCATAATGGCTTGCTGTATCCTACATAACTTTGCGTTAATGCAGCAGGTTCCCTGGTATGTTGATGATTCACCCTTTCCAGAATTATATGAGGGCACCCAGAGTGCGTCTGGCCAAGCCGTCCCGGATCAATTGATTTCTTCTTTTTTTGAGTAATTTTTATCTTGTTTTTTTTTTTTTTTTGTGCCAAATGTGTATTTTTTTTAACCAAAGGGTTTTTTTTTTTTACCCAAAGGTTGGGTTTTATATGGCATTGTGGGGTTTCTGAGCACTATCATGAGCTTTATGGGCGAAATTCTAAAACCACCAGCCTAAGCACAAATGGCCAAATATGGGTGTAGATCACCAGACAGGTCAATAGTGTGGGAATGTTCAAGCATAGAATCCCTCTGCCTGTTGCAAGCAGGGTGTTGAAGTTGTTATTGAAGTTTACTAAATGTGCTGCCAGCTTCTCTCTTAATCTTAGGTTCACTGCCCGACAGTTGCGGCTGTCATTCCGCCATGCTGTCTCCAGGATCTGCATACGCCTCGCCTGGCTGACATGTCGACGTGCCTGAGGGCGTCCTCCACTTCCCCGGGTTTGGCCGCGTGCAGATTCTGGAGGTCTAGGCCTAGCAACAAGAGCAGATGTAGTAGGAAAATCCTCTGCAGCAGAGCTAGCACATGGGACAGTTGATGTCTCTTGCTGCTGGCTATTTGACTCTGCTGCAGAGGAATTGTGGGAGCGGCGGCTGCTGCTGGGGCAGTGGCAGATGATGATGCTGGATTGGCATTAGTGGGGCCATGGTAATGTTCTCCTCCTCCTCCAGATGGTGTATTGCATCCATTAGGGGTGGTGTCTGTAGGGACATTGAAAATAAAATGTAGTATGCGTAAGATAGTTGGCCAAATATATGTTTGCCGAAGTAGTCAGTAGGTGTATAAGTAGGTGTATAAGTCCGAGGACAAACTCCTCAGCTGCGGTGTACTGTAATTTAGTTGAGAATCCTCCTCCTGTTTTCAACCTTAAATGAAAAATTACAAAATGAATTGCAAAGTTTGCCACAACAGCCACCCCAACTCCAACACCCATATGTACCTGTGCTGCCTTTGCTTATTCCTCTTCTGTCTCACTGCATATTTGAGGTCAGAAAATTTCCACTGGATCTGTTCTACATCTTTCCTGTCCTTCCCCACACAATTGACCTGTCTGGTGATCTCCTCCCAGATTTGGTTCTTGCGTATACCTTGCTAGTGGCTTTAGAATTTCTGCCATACAGCTCATGAAAGTGCTCCGAAACCCCACATGACAATGCCATTCTTTGGGGCTCACTAAAGTTAATGTTGGCCTGGATGGCTCTTCATGGGTGGGAGGAATATTGGGTGACATTCGTGGGTGAATTGCAGGCGTTGAATAGCCAGACATTTCACTTAACATGGATTGGGCTGAACTTGCATGGGGGCTGGGTGTCATCGGCTGGCTGCCCAAAGAAGTTACTGCCGATGAGCTGCCCGGTGACTCAGGACTATCCATGTTCGATTCCTGACATTGGGAAGGAGCAGAAGAGGGTTTGGATGGGGGGGCTAGGGCTGCTAGGATGAGGCTTACCCTTGCCCTTACTCGTAGTGCTCCTTTGTGTTTGGAATGCTGTGGGCCGGGGAGGATTCTTGCTTGAGGATGTTCCTTCGCCTTCCGAGATGGGGCAGATTTGGAGGTGCCTAGAGTGTGTGCCACTGGATCCTTAATGTGGCGACTGGATGTTCTGGTCGAATGCGAGTGGCCAGTGGTTTTGTGGGACTTAGTTGCAGGCCTCGAGGAGGTTTTTTCCTGCCGTTCGGCATGACGCTCATGGTGTTCAGGGGACTTGGGGGTCTTGTGGCTACCTTTCTTTGCAGGCATAGCGATATCTGTAAAGACACTCAGCTGTTTTTCTAAGTACCCTTTTAATACTTGATGATTAACTTAATACTTAATGATTGTGTAGGATGCTTATGCGTAAGCGTGCATACGGACATGCGCATCCCGGAGACCGCTGGGGCGCAACATATCTGCTGATCCAGGCAATCAAATGGCACCCATGCTCTTCACCCGTGAGAAACAGGATACCATTATGCTGGTAAGTGTGGGTTCAGGCCGTTGATTTGCAGCCAAAATGCATGCATATGCTATTAGGCAGCGCAGGGCCAAACAGTGGGGGCACAATTTGAATTTAAACAGTGTCCCAACCAAATGTTAGTGAGCACATGTGCGCAACACCAAAATGGCATCTAGAAGGATAGGTGAAGGCTAGAAATGTAATGTGGATTGAAAGTTAGCAGCCTACTATAACTGTGATTGTGATTTGTATTATGTTTTCATTAATCAAATGTGTTTTTCTTGTATCTTTTAGAGGAGAACAGGTACAACTACCTGGCGAGTGATTTTCACAAGAGGACGTTGACCCTGGAGATTGTGGCCAAAATTGCAGGCAACAGCGACACCACTTTCACCCAGATCATCCAACACTGGTCGAACCTGAAGCGAAGGAAGAGGCCCCGGGTGAGGCGATTCTTCGCTCAACATTTTCCAAGTAAGTACATGATTACTAGTTGTTAGATAGCCCTTTGTTAGGCCTCTGTTTATGAATGCTATTCTCTTCTAGTGAGCGAATGGGATTATAGAATCCGACCCACCCGGAGGCGAGCAGTCCGGCCAGTGCGGGATGGATCTGGGCCTAGTGAAGGTGGTGCATCTCCAGGGCCAAGGTCCTCCCCCTCTGTAGGTGGCTCAGAGCAGCCACTTGACCTGTCTACAGAGGAGGGGCAACAGCGGCTCGCCAGGGAGTCATACCAGATGCCGGAGCCACAACACTCCGGTATGTTTGTCTGACTGAAGCACACACAGGTACATTCACTGTCAACACACACTCATTTCCTGCTTCTATTCTTTTAGATGACAATGTAGCGGGTGGAGAGCGTGGTTTGGAAAGCCCACAACAATCCGCCCCTGAGGTGCATGGCGAAGGTGGGTGTTGTCATACACACATTGTGAAACAAATGTTACCTTGACCTAGTCTGACATTACAAGTAAACAAAACTTTCCTTCCTCAACAGCCTCAGCTCCTGTTCAGTGGCAGGCCCCAGAAAGAATGCTGGTCCACCAAGCACAGGTCACCCACCAGCTTGGTAATTTGAAGACTACTTATTTTATTACCTATAACATAGCTTCGTTCAGAAGTCTTTAAAAACTTTAGCCTAATACATTAGCACAATGACCTCTGGCCTCATCCCTAGCTTAATACATTAGCATAATGACCTATGGCCTGATCCCTTGCCTAATACATTAGCATAATGACCTATGACCTCATCCCTAGCCTAATATATTAACATAATGACATATGGCCTTATCCTTAACCTAATACATTAGCATAATGACCTATGGCCTGATCCCTAGCCTAACACATTAGCATAATGACCTATGGCCTCATCCCTTTGCCTGAACATTAATAAGATTGCATCCCCCGGCTAGCAAACATGTATTTTCCAATATGTAATTATTGCTTCCTTTACACAGGAACACCACAGGAGAGACTTCAAAAGCTTACCGCAACGGTGTATCGGCTGGTGGGCGACATCCAGGAGCTTGCTGCTTCCATGGGGACCAGTGAAGACTAGAATCCTGGGGCCTGCCCCTTGTTTTAATATTGTTACATTTTTATAATTTTAAAAATTTTCAATTTTTTTACATATTTAACCAAATATGTTGTTTAAAAAACACACAAAGCAAACCAAATAACCAAATAATAGTAAAATATTTATAAAAAGTTATATAAATGTTCTTAAACTTAACCATGTTTTGTGTTTATTTTAGGTTAAGCTATACACTATTTAGGCATTAACACAGGGGAAAAAAAACACCAGTAGAAATCAAGAAGGAAACAAAAACTAATAAGAAAATGAAGAACATTAGGTAAGCATGAATGGCGCAAGAACATCTAAAGTGGAACCGCGAGTGAGTTGAGGTAAACATTAAGCACGGGAGAACATCTAAAGTGGAACCGCGAGTGACTTAAGGTAAGCATTAAGCACGGGAGAACATCTAAAGTGGAACCGCAAGTTACTTAAGGTAAGCATTAAGCACGGGAGAACATCTAAAATGGAACCGCAAGTGACTTAAGGTAAGCATTAAGCACGGGAGATGAATAAAAGTGGAACCGCGAGTGAGCTAAGGTAAGCATGGAAGCAGAAGTGAGTGAGAGAACAGTTGAGACGGGGACATGAATGAGGTAAATAGCTGCGTGCATGCGTACATGTAAACAAACACAGCAGATTCCCAAGAAAATGCAGTTTGGACGTATATTGGGAGAAACATGCATGCAGAATCTAACAGGACACGGAAATTCTTTGTGGGAAGCTACGCTTAAAAACGCTGAAAAACGGTAGTATACAAGGTTTACAGGGTAACGTATACATTACCCTCATCCTGTCGAGGATGCAGCGAGAGGCAGAAAATGCCATCCTCGTTGACGTATGCTGCTACGAACAGTAAACAGAAGGCTTCCGATGAAGGCTCAGAATCATGCGTAAGCTCATACGCATATGGAAAAAAAGCGTATAATACACAGAACGGTCCATATATGACACGGTTTTGAGGAGGCTCTGAATCAGGCCTAAAATGACTAAAGTAACTGATCTCATTTATAAAATTCATGTTGACTCTGTCCACTCCTGTCTAGCACTGCAACTAGGGATGAGCGAATCGATCCGGACGAACCCGGATTCGATCCGAATTTCAGGAAAAATTCGATTCGGATCGAATCCGAATTTCCCCGCGATTCGATCGCTCGAAGTTTTCAGTTAACATCCATTCATTTACATTACAGGCATTCTAAGATGGCGGACGGGACATGTCCAGACATCAACCCCGCGCCAGTGCAAGCTGGGACAGTCACATGCAGCCTATCAGCAGCCAGCAAGCCCGGTGACGTCACAGCGGTATTTAAGGCCGGCCATCTTGCTTTCCTGCCTCATTTCTCTATTGCATTCGTGAGAGACAGAACGTTGTGTAGCTGAGGGAGAGAGGCAGTTAGACAGGCAGGGACAGACAGGGACAGGCTGGAGACAGGCAGGAGACAGACAGGAGACAGACAGAAAGTCAGCGAAAAAACAGGGAAAGGTAGAAAAATCGGAGGCTGTCACAGGGAGTTTTTTTTTTTTTTTTCATCCAGCCTGACAGGCTTTGTTAGCGTTTTCAGGCTGCTTATACTAACTAACTGTGCATATATACTGAACTGATCTTAAGTCTGCTGTGAGGCATCCCATTCTGTGACTACAGCAGCCTCTGTTTAAGACCATATAACCATTTGCTCTTATTATAATTGAAATTAGCCTGATAAAGACACTTTTGCTGGGCATAGTACTTCTGGACCCTGCCAGGTGCACTTCTGTTGTGGCATCCCATTCTGTGACTACAGCAGCCTCTGTTTAAGACCATATAACCATTTGCTCTTATTATAATTGAAATTAGCCTGATAAAGACACTTTTGCTGGGCATAGTACTTCTGGACCCTGCCAGGTGCACTTCTGTTGTGGCATCCCATTCTGTGACTACAGCAGCCTCTGTTTAAGACCATATAACCATTTGCTCTTATTATAATTGAAATTAGCCTGATAAAGACACTTTTGCTGGGCATAGTACTTCTGGACCCTGCCAGGTGCACTTCTGTTGTGGCATCCCATTCTGTGACTACAGCAGCCTCTGTTTAAGACTAGTGATGAGCGAGTAGTATTCGACGAGCCGGTATTCGATCGAATACTACGCTGTTCGTCATACTCGATTTCGATCGAGTACAGCGGCGATGGCGCACTCACAATTTGTTTCCCCTCCCACCTTCCCTGGCGCGTTTTTTACACCAATCACCATGCAGGGGGGGTGGGACAGGTCCTGGGAGGACACTGGCATCGCGAAAACGGCGTCTACACGCATTGGCTGGAAAAACCATGTGACCTCGAATATACAAAACTCAGCACTTCCTCTTCATCAGCATTAGCAGCTTGAACTTAGTGAGGGACAGACGCTCACAGCAGGGAAAAACAGGCTGTCGCTGGCAGGGCCCAAGAAGCTCGGGATATCGCTTTTACCACCATCTATACCAGCTACCAGAAGACAAGAGAGTCATTAAGAGCCCTTATTAGGGCTACTACGCTGAACGGTATATGGCTCATATGTAGGCAGGCAGGGCCCCAGAAGCTCAGAATATAGCTTTTACCACCATATATACCAGCTACCAGAAGACAAGAGAGTCCTTAAGAGCCCTTATTAGGGCTACTACGCTGAACAGTATATAGCTCATTTTCTATGTAGTCAGGCAGGGCCCCAGAAGCTCAGAATATACCTTTTACCACCATATATACCAGCTACCAGAAGACAAGAGAGTCCTTAAGAGCCCTTATTAGGGCTACTACGCTGAACAGTATATAGCTCATTTTCTATGTAGTCAGGCAGGGCCCCAGAAGCTCAGAATATACCTTTTACCACCATATATACCAGCTACCAGAAGACAAGAGAGTCCTTAATCCCTTATTAGTGCTGCTATGTTGAACAGTATATAGCTCATATTCTATGTAGTCAGGCAGGGCCCCAGAAGCTCAGAATATACCTTTTACCACCATATATACCAGCTACCAGAAGACAAGAGAGTCCTTAATCCCTTATTAGTGCTGCTATGTTGAACAGTATATAGCTCATTTTCTATGTAGTCAGGCAGGGCCCCAGAAGCTCAGAATATACCTTTTACCACCATATATACCAGCTACCAGAAGACAAGAGAGTCCTTAAGAGCCCTTATTAGGGCTACTACGCTGAACAGTATATAGCTCATATTCTATGTAGTCAGGCAGGGCCCCAGAAGCTCAGAATATACCTTTTACCACCATATATACCAGCTACCAGAAGACAAGAGAGTCCTTAATCCCTTATTAGTGCTGCTATGTTGAACAGTATATAGCTCATTTTCTATGTAGTCAGGCAGGGCCCCAGAAGCTCAGAATATACCTTTTACCACCATATATACCAGTTACCAGAAGACAAGAGAGTCCTTAATCCCTTATTAGTGCTGCTATGTTGAACAGTATATAGCTCATATTCTATGTAGTCAGGCAGGGCCCCAGAAGCTCAGAATATACCTTTTACCACCATATATACCAGCTACCAGAAGACAAGAGAGTCCTTAATCCCTTATTAGTGCTGCTATGTTGAACAGTATATAGCTCATATTCTATGTAGTCAGGCAGGGCCCCAGAAGCTCAGAATATACCTTTTACCACCATATATACCAGCTACCAGAAGACAAGAGAGTCCTTAAGAGCCCTTATTAGGGCTACTACGCTGAACAGTATATAGCTCATTTTCTATGTAGTCAGGCAGGGCCCCAGAAGCTCAGAATATACCTTTTACCACCATATATACCAGCTACCAGAAGACAAGAGAGTCCTTAAGAGCCCTTATTAGGGCTACTACGCTGAACAGTATATAGCTCATTTTCTATGTAGTCAGGCAGGGCCCCAGAAGCTCAGAATATACCTTTTACCACCATATATACCAGCTACCAGAAGACAAGAGAGTCCTTAATCCCTTATTAGTGCTGCTATGTTGAACAGTATATAGCTCATATTCTATGTAGTCAGGCAGGGCCCCAGAAGCTCAGAATATACCTTTTACCACCATATATACCAGCTACCAGAAGACAAGAGAGTCCTTAATCCCTTATTAGTGCTGCTATGTTGAACAGTATATAGCTCATATTCTATGTAGTCAGGCAGGGCCCCAGAAGCTCAGAATATACCTTTTACCACCATATATACCAGCTACCAGAAGACAAGAGAGTCCTTAATCCCTTATTAGTGCTGCTATGTTGAACAGTATATAGCTCATTTTCTATGTAGTCAGGCAGGGCCCCAGAAGCTCAGAATATACCTTTTACCACCATATATACCAGCTACCAGAAGACAAGAGAGTCCTTAAGAGCCCTTATTAGGGCTACTATGCTGAACAGTATATAGCTCTTATGTAGGCAGGCAGGGCCCCAGAAGCTCAGAATATCGCATTTACCACCATATATACCAGCTACCAGAAGACAAGAGAGTCATTAAGAGCCCTTATTAGGGCTACTATGCTGAACAGTATATAGCTCTTATGTAGGCAGGCAGGGCCCCAGAAGCTCAGAATATCGCATTTACCACCATATATACCAGCTACCAGAAGACAAGAGAGTCATTGAGAGCCCTTATTAGGGCTGCTATGTTTTAAAAATTGTGTGGAGGCCCAAGAGCTGAGACCTTTTAAAAATTGTGTGGAGGCCCAAGAGCTGAGACCTTTTAAAAATTGTGTGGAGGCCCAAGAGCTGAGACCTTTTAAAAATTGTGTGGAGGCCCAAGAGCTGAGACCTCTCAAACATTCTGTGGAGTCCCACGAGCTGAGACCTCTTAAAAATTGTGTGGAGTCCCACGAGCTGAGACCTCTTAAAAATTGTGTGGAGTCCCACGAGCTGAGACCTCTTAAAAATTGTGTGGAGGCCCAAGAGCTGAGACCTTTTAAAAATTGTGTGGAGGCCCAAGAGCTGAGACCTTTTAAAAATTGTGTGGAGGCCCAAGAGCTGAGACCTTTTAAAAATTGTGTGGAGGCCCAAGAGCTGAGACCTCTCAAACATTGTGTGGAGTCCCACGAGCTGAGACCTCTTAAAAATTGTGTGGAGGCCCAAGAGCTGAGACCTTTTAAAAATTGTGTGGAGGCCCAAGAGCTGAGACCTTTTAAAAATTGTGTGGAGGCCCAAGAGCTGAGACCTCTTAAAAATTGTGTGGAGGCCCAAGAGCTGAGACCTCTCAAACATTGTGTGGAGGCCCAAGAGTTGAGACCTCTTAAAAATTGATTGTATTAAGCCTAAGAGGTGAGCCATAATTTTTTTCATTAATACAGCAATTCTATGGCGGTTAAGGAGGAGGAGGAGGAGGAGGAGGAAATGGCACTTCATACAGATGGCACTTCACTCTTGGCTGCTTTCCACTGTTGTACAAGCAAAGTCCGGGTCAATCCACTTGCTGTTCATTTTGATTAGCGTCAGCCTGTCGGCACTGTCGGTTGACAGGCGGCTGCGCTTATCGGTTATAATGCCCCCGGCTGCGCTGAACACCCTTTCTGATAGCACGCTGGCGGCAGGGCAGGCAAGCACCTCCAAGGCGTACAGGGACAGTTCCAGCCACGTGTCCAACTTGGAGACCCAGTAAGTGTAGGTCGCCGAGGGATCGGGGAGGACAGGGGTGTGGTCTGCCAGGTAGTCCCGCAACATCCGCCGATACTTGTCCCTCCTGCTGATAGCGGGCCCCGCAGTGATGGAAGTTGCACGAGGGGGTGACATGAACGTGTCCCACACCTTGGAGAGTGTTCCCCTGGTGGCTGTGGGCCTGATCGATGTTGTCAGACTCTGGGAGACACTCTCCTCTCTGCCGCCAGCGATGCTGGGTGGGAAAATCTGCATCATGTTCTGCAAGAGTTCCCTCTGGTATTCCAGTAATCGATTCGTCCTCTCCTCTACCGGAATAAAAGAGGAGAAGTTATCTTTATACCGGGGGTCCAGGAGTGCGAAGACCCAGTATAGTTTGTTCTCCAATATCCAGACAACACGTATGTCCCGGGAAAAGCAGCCCAGCATGAAGTCAGCCATGTGTGCCAGACTCTGAGTAGGCATGACCTCACTGCCCCCACCAGAAGGATCATTTTCCATTTCCTCCTCTTCCTCCTCCTCTCCGCCCCATCCGCGCTGAACCAATGGGACGCACACAGCCTGACTGCTACCCTCGCCGCCAGCATCCTCTTCCACAGCCACCTCCACGTTGTCCTCCTCCTCCTCATCCTCCTCCTCCTGCAACTGCCACCGAGCAGCAGACAAAAGTGTGGTCTGACTGTCTACCTGCGTTGCGTCTCCTCCTACCCCCATCTCCTCTGTGTGCAATGCGTTCTCCCTTATTGCGATGAGCGATTCTTTAAGGACGCCTAGGAGCGGGATGGTTACGCTCACGATAGCGTCCTCGCTGCTGACCTTCTTAGTGGACTCCTCAAAGATACGCAATACATCGCATATGTCTGCCATCCATGGCCACTCGTGGTTGGCAAACTGAGGGAGCTGAGTTGGAGGCACGCGTGGATGCATCATCTGGTACTCCATCAATGCTTTCTGCTGCTCACACACCCTGGCCAACATGCAATAGGTGGAATTCCAGCGAGTGGGCAGGTCGCACAACAGCCGATGTTGAGGCAAATGGAGGCGTTGCTGGATTTTTTTTTAAGCTAGCAGCAGCTACAGTTGACTTCCGAAAGTGAGCGCACAAGCGCCGCACTTTGACCAGTAGCTCTGCCAGGTTGGGGTAAGTCTTTAGAAACTTTTGTACTACCAAATTAAAAACGTGAGCCAGGCATGGTACGTGATTGAGTTCTGCAAGCTCCAGAGCCGCCACCAGGTTACGGCCGTTATCGCACACGACCAAGCCTGGTCCTAGCTGCAGCGGCGACAGCCACATCTCTGTCTGCTGCAATATGGCGTGCCTCACCTCTGCGGCGCTGTGCTTCCTGTCGCCCAAGCTGATGAGCTTAAGCACCGCCTGCTGACGTCTCCCCGTGCCAGTGCTGCAACGCTTCCAGCTAGGGGCTGAGGGCGATGTTAAGGCAGAGGAGGAGGAGGAGGAGGAGGAGGAAGAGGAGGGGGGTCTATCAGAACCTGTGCTGGCAATCTTGGGCGGGGGTGGTATGTAGGCCGTCCCTGTTTGCGACCCCGTCCCCGCTTCCACAACATTCACCCAGTGTGCCGTCAAAGAGATGTAGCGTCCTTGGCCGCAAGCGCTTGTCCACGAGTCGGTGGTCAAGTGGACCTTTGCGCTGACTGCGTACCTCAGGGTCCGCCTGATGTTACGCGACACGTGCTGGTGCAGGGCGGGGACGCCACACCGGGAAAAATAGTGGCGGCTAGGGACGGAATAGCGAGGTGCGGCAGCCGCCATCAGGTCGCGGAAGGCCTGCGTCTCCACAAGCCAAAACGGCAACATCTCCAGGGCCAGCAGTTTGGAGATGAGGCAGGTTAAGGCTTGGGCTTGGGGGTGACTGGAGGCGTACTTCCGCCTGCGGTTGAACGCCTGCGAGATGGACAGTTGATGGGACGAGGAGATGGAAGGTGCAGACGAAGATGCGGGGGAAGGGGGGGCTGAAGGAGAAGGCCCCAAAGTAGCCGAGGCAGAGGCAGATGTGGAGGTGTCCTGGCTGGAGGTCTGGACCGCAGTGGCAGCACACAACAAAGGGGAAGAGGCAGTGGCAGCAAGACGGGGCGCAGGTTGTATTGCGTTTGCTCTCTCCCACTCAGCCCAGTGCTTGAATTCCAAGTGACGGCGCATGCCTGAGGTGGTCAGATTGCTCTTCTCAGAGCCCCTACTCAGTTTTGAGTGGCAGATTGGGCAAACCGCGCTCAGTTTGTCATCCGCGCAAACATTAAAAAATCTCCACACCACAGAAGTACGAGGCCTCGATGGGGGAGCTTCGCGCGACTGCCTGCTGCCGGGAAGAGCTTCGGCCCTGCTGGCTGTGGCCTGCCTTCTCTGTCTGGACTGTCCTCTGCCTCTGGACTGTCCTCTGCCTCTTGCTGCCTTATTCGGTGATGCGCAGACCGCATCTCCACTGCTTTCCCCGCTGGACATCACCCCTGTCCAAGTGGGGTCGGTCATTTCGTCGTCCACCACCTCCTCTTCCACTTCCTCTCTCTGCTCCTCCTCCTGCCCACTGGACATTCCAATAGCCTCCCTTGATGGCAACTGCGTCTCATCATCATCATCGCTCATGATAGCAGATGCTGGTTCCGGGTCCACATCACTAGCAGATGGCGGATACTCAAGTGTTTGGGCATCACTACAAACAAATTCCTCTGCTAGCTCCTGGGATTCTTGCAGCACATCTGGAAAAGGACCCGAAAAGAGGTCCTGGGAGGGGTCAAGGGTGGGCTGACTCTGTTGGCCAGGTTGGGAGGAAGGAGGGTCAGAGTGAGACTGTGTGGATGACTGGGTGGTGGACAAGTGACTGGAAGCGTTATCGGCCATCCATTGCACCACCTGTTCACGCTGCTCAGGCTTTAACAGAGGTGTACCCCGCCCCCCGCATAACTGTCCCATAAAGGCAGGGAAGCTGGTTGAGCGTAATGCTGGCTGCCCCTCATCAGCACGCATTGTATCCCCACTGGCTTCAACGCGGTTTGTGCCCCCACCAGCATTTCCGCGCCCCCGTCCTCGTCCACGTCCCTTTGCGCTAGCCCTCCGCATTTCAGACGTTTTACTTTTTTGGCCACGCGTTATGCCAAATATAAAAATATTTTTAAGAAGAACACCTGGCTATACAGCCGTATACTGCCAGAAGGTGAAATGGTGCCTATACGCACCGGGTATATAACAAGGTTTTGTTGGTAAAGAAGACACAAAACAGTAGTGCCAAATATAAAAAATATTTTTAAGAAAAACACCTGGCTATACAGCCGTATACTGCCAGAAGGTGAAATGGTGCCTATACGCACCGTGTATAAAACAGTGTTTTGTTGGCACAGAGGACACAAAACAGTAGTGCAAAATATAGTTTTGTATATAGGTGCTAATACACCACTGAAGTCTTTCTGTCCCTATTCCAGCATCAGCAGCTACCCCTCACTAAAGCAGCCGTTTTGAGCAGAGTGTATATAGTTTTGTATATAGGTGGTAATACACCACTGAAGTCTTTCTGTCCCTATTCCAGCAGCAGCAGCTACCCCTCACTAAAGCAGCCGTAGCTGCAGCACTAATAAGTGCTCAGCTCTTGGGCCTCCACACAATGTTTGAGAGGTCTCAGCTCTTGGGCCTCCACACAATTTTTAAAAGGTCTCAGCTCTTGGGCCTCCACACAATTTTTAAGAGGTCTCAGCTCTTGGGCCTCCACACAATTTTTAAAAGGTCTCAGCTCTTGGGCCTCCACACAATTTTTAAGAGGTCTCAGCTCTTGGGCCTCCACACAATTTTTAAAAGGTCTCAGCTCTTGGGCCTCCACACAATTTTTAAAAGGTCTCAGCTCTTGGGCCTCCACACAATTTTTAAAAGGTCTCAGCTCTTGGGCCTCCACACAATTTTTAAGAGGTCTCAGCTCTTGGGCCTCCACACAATGTTTGAGAGGTCTCAGCTCTTGGGCCTCCACACAATTTTTAAAAGGTCTCAGCTCTTGGGCCTCCACACAATTTTTAAGAGGTCTCAGCTCTTGGGCCTCCACACAATTTTTAAAAGGTCTCAGCTTTTGGGCCTCCACACAATTTTTAAGAGGTCTCAGCTCTTGGGCCTCCACACAATGTTTGAGAGGTCTCAGCTCTTGGGCCTCCACACAATTTTTAAAAGGTCTCAGCTCTTGGGCCTCCACACAATTTTTAAGAGGTCTCAGCTCTCGGGCCTCCACACAATTTTTAAAAGGTCTCAGCTCTTGGGACTCCACACAATGTTTGAGAGGTCTCAGCTCTTGGGCCTCCACACAATTTTTAAAAGGTCTCAGCTCGTGGGACTCCACACAATGTTTGAGAGGTCTCAGCTCTTGGGCCTCCACACAATTTTTAAAAGGTCTCAGCTCTTGGGCCTCCACACACTTTTTAAGAGGTCTCAGCTCTTGGGCCTCCACACAATGTTTGAGAGGTCTCAGCTCTTGGGCCTCCACACAATTTATAAAAGGTCTCAGCTCTTGGGCCTCCACACAATTTTTAAGAGGTCTCAGCTCTTGGGCCTCCACACAATTTTTAAAAGGTCTCAGCTCTTGGGACTCCACACAATGTTTGAGAGGTCTCAGCTCTTGGGCCTCCACACAATTTTTAAGCATCAGCAGCTACCCCTCACTAAAGCAGCCGTTTTGAGCAGAGTGTATATAGTTTTGTATATAGGTGGTAATACACCACTGAAGTCTTTCTGTCCCTATTCCAGCAGCAGCAGCAGCTACCCCTCACTAAAGCAGCCGTAGCTGCAGCACTAATAAGTGCTCAGCTCTTGGGCCTCCACACAATGTTTGAGAGGTCTCAGCTCTTGGGCCTCCACACAATTTTTAAAAGGTCTCAGCTCTTGGGCCTCCACACAATTTTTAAGAGGTCTCAGCTCTTGGGCCTCCACACAATTTTTAAAAGGTCTCAGCTCTTGGGCCTCCACACAATTTTTAAGAGGTCTCAGCTCTTGGGCCTCCACACAATTTTTAAAAGGTCTCAGCTCTTGGGCCTCCACACAATTTTTAAAAGGTCTCAGCTCTTGGGCCTCCACACAATTTTTAAAAGGTCTCAGCTCTTGGGCCTCCACACAATTTTTAAGAGGTCTCAGCTCTGGGGCCTCCACACAATTTTTAAAAGGTCTCAGCTCTTGGGCCTCCACACAATTTTTAAAAGGTCTCAGCTCTTGGGCCTCCACACAATTTTTAAAAGGTCTCAGCTCTTGGGACTCCACACAATGTTTGAGAGGTCTCAGCTCTTGGGCCTCCACACAATTTTTAAAAGGTCTCAGCTCTTGGGCCTCCACATAATTTTTAAGAGGTCTCAGCTCTTGGGCCTCCACACAATGTTTGAGAGGTCTCAGCTCTTGGGCCTCCACACAATTTTTAAAAGGTCTCAGCTCTTGGACCTCCACACAATTTTTAAAAGGTCTCAGCTCTTGGGCCTCCACACAATTTTTAAAAGGTCTCAGCTCTTGGGACTCCACACAATTGGGTTGATTCAAAGAAACATGTAACAGCTTGGATTTGGGTCACGATCATCCTATTTTTCACGTCCGCTCGTGCGTTCGTATGAACTTGCGAGTGATTCAATAAGCAAATACGTTTCTATCCTAAAATATACGTCCGTTCGTATGATATCTCCCGAACTTGCCTCAGTCAGTTGGCAATCGTAAAAATCACGTTCATGTGCTCACCTGTTGCGGCGGCAGCCTGTTTTTTCTGCTGCTTCCATCGTCCACCTCTTCCAATTACTTGCGTTTGCCTCTGGTTTTCATTGGTTTTTGGCCTCTTAGATTCGTGCGTTCGTATGTTTATAAGATCTTGCGCATGCGCACCCTCAACCAGAAACTTACCTAAACCCCTTAGCGCTTGCATCCAACTTCATTTCTCGGTCCCTAAAACTTACCTAAACCCCTTAGCGCTTGCATCCAACTTCATTTCTCGGTCCCTAAAACTTACCTAAACCCCTTAGCGCTTGCATCCAACTTCATTTCTCGTCCCTAAAACTTACCTAAACCCCTTAGCGCCTGCATCCAACTTCATTTCTCGGTCCCTAAAACTTACCTAAACCCCTTAGCGCCTGCATCCAACTTCATTTCTCGGTCCCTAAAACTTACCTAAAACCCTTAGCGGCTGCATCCAACTTCATTTCTCGGTCCCTAAAACTTACCTAAAACCCTTAGCGCCTGCATCCAACTTCATTTCTCGGTCCCTAAAACTTACCTAAACCCCTTAGCGCCTGCATCCAACTTCATTTCTCGGTCCCTAAAACTTACCTAAAACCCTTAGCGGCTGCATCCAACTTCATTTCTCGGTCCCTAAAACTTACCTAAACCCCTTAGCGCCTGCATCCAACTTCATTTCTCGGTCCCTAAAACTTACCTAAACCCCTTAGCGCCTGCATCCAACTTCATTTCTCGGTCCCTAAAACTTACCTAAACCCCTTAGCGCCTGCATCCAACTTCATTTCTCGGTCCCTAAAACTTACCTAAAACCCTTAGCGGCTGCATCCAACTTCATTTCTCGGTCCATAAAACTTACCTAAACCCCTTAGCGCCTGCATCCAACTTCATTTCTCGGTCCCTCAAACTTACCTAAACCCCTTAGCGCTTGCATCCTTCTTCATGTTGACGACCCTAAAACTTACCCAAACCACATAATGTACATATGTCTATATGTTTCTAAGCGTGTTTTTTCTTGTTTGTGTAATTGTTTTTGTTTGCGCATATTAGAAAAGACACATTTATGAAGTCTTAAAATATAATTTATTTAAATTATGTTTTTTTTTTTGGATATTTTTGTTTGAAACATAATTTTTTTATTGGGGTGTTTTGTTTAAAACCCCTTTTTTTTTTTTTTTTTTTTTTACAAACATATAAAATTGTTTTTTTTTTTTCATTAAAAACAGATATAAAATTTTTTTTGGTTTTTAAAACCAAAACCTATAAAAATTGTGAAACAATTATAAAAATTTTAAAACTTTTAACCAAAGTAGCCAGGACCAAGGGCACTAATCCTCCTCCTCTTCTTCATCTGTTGGCCCCAACGTCGCCTGTATGGCCAGCAGCTCGGCCACCAACTCCTTTATTCTTTTTTATTTCCCAGCCAATGTTTTTGGGATCATCCCTGTAACCAATAGAGAAGTAAACATAAATAGGAGTCCCAGACCGGTTTGTATGCTGGAAATAGATTTGGGGTTAATCAAATACATGTAAATGCATGACATATGTCATTCTTCCAAGGGATAAAGTTAATGCATTTCCCACAGGTAAGTCTTTAAACTCCTTAAAGCGGACCTTCCACATTATTTAATGAAAACCAATAACTATTCCCAAATGATTCTGCACCAGATCAAAGTAAATTTTGGATTTTTTTTGATTACAGCGCCGCCATCTGGACTCTGAAGCATAACACTTAATGAGGAGTGGAGAGTTGGATAAAGTACAGGGGAGTAGGTTACAGTGGTGCGTTGGGATTCCAGAGCATAGCTGGGTTGAGGGAAAGGTCATCACTCCCACAATGCATGGCAGCACCTTCCTTTTTTCAATCTGGATCCCATGCTGCCTGTAAATATTGCGCATTCCATATTCCGCAATATTGGTTTTGTTCAGTCTAATAACATGCATTAGATGGCTGAAGGGTGTTTTTCCATGTTTCTAATCTGTAGGTACAGTGTGTTGGCTAATTCTTATGTTCTTAATACAAGTTAGGGTCCTCTTTAAGCTAACAAAGTGCCCACATGAAAGTGTGAAATACACATTGGCTACGCCTTTAGTTATGTGTGTGTTATTAGCTAACCAAACATTAATATGAATAATGGCATGGAGACTTACGGAGTTGGTGGCCGACAGATGGCTGGTTGGGGCCAACAGGCTGCCCTTGGTCCTGGCTATGCTGTGAAGAAGTCCCTGGAGAAACATGTGACATTTGGTTAGTACTTGTATAGAGTCACTATTCCCAACATATCTGGCTCCCAGTCTGGCTGACATCACTCACCTTCGCCAGGATCGACTTCCAGCATCTCTGCTGCCTCCTCCTCCACTATCTCACCCGCACCAGAAGCTTCTACAAATACATAATAAAGGATAAATTAGTTTTTGGCCTGCCATGTATATCTTTGTGCCTATACATGAAGAGTGACATACCAGAGCCTTCCCCATGCCTGGCCAGGTATGACTCCACGGCCACGCGGTTGGGCCCCTCCTCTGTGGTAAGGTCCAGGGGCTGGTCTGAGGAGGCCACAGAGGAGGGGTAGGTCCGTCGCCCGGGAGATCCACCACCTTCACTCACAGATGCAGACTCATGCAGCACTGGTCGGCCTGTACGCCTCCGGGTGCGGCGAATTCTGAAATCCATTTCCAACACTACCAAAGAAAAGTCATTATAAATAAAGGCATAACTTATACATTTGGAACATATACCATGCAATTGCTTTGTACTTACTTGGGAAATGGATTCCAAAAAACCTCCGCACCCGGGGCATGTGCAGACGTTTCAGGTCCGACCAATGCTGCATTATCTGGGTGTGAGTGAAGGTGGTGCTGGTGACACGGTGTATCTCCGCGATGATCTCCCGGGCGATGTCCCTTTTCTCGCACACATTGGGCGCGAAGTCATACCGGCGCTGAAGCATGATCTGAAAAACATAATGGACACAGAGCTTTTACTTTTACACACAGACCCATATGTGTTGCATCACAAGTTGAGAATTTCATGTCATTAACACACACATTTAGAGTGGCAGCCATTTTTGGGGAGTGCCTTAAAGAGGACGTTGACTGTGAATGAGAGTCTGGTCTTATGTTATATGTATCACACACCATGTACATACAGATAATAGCCAACATCAAGAATCAGGCCACCTGCATCTATGGCATGTTAGGATGGTTTAAACATCCAAGATGTAGGCTTATGCTTAGGCTTTTGGACCACGTGTGTGGCTTCCCGTTGTGTTTTTATGGCTTAGGAAAACAGTGTTCCTCAAACATCCGCATCAAGGTCCGAGACAGGCCAGGTTTGCCAGCTAGCCCCGCTACTCCACAGGTTAATTAACTGTTGCTAAGCCGGAGCAATTGCCCTAATTAGGACATCAGCATAGACAGGTGAAAACGTGGCCAGGCTCGGCCCTTGAGGATGAAGTGTGAGGAGCCAGTTATTAAACATTAAGAGACCCCAAACTAGTTCCAAACGCATCATTTACATTTAGGCCATCATTGACTATTAGATTAAAATGCACAGGCAGCCACTTACTGGCAAAATGGATTACCATGCTACATGCGACAAGACCCCCAGGTCTCAATGAAACTTGTAGCTTCGTACCCTATCTAAAGTAGTAGCAGTAATACCCTGGATATGAAATAGATACCCTTACACTTGAGAGACTATGATTCTGCCCCCAATTTACTATTATAACTCCCCCACAAGGGTTAAACAGAAATAGTAAAAACAAATAGGATAAATGCCAACAAATGAGGAACACATAACACTGACCATATCCCATTCCCCAATTTTACATAAAAGAATAAATAAGCAACAATGATATGGTAGAACCAATATACAATCTAACCAAAAACATTGGACTTATAGAAATAATAAAGGCAAGACCACTAGAAGGTATCATAAGGAACTCACAAAGATAACAAATTTGGGGTTAAAACCTGTACACCGCTAACATCACTTTCACTAGAATGTAAAACTTAGGCGAATATTCACCATTTTAATTCTGATCATATTTTGAGCAGCATAACCTATAATCAGAAAATTAATGTATAACCATTCAGGAATAGAAGAGTAGCCGTTTTTGTGCCTGCACTTACTTAGATATAACAGCTTGAGCTGGTTAAGAAATCATAATTATGCAGTTTAGTACTTAACTCTGCTGATAGATAGCAAGAACCGCTGGGTATTATAGGAAATAGACACTAATGTAAAAAATTAATGTACAAGTTTATGTACATTAAAATAGATTAGGGCATCATGCTTAGTCCATAGAGGACTCCTACAAAAGGGCGCCCGAGATCCACTACAATATGGACGTGACCTTAACTAAAACGCTATAAACTGTATAGGGCTTCACCAAAATGGCGCCCGAGGCCTGCAATAAAACTATTAGAAAATGGCGGCAGCACAGATATCCATGCTAACCAAGAAAATGGCCGCCGCCAGCTCGACGACACCATCTCAAATCCGGTGAGGGGCCGCAAAGCGAGCGGAAGTCTTCTAATGCGGCGCCCCCACGTAGGACCCCGCCTTCCGCCTTTACGGAGGCAACAGCTGAGGAGTCTCGGACTGAGACCCCGCCCTCCGTAGACGCCCGGCCCGATGATTGGCCAGCGAGCGTCTGGAGGGAAATAAAATCCCCTCCTACTAGCGGCCCCAGCGACTGACGCGAGGGATCCCGGACCACAGCACAGCAGCATACTATGCTATTAATATAGCGGTTTAGAAACAGAAACGCGGAAACTAGACACCCGAGCATGAGGATATTTTAAAGGGGAAAGGGACCCTCGCGCCCTCCAACAGCGCGTCCTGTCAGATACAGGAAACACCGGATACAAGGTGAATGAGCTGGCTTATGGAAGGGTTACAAGCACCTAAATGATACTAAATAGTAACCCAATATATCCTTTGGCAGATTATACCATTAACTACAATATGGATCCTTCAGGCAAAAGGACTTCCAATTAACAAAATAACAACATAAAAGTGAGTATAATTCCTATAATATTCGGCGCAATATCAGTGGAACAATGAAGTTTAAAGTTACCTATTATACTTAGATAAACCAATTTGGACCATTGGCACATGCTACAAGATGCTATGGACATTTCAAAATGTAAGTGCACCCACAATTAACGGTCTACCAATATATATGTGAAACGCTATATGTATGCAATGCAGAGGTTTGTTATAATTGTGATGTAACGATTATAAAATATATGTATATGTTTATATTGTAGTACCCCTGGTGCACTGAGGAAGCTAAGTGCGAAACGCGTCTGCACCAAACTGCTTGATACCCTAATACTTGCTACAAAACTGAGAAACCCACTTGCTACAAACAATAAACAACTACGATTCAGATACAACTGAGTGGAATTACATGTATCTAATATAAGTGTGATTGTGATCAACAAGTACCATTGTATATATGGAATGACTTAAGGTCTACGGCCCCACAAATAACCACTAATGGAACACAAAACATAAGAACCACAAGCATTGGGATAACAAATCTTAAGTGTTACCCCAAAAGGTACCCTAAGAAGGAAAATTACCAGGCCTCCCTCCCTAGTCCTGACTAAGTTGCAAGTCAGGAGGGAAAGAGCCGGCCATTTTTCCTTCCCCCCCCTTATACATATTTCTCTAGAAAATAGGGACCTTTATAAGGAATAAGGTGCGCCAGAGAGGGAGAGAGAGAGAGCAAGGGGACACACACACACCAAGTCCGCAGGTGGCCTTGCACCTGATCGGACCCTCCCCCCCCCTCTCTCCCCCCCCCCCAAAAAATATAGTAACCGGGCGGGAAAAAGCCCCTAAACAAAGCACCTTGACAGCAAGTCAGAAATGACACAACTAGTAGGAGAGGAATGGGAACAAATGTTTAGAGAATTCTCAATAGACAAAGGCACAGAGGGGAGCAGCACAGAATCCCAACCTAGTGTTAAAGACAAGTTCTTCCATCTAGAAAGAACACTTAAGAAGAAAACAAAAATTTACTGGAATATACAGTACTTAAAAAGATATTTGGAAGAACACATAGTACCGCTAGGTTTGAGGATAAGGATATTCCCACAAGTTGGGGATCTAGACCCAATTTTCAAAGAAAAGTGGGAACACAATCTACAACAATGCTCCTATAACATGCTAAAACTCTTAATAGAGCAGCAAGAAACATATTTGCAAAAAATAGAGACAGAATTTAAGAAGAATTGTGAAGAATTGAATCAACACAGAGATTGGACAGAATTTGAATCACATAACACACAGATTAGAAAAAACATAGAAAATCTAGTCAAAGAAGTGTGGGAATTAAAAAATAGAAAACTACATAGAGATAGACAAGCCTATAAAGAACATAGAGCCTATAAGTGGCAAACGAAGACAGGCCCCTCCATTAACAGGAGAGACACCACAGACCCGTACTACACAGAGTACTCATCCTCATCCTCAGAGAGTACATCCTCCAGAGATCAAAGACAAAAACACTATTCACTGTTCTCCAAACATCAGAATAAAGAGAGGAGAGTGAAAGGTGGTACCTGGGAAGACACGACTCACCACCAAAGGGGAAAGAGAAAAACACTGCCATCCCCAGATTATCGACCTGAGACCAGGAAAGAGGCAGAGGACCCTTTTTTAGGCCTAAGCCAAGTGGGCCAAAACATACCAGGAGACATTACTCAAGCCCACAAACGAAGCACATACACAAAACCCACATGAGACAATCTATAGACACAGGAGTAATAGAACATAAGCAGACAACAGACATAGTGAACCTAGCAAATATTTCACTAACAAGGGGACAAGAGGAAGTGCTGAGACTAGGTCTAAATTACTGTCCCGAAACCAACATCAATAAATTTGAGCTCATCAAGGATTTAAACCTCTTTGTCCGAAAGCTTTTACTACAGTTCCAATTTAGTGACAAGGATCGGAGTATGGACCCCTTGGAACGGGAAGTAATAACCCCACCTTTAGAAAGACAGGAGGTACAATTGACACAAAGTGACCTAGAAAGCTTGAGGATATTAGAATCATTAGAGACAAAGGAAATACAAGAGGTACAAAATGAAACAAGCAAACCAATCAAAATCTTTAGGAAACCTTCCACGTATTTCCCCCCATTAAGTATGAATGCTGGAGTGAAGACATTCGTGAACCTAGTGACCCAGGACATAGAAGGTATTAACACAGTGGGACAACGTCCCCAAAACATAACTCCACACCAGAAACAGGCCTTAAAAGAACTGCAAACCAACCACTCAGTAGTAATTAAACCAGCAGATAAAGGGGGAAATATTGTAATAATGACTACCACACAATACGAAGATATGTGCCACAGGATACTAGACAATAAACATTGGTACCAGAAGGCCCCTCCAACAAAGCTAAAAAAGGACATGGAAGAATACACCAAAATCATCGAAGATGCATATGCACATAAGGTAATTGATAAATCAACAAAGGAATTTTTGACAGTCCCCAACCCAGTGACCCAAACATTTTATGCACTTCCAAAAATCCATAAATCTGAGAAAAACCCACCAGGACGCCCCATAGTAGCTGGAATAAACTCACTAACAAGCAAGGCAAGTGAGTATGTAGACACATATCTACAACCTTTTGTACAATCACTTTCTTCATATACCCGAGACACCCCACATCTGTTACAGATGATTCAAAACCTAACTATTCCAACCCAGAGCCTATTGGTGACATTAGACGTTGAAGCCTTGTATTCAAGCATCCCCCATGCACTAGGACTAAAAGCCACAAAATACTACTTAGACCAAACGGAAATTACACAACACGAACACAACATATTTTTGCTACAATTACTGGAGTTCATACTGACACATAATACTTTCTTATTTAATAAACAATTGTACCATCAGTTACAAGGTACGGCAATGGGGACGACATGTGCCCCATCGTTCGCCAATCTGTATTTGGGATGGTGGGAAAATCATATATGGCAGGACGAACTGTTGAACCAATACACAGAAAGAGTACCCCTCTGGCTAAGGTACATAGATGATATCTTCCTAATTTGGGAAGGAGGAGAGGAAGATCTGTTGGAATTTGTGGGCAAATTAAACACTAACAACCTTAACCTCAAATTTACTCTAACCTATGATCCAACAGAGGTCACCTTTTTGGACCTCAAGATCAGAACAGACAAGCAGGGCAAACTGACCACTAGCCTTTATAGGAAAGCAACAGCCGCAAATAATATACTGAGAGCATCAAGCTCACATCCAGTCCCGTTGAAAAATAGTATACCCTATGGGGAATACTTGAGAGCAAGGCGCAATTGTACAGAGGAGATAGACTTCAAAAAAACGGCAGACGGCAGATCCCGTCTGTTAGCCAGAGGATACAGCCAGAGAATACTAAAAAGAGCATTTAAAAGAGCAAGGGAGCAAAATAGAGATAACCTACTAAACCAGAACTGGAAACAAAAAGAAAATAAGAAAACACAAACACAGAGACAGACCTCAGTTATACTGACGTATAACAGACAACACAAAGAAATCAGACAGGCTCTCACAAAACACTGGCACATATTACAAAGAGACCCAGAGATAGGACCCTTTGTCAGTGACCGTCCAAACTTAACTTTCAGAAGATCGAGATCCATCAGGGACGGATTAGTAAAAAGCCACTACGTTAAGGACAAGAAACAAGTCTGCTGTACCGTCAAGGGCACATATTGCTGTCAAAGCTGCAATTACTGCAAATACATAAAACAAGGGCAGGAAATCCATATACCCCCAGACACTACAGTCAAACAACGACACTTCGGTAATTGTAACACTACCGATGTGGTGTACATATTAAAGTGTACCTGCCCAAATTTCTATGTAGGTAAAACCAACCGTAAACTAAAGTTGAGAATATACGAACATCTTAGAGACATAAGAAACAAAAACATGCTGACACCAGTAGGCAGACACTTCGCCAGACACCATGAGAGCTCAACCGAAGGGATCACTTTCCAGATCTTGGACAGAATCCACCCACACCCCAGAGGTGGAGACATCACCAAAATGACACTGCAAAAAGAGACAAAATGGATTACCATGCTACATGCGACAAGACCCCCAGGTCTCAATGAAACTTGTAGCTTCGTACCCTATCTAAAGTAGTAGCAGTAATACCCTGGATATGAAATAGATACCCTTACACTTGAGAGACTATGATTCTGCCCCCAATTTACTATTATAACTCCCCCACAAGGGTTAAACAGAAATAGTAAAAACAAATAGGATAAATGCCAACAAATGAGGAACACATAACACTGACCATATCCCATTCCCCAATTTTACATAAAAGAATAAATAAGCAACAATGATATGGTAGAACCAATATACAATCTAACCAAAAACATTGGACTTATAGAAATAATAAAGGCAAGACCACTAGAAGGTATCATAAGGAACTCACAAAGATAACAAATTTGGGGTTAAAACCTGTACACCGCTAACATCACTTTCACTAGAATGTAAAACTTAGGCGAATATTCACCATTTTAATTCTGATCATATTTTGAGCAGCATAACCTATAATCAGAAAATTAATGTATAACCATTCAGGAATAGAAGAGTAGCCGTTTTTGTGCCTGCACTTACTTAGATATAACAGCTTGAGCTGGTTAAGAAATCATAATTATGCAGTTTAGTACTTAACTCAGCTGATAGATAGCAAGAACCGCTGGGTATTATAGGAAATAGACACTAATGTAAAAAATTAATGTACAAGTTTATGTACATTAAAATAGATTAGGGCATCATGCTTAGTCCATAGAGGACTCCTACAAAAGGGCGCCCGAGATCCACTACAATATGGACGTGACCTTAACTAAAACGCTATAAACTGTATAGGGCTTCACCAAAATGGCGCCCGAGGCCTGCAATAAAACTATTAGAAAATGGCGGCAGCACAGATATCCATGCTAACCAAGAAAATGGCCGCCGCCAGCTCGACGACACCATCTCAAATCCGGTGAGGGGCCGCAAAGCGAGCGGAAGTCTTCTAATGCGGCGCCCCCACGTAGGACCCCGCCTTCCGCCTTTACGGAGGCAACAGCTGAGGAGTCTCGGACTGAGACCCCGCCCTCCGTAGACGCCCGGCCCGATGATTGGCCAGCGAGCGTCTGGAGGGAAATAAAATCCCCTCCTACTAGCGGCCCCAGCGACTGACGCGAGGGATCCCGGACCACAGCACAGCAGCATACTATGCTATTAATATAGCGGTTTAGAAACAGAAACGCGGAAACTAGACACCCGAGCATGAGGATATTTTAAAGGGGAAAGGGACCCTCGCGCCCTCCAACAGCGCGTCCTGTCAGATACAGGAAACACCGGATACAAGGTGAATGAGCTGGCTTATGGAAGGGTTACAAGCACCTAAATGATACTAAATAGTAACCCAATATATCCTTTGGCAGATTATACCATTAACTACAATATGGATCCTTCAGGCAAAAGGACTTCCAATTAACAAAATAACAACATAAAAGTGAGTATAATTCCTATAATATTCGGCGCAATATCAGTGGAACAATGAAGTTTAAAGTTACCTATTATACTTAGATAAACCAATTTGGACCATTGGCACATGCTACAAGATGCTATGGACATTTCAAAATGTAAGTGCACCCACAATTAATGGTCTACCAATATATATGTGAAACGCTATATGTATGCAATGCAGAGGTTTGTTATAATTGTGATGTAACGATTATAAAATATATGTATATGTTTATATTGTAGTACCCCTGGTGCACTGAGGAAGCTAAGTGCGAAACGCGTCTGCACCAAACTGCTTGATACCCTAATACTTGCTAGTACCATTGTATATATGGAATGACTTAAGGTCTACGGCCCCACAAATAACCACTAATGGAACACAAAACATAAGAACCACAAGCATTGGGATAACAAATCTTAAGTGTTACCCCAAAAGGTACCCTAAGAAGGAAAATTACCAGGCCTCCCTCCCTAGTCCTGACTAAGTTGCAAGTCAGGAGGGAAAGAGCCGGCCATTTTTCCTCCCCCCCCCTTATACAGCCACTTACCAGCATGAGGATCTCTTCCTGTTGACGGGTGAAGATAGTGGGCGCCATCTTTATGCTTCTTCAAGGCAGCAGATAAGTGAAACCCCAGCGGTTTCCTGGTTCCGCTCGAACGTACGTTCCTACGAGCGCGTAGTCGTGCGCATAGGCGTCACACGCTGGGCTCATTATTTAAAGGTCCCTGCACCCAAAGCTCATTCTCTTTGAGCATTTGTGGAAGATGGCACCTAAAAAGGCAATCTCCAAGCGACCCCAGCAAAGCCAGACCACGGAGGGCCCAACAACCAGGTCCCAGCAAGGTAGGATAAAGCTGAGAGCCAAGACTACTACCTCTGCCCCACCAAGGGACACTGGACCCTCAGGAACCCAAAAAAGGGGCCCCAAGCCACGTGCCCCTGCAGCCAAAAAGCAGGCAACAGCAGCACCCACCACCTCTGCCCCCAGAAGAGGCCGCACAAGGGAGCCCACACCGGCCATGGGTTCAAGTAGGGCAGTTCGGCAACCCAGGCCCCGCAGCAGGGCCCGAACCCCATCCAGGGCCAGAAGCCCAGCCAGGGCCCGAACCCCATCCAGGGCCAGAAGCCCAGCCAGGGCCCGAACCCCATCCAGGGCCAGAAGCCCAGCCAGGGCCCGAACCCCATCCAGGGCCAGAAGCCCAGCCAGGGCCCGAACCCCATCCAGGGCCAGAAGCCCAGCCAGGGCCCGAACCCCATCCAGGGCCAGAAGCCCAGCCAGGGCCAGAAGCCCAGCCAGGGCCCGCCGAACCCCATCCAGGGCCAGAAGCCCAGCCAGGGCCCGAAGAACCCCATCCAGGGCCAGAAGCCCAGCCAGGGCCCGAAGAACCCCATCCAGGGCCAGAAGCCCAGCCAGGGCCCGAAGAACCCCATCCAGGGCCAGAAGCCCAGCCAGGGCCCGCCGAACCCCATCCAGGGCCAGAAGCCCAGCCAGGGCCCGCAGAACCCCATCCAGGGCCAGAAGCCCAGCCAGGGCCCGAAGAACCCCATCCAGGGCCAGAAGCCCCTACAGGGCCCACAGAACCCCATCCAGGGCCAGAAGCCCAGCCAGGGCCCGCAGAACCCCATCCAGGGCCAGAAGCCCAGCCAGGGCCCGAAGAACCCCATCCAGGGCCAGAAGCCCCTACAGGGCCCGCAGAACCCCATCCAGGGCCAGAAGCCCAGCCAGGGCCCGCCGAACCCCATCCAGGGCCAGAAGCCCAGCCAGGGCCCGAAGAACCCCATCCAGGGCCAGAAGCCCCTACAGGGCCCGCAGAACCCCATCCAGGGCCAGAAGCCCAGCCAGGGCCCGCCGAACCCCATCCAGGGCCAGAAGCCCAGCCAGGGCCCGAAGAACCCCATCCAGGGCCAGAAGCCCAGCCAGGGCCCGAAGAACCCCATCCAGGGCCAGAAGCCCCTACAGGGCCCGCAGCAGGGCCAGAAGCCCACGACCTGCCACCAGCCGGGAACAGAGCCCCCGACCTGGCACCAGCCGGGAACATAGCCCCCCAAGAGGGCCCAGAATTTCCACCATGACCACATCTACACCTGGAAGTTCGGTGGCCAGCCACGCAAGAACACCCAGTCCCTTGGCCAGTCCAGTCCAGTCATTGGGAAGCCAACAATCCGGCCATTCCCCTACCCAGCCCCAGGCCATAATGTCACCACATGTGTCTGCACACATGGAGGAGCAGCCAAGCCAACCATCTGGCCGCACATTGCGCCGCGGCCAGTTGAGTGGGAGATTCTCCCATGACCAAAATATGGCATTGGCTAGTGGCCTTACATTATACTATGACGAGCTCTATGGGAGCAAATCAAAACACACCACAAAGCAGCGCAAGATGGAATTGTTTGAAACCATCCTACGACAAGTAAATGCAGCGGGGGAAGAGAGGAAAGATGTGTCCCAAATTCAGAAGAAAATCTCTGATCTGAAGTATGCTGTACGGCAAAAAGAAATTAAAAGGCATAATTACAGGTAAATAAATGATGTCTCCAAATATAATGTTTAGGATGTACTGTATGCACCTTTTCTGAGTACCAAACGATTTTCTCTTTTCAGCCTGAAAACTGGAGGTGGCTTTCCTTCAAAATTGGAGTTTACCCCTGCTGAGGAGATTGTGCTGGGACTTCTCCATCCGGTCGCGGTCGGTGGACATGCTGGTCTAAGGGACACAGACTCACCGACCCGTACCCACGGTGAGTACTCTTAAATCTGCATGTTTGCCTGTTTGCTAAATAATCTAAAGTTCACTAGTAACAAGATGACGGGATGGCCCTATGGTTTGCCTTGCTTGGCCTCGCACTACTGTGCCTGTTTGTGTCCTCTTTTGGTCCCTGTGAATCACACATTTAGGACCACATCCATTATGGCAAAGATCAAATTTCCAATTGTATTGGTCAAGTCATGAAGTTTCTCCTGAAAAGTGATATATTTTGAATCAATCACAAAACACACATCATTATGGATGGGTTGCCTATTTGTTGTGTGAGTTGTGTTTGAGTTAACAATTTAATTACCCACCCCCAAACATATCTGACCTAGAGCAGCGAGACTCAACTGGCGGGCCGGGGTCCCAATGCGGACCTTGGCACCAGATTCCAGGACCCCTGCCCAGACAGCCCTGCACTCAGTTACTTCTGTGTTGACGTGCTCAGAGCTGCCCCCTTGATCGGCGATGTAGTGGTTGTTCTCCTGCCCAATGTCATGGCTCCCTGAAACATAGCATTGCAATATGAAGTACTGCACAGGAAGTGGCATTGCAAGGTACACAGTAACTTGGTACATCTTTCTCTTGGCACAATCGTGTCCCGCTGCCCCTGCTCTGCCCCATCTGCCACAGTCCCCCCATGCCCCCCCCACATAAGCCCCATACATTTGTAACAGATTTGCTCCATCCATCCCATCACCATCAATTCGTGAACTCCCCCCTTTAGCCATCCAATCCCTGTCCCCTCAGCTCTGCCCCATCCAGCCCAGCAAGGGCAAGCAGCCTTTATTAGTTTGCACTTTGAAATCTCAAGCCCCTCCACCAGTGTGTTTATTTCTAACTAGACACCCCCTGCGTCAGCCCCATGGCCAGACATTCACCTCTCACCACATACCTTTAAATGGACCTTTACAAGAATTGTTTGAGTACCCCGGTAGGCTAAATCCAAAAATGTGCGTTGCAAGTTGTATGCTGACTGGGTACACTTCCTGACTTAGAACTGAGGTCAGTTAGCAGTTTTCGCGAGCCATTGCACCTATCTAAACTTGCGTGTCTTTTAACAAATGTCCCCATTGCTCTAGAGTTGCTTAATATTACAAATAGCGGTTTATTTGATTACCTATCCAAAAAATGGTTATGTGTGTGTTTACCTTGTTTGTTTTTCTCTTCTTCAGCCCAGCATGATCCCTCAGCAAGGGTAAACTCACCCCCCAGTTTGATTATGCCTACCAGGTCCGTACAGCATAGGAGCCCAGATCCGAGATTTCCGGTAAGTTAATTTAGTACCATAAATACTACCAAGTGCTTAAGAATGTGTTAAACTGTGGGAATCCCAAATGTGGACGCCAACTTACACTTTTTTTTTTATATGTCCCTACAGACCCGCACACTCATGGAAGAGATCCAGGAAATGGAGGAAGATGATGATGTCTCCATGCAGGGCACGTCGGATGACCTCCCCCTGGGTCCCAATTTGGAACTGCTCCATAATGTTTCTCTGGCCAATCCTCAGCAGCAGAGTGAATCTCCATCCATTGTGCATGCACATGGGGAGACTGACACAACAGTCCCCAGTGTTCACTCTGCTGCTGAGGATTTGCAAAGCAGGCCTGTTGCTGTTGAGGGGACGACACCACGCGGCAGGGCACGCCCAAGAGCCAGGGTAATTGTGCGGCGGACTCCATTACGCCGCCCCACAATTTCCCAGGGGAGGCAGAGTGCCCTGCTTCAATTATGGACCCAAGAAAGGGACTCTTATGAGGCACAGCTCGTTACAGAGCGTGAGGAAAGGCATGCCGACATGGTCACCATCAATACCAGTTTACAGGGCATCCTCGCGGAGTTGCGTACCCTCAACAGCAACGTGGTCACTGCAAGTAATGGCATCCAGTCAGCCATGGCTGAGATGACCAATATGCAGAGAAACATTGTGGAGCAGTTTCAAATTCACAATGCTGCCATGGCCCAGGCTAGGTCCCATTCACATGGACCTCCACCTGGACCTCCACCTGGGTATTATGGGCAGCCACCCTATTAAGCCATGGGTGTGTGGGACATCTTTTCTCTTAACCCCCACTGTATTTACTTGTCCTTTGAGGTTTCAAACAATCCATTTTGTGTTGCTCATGCAGGTTGTGTTTTGTATTTGCTCCCATATAGCTCCTTAGAGTAATGCTTAAGGCCACTAGCCAATGCCATAGGTCTATGTGGAGTGTATCTGGCCACTTATGGCTTTAAATATGTATTTGGTTGGTGCTCCTCCTGTTTGCAGACATGTTTGTGTGACATTATGGCCATGCCCAAATATCCCTGGGCACAGGCAATATTAATGACTGGACTAGGCTGGCCTTTGGACTGGGTGTCCTTGTTTGGTTGTGCCACTCACTTCCAGGTGTAGATGTGCTCGATGTTTTTTTTGTTATGTCATCCATTTGTAACCACAGATGTATGTGGAATGTTTTCTGTTAAGCACAATAATTTTTACTTTTCTAAGTAAAAAAAAATTCTCACTTACAATACTTGTGGCGTTTTTAGTGGGAACACATTTTAAACAGCTTGGGCTAAACCAGATAATTTTGGTTTTAAGAGGTGTAACAATGCAAATATCAAGCTAAGGAAACTACATGAAATACATTAGGCAACAATTAAGGTAAAATTTTTTTACTTTGAGGTAATGCCACATTACGGCAAAACAACATATTTAACAAAAAGGATAACACAGACACACAGAATGTTGAGACACGAAATAAAATTAACTAAAATGCTGCAAGATCAAGTTTGCTCTAACTGATTGGGCAGACTCACTGGGTGGCCCAACAAAATTCTCTACATCATCCTCTAGGGCTGTAGAGGGCAGGCTATCCACATAACGTGGGACACGTTCCAGGATCGCAAAATTGTGCAAAACAGCACATGCCATGATTATGTCGATCACTTTCTTGGGATCATATTGCAGGGCGCCCCCAGTATGGTCCAAGCAACGAAAACGTGTCTTCAACAGCCCAAAGGCCCTCGCCACAACAGCCCTGGTCTTGCGGTGCGCACGGTTGTACGCTTCCTGAGAGGCATCCTGGGGCCGCAGCACAGGCGTCATGAGCCAGGGTAGAAGTGGGTACCCGGAATCACCTTAAACAGACAATTAAATGTAATCAAAATTAAAAAGGCAACACAACAAACACAAAGAATTTTACATATATCATAATGATGTAAGGTAAAGGGCCAAACAAAAACACCCAGGGCACATTAGCAAAATAAATATTGCCACTAATGTAGTACATAATTAAAAATGGCACTTCAATATACCAATTAATTAACAAACATCTGCACGGCCAAGGGTAGTTGGAATTTAAATATATTTAGAGGTTTCTGACATGTTACAATTAGGATGCTGCTGAGGGGCTATCCACATTTAGATGAAAACTACAATGTATGCAGTTTAAGTCCACTTTGACATTTAAAGACCAATACTACAAAAGGAGCAAAAGCTCACAGATCCTTGGGTATAAACTCCCAACCAATATATTTAGGGACATGGAACTTACAGACATCCTAACTAAAGGGAAAACATTCTGAAGGACAAAGCGAGCCAAGCATTTTGTTTTGGAGTTCATAATATATGACCCAAGAAAAAGGCAGTTTCTGGCTTATGTAAAGAATTCAAATACAAACATATCAACAAATACAAGATTAATCCAACATTTAATAGCACACAAATAGGACACACTTACCAAGCAGCCATGCACCCGAAAATTCACCTGCCTCAAATCTCCTAAACAACCCAGATCGCCTGAGGATATACGAGTCGTGCGACGATCCGGGGTAGCCGGCAAGGACACTCATAAAACGCATGTCCGGACCAACCACGGCCTGGACATTAAGGGAGTGTCCCATTTTTCGATTCCCTAAGGCAAAAACATACAAAAAGGGTAATTGATATTTAAAAAAAAATAAATAAATAAAAAAATACATGTCTGCACTCTATTGGGAAAGACTAATGAAAAGCCTAGATAAAGCAGCTACACAAATGAGGGATAACCAAATATGCTGGCGCAAAGGAAAACAGGTTACATTACACGTTGGCCAACATAATAACCAATCTCAATACCTATATATATACTCGTCGGCAGCCCTAGGTACGAGTGCCACATGTGTGCAGTCAATAGCACCAATAACGTTGGGCATGTCGGCCACATTATAAAACCCAAGCTTAATGGCGTTTCTGGCTGCCATATCATCCGGAAAATAAATATATTTTGGAGTTATGGCAGCCATGCCTTCCAAAAATTTAGATCAGCGTAGGCTGTGACATCCCCACGGAGAGGGCACCCAGCATCTGGAACGAGCCGTTCGCCAAAAATTGCAGGCAGCCAAGCATCTTGGTCATACCTGAAATTGCATGCCCCTTCCTTGTGGTGCAGGCTAACCATGGCCGCAGCTCACTATATAATTTATGGAGGGAAGCGCGATTAAGCCTGGTCAGCTCGAACAGCTCAACATCATTCATGCTATCGATGTTCATGCGACGACGCAGGGGCAATCTGCTCTCAGACATCTCGATCAACTCAATGCCAAAAAGCATAAGCCCTTGATGTGCCACAAACTCGCTCCTCTCCATCCTACTCCCGAGGCCAAATAGCTGCCGGCAAACATTTCGTAAAGCAGCTCTTTAATGGGCTTCAAAACAATTAGCAATCACCTCTCTGAATTGGTCGCAAGCCCATGTGAAGGACGTAAAAAATAGGATCGGACGCAAATAATACGATTTGGACGGGAAAAACACACGAACTAACGCAAAATATACGATTCTCGTACGAAATGCGTATGTTCATATACGTCTATGCGCGAACGATCGTGCGAATACGAAATGGGCAAAAAAACAAGAAAAAATGACAAACACCCACCCAAACTTACGATTCTCGATACGAAATCAATTAACTTTTGCTCTTTGAATCGAGGGGAATGTTTGAGAGGTCTCAGCTCTTGGGCCTCCACACAATTTTTAAAAGGTCTCAGCTCTTGGGCCTCCACACAATATTTAAGAGGTCTCAGCTCTTGGGCCTCCGCACAATGTTTGAGAGGTCTCAGCTCTTGGGCCTCCACACAATTTTTAAGAGGTCTCAGATCTTGGGCCTCCACACAATTTTTAAGAGGTCTCAGCTCTTGGGCCTCCACACAATGTTTGAGAGGTCTCAGCTCTTGGGCCTCCACACAATTTCTAAGAGGTCTCAGCTCTTGGGCCTCCACACAATTTTTAAAAGGTCTCAGCTCTTGGGACTCCACACAATGTTTGAGAGGTCTCAGCTCTTGGGCCTCCACACAATTTTTAAGAGGTTTCAGATCTTGGGCCTCCACACAATTTTTAAAAGGTCTCAGCTCTTGGGACTCCACACAATGTTTGAGAGGTCTCAGCTCTTGGGCCTCCACACAATTTTTAAAAGGTCTCAGCTCGTGGGCCTCCACACAATGTTTGAGAGGTCTCAGCTCTTGGGCCTCCACACAATTTTTAAGAGGTCTCAGATCTTGGGCCTCCACACAATTTTTAAGAGGTCTCAGCTCTAAGCTTCCCTTACTGCTGGGGTGACACACTGTAACAAACCTCCTCCTGTAAGCTTCCCTGACTGCTGGGGTGACACACTGTAACAAACCTCCTCCTGTAAGCTTCCCTGACTGCTGGGGTGACACACTGTAACAAACCTCCTCCTGTAAGCTTCCCTTACTGCTGGGGTAACACACTGTAACAAACCTCCTCCTTTAAGCTTCCCTTACTGCTGGGGTGACACAATGACACAAGAGGACATGTCTGACCACATCTCACACACACACACACAATGACAATTAGGGGTGGGGTCTATTTATTTTCCCCCTTGCCTATGCCATCTGTGGTTGTCATTAGGCAACGTGATTTTAAGGGGTGCAGAATTTTGTTCTTCTTTTTTGTACAGTTTGGCTTGGGGTCCATGGCAATGTAGAGGAAAGAAGGTTTCCTTGTCTTGTCTCACTTTACGTAGAAGTTATATTGTGTTTGGAGTGTATTGTTGAGTGGCTGTGATAGTGGCGTAATAGTGCGACTTGGGCGCGTTATATGCACCCAGACATGCTTCCCCTGCTGTCCCAGTTGCATTCCAGCAGTGTTGGCATCATTTTCTGATGTTTCAGGGTGGACTTGGTGACCTCCAAGTGGTCGAATTGAGATTTCCAAGTGTCGAGCATTTTTTTCCCATAGACTATAATGGGATTCGATATTCGGTCGAGTAGTCGAGTAACGCGGTCTATTCGAATCGAAATTCGAAATTTCGAATATTTCACTACTCGCTCATCTCTATTTAAGACCATATAACCATTTGATCTTATTATAATTGAAATTAGCCTGATAAAGACACTTTTGCTGGGCATAGTACTTCTGGACCCTGCCAGGTGCACTTCTGTTGTGGCATCCCATTCTGTGACTACAGCAGCCTCTGTTTAAGACCATATAACCATTTGCTCTTATTATAATTGAAATTAGCCTGATAAAGACACTTTTGCTGGGCATAGTACTTCTGGACCCTGCCAGGTGCACTTCTGTTGTGGCATCCCATTCTGTGACTACAGCAGCCTCTGTTTAAGACCATATAACCATTTGATCTTATTATAATTGAAATTAGCCTGATAAAGACACTTGCTGGGCATAGTACTTCTGGGCCCTGCCAGGTGCACTTCTGTTGTGGCATCCCATTCTGTGACTACAGCAGCCTCTGTTTAAGACCATATAACCATTTGCTCTTATTATAATTGAAATTAGCCTGATAAAGACACTTTTGCTGGGCATAGTACTTCTGGACCCTGCCAGGTGCACTTCTGTTGTGGCATCCCATTCTGTGACTACAGCAGCCTCTGTTTAAGACCATATAACCATTTGCTCTTATTATAATTGAAATTAGCCTGATAAAGACACTTGCTGGGCATAGACTTACTGCTGCCTGCCAGGTGCACTTCTGTTGGGGCATCCCATTCTGTAACATAGCATACCCCTCTTTATTTACACTAAGCAGCTCTCTTATTTACACTAAGCAGGCCTGTTGGAGGCTGAGTGTTACTGCTCACTTTTGGTGTGCATTATATTCTGTTTCATATAGACCCACCGCTGCCCGGGGGTTCTTTAAATATCACCCACCTGTTTGGCCTCCTGCTGCTGCTGCTGCCAACTTCTGCCAACTCCAGGGTGTGATTCATCCAATTTTTGGGCTCCTGAAGCCAACCCCAGGGTCTCTTTAAAGTAATGTTTGGGCTCCTGCTGCTGCTGCTGCCAACTTCTGCCAACTCCAGGGTGTGATTCATCCAATTTTTGGGCTCCTGAAGCCAACCCCAGGGTCTCTTTAAAGTAATATTTGGGCTCCTGCTGCTGCTGCTGTCAACTCCTGCCAACTCCAGGGTGTGATTCATCCAATTGTTGGGCTCCTGAAGCCAACCCCAGGGTCTCTTTAAAGTAATATTTGGGCTCCTGCTGCTGCTGCTGTCAACTCCTGCCAACTCCAGGGTGTGATTCATCCAATTGTTGGGCTCCTGAAGCCAACCCCAGGGTCTCTTTAAAGTAATGTTTGGGCTCCTGCTGCTGCTGCTGCCAACTTCTGCCAACTCCAGGGTGTGATTCATCCAATTTTTGGGCTCCTGAAGCCAACCCCAGGGTCTCTTTGAAGTAATGTTTGGGCTCCTGCTGCTGCTGCTGCCAACTTCTGCCAACTCCAGGGTGTGATTCATCCAATTGTTGGGCTCCTGAAGCCAACCCCAGGGTCTCTTTAAAGTAATATTTGGGCTCCTGCTGCTGCTGCTGTCAACTCCTGCCAACTCCAGGGTGTGATTCATCCAATTGTTGGGCTCCTGAAGCCAACCCCAGGGTCTCTTTAAAGTAATGTTTGGGCTCCTGCTGCTGCTGCTGCCAACTTCTGCCAACTCCAGGGTGTGATTCATCCAATTTTTGGGCTCCTGAAGCCAACCCCAGGGTCTCTTTGAAGTAATGTTTGGGCTCCTGCTGCTGCTGCTGCCAACTTCTGCCAACTCCAGGGTGTGATTCATCCAATTTTTGGGCTCCTGAAGCCAACCCCAGGGTCTCTTTGAAGTAATGTTTGGGCTCCTGCTGCTGCTGCCAACTTCTGCCAACTCCAGGGTGTGATTCATCCAATTGTTGGGCTCCTGAAGCCAACCCCAGGGTCTCTTTAAAGTAATGTTTGGGCTCCTGCTGCTGCTGCTGCCAACTTCTGCCAACTCCAGGGTGTGATTCATCCAATTTTTGGGCTCCTGAAGCCAACCCCAGGGTCTCTTTAAAGTAATATTTGGGCTCCTGCTGCTGCTGCTGTCAACTCCTGCCAACTCCAGGGTGTGATTCATCCAATTGTTGGGCTCCTGAAGCCAACCCCAGGGTCTCTTTGAAGTAATGTTTGGGCTCCTGTTGCTGCTGCTGCCAACTTCTGCCAACTCCAGGGTGTGATTCATCCAATTTTTGGGCTCCTGAAGCCAACCCCAGGGTCTCTTTGAAGTAATGTTTGGGCTCCTGCTGCTGCTGCTGCCAACTTCTGCCAACTCCAGGGTGTGATTCATCCAATTTTTGGGCTCCTGAAGCCAACCCCAGGGTCTCTTTAAAGTAATGTTTGGGCTCCTGCTGCTGCTGCTGCCAACTTCTGCCAACTCCAGGGTGTGATTCATCCAATTTTTGGGCTCCTGAAGCCAACCCCAGGATCTCTTTAAAGTAATATTTGGGCTCCTGCTGCTGCTGCTGTCAACTCCTGCCAACTCCAGGGTGTGATTCATCCAATTGTTGGGCTCCTGAAGCCAACCCCAGGGTCTCTTTAAAGTAATATTTGGGCTCCTGCTGCTGCTGCTGTCAACTCCTGCCAACTCCAGGGTGTGATTCATCCAATTGTTGGGCTCCTGAAGCCAACCCCAGGGTCTCTTTAAAGTAATGTTTGGGCTCCTGCTGCTGCTGCTGCCAACTTATGCCAACTCCAGGGTGTGATTCATCCAATTTTTGGGCTCCTGAAGCCAACCCCAGGGTCTCTTTGAAGTAATGTTTGGGCTCCTGCTGCTGCTGTCAACTCCTGCCAACTCCAGGGTGTGATTCATCCAATTGTTGGGCTCCTGAAGCCAACCCCAGGGTCTCTTTGAAGTAATGTTTGGGCTCCTGCTGCTGCTGCTGCCAACTTCTGCCAACTCCAGGGTGTGATTCATCCAATTTTTGGGCTCCTGAAGCCAACCCCAGGGTCTCTTTGAAGTAATGTTTGGGCTCCTGCTGCTGCTGCTGCCAACTTCTGCCAACTCCAGGGTGTGATTCATCCAATTTTTGGGCTCCTGAAGCCAACCCCAGGGTCTCTTTAAAGTAATGTTTGGGCTCCTGCTGCTGCTGCTGCCAACTTCTGCCAACTCCAGGGTGTGATTCATCCAATTTTTGGGCTCCTGAAGCCAACCCCAGGGTCTCTTTAAAGTAATATTTGGGCTTCTGCTGCTGCTGCTGTCAACTCCTGCCAGCTCCAGGGTGTGATTCATCCAATTGTTGGGCTCCTGAAGCCAACCCCAGGGTCTCTTTAAAGTAATGTTTGGGCTCCTGCTGCTGCTGCTGCTGCCAACTTCTGCCAACTCCAGGGTGTGATTCATCCAATTTTTGGGCTCCTGAAGCCAACTCCAGTGTATATTTGGGCTCCTGCTGCTGCTGCTGCCAACTCCAGTGTGTGATTCATCCAATTCTTGGGCTCCTGAAGCCAACCCCAGGGTCTCTTTGAAGTAATATTTGGGCTCCTGCTGCTGCTGCTGCCAACTTCTGCCAACTCCAGGGTGTGAATCATCCAATTTTTGGGCTCCTGAAACCAACCCCAGGGTCTCTTTAAAGTAATGTTTGGGCTCCTGCTGCTGCCAACTCCAGGGTGTGATTCATCCAATTTTTGGGCTCCTGAAGCCAACCCCAGTGTCTCTTTAAAGTAATGTTTGGGCTCCTGCTGCTGCTGCCAACTCCAGGGTGTGATTCATCCAATTTTTGGGCTCCTGCTGCTGCCAACTCCAGTGTCTCTTTAAAGCAATGTTTGGGCTCCTGCCCCTCATAGTGATGCCACTTCAACTCTCTTGAATTCAATTGTGCCGCTCTGCGATTCTATTAGCGATGCCTCTGATCTGCATGTGATATTTATTCAAAGTATTATTTAACTTACCCAGCACGCATCCTGTGCGTGTCACAGCAAGGCAGAATGGTTTACAACCCTATTGAGGCTCTAGGAGGCTCAGAAATAGCCGTTTTTAATAGCGATTCGTCGCGAATTTATTCGGGTCGAAACGATTTTTGTCGGAAAATTCGGCGAATCAGTCGAATCGAATTTTTCAAAAGTTCGCTCATCTCTAACTGCAACTATCAACTAATGCCGAGAAGGCATTTGATCTCATCAATTGGCACTTTATGAGAGAAAAACTGATACACATTGGCCTGCTGAATAAATTGCTTCATTGGATATTTTTATTATACACTTTAGACTCGATTCAGAGAGACACAAAAAAACTTCCGTTTTAGTGCAGTTGTCATATCATTTTCAAAAGTTCCCGCTCTCGTATGAATGTGCGAGCGATTCTATGCATGCATTGTAAACGTTTTGTAAAGTTTCCGTCCGCTCATATGCCAGAGTACGAGTACGAGGATGTAATTTTCCATCGAGACTTTTCTGATTCATTTTCTCAGGTAACAACGTAGCCTTTCATTTCGTTTTTGCCCTTTTCCCATCGTATCCTCCCACGAATCCTTTACGTTTCCCGATACATTCTGTTTCACTTTTTCCAAAAATAATCGTCCAGACAGAATCCTTACGATCTTGCGCCTGCGCACTACAAACTTAACTCATTAAAGTGCTCGCATACATATTTCACTCCCATCACTTCTACTACAATGTTTAGCTAAACCACTTAACGCTATCCTGCATCTTCCCTTTTGATCCCTTAAAGCTCAGCCTAACCACTTAGCGCTATCCTGCATCTTCCCTTTTTATCCCTTAAAGCTCACCCTAACCACTTAGCGCTATCCTGCATCTTCCCTTTTGATCCCTTAACCCTTTAAACGCCAGCCACGTAAATTTTACGTGGCTGCCTCTCCAACAGTTAAACGCCAGCCACGTAAAATTTACGTGCCTGACTTTCTCCAGTAAAAAAAAAAAAAGTAAAAATAAAAGACACTTACCTGACCCCTCGTTCGATCCGGTCGGGTCTCCTCTTCAGCCAGAGGGGCTCCGATCGCCCATCGGGGCTCCTCCGGCTGCAGGGGAGGGCCCGGAACAGGGTGCCCCCCCCCCGTTTCAGCAGCCGCCCGGTTTACTGTAAAAAAAAAACAAAAAAAAAAAAAAACAGTCACCTACCTTTGTCCCCGCCGGCTCCCGCAGGCTCTCCTCTTCACGGGGGGGGCTCCGATCCCCCCCCCGCTCTTCTGTCTTCTGGAGGGGGCATAACAGCCCTCCTCCCTTGCCGTCTTCCGATGGCGGCCGCCATCTTTGGTGACGTCACGGGGCGGGGCCAGATGACGTCACCGCCGGGTGTCATCGGGGCACCCGGCAGTTCGTCTCTCAGATGCCGGTGACGGCTGGGCGGGGAAGGAGGGAGGTAGGCGATCCTCCGATCGCCTGCCTCCCCCCTTCTCTGCCCAGCCGTCACTGACAGCAGATCGCCGCGGGACACAGAAGATGAAGATCGGAGGTGAGTAAAGTAAAAGTTTTTTTTTTTTTTTTAATAAACTTTTTTAAAAAAACGTGTCTTGTCTTTTTTTTTTACCTTTTAACCCTTTGTGAACTGGTAAGGGGTCCATGTGACCCCTTATACCAGTTCACAGGGCTCAGGGTCTGGCAAGTCACCTGCTCTAGCGGGTGGCTTGCCATTAACCCCCGGCACCCCCATTACCTGCCTCCCCAAAGGCCAGGGGGGGGCAGAAGAGCCCGGGCCCACATGGGCTATGTGGGCTCGTAGGCTGCAGGGTGGGGGGGCCACAAAAGCTGGCCCCCCCACTCTGTGCCTACAAGCCCCCATAGCTGGTCCCGGGCTGGTTACTGTGGGTAAGGGGGACCCCACGTCAATTTTTTTTTTGATTTTTAAGGGTTTTTAACCCTTAAAAATCAAAAAAAAAATGGGGTCCACCCCCCCCTGGGAGGGGGGACCCTATGTCATTTTTTTTTTTTGATTAACCCTTTGTGTTCTGTCATCCAGCAGCTATAAAAGGCTTCTAGCAAGTGAGCAGAAGCCAGTGATCGCCGAGGGACAGAGTGCTCCAGGATGGATGGGAGGTGAGTACAGTGTAAAAAAAAAAAAAAAAAAATTAATAAAATATTTTTTCTCTTTTGTGTGTCTGTGTCATTTTTTACTTTTAACCTCTTGTGAACTGGTAAGGGGTCCATGACCCCTATACCAGTTCACAAGGCTGGGGGGATGGCAAGCCACCTGCGCTAGCGGGTGGCTTGCCATTAACCCCCGGCACCCCCATTACCTGCCTCCCCAAAGGCCAGGGGGGGGCAGAAGAGCCCGGGCCCACATGGGCTATGTGGGCTCGTAGGCTGCAGGGTGGGGGGGCCACAAAAGCTGGCCCCCCCACTCTGTGCCTACAAGCCCCCATAGCTGGTCCCGGGCTGGTTACTGTGGGTAAGGGGGACCCCACGTCAATTTTTTTTTTGATTTTTAAGGGTTTTTAACCCTTAAAAATCAAAAAAAAAAATGGGGTCCGCCCCCCCTGGGAGGGGGGACCCTATGTCATTTTTTTTTTTTATTAACTCTTTGTGTTCTGTCATCCAGCAGCTATAAAAGGCTTCTAGCAAGTGAGCAGAAGCCAGTGATCGCCGAGGGACAGAGTGCTCCAGGATGGATGGGAGGTGAGTACAGTGTAAAAAAAAAATAAAAATTAATAAAATATTTTTTCTCTTTTGTGTGTCTGTGTGATTATTTACTTTTAACCCCTTGTGAACTGGTAAGGGGTCCATGACCACTATACCAGTTCACAAGGCTGGGGGGATGGCAAGCCACCTGCGCTAGCGGGTGGCTTGCCATTAACCCCCGGCACCCCCATTACCTGCCTCCCCAAAGGCCAGGGGGGGGCAGAAGAGCCCGGGCCCACATGGGCTATGTGGGCTCGTAGGCTGCAGGGTGGGGGGGCCACAAAAGCTGGCCCCCCCACTCTGTGCCTACAAGCCCCCATAGCTGGTCCCGGGCTGGTTACTGTGGGTAAGGGGGACCCCACGTCATTTTTTTTTTTTATTTTTAAGGGTTTTTAACCCTTAAAAATCAAAAAAAAAAATGGGGTCTCCCTCCCCTGGGAGGGGGGACCCTATGTCATTTTTTTTCTCGATTTAACCCTTTGTAGTGTGGATGGTTTTTGTGTTTTTTTTTGTGAATGTTATAAAATACTTGTTTCAGTTAGGGGGGGTCTCCTGGGCAGGAACGGGGGGCTACCGATAAATATGTGGTACCGTTCTAATCGGTAGAAATGGGGCTTTCACATGCAATATGATTTTCCTTAATAAAATACATTTTTTATTTAAAATAAAGGAGTCAATTTTCTAAAAAAAAAATTTTATTTATTTATTTTTTTTTTCACTTAATAATATTGTAAAAAAAAAAAAAAAAATTACAAACAAGACATTTCATGTTAAAGTCTAAACTCTGCTGCAAAAAAAAAAATATATAATTTTTCTGAAAGTTCCAGCAAAAATGGCGCAAAACATGTCGCAAAACATGACGCAAAATGGGGAAAAATGGCCTGTCAACAGAGGGTGACAAAATCTCAAGTAGGCTGGCAATTAAAAGGGTTAATAGTACCTATGCATGTTGGGTATTGTTCTGTTCGGGGGACCTTGCGCTTTCAGACTTAGCTTGTTTTTTCTGGTTTGCATATTTATATTTTAGGAAAAGGTGTTTTTTATTCAGCTTTTTTATAAATTTTTTAGGGAAACCCTGCGCAACCAAAGAATTCTTTGAGGGATTAATTCCAGAAAGATGAGCCCACTACAGCAAGCTGGGTACCCTTAGAAAGCTTAACGTGTGTACTTTCAGGGAATATATGGTTTATGGGGGATATTCCAAATGTAAAGGGTTGTTTTGGTTGAAAAATCGCAAGGTGCGCACTTTGTCTGCAGAGCTGAAATTTTCAAGTAAAATTACCGTTACGCACATGCTTTACTTTGGGGTGTTTGGCAACTCTTCCCTTGACAGAACCTATGCATGTTGGGTATCGTTCTGTTCGGGAGATGTTGCTTTTTCAGATTAAACTTGATTTTTCTTGTTTGTATATAGTTTTTTTAGGAAAATGTGGCTTTGATTCTGCTTTTTTATCCTTTTTTTAGGGAAACTCTTTGCAACCAAAGATTACGTTGAGGGATTACTTCCAGAAAACTATGGCCACATCCACAAGCCTGGTACGCCTAGAAAGCCTGAGGTGTGTACTTCCAGAGAATATATAGTTTGTTGGGGGTATTTTAAATGTAAAGGGTTGTTTTTCTGGAAAAACCGCAAGGTGCGCATATTGCATAGCATAGTTGTATTTTATCTGAAAATCTCCTAAAGCGCTGTTTCAGTTTGGGGGAGTCTCCTGGGCAGGAAAGGGTGTCTACCTATACATATGTGGTACCGCTGTAACCGGGAGAAATTGGGATTTCACACGCAATAAGATTTTATTGACAAACTTACATTTTTTATTCCAAAAAAAACTACAATATGTAAAAATTTTTTTTTTTTTTTTTTTTTTGCACATATTTCACCCAAAAATATTAAGAATACACCTAACAAATGACAAACAAGACATTTCATGTTAAAGCCCAGACTCTGCTGAAAAAAACAATATATCATTTTCCTGGGAAATCCCTGGAAATCCCCTCAAAAATCACAGTTGAACAAGGGGAGCGCAAAATAGTGCAAAATGGTCTGGCAACAAAGGGTGACAAAATCTCAAGGTAGGCTGGCGGTTAAAGGGTTAAAGCTCACCCTAACCACTTAGCGCTATCCTGCATCTTCCCTTTTGATCCCTTAAAGCTCAGCCTAACCACTTAGCGCTATCCTGCATCTTCCCTTTTGATCCCTTAAAGCTCACCCTAACCACTTAGCGCTATCCTGCATCTTCCCTTTTGATCCCTTAAAGCTCAGCCTAACCACAATGTAATAAATTGGGCCAGCAGAACAGGCCCAGGACCCAGGACTTTACTCCTCTTCATCTTCTTCTGTTGTCCCCAACGAGTCAACCATCACCTTCATATCAGCCACCAACGCAAGGACCCTCCGATTCATTTCCAAAATTTGTTGCCGTGTGGTCCCTGTAACAAATGGAGAAAAAAATCATTATTTTCATACCAATACATGTTTGCCACCTGTGGATTGAATGTTTTTAAGTTACACAAATAAATAAAGGCTACATGTGTAATTCTGGCAAGTCATTAAGCTAAGGAAGTGGCCACAAGTCGGTCTGGCAGGTCATTAAGCTAAGGAAGTGGCCACAGGTCAGTCTGGCAAGTCATTAAGCTAAGGAAGTGGCCACAGGTCAGTCTGGCAAGTCATTAAGCTAAGGAAGTGGCCACAGGTCACTCTTATATTGCCATTGGCTAGGGCTTCATGTATCTGTTTGTTGATGTCAAGAACCACATAAATGCTAATAATGCCCTGACTACTTACTTGGTTGGTGGCCGAGAGATGGCTCGTTGGGGACAACACGATGAGGTCCTGGGTCCTGGCTCTGCTGTGAAGAAGTGCCTGTAGAAACATGGGAAATATGTTCATTTTTATGGTCAAATTCCTCAGTAAGAAAATGTCTATTGGCAAGTCTGGTTCACATCACTCACCTTCTCCAGCTTCTGCTTGTAGCACATCTGCTGCCTCTTCCACTTCCTCACCCGCTCCAGAAGCATCTAGACAAACAGATGAAAGGAATCAGTTGGGTAAGAGATAGCATGTATATGTGTGTGCGTAGACATGAAGAGTGACATACCAGAGCCTCCCGCATGCGTGGCAGGGTACGACTGCCTGCCCACGCTGTGCCGCCCCTCCTCTGTTGTAAGGTCCAGGGGCTGGTCTGAGGACCCCACAGAGGAGGGGTAGGCCTGTCGCCCTGGAGATCCACCACCTTTACTCCCAGCTGCAGAATCATGCAGCACTGGTTGGCCTGTGCACCTCCGGGTGCGGCGAATGCGGTAATCCATTTCCAACACTACCAAAGAAAAGGCATTATAAATAAAAGGCCTACCTTCTGTCGTAGTTACATCTTGCATGCAATCGCTATGTACTTACTTGGGAAATGGATACCGAAAAACCTCCGCACCCGGGGCATGTGCAGTCGTTTCAGGTCCGACCAATGCTGCATGATCTGTGTGTGGGTGAAGGTGGTGTCGGTCTGTTGTTGGATCTCCGTGATGATCTCCAGGTGGCGTTGGGCAGGTAGTCGTACCTGCGCTCCAGCATGGTCTACAAAACACAAATCAAACATAGCAAGAAATTATACATGCCTATAAAGAATTGCAAACTATAAATTTTTGGGGTCAATCACATTAAAACATATCCACACACACTTCTAGGCTAAGTTAACTTGCAAATCTGGCTGCACTGTTGTTTGGCACGTGTGTGGCGTGCGTTTGGGTGTGCATGTATTTTACAGAAATTTGGATCAAATCTCTTACTTTGTGCGCATCCTTAACACGGCATTTAGATGTCACTTGAAAGGCCTACAAATACACTTACGAGCATGATGATCTCTTCTTGTTGGCGGGTGAAGATAGTGGGCGCCATCTTTCTTCTTGTCAGAAGATAAGTAATGCCCCAGTGGTTTCCAGGTTCCGCACGTCCGTGCGAACGGCCGGATGTGCGCGTACGCGAACGCGTAGGCATCACACCTTAGTTAAAGGTCCATGCACATACATCTCATTCTCTTTGAGAGTCCAGGCAAAATGCCAGCAAAAAAACAAGCCACGCAGAAGAAGGCTACCAAGCGGGCTGAGCATGGCGAGGGCCCAAAAACAAGGTCGCAAGAGGCCAAAGCGAGGCTAAGGCCTACCACAAAGGCTGCAGCAAAAAAGGAGGTGGCAGCAGGCCAACCAAAGAGAAAGGCACCAAAGGCTACACCAGCTCATGCCCTCCAAACGGGTAAGAGGGGTCGAAGCCCCACCCCACCCTGCCCCACATCCCCCCCACCCTGCCCCACATACCCCCCCACGTGGCACCAAGGCACTTGCCAAAGGGACCAAACAAAGGCCCAGAAGCCGCAGCAGGGCCCGAAGCCGCAGCAGGGCCAGAAGCCGCAGCAGGGCCCCAAGCCACAGCAGGGCCCCAAGCCGCAGCAGGGCCCCAAGCCACAGCAGGGCCCCAAGCCGCAGCAGGGCCAGAAGACGCAGCAGGGCCAGAAGGCCAACAGCCCAAAGCAGCCACAGCAGGCCCAGAAGCCCGAAAAGGCAGCCAAGGCCAAGGTCCCCCTCCCCACCCGCACGTGGCTACCAAACCACCAGCTATGGCTCACCCCAGCCAACTACCTCAAAGGACCCACAGAGCCACAGGGCCACAAGCAGCAGCTCCAGATCCTCCAGACCCTCTCTTCCTCGCCCACATTCACCTCCGGCACAGGTTGTCATGCATTCCCCCTATGCCACATCAACACCTGCAACTTCAGTGGCCACCCAGCCACGAACACCCAGTCCCTTTCCCAGTCCAGTATGATCCACAGCCAGCCTCCAGTCCTTGAGGTCTCCCCCATACCCCCAGGCCAGAATGTCACCCCATTTGCCACCAAACACTGAGGAGCCACAACCACCCCAAACAGGTCGCACATTGCGCAGAGGCCACTTGAGTGACCGTTTTGGGGAGTCCCAAACTCTGGCATTGGCTAGTGGGCTAACGTTATATTATGATGACCTATATGGGAGCAAATCCAAAACTACTAGCAAACAGTGCAAATCTGACATTTTGGCAGAACTGACCAGACAAGTCAATGCAGCGGGGACGAACTCAAAGATGTGGAACAGATTCAGCGGAAGATATCGGACCTGAAATATGCAGTACGGAAGAAACAGAATAAAAGGCGGCAGTACAGGTACATAGCTTATTTGTTGGTTTTTAGTCTTCTTGTCTATCCATCAGTGCGGTTAATTATGATTACTATGTTTTTTAGCTTTCAAACTGGCAGAGGATTCCCCACTAAATTAAAATGTACCCAGGCTGAGGAGATGGTGTTGGACCTGCTACATCCTGTTGCGTTAGAGGGACACTCGGCATAGCAGGACACGGACAACCCGCCAATTCCAGCAGGTTAGCAATGTGTGAATGACCAAAAAAATGTGGCTAAACTTAGAAATAGGCAGCAAGGCATAGCTAAACACATGGCTCTAGGGTGTGGCAGCAAGGCATAGCTAAACACATGGCTCTAGGGTGTGGCAGCAAGGCATAGCTAAACACATGGCTCTAGGGTGTGGCAGCAAGGCATAGCTAAACACATGGCTCTAGGGTGTGGCAGCAAGGCATAGCTAAACACATGGCTCTAGGGTGTGGCAGCAAGGCATAGCTAAACACATGGCTCTAGGGTGTGGCAGCAAGGCATAGCTAAACACATGGCTCTAGGGTGTGGCTTTTAGTGGAGTGCTCACTTTGACCAGGGTATGTCATGTGTGTCGACAGGTAATGTGCAAATTAGCACGAACATACATGACGTTTAACAAAATTTATGAAGAGTATGAAACTATGGAGCTTAGAAAATGAATGCGTGCTATGTATTAATTGACAATCACACGCCACACTAACATCTTTTGCTGTTGGGCAATTTGCTAAGAGCTGGGTTGGGGGCCCAACGGATTAAGATGGTGTGATTGAAATGTTTTAAGAGATACAATGTTCCCCACCAGAATCATATTGTAACTGCTATTTGCCACCTTAGTGTGTTAACTTCATGGCCTATAAGGGATGTGGAAGGGATGTTTTTAGGCACGTCACCAATGTGTCTATTCTGGTTTAACAATCCCTGCACTAATCTAATGGCACTCATAGATAAGGCCAAGTGGCAATGTTGTGGTAGTGGCCATTCCTGCTTGGGCACTTTTATTTTGTTAGCATATGTGTTATTAACCATCAACAATGCATTGTTGTGTGTTTTCATTGCTCTTTTTCTTCTAATGCAGCCCAGCCTCATCCCTCAGCTAGTGGGGACTCCTCTGCCATCTTCTTCCGTGCTGCCTCGGACCCAGGATCCGATATCTACGGTAAGTGTTTTTGGATGCTGTTGCGTATGCATTTGGCTTGCCATGTTTTTATTGTCTGATTTACATATGTATTCCCCACACTGAACCTTTTTTTTTTTTTTTACATGTCCCCAACAGAGCCACACACTGATGGAGGTAATCCAGGAGCTGGAGGAGGATGGAAGCTTCCTGGGAGCTTATGAAGATCTCCCCCTGGGCCAGAATCTGCAACTGTCCCAAAATGTTTCTCCGCCAAATCCTCAGCAGCAGAGGGAAGCTAGCTGCATGCTGCCTGCACATCGTGGGCAGCATGCAGAGACTGACCCTCCATTCCCCAGTTTCAGATCTGCTGTTGAGGATTTGGCCAGCATACCTGTGGCTGTTAGGGGTCCTAGAGCAACATCATCTGCACACCCCACAACCCGGGGAATTGGGAGGCGTACTCAGCAATGTCGCCCAGTTTCCCAGGGGAGGGGCGTGCAGATGATGGAGGCAGCATGGCACCATGAGAGATGGCTTTTTCGTTGCCAAAATCAACTAAATCAAGAACATATTCGGGGCTAATTAGATTCCCTCAATAATACCTTAAGTGCCATGCTGACTGAATTTCGGACCTATAACAGCCACATGGCCAACTTGACCTCAGAAATCAGGTCCAGCATGGCAGAAATGCAAAGTAACCAAAGAAACATTTTGGAACAGTTGCAGATTCTGAATGCAACACAGGCCCAGGTTAGGGCCCACCCCCAAGGGCCCCAACCTGGGTTCTATGGGCATCCCCCATATTAATGTGTTTTTGGCATGAATCTGTTCTACATTTTTGATCGACATCCCCACTGGATTGACTTGTCTGGTGAGGCCTACAAATCTTGCATTTTGCGCTGCAATTGCTAGTATGTTTAGGATTGGCCCCCATATAGCTCATTCAAGGCCTGAGTTAGCCCACTAGCCAATGTCAGAGGACAAGCCTCACTGAAGCTGCCACTTAAGCTGTTGCGCTGCAGGCTTGGGCATAATTAAGTTGGTGGCAACATTTGTGGTGGCTCCTCATGTTTGGAGCCATGATTGGGTGACATTCTGGCCTGGCAAACTAAGACCTTGGACCCTGACTGTGATTGAACTGTACTTGGATTGGGACTGGGTGTTCTGGTTTGGGTGGGCCACTGAGTAACAGGCTTAGATGTGGCATAGGTATGTCTGCTTTCAACCTGTGCCTGTGTCAAATGTGGGCAAGCAGGAGAGGGCTTATTTGTGTGCATTTTGCTGTTATGGCGCATGTTTGGAAATTAATTTCATGTCCATGTCTGCCCCCGAAGTATGTGAGTGGCCCTCACCTACCATTATGATGTTATAAAAGGAACCTTTTAAAAATTAGTAAAAATTTTTGTTGCCCAAGTTAATGTCTGTGGTTTTTTTATTTAGAAATATGAGTTCAAGTAGGCACCAAAACAAACACTAACAAATATTTCAAAATAAGTCCACAGACATTGTTGTTGATTTTTGCAAATAATTCATTATTGTTTTGGTCATAATGAAACGTAACAAAACAATCACACCAAACAAAGTCCAAAGAAACAAAAACAAAGCAAAACCAAAGTTAACAAAAATGGGTTTCAATTAAATTTGCACGGATGGCTTGGCCAGACGCACTGTGCTGCCCAACATAGGCGTCGTCTGGCTCATTGGCGGGTGGAGAGGGTGGCAAATCGACATAGCGGGGGACCCGCTGCAAGATAGCAAAATTATGCAGCGCTGCACAGGCCATAATTATATCGATGACCTTTTTGGGGTCATACTGAAGGGAGCCCCCAGTGTGGTCCAAGCACCGAAATCGGGTCTTCAAGAGTCCAAAGGCCCTCTCCACCACTGCCCTGGTTTTTCTGTGCACCCGATTATAGGCCTCTTGTGCTGGAGTCTGTGGGCGGAGGACAGGAGTCATCAGCCACGGGAGGAGTGGATACCCCGAATCTCCTTGAAAAATTTAAGGGAAACAAATACTACCATTAATGCATACATTGCAGCGCAAAATTCCAAAAAAAAACATGATTACATGAAGGTAGGTGACATTGTCACACAAACATGAGCATACATATTGCACAGACAAAAGCAAGAAATAAACATATGTGATAGATGGGGGACCAAAGTTGGTAAATAATACTGTGGATGCTGGCCAATCAGGCAGACTGTTACCAGCTATTGTTTCCTGTCTGTGCTGCAGAACAATGTAGTATGGGTTAACTTTACATGACCTATTTTCTGTTTTGTCTTAGTCCAAAACAGGTGTAAGGCGGCCCCTGCACTTTATCCCGCTCACCTCTACTCAGTAAGTGTAATGCATGTAAGCAAAGATGGCGCAGACCCTCTGCTAAAGTCACTAACAGATTGAGCGAAAAGTGTTGGGAAGACTGTTTCAGACTTTTGCTCTCATGACACTTTGTAGTTAAAACAATGCAGGACAAACAATTTTGCAGCCAATGTAGGTGGGATAATGTAATGGGTCCAGTCGGGTTTCACATGTTCCCAAGGTGATGACCAAGGCATCGTTTAGGAAAGGTGACTCAAACCAAAATCCAAGCCAGACATATAAAATCTAAATATGTAATTGGACTTACCAAGGAGCCATGCACCCGCAAATTCCCCTGACGCAAACCGCCAGAATAATCCTGATCTGCGAAGGATGTAGGCGTCACGGGCTGAGCCAGGGTAGCCTGCCAGGAAGCTAAGAAAGTGCATGTCCTGGGCCACCACTGCTTGCACATTCAGTGAGTGGCCCATTTTTCTGTTTCTGTGTAAAACAAACAAAAATATATCTTAATGAATGCTTTGAAAAATAATCAAACGCTCACTTCTAACACCCTAAGTCAAACGTTAACATCAAGACAACTAACACTAAACAACTACCTTAAATTTAAGTGCCCACCAAAAGGAGATGTATGTTAGAGCCTTTACAAGGTTGAGTTACTTGTTCAATTTGAAGTACACTTTCAAATGTTTGACTTTGACCAAACTTTCTGTTTTAATAATGGAAAAATAAGGCCCATTGTTTCACATACACTCTTTGCAAGGAGGGAGCATTAGCAAGGAGGGACTGATTCCAATTAGGGAATATGTAAAAGGAGAGACTAGGAACATAGAGGGCATAATTAAAAGGAGGGACTATTAACGTTGAGGGCTAAATTACAAGGAGGGACTATTCACAATGATGTTTTATTTACAAGGAGGGACTATTAACAAGGATGCTATAATTACAAGGAGGGTCTATTAACAAGGATGCTATAATTACAAGGAGGGTCTATTAACAACGATACTATAATTACAAGGAGGGAATATTCACAATGATGTTTTTTTTTAAAGGAGGGACTATTCACAAGGATGCTATTATTAAAAGGAGGGACTATTAACGTTGAGGGCTAAATTACAAGGAGGGACTATTCACAATGATGTTTTATTTACAAGGAGGGACTATTCACAATGATGTTTTTTAAAAAGGAGGGACTATTCACAAGGATGCTGTTATTAAAAGCAGGGACTATTAACGTTGAGGGCTAAATTACAAGGAGGGACTATTCACAATGATGTTTTATTTACAAGGAGTGACTATTCACAATGATGGTTTTTAAAAAAGGAGGGACTATTCACAAGGATGCTATTATTAAAAGGAGGGACTATTCACAATGAGGGATTTTTAACAAGGAGGGACAAAAACAAATAATGTTATTGACCAAAGGAGGGACACCAAAAAATTTAGATACAATGGAAGAATAAACTTGCCTGTATATGTACTCGTCGCAAGCAGGAGGGACAAGGGCAACGTGGGTGCAGTCAATGGCACCCATGACGTTGGGCATGTCGGTGATATTATAAAATGCCAGCTTAATCGCGTTTCTGGTTAACATATCCTCAGGAAAACAAATATATTTCTGAGTTAGGGTAGCCATGCCTTCCAAAAACTTGGATAGCGCGCGGCTCAGCGTAGGCTGTGAGATCCCCACGGAGAGGGCACCCAGCCTCTGGAATTAGCCGTTCGCCAAAAATTGCAGGCAGCCAAGCATTTTGCTCATACCTGAAATTGCTTGCCCCTTCCTTGTGGTGCGGGCTAACCATGGCCGCAGCTCACTATACAATTTATGGAGGGAAGCGCGATTAAGCCTGGTCAGCTTGAAGAGCTCAACGTCATGCATGCCATTGATGTCCATGCGTCGCCGCCGGTGCAGTCTGACCTCTGACCTCCGGACGATCTCAATGCCAAGGAGCTGCAGATCTTCATGCTCCTCAAATGCAGTAGACTCGTCCATGCCTGCTAGTTCCGACGTCAAAATGGTCCCGTAAGTGGATCGACAATGAAACGGATTTATTGGGTGTTGGCCCCTCGGCAATCAGCTCTCTGAATTAATCGCCAGCCCATTGCAATAACGTAAACTTTCTGAACGGTCGAAACATTTCAGATTTTGTGGAAAAAACCTCCCAAATTAACGAAAATCTTCCGATTTGCTTTGGATCATCGAAAGAGCATATACCCATTTTCCCGAACATTCGTACGAATGAAAAATGGACGAAAAAAAGCAAAAAAAATGACAAACACCCACCAAAACTTTCACAGACAGCTACGGAAGTCCGGACGAATGTGTCTCTGAATCAAGGCTTTTCCCCTCTGCCACAATACGAGTGAATAAAACCCTGTCGGAATCCTTCTCAATCAGCAATGGAACATGACAGGGGTGCCCCTATCACCACTGACATTCATACTAACCCTTGAACCTTTACTATGTACATTAATGGCAAATGTTGATATTACGTGGGTCTCTTCCTATTCTGGTCACCATAAAGTTGCTGCATATGCTGACAGCTTAATCTTTTGCTTTACATGTCCCAAAATTTCAATACCTAACTTGATGGCTGAGCTCAACTTGTTTCATAACCTAGCTAATTATAAAATTAACTTTCAGAAATCAGAGGCCCTGAATATAAACATACTGTGAGGAACTTACCTGTCTCAGGGGACCTGTGGCAAGCTACTCCTGGCCAGCGCGGCATCCCTCGGCTATCTGGAACAGGGCGCACTGCTCCCAGAAGCCGGAGAGCATGGCGAGTCACCCTGCCTGTCTCCCTTGCACCCCTGCTGTAGTAGTAGTAATAGCATCTTATACAAGCCGCTTTGACACAGCAGCTTGTAAAAGATGCTGCTCTGTCCAGTAGTGAAACACAATCACCTACACCTCAGTGTCTCAGGGGCTGGACAGCCTTACTGGTCAGGGAAGTCCAGCCCTTGGAATCAGTTCTCCAATCATTTCCAGGTTCAGAGTTGCAACAATCATTTATTCCATTTCCCTCAGTGTTCCCATTGGTCAGCCATCATCTAAATAGAGTTTAGCCTTGACCCTATTGCCCGCTATAGCTAGTGTTGCTCATGGTGTGACTTTATCTGTGCTGTACTTGAAATTGATCCGGCTTTGTCTGACCATCCAAGCTTGCTGCTTGAACCAACCCTTTTGACTGCCTGACCTTGATCTTCATCTGATCCCTTTGGATAGCATGTTACCTCTGACCACCCAGCTTTACCATTGGCTAGTGTCTGATTACTCTTCTGCCTCATCCTTGTGAGTAGACGCACTTTCGGACTGATTTCCTGTGTACGACCTTGGCCATAGTATATGCTTGTGTTTCTTCTATCTTCACCGTAAGCTGGAATCCTTTTAACCCTTTAATGCGCCTTTTAACCCTTCTAGTGCCAGCTACGTGAGCCTCACGTAGCCACCTCTCCTACCATTAAGTGCCAGCTACGTGAGACTCACGTAGCTGACTTTAAACCCCCAGACTGACTCCTCGTTAGATTAGGCCAGGTCTTCTCTTCACCTGGGGGGCATCCAATCCCCTCCCAAGGTTCTTCTCTCTTCAGCAGAGTGCCCAAAATAGCGCCCCCCGCTTCGGCCGCTGGCATAATAAAATGTAAAAGAAAAAAAAGACATTTACTCACCTGCAGCCGCGATCCCTCCCGCAGGGTCTCCTCTTCACCGGGGGGTCCTCCGATCACCCCTCTGGGTACTTCCGTGGTGAGGAGAGGGCGAGAAATCACCCTCTTCCTCATTTCCTGGTTCACGGCTGATAGCCCCGCCCCTTGGGGGCAGGGCCGGGTGACGTCATTGGTGACCCGGCACCTGTCACCCGCAGCCAGTGACCCAAGAAGCTCAGTCGCTGTTGGAGATTGGAGAAGGAAGGTTGGATGGGGGAGAGATGGTTCTGATCTCTCGCCCCCCCACCGGCCCTCCTCCTTAAGGGTTTTTAACCCTTAAAATTCCCCCCAAAATGCCCCCCCAGGAGGGGGGACCCTATGTCATTTTTTTGCAAATTAACCCCTTATGCTCTGACTCCCAGCAGCTATAAAAAGCTTCCAGCAGCAGGAGAGCAGAAGCCAGATTGATCAGCGTGGGACACAGTGCCCAGGAATGGATGAGAGGTAAGTATTAAAAAAAAAAAGAGAATAAAATTTTTCTTCTTGTCTGTGTGTTTTTTTACACTTAACCCTTTGTGAACTGGTCAGGGATCCATGATAGGCACCTGTGGCTAGCTCTAAAACAGTGAGACTTGGGTCCCATGGCTGAAGTTCACCCTTACAGCAGACTTACAGTTTCATATTTGGCAGCTGACTCCTCCACCCCCCCTTTTAATATCTCCCTCCCTCCTTACCCCATATCCACCTATATCTTGTTGCAGTTTATCATGTTTTTTTTTTACTCCCTTTAATTTTCTTTCCAATACTTCATGTTATATAGCTCAGGTCACACATGACTATCGCTATTACCACAAAACCCATACCTGGGTAAATAGGCAAGTGTCTCTTGTTGTATCTAAGTGTGGGACTCATCTGCCAGCTGTGCTCTGTAAAAACTGGTCTAGGTTCCTCTTCCTTTAATGATTTTATTTAAACGTATATAGTATTGCCATATATTTCTTCTCCACTGTTGTAAAGTACCTTTATAAAATGTTCATAAAATAAAGAAAATATATATATATATATATAAAATATATATATATATATATATATATATATATATATATATATATATATATAGAGAGAGAGAGAGAACATTTCTGCACCTGGCCATGATACATATTCAATGTCATAATTTATTTATACTACACTGTTTGGTGATTTATAGAGGCTCACCAATATTTACTGAATCCCAGTAAATTGAGGTAGAAGAGGTATTCCAGTCCGGGAACAGCAACTATCAGAGCTGTAATTAATTACATATGACTGGGTCTTATTGCAGCATAATAGGAATTATCCAAATGATTTTGGGAGCTAATAAAGAGGCAGTACTTTTAGCAAACGCTTCTTTTACTCAAAACATAATAAAATAAAGCAAAACGTCTTCTAATTTAAAGCAACATTTAAACGCTCCCCCTAACCTTTGATGGGGCATTTCTATAGGTGAGGTGCAAATAATTTATTAGGATGGAGTTTGTTTGAATTCCCAATATGCGATGGCTATTTCCAAAAAAGTGAAACAAAAAATCAAGCCCATTGCCACATTAGAGGTACAAAGGATTTGTAAATAGATGAAATCCATTTTTCTACTAAGACAAGCTTTCACTGTCTGAGTCTCTCAAGAGGCTTACCACGTAATTTGAATGATGAGTAGGAGGAGGTGCTTCCCAACACAGCAACAATCAGCTGTGGGGAACCAAAGGTGAGTACTCTTTTTGTATTATTTGGTTCCACAGGGAGGGGCTTATACCGACGTGTGAGCTGATGAGCTGACATCAGCTCACACACCAGTAAAAAAGTCCTTCCCTGTGGCAGGGAGCAATATGCCATGAGCCCAGCATAGAGTAGAGGATCTGGGTCCTCTGTCCTGCTGAAGACACCACAGCCCGAGGACAAGGATATCACCCAATGCAGGAATGTAGATTAAGGTCGTTTTATTTTTTTTATTTTTTTAAATAATTTGTTAAAGTCGGATTCTGACAAACCCGAATTTCTTGAGGACATTCAGCAAATCACCCGAATCTAACTTACAAAAAGTTCACTGATCTCTAGAAAGGACAAAGGAAAAGGAAATCCAGAAGAGGCAAAATACAACACAGACCAACAGAGGATAATTCAGAGTCAATCCTAGCAGAAAACCTAGCAATTAATTTATCCGACCATCCACTCACAGATATGGAGATACAGGTACTAAACAAAAATCTTGGTTTTATTCCCACACATAATAGTTTACCAATTGAAAATTATGAAACTGAAATTGATCTTCAACGTTTCTATAGGACAATAGGCTCGTTTCAGAGACACATTCGTCTGGACTTCCGTAGCTGTCTGTGAAAGTTTTAGTGGGTGTTTGTCATTTTTATTGCTTTTTTTCGTTCCTTTTTCATTCGTACGAACGTTCGGGAAAATGTGTATATGCGCTTTCGATGAACGGAAGCAAATTGGATCATTTCCGTTAGTTCGGATCATTTTCCAAACAAAATCTGATATTTTTCATTCGCTCAGATAACTTACGTTGTTGGGATGGGCTTACGTCTGATTCAGAGAGCTGATTTCCGACGGACCACCACCCTATAAATCCGTTTCATTTCCGATCCACTTACGGGACCTTTGAGGGCTCGGATTGCTATGGTTGAACATGTTTTGCGGCTATGTGGAGGAGTCTGCGTGCCTTTAGCACCAAGGCATTGCATGTATCAGCATGGCCATAAATTGTATAGCAATGCATACCTGAATCAATACATTTCATGTATGCCTTATAGATGCATTTTAATGCTGACCTTAATTAGTCCTTAGCATGTAAACATTAATTTTCCCACACATCCATATAATTGCTATATTTTTTTAGACTTATGTCCTTTGTGAATTATATTTGGATTGTTGAACTTGAATCTTAATTTGTTGTAGGAGTTATTGTTTTAGTCGGTTACCTTTGCTTTGTGCAATTATTTTATATTTGGTTGCAGGAACCGCAAGATGTGCCACTCACACAACATACAAGCAGTGTTTGGTCCAGCTATGCGATTCCTCAGTGTTCTTGCAGGACATCCAGGGTTGTCCCATGATGCTTATATATTGCAAAGCTCCGGCTTATTTCATCAGTTTGAGTCAGGAGAATTATCTGGTGGATGGCTCCAGGGTAAGTTTGCTCACATTCCATCAATCCATTTTCACTGTATGGCAATGAATATAGTTGATGACTCATGTCTTAACCTATGGCTGTTTTTAGCCCTTGATGACATGTTAAACAGTATTGTAGCTTAGAATGTGTATTTTATGTTAGAATTTTAAATTCTTTCAGGGGATTCTGGATATCCACTCCTGCCCTTGCTCCTGATGCCCGTTCTTTGCCTGCAGAATGCGGGCCAGGGGTTCTCTAATCGGGCACTATGCAAAACCCGGGCCGTGGTGGCGAGGGCCCTCTGGCTTTCGGAGTCCAGATTTAGGTGTTTGGACCATACGGGGGGGGGGGGGGAGCACTGTAGTATGACCCTAACAAGGTTATACCAATATTTTAATTTACGTTTTTTAACAGGGACCACACGTGCCAGAGTGGCACAACTGAGTGTCAGGGTCCTTCAGTTGGTGGGCGAGATGCAGGAGCTGCGCAACTCGTTGGGGACCACAGATGAAGAATAATGTTATGTGGTCTACCATTGCTATGTATTTTGCTTTTTATAGTTGTAAAAATTTGAAATTTTCAAAATTTTTAAAAATGTTGTATTTTATGAAGGAATCAAAAAAAAAATGTTACAGTGTCATTTCATTTACAAAAAACATTAACACAAAACTAATGGGCCCAGAAATATTTAAAGATGAATATTCACATGACCGAGAAGTGATTTGGGTAAGTTTTAGGGGGCTAAAATGGAAGAAGAACCTAACCACGAAGTGGTTTGGGTGAGCTTTAAGGGTCCAAAAAGGAAGATGGAGGATAGTGCTAAGTGGTTTGGGTGAGCTTTAAGGGTCCAAAAGGGAAGATGGAGGATAGTGCTAAGTGATTTAGCTAAACATTGTAGTAGAAGTGAGGGTGGCAAATATATAGGCGAGCACTTTAATGAGTTAAGTTTGTAGTGCGCAGGCGCAAGATCATAAGGATTTCCGTCTGGACGAATATTTTTTAAAAACGAGAAACAGAATCTAAAAGTCAAGCTGGAAAATGACATACTCGTATTCGTAATCTGCCGTACGAACGGACGGAAACTTTACAGAAGGATTGCAATGCATGCATAGAATCGCTCGTACACTCATACGAGAGCGGAAACATTTAAAAAAAAAACAGATCGGCACTAAAACTGAAGTTTTTTTTTTGTCTCTCTGAATCGAGCCTACTTTGCCACCAACCCAACTATGGACATTAGACAACCCCTGGCAGATGAAGGGGTGTTCTGATTGGCTGAACAGCACCCCCCGCCCTATTTGCAGCCGTGGCAAGCCTGCGCCCTGACCAGGGCTCCAGGAGAAGGTGAGTGAAACTGGTGATCAGGTGGGTTTCACAGAGCAGGGCATCCTGATTCAGGATGCCCCAAAGAGTAGAAATCAGGTGGCACTGGAGTCTTTCGGATTCCGGAGTCTCCGATATTCCTCTTTAAATGTGTAGATGACTCTTTCTAAAACATTCTTATATCTTTTAGATGAACATCAGACTTTTTTTGATGTTCCTCTCTAAACATCCCCATGGCCTTTTGGATGCTGACGTTATCTAAAATGCAGAAATCTGGCAGAATTCCTGGCCTATTTCAACCCCCTCCCCCCTTAGCCGTTGCTTAGTGAAGGCTGCGACTTTAGCCGTACTCACCCTTTGGTGTCCCTCTTCAAATGTCCAGTGCCGCTTTTCAAATCCTGTGGGATTGTGGGATTTGTGCTGAGTGTTATTGCAGCCTATGCAGTGACACTGAGCATGCACGATATTTGAGGGGCGGTGCAGGGCATGACAGGATGGCAACCTATGGACCTAGGGATGCCAGAGCATGATGCCGCTGAACAGGTACATTTGAAATTGTCAAATGTTAAACGAAGGGCTGCAGGGCCGAGCAAAGCAGGTTTGGGGAAGTTTTTATTAACTACCCAATTTCTGCAACATTCCTCTCTAACTGCATCAGCAACAGTGTTAATTTCAGCATCATAGTTATAACCTATCTTTACCTGTAAATGCATGCACATTTTTACATACTTACCCCAACTGTTGTTGGCATTTTTAGGGAGCCACCCTCCTCTGCGGTGTCATCCCTTCTTCAGGGTCTGTATAGGGAAAGAACCTGAGTTAGATTTATGTGCATGTGTTGTTTGTGTAATACTTGTGTAGTGTTTGGCTTTACTGGGTTTAAACCCACCTGAGTCTTGTGCTGATTTTGTCTTGGGTGGCCCCATCGCCACATAACACACCAGCACTTAAAAAACTTTAATTGCGGCACAGCCTGTGTTTCTTTTGTTGTATTGGTCTATCAGAGTGGTCAGGAGCTGTGGGTGACTTCAAGCCCAACACACTCTCCTCTTCAGCGGGCTCCATGGCTGTTGGTGGGGAGGCTTGAGAGGAGGAAGAGGGCATTGGCAGTGTTTGGGACTGCTACCTTACACCCACAGCGTGTCTTCTGTGCCCCACTGGGCCCCCAGGTGGGCTTGATGCACATCAAAAACTCCCCAAGCTACAAAAAAACTAATACAATTTTTTTAAACATGCCACCCATAGCCCTGATAGCTCACCCACTCTGTTGTACATCCACTTACCTGGAAAATACTGGCTGTAGAATACCCACACTTTTGCTGTTTGAGGTCCGACCAGTGACACATTAATTGGGTGAAGGTGTAAGGCCTACCACACGGCTGCCACTTCCCCTGCCAACTTCCTCTTTTCATGTGTGTTGAGCTTGAAGTCGTACCTATGCTCCATGAAAGTCTACAAAAACAAACACATTTGCATTATTATCTTGTGTCCTTCTCTGTTTGGGTCACCTTTAGGTACACATGCATGCCTCTGCTCCTTTAAGTACTTTTCTGTGACAGTGAAAGCACCAAAGCCTGCTATACGCTAGTGTATGCCTATGACCCTAATCCAGCTCTCCCATTCCACAGTAGTGTAGGATTGCAAGCACAGACGCACTTAGGCCAAATGGCGTGCCTAACTCTCCACTCCACTACCACTGTCGGATAGTGCTTGCTAACGCCACTCAGGGCTCATGGCGCAGCCAGCTCTCCCATCCCACAATAGTGTTGGATTGCAAGCTCAGACACACTTAGACCAAGTGGCGCGCCTAACTCTCCGCTCCACTACTGCTGTCAAATACAAATGTAATACATAAATCACTTAGGCACCCCAGAGTTGCATACAAACATGCCAGAGAGGTACATGTGACAGTGACAGCACAGTACTGTTGGCCTTTAATGTTTGAGGACCAGGCCTCTGCCATTAGAGTGGCGCCATGTGCCTTCGCTCGTGTGCCGTGGCCACTCTGTCACCTGTTTTCACGTTGGTTGGAGTGTAATGCGGCACACATGTGTAAGTGAAGGGCATGAACGGGTGTGGGAGGAGTTATGCGTGGAGATTGCCTGACACAATGGAACCCAAGGTTGGTGGCCATGCCAAGAAAAAGTGGGACGACTTGAAGATGGTGGTTTGGCCCAAACTAAGCGCCAAACGGGCTGAAGGTGTAAGTGTTGATCAAACAGAGCCATGTTTGTGCCTGAAACATTGGCCAATCTTCTAGAGCCAAACTTTCCTTTGTTTAAATCTGGCGGGGGCCTCTCCAAGACTATGCAATTTACCCATGCTGAGGAGTGGGTGGCTGAGATGCTCCACCCTAACACCTACCAAGGGGTTCGGGCACCATGGACACTGATAGGCAGCACCCACCAACAAACATACAGCCCCAACTTTGAGGGCTTGCTTGGGACACACATGTTGGTCTGCAATACAAACCAAGGTGATTTGTCAATCTATAAATATAACACCTAACATGTGGTAGCAACATATTTCGGGGCCCCCACATTGATGTGGGTCCTAGTGGGAGGCCTTGTTGTGATTTTGAATGGGCATATATTCTGTAGAGAGTAAAATAACATTGCATTTACCTTGACTTTGCAGCATTCTCCCAGCCAGCAGCACCTTGCCCTTTAGACCCACCACCTGCGGCCACAGCTGCACCATCTGGCAAGCCTACCACCGAGCCACCAGCAATGGTCAGCCCACCCGACAACCAGCCACCCAGTCTAGACAGTGATGAGGTAAATGTGTGTGCTTAATTTGAAATGGCCAAGGGGTAGTGTGGAGGAGGAGGTTAACCTCCCTGGCGTTATGATTATGTCTGGAATTTTGTACCAAAAGCGTTACCATTTTTTTGTATGGAAATTTGGTGTTATGTATTGTAGGCTTGCAATTCTTAGTAATTACTTACTTAAACCTGACCATAGAAGACTCTAGTAGACCTGTCAGATGTGATAAAGTTCGAAACATAAAATCATGAATTATAATCTAATAAATAATATAATTTTATTCAATAATGTAATAAATAATGAAATTTGTCAAACAAAGAAAATTCAGTAAACATCCTGGGTGTGGTAAATTTTGAAACATGGGACTGCACATAGACCGACGTCACAATCAGGGCAATGGAACCTGGTTTCCATTCTGATTTTTTTTCCATTGCCATCTCGCTTTGAGCAGCAAACTACGCACATCCTTGTAGGTGCTGCCTTTTTTGCGGTTGGCAGGATGTAATCCATAAAGTGACGACCAGTCAGGCGTTCTGGGTTGACAACGTCAACAGCACGACATCCAGATCTGTTCACGGCCACTGATGGCGTTTGGTAGTTCACAAAAATCCGCTCCGCCACCTTCCAGATAAAGTCAGAATGAACAAGAGGCCTGTCACTCTTTCCTCTGTGCAGTGTATAGGCATTCCAGAGGCATTGTTCCAGGAGATGTCTGAAGATTTTTTTGTAATATTTTTTTTGTTGTTTCCGCATAGCCGGATAAAATGTCATCACCTGATCGGCTCTATCGACTCCTCCCATGGTGTTGTTGTAGTCAATCACAAGTTGTGGCTTCATGACATCTTTCCCACCTCTTGTGTGGACCATAACAGTGGAGGTGTTATGCACTGTGCTCATTAGGCACACGTCTTTTTTGTCACGCCAACGCATTGCCATCATCTTTCCTTTCTGCCAGGAAACCATTTCTCCTGTTTTCAGTTTTTTCTTGGCAAACATAGATGGCAGGTCACGTCGGTTGGCCCTAACGGTTCCATATCCATCAGTCTTGTGTTTTATCAGAAACTCGTACAGCTCAGGCGATGTGTAAAAGTTGTCCGTTGTCACACAATACCCCTGATTCAGCAATGGCTCAAGCAGTGTGAGGACTGATGACGTTGCCATCCCATAGCTGCTGTACCTGGGGTTGAATTGTGTTCCTTTACCAGTGTATATGACGAAATTCCATATATAGCCAGTGGCAGACTCGCAGAGCATATAGGATTTTATTCCAAACCGTGCTCTCTTGGATGAGATGTATTGGATCCAGCTGAGGCGTCCCTTGTAAGCCATCAGACTTTCATCAATACTGATGTCTCTATCTGGCACATAGGACTGCTGGAAATTTTTTATGATCATTTGGTATACTTCCCAGATCTTCTTGAGTTTTGGCGCTGGATGTGTGGCTTCGTCAAATTCCTCATTGTTGGTGAAGTGCAAACTCTTCATTATGAGGGAAAATCTGCACTCGGACATGATGGTGCCAAAAAATGGGGTTGCCAGCAATTTATTGGTAGTCCAGTATCATTTCTGCAGGGGTTTCCCCACCACCCCAGAAAGAAGTATTAGCCCCAGGAACTTCCAGATGTCCTCTTTAGTCACCGGTTCCCATTTTATGTTTCTGGAAAACTTGCTATGCAGAGTTGCGGATTGCTGCTCGTTGTAGCGATTTGTCTCCGTGACAATCTTTGCAATGATGTCATCTGTGAGAAATAATTTTAGGTACGCCAAAGGATCATTGTGCTCAACATCTACCTTCATCCCAGGTGATCCAGTAAACGGAAATCTTGGCGGCGGTACCTCATCCATACCGCAATCAATTGGGCACCAAGTGCGCACATCACTGAGGTCGGGTGCAGAATCGTCGCTGTCGCCACTTCTCTGGTCACTGTCAGATGACGAATCTTGCCACGAATCGCTATCGCTCATTTCTGCGAGGGGCTCTGTGTCGCTGCCGCTGTCACTTATCTGATCCAAAACCGCTTTGGAGATGCTAAAGTGACGCTTTGATGCCATGGTAAAAAATTTATTTTATGGGCAGAAAAAGGGCAGGCAGGGCAGTGTAGGATGATCAAAGGGCAAATATGAGGTGTTACAGTGTCAAATCTGAGGTGATACAGTGTAATCTCACAGGATTTCACTGTATCACTTGACTGTGTGTGTGTGTTTCACTTTTACAATTTTGAATCTGCCGCCCAGTTCCGCCCCCATGAGCCTCTGCGGCTCACAGAGACGGAACCAGGAAGTCAGAGGGACGCATCTGCCGGGGCTCTCAACGGCGATCACAGCGGGGACATCGCTGGATCGCAAGGAAAAGGTAAGGAGACTCCGCTGCTCCTCTGCCTAATCTACCCCGAGCGTGACTCGGGGTTATCGCTACTTGCAGCGAAAATTAACCCCGAGTCACGCTCGGGAACACCGCCAGGGAGGTTAATCTCCTGGAAAAAGTCTTAAAGTTAATGAGCTGGAGGAAGGGCAGTTTGTAAACTGGATGATCCAACATCATCTGTACGCCTCCAACAGATGCTGGCACCAGGGACACTGGGCATCACCACTACTCCCAGCATCAAGATCTTCCTTCTGCTAGCAGCAGCCCCACCAGCTCCTCTGAGCACCCAGGAGGAAATCAGTCCCAGCCTGCAGCCACCTGTCTCTGGTGAGGCGGTGCCAAATCACGGAGGCAAACTGGTGGGCCACACAAAGGCTGGACAGGCTGGAGGCCAACTAGATCACTGCACAAAGGCTGGGCAGGCTGGAAGCAAAGCAAACAGCCAACAGAGAAAGCTAGGCAACATCGCCCTAATGGGCCATGCTGGACTTTGGGATGTGGGGGACCCACACACTTTTTGAAAGCTGTACAGGCACATGTTTTATCACCAACTTTATGTTTACCTGCATCCAGAGTTATGCCGTAACCCAACAACTTTTGATCCTTAACATTTAGTTCTTTACAATAAATTACAAATAACCTGAACTTTGTTTGAATTTTTTCTTTCAATCACACCCAGAGATGTAGACTAGTTCTAAAATAATGGCAAAAAATAATTAAATATTATGATAAAGAGGAGTCCACCAAATGCTTACGAATGCTTTGGGCCTGGAATCCCTGGAGCAGAAGCAGGGGTTGTCCCCTCCACATATGCTGCCCCCCTCTCTCTCAAAGCAAAATTGTGGAGGGCAATGCAGGCCAAGATGATTTTGATGACCTTGTCCGGCTTATATGGGAGGGCCCACCAGTGTGGTCTGGATATCAAAATCTGGCCTTCAAGAGGCCGAAGGCATGATCCACTACTGCCCACTGGGCCCAATTATAAGAATCCTGGCCATCAGTCTGGGGCCTTAAAAAGGCTGTCAGGATCCAGGGAAGCAAGGGATAACCGGAATCCCCTAAAAGTAACTCAAAACAGAATATTAACATCCTCACAGGTAACACAACAGCAAGAAAGGTGAAACTAAATAGTACACATTTGGAGAGAGTTGGCAAATGTCAAATAAAGTTAAAAGTAAGGAAGGATGCTGGGACCAAGCATTTGTAACAGCGACAGGGAGAAGGGGGCATTAAAAGAGGGGCATGAACACAGTAGAAGTGAGGGAGGGCAGGGAGATAAATTGGCAAACACACATAACTTGGGCCAAAACCAAAAAGGTCGCACATATTAGACATGCAACAAACAATTGCTTAAACAATAACAGCAACAGACAGACATGAATCCAGGAGAGGCCCCGGAACACTGCCCCCTGTTAAAAAAAAAATGACATTTACTCACTGTGATAATAATAGGTGAAATGGCTACTACTATATAATGGCAACTATGATATAGCAAATTTAAGTGAAAAACATGTTTTTCAAAATTGAGTCTAAGATGTGTCTTCTGAAGATAAGGTTGAAAAACATGTTTACCAGAGATTTAAGTCAAAAACATGTTTTTCAAAATGTACAGCTATGACGTGGCATGGGGGGCTTATCAGTATAGCATATGGATTTGTGACATATGTTCCTTGCTTATCTTGCCTGGGAATTTGGCCAATTCTTGGGTGAGATAGGTATGGAAGATTAGATAAATTCTTATCAAGAAACAGGTTGCTTTCACCCCTTGGAGTTTGGCCAGCTTTTTGGGGTGACAGCGACATAAATATGAGGGGTATTCCACTGCAAATCAGGAGACTCGAGCCATTGACAAGGGACGCCTGTCATGGACAGTGATCTGTGGGGCTGTTAACCCACTGACCTCCCAAGCTCATCCTGATCTTGCTGTGCCGTATTGCATCGACCGTGGAGCTCCTCAGCGACTGGGACTCATGATTAACCATATGTATGCTGGGTAAGTAAGCCAAACATTCCATGGAATAGTTGTTGATTATGTTTAGATGTATCTGAAGGATATAGGATACAGTTTGAAATAGATGAGAGGTACCATTAAGCAGTGTTTATTAAAGCTATGATTAAGTGTTTTCATGTTCTGTGTTATTGTATAAGTGTTATGCTATTTACTGTATGTGCTTCAAGCTATCATTATATCTATTGTGAGCAATTGGGGCGAACGGCAGTGTCACGGACAACAGTTCTTCAGCAAAATATCTCTCACTTCAGAGGTTGCAGCCACAACGCAATAAATCAAAGTGGTTACTTCACCAATTCAATGCAAGTCCAGGGCTGGTTACTCCAGCAAGCTGCAATTCCAGGGTAAGTCAGGTCCACTTTGCAGGACATACAAGCCCTCAGCTGCTCATCCCCACAAGTCCAAGTTTAGGGGGCGCAGAAGCCTAAGTCCTTCGGCTTACATTCAGTTCTTTTGTTCACCACTTGTGCAATGCAGCCTGGGCTTCTTCCTTCAGGCTGGTCAACAGACAACTGACAGGCTCAGTGGCACCTTTTTATTCAGGCTTCCCCTGCAATCAGCCGGATCACATGTGCAAGGCCTGAGATCAGGGAACAAACCTGAAAAGGATTGGGGAAAGTGACCTGGGTCCTGAAAACCCGGCATGGATCAAGCCTGATACAGCCTAGCAGGGGAGAAATACACACCATTTATGACATTTCCATACACTTTACCACACTATGCTATTATTAAAGTTATATTTTACAACATTTTGAAGTTGTAGTGCTTCCTTCAGGGCGGGAATCCGAACAAGGGTCCTGGCTAGCGGGCCCTTTACCAATTGGGAACGTCATAACCTGTCCGGCAATTTCCGGTGCTGGTTTTGGCTGATCCAATTGGAAAAACATTTTCTTGGCCCAATGGAAAAGGGGAAACTAATTTCATTAGCGTGGAGCGGCTGGATTCTAATGAATGCATATTGTAATCTTCATGAAAATATGTACAGACATATGAACGGTTAATAGAATTGCAGAATGAAGTTTTACAGAAAAACTCACAAAGGGATGTGTGCCAGCGTCTCGCTGAGACCGCTGCGGTTAGAATGATTCAGCATAAAACTCGAAAGCCACACAAGAAAGTTAATAAGGAGAAAGTCCGTGCAGCAAAAATTAATGCAGGTGCTGATTGGGACCCAGATACCTGGGATGGAGATATATGGGATTCTGATGAGGGGGCCCCATACTGGGATACCGGCGATGGCAGGATGTGCTTGAGAAAGGGGATGGAGCCAGAGCCCAGGGGGTATTGATTCACACAATGGAAGATTTCACTCAGCAAGAAATTTCAGATCTTATAGAAAAGTTCAAACAGAGACCTGGGGAAAGTCTTATCACATGGATGGTAAGAATATATGATTTTGGAGCTGGAGGGATTCAGCTTGACGAGGTGGATGCCAAAAAGTTTGTCACTCTGTCTAATGATCCCCATATACAGGGTGCATTTAGAGAGTATAAGAATCAAAATGCAATGTTTACTATGCTTGCCATTGCTGCAACAGGCTGTGATAGGAAGTATCCCCGGTAGGGGGACTGGCTCTATAGTGACCGCCCCTGGCACACATTAAGGGAATGTATTCAGCGAATCAGGGAGGAGATCATGAAATCTGCCATATTCTCGATGCATGCTGATGAATTGTGCTTAATGCCATTTTCTCTCACTACACGCAATCGTATTATCCGTACTGCTCCCCCTGCCTATAAGGCAGTAATTATGACCCTGCTAGTTAACCAGGTAGGGAATACTACCACAGAAGTAGTAGAGGCAGTACGACAGCTGGGAGATTTGGGGGATTGGAGCCCAAATATGGAAATTGGAGGGGCTAATAGGGAAGGAAGAGCACAGAGGGAATGGAAAAACACCTCTCTCCCTATATCTCGTAAAGAAATGTTTACTGCATTGCTGCGAGATGGGGTTAGGGTAAATTAAATTGATGGAATAACTAATGAGGATATGTGGCGATTATATATAAAAAGAGGGTTGCATAAGCAAGGATCAACCCCCCAAGCACAGAACAGGAGAGTGGTTACTCAAACAGTACAGACCAGGGTGCTCACTCAAACCCTACACCCAAGAGTGCTCACTCAAACAGTGCAACCTAGTGCTCCTCCTCCATCGCCACAAATGAGGAAGGAGTCAATCTTCCAGAATCCCTTTGAGCAAAAAGACATGTCAGGGGTACAAACCTTGTCATCCCCTGAATATTTAGATCATTATAAAGATGTTAGGGAACTGTTACAGGATATTCAGTTAGGAATGGGAGAAAGGGATAAATCCCCAACTTTCCCCGATATCAGGGAAATGTTCCTTGATGTCAAGGAAAGTGAAGAATTACATTAAAGCCAACCCCCAGTAAATTTGATATGCACCCCCATGTTAATTTAATTATTCATTGGCATAATAAGCAAGAACAATGTGTTCAAGCATTGGTGGATAAAGGGGCGGAGGCTACTTTGATTTATGGGAACCCAAAAAAGCATAAGGGGCGCTCATGTGTAACTACAGGGTTAGGAGGGAAGGAAATGGAAGCAGTTCACATAACCTTAAAGCTCACAATAGGCAATCTACCCACTAAAAAGTATCAGGTAATGATTACACCTGTACCTGAATATATTATTGGGATAGATATTTTAAATGGGTTAACCTTGCAATTGCTAGATGGCTACTATCAATTTGGCATTAAATCATGTATGGTGGCAAAGTAAAAATGGAACCCTTAGATATACCGCTTGCTACTAAAGTAATAAATACAAAACAATATAGAACACCGGGGGGGGGGGGGGTGATAAAAAAAATAGGGTAAAAAAATTCAAGACTTGTTAGAGGCGGGTGTGTTGGTTCCAACTTCTACAGAATGGAATAACCCAGTGTGGCCTGTAGGTAAGAGTGATAGCTCCTGGAGGATGACTGTAGATTATAGAGAGTTGAACAAATACACACCGCCTCTTACTGCTGCAATACCTGACATGATTACAATGATAGAAAACATACAGCGACATCCAGGAACTTGGTATGTAACTATTGATTTGGCAAATGCATTCCTTACGATTCCTATTCAGAAGAAGGCCTGGAATCAGTTTTCCCATAACAGTAGACAGCTAACTTTCAAAAGATTACCGATGGGGTGGAAACATAGCCCCACCCTCTGCCACAGGATAGTAGCGGAGCATTTGTCGGAATATAAAATTCCCCCTGGATTAAAAGTCACCCATTATATTGATGACATTATGATTCAGGGAAATACAGCTAAGGAGGTAGAAACACATTTAGTACATTTAACAGATCACATGAGAAGTAAGGCCTGGGAGATAAACCCTGATAAGATTCAAGGACCGGCCCAGGTGGTAAAGTTTTTAGGAATACAATGGAGTAGGGGGCACAGGGAATTAACCCCTGTAGCTAAGCAAAAAATTCTAGACTTTGCCACACCAAGGGCTAAGAAACAGGCCCAGCAGTTTGTGGGAGTGTTTGGGTTCTGGAGACAACACATTCCCCACTTAGGACAAATACTTGGTCCATTATTTAGGGCCACTAGGAAAAAACACGAATTTGAGTGGGGGGAGGAGCAGCAAAAAGCATTTGAAATGGCCAAGGAGGCAGTACAGCAAGCCCTTGACCTATGGCCTTTACGGGATAAGGGCTGTGTAAAGCATGTGTATGTGTATTTTTTCAGTTGGGTTTGGGCCATTTGTGAGTTTCTCATTAGCTTTTTCCATCGTATTAGTGTTTTTGTTTTGTGTGAAAGTCTTTTCCGTTTTGTGTAATTGCGTTCTGGGGGGGCTTCGATCCCCCACCCAGGCCCCCCCGGGTGCAGGGGAGGACCCAGAATAGCCACCCCCCCTTCAACAGCCGCCGAAATGCATGTAAAAATAAAAATAATAATAAAAATGACATTTACTTACCTCAATGTTCGATCGCTCCCGCAGGGTCTCCTCTTCACCAGGGGGGGCTACGATTGCCCCCCTGGCTCTCCAGCTTCAGGAGAGGGCCTGAAAGGCCCTCTCTTTGTCCTCCTTGACAGGCGCCGCCATCTTGCTGCTAAGCCCCGCCCCTTTGGAGGTGGGGCGTATGACCCGTTTTAACCCTTAAAAATCCCCAAAAAATGGGGTCCCCCCCTGGGAGGGGGGACTCTATGTCATTTTTTTTCGTGATTTAACCCTTTGTAGTGGGGATGGTAGTTGTATTTTATTTGTAAATGTTCTAAAGTACTTGTTTCAGTTTGGGGGAGTCTCCTGGGCAGGAAAAGGGGGCTACCGATAAATATGTGGTACCGTTCTAATCGGTAGAAATGGGGCTTTTACATGCAATATGGTTTTCTTTAATAAAATACATTTTTTATTTAAAATAAAGGGGACAATTTTCTAAAAAAAAAATATTTAATTTTTTTTTTTACTTAATAATAATATTGTAAAAAAACAGAATAAAATTTACAAACAAGACATTTCATGTTAAAGCCTAAACTCTGCTGCAAAAAAAAAATATATATATATATATAATTTTCCAGAAAATTCCAGCAAAAATGGCGCAAAACATGAAAGACCTGTCAACAGAGGGTAGGCTGGCAATTAAAAGGGTTAAAAGTAGTTATGCATGTTGGGTATTGTTCTGTTCGGGGGACCTTGCGCTTTCAGACTTAGCTTGATTTGTCTTGTTTGTATATTTATATTTTAGGAAAAGGTGTTTTTTATTCAGCTTTTTCATACATTTTTTAGGGAAACCCTGCGCAACCAAAGAATTCTTTGAGGGATTAATTCCAGAAAGATGAGCCCACTACAACAAGCTGGGTATGCTTAGAAAGCTTAACATGTGTACTTTCAGGGAATATATGGTTTATGGGGGGATATTCCAAATGTAAAGGGTTGTTTTGGTTGAAAAATGCAAGGTGCGCACTTTGGCCCATATTTATGAAGTAATAGTGACAGCTAGCGACGGGTGAGCGACCAGTAATGATGGGCACCGCCACGAGAACGCCGGCTCCCCACCACAATCACACATTTATCAAGCCGATCCTGCTTAGCGACTGAGATAGCGCCAGATAGCCACTCATTCATCATTATTCCAGCCTCAGCCCACAGCGCCAGCGTCCGACCTTGAACAGCGACAGGTATGACCTCTCGCTACCTGGCGCTCTCCAATGCTTTTCAATGGAACAATCTTTAAATATTCATAATTAATTGTTATTCGTTTTTTTTTTTTTTTTTTAATGTGAAAAATTCTGTGACCACTTCTGCCATGTTAGATAATTTTTTTAAGGTAAAAAAAAAAAAAAAGCTGACATTTTCAAGAAAAATTACCATTACGCACATGCTTTACTTTGGGGTGTTTGGCAACTCTTCCCTTGACAGTAGCTATGCATGTTGGGTATCGTTCTGTTTGGGGGATGTAATCTTGTGCTTTCTTGTTTATATATATTTTTTTTAGGAAAATGTGGCTTTGATTCTGCTTTTTTATCCTTTTTTTAGGGAAACTCTTTGCAACCAAAGATTACATTGAGGGATTACTTCCAGAAAACTGTGGCCAAATCAACAAGCCTGGTACACCTAGAAAGCTTGAGGTGTGTACTTCCAGAGAATATATAGTTTGTTGGGGGTATTTCTAATGTAACGGGTTGTTTTTCTGGAAAAACTGCAAGGTGCGCATAGCGCATAGCATAGTTGTATTTTATCTGAAAATCCCCTAAAGCGCTGTTTCAGTTTGGGGGAGTCTCCTGGGCAACAAAGGGTGTCTACCTATACATATGTGGTACCGCTGTAACCGGGAGAAATTGGGATTTCACACACAATAAGATTTTTTTGACAAACTTACATTTTTTTATTACAAAAAAACACTACAAATTTTAAAAAATTGATTTTTTTTTTATTTCTTTTTCACATATTTCACCCAAAAATATTGAGAATACACCTAAAAATGACAAACAAGACATTTCATGTTAAAGCCCAGACTATGCTGAAAAAAACAATATATCATTTTCCTGGTAAATCCCTGGAAATCCCTTCAAAATTCACATTTGAACATGGGGAGCGCAAAATAGCGCAAAATGGTCTGGCAACAAAGTGTGACAAAAACGCCAGGTAGGATGGCAGCGAAAGGGTAAACCCCCCCCCCCCCAAAAATAAACAAATTAATAATAATAAATATTTTTAAACATTTTTGAATAAAATGTGACCTATTTTTTGATAAGGTTTATATTTTTTTACTTTTATGTTTTATAAAATTACATTTTCAAAAACATTAACCACCTCCCAAAAAATATTAGACATATTACAAATAAAAATACATTAAGAATAATAATTTCATAGTTTCATCGTTTATATATATTTATGTTTTTATACAACTCTTAAGGTCTGCTTGAATGTTATCGAATTTCCCCCATTGGTTTATTTAAAATTTTGGTCATACTACTTAGGTGACTTGCCTGGAAGTAGGAATGTTTTTTTTTTCTGGGGAGCAGGGGGAAACTTGGGCCTGGTGCAACAGGTCAGGGAGTTAGATTTTTGTTTTTAATATTTTCTTTTTAACCTAGCTGCAAGAAAAAATACCTAACCCTGTGTTACAAAAGTGTTTGTTTGCAGCAGGGAGAGGTCACACAATGATTTGAGCAAATAAAAATTTAATTTTAATTGCCCAACACCAACAAATGAAAACCCATTGAAATGTATGTGAAAGCGACACTGAGCAAAAGGTAATATGTGACGCTCCTGAACCTGCTGAGCTGCCTGAAGTAATACATGTGATGCTACATGAAGATGTTAGAGGCGCTCACCAGATTCGCTTTATTAAATGTTTTACGTACAGCGCCCGGTGTTCACCGGACGCTACGTGCCACTAGATAGAATTACCTCAGTAATTTTTACATTATATCCATGTGGGCATCCCAAATATTCAACTAGGAAGAAGTAGAGAAGAATGCATGGCAAGCATTAAAGTGGTTTAGGTATGCTTTATGATTAAAAAGAAGAATGCATTAAAGTGGTTAAGGTATGCTTTATGAATTAAAAAGAAGAATGCATTAAAGTGGTTAAGGCATGCTTTATGAATTCAAAAGAAGAATACATTAAAGTGGTTAAGGTATGCTTTATGAATTAAAAAGAAGAATGCATTAAAGTGGTTAAGGCATGCTTTATGAATTAAAAAGAAGAATGCATTAAACATTTCGGGTGGATAGCTCCCAAATCAAGCTTGGCACTAAAATGAGTATGTTATGGGGGGGGGGGGGTAATAGACCAAGATTATCAAGGAGAAATCAAGGTGTTTTTATATAATCTGGGAGAAACAGATTTGTTAAGCCAAGGTGGGGATAGAATTGCCCAGCTGATAGTAATTGCAATAGATAAACTTGATTCATTTAAAGGGAAAGCACCCACATTTATAACAGCACGTGGAGACAGAGGCTTCAGGTCCACAGATGTAATAAATCCAGGGGCGAAAGTCTGGATAAGGTCACCAGACCATAATGTCCCACCAGAACCAGGAGAAGTGATTGCAAAGGGCCGAGACAATGTAGTAACAGTAGTTGTGTCGGGTCAAGAAAAATGGGTACATGTACCCGCTGATAGATTTTATCTTGGAGAATAAGTTGTTTTAGAAAATAGGTTTGTAATAATTAGGGATGAGCGAATCGATCCTGGCGAACCCGGATTCGATCTGAATTTCATGAAAAATTCGATTCGGATCGAATCCGAATTTCCCCGTGCTTCGATCGCTCGAAGTTTTCCTTTAACATCCATTCATTTACATTACAGGCATTCTAAGATGGCGGACGGGACATGTCCAGACATCAACCCCGCGCCAGTGCAAGCTGGGGCAGTCACATGCAGTCTATCAGCAGCCAGCAAGCCCGGTGACGTCACAGCGCTATTTAAGTCGGCGGACATCTTGCTTTTCCTCATTTCTCTATTGCATTCGTGAGAGACAGGACGCTGCTGTAGTGAGGGAGAGACAGAGAGCCAGGGACAGACAGGGACAGGCAGGAGACAGGCAGAAAGTCAGCGAAAAGCAGGGAAAGTTAGGAAAAATCTGAGGCAGTCACAGAGAGATTTATTTTTTTTTCATCCAGCCTGAGTGTTACTGGCTGGATGACTGGCTTTGTTAGCGTTTTCAGGCTGCTTATACACTTACTGTGCATATATACTGAACTGATCTCAAGTCTGCTGTGAGGCATCCCATTCTGTGACTACACCAGCCTCTATTTACTATAATAACCCTTTGCACTTATTCTAAAAGTAATTTGGCCTGATAAAGACACTTTTGCTGTGCATAGCAGTACTGCTGCCAGGTGCTCTCTGGTTGGGGCATCCCATTCTGTGACTACACCAGCCTCTATTTACTATAACCCTTTGCACTTATTCTAAAAGTAATGTGGCCTGATAAAGACACTTTTGCTTTGCATAGCAGTACTGCTGCCAGGTGCACTCTGGTTGGGGCATCCCATTCTGTGACTACACCAGCCTCTATTTACTATAACCCTTTGCACTTATTCTAAAAGTAATGTGGCCTGATAAAGACACTTTTGCTTTGCATAGTAGTACTGCTCCCAGGTGCTCTCTGGTTGGGGCATCCCATTCTGTGACTACACCAGCCTCTATTTACTATAACCCTTTGCACTTATTCTAAAAGTAATGTGGCCTGATAAAGACACTTTTGCGTTGCATAGCAGTACTGCTGCCAGGTGCACTCTGGTTGGAGCATCCCATTCTGTGACTACACCAGCCTCTATTTACTATAACCCTTTGCACTTATTCTAAAAGTAATTTGGCCTGATAAAGACACTTTTGCTTTGCATAGTAGAACTGCTCCCAGGTGCACTCTGGTTGGGGCATCCCATTCTGTGACTACACCAGCCTCTATTTACTATAACCCTTTGCACTTATTCTAAAAGTAATTTGGCCTGATAAAGACACTTTTGCTGTGCATAGCAGTACTGCTGCCAGGTGCTCTCTGGTTGGGGCATCCCATTCTGTGACTACACCAGCCTCTATTTACTATAACCCTTTGCACTTATTCTAAAAGTAATGTGGCCTGATAAAGACACTTTTGCTTTGCATAGCAGTACTGCTGCCAGGTGCACTCTGGTTGGGGCATCCCATTCTGTGACTACACCAGCCTCTATTTACTATAACCCTTTGCACTTATTCTAAAAGTAATTTGGCCTGATAAAGACACTTTTGCTTTGCATAGTAGTACTGCTCCCAGGTGCTCTCTGGTTGGGGCATCCCATTCTGTGACTACACCAGCCTCTATTTACTATAACCCTTTGCACTTATTCTAAAAGTAATGTGGCCTGATAAAGACACTTTTGCTTTGCATAGCAGTACTGCTGCCAGGTGCACTCTGGTTGGAGCATCCCATTCTGTGACTACACCAGCCTCTATTTACTATAACCCTTTGCACTTATTCTAAAAGTAATTTGGCCTGATAAAGACACTTTTGCTTTGCATAGTAGTACTGCTCCCAGGTGCACTCTGGTTGCGGCATCCCATTCTGTGACTACACCAGCCTCTATTTACTATAACCCTTTGCACTTATTCTAAAAGTAATGTGGCCTGATAAAGACACTTTTGCTTTGCATAGCAGTACTGCTGCCAGGTGCACTCTGGTTGGAGCATCCCATTCTGTGACTACACCAGCCTCTATTTACTATAACCCTTTGCACTTATTCTAAAAGTAATTTGGCCTGATAAAGACACTTTTGCTTTGCATAGTAGTACTGCTCCCAGGTGCACTCTGGTTGGGGCATCCCATTCTGTGACTACACCAGCATCTATTTACTATAACCCTTTGCACTTATTCTAAAAGTAATGTGGCCTGATAAAGACACTTTTGCTGTGCATAGCAGTACTGCTGCCAGGTGCTCTCTGGTTGGGGCATCCCATTCTGTGACTACACCAGCCTCTATTTACTATAACCCTTTGCACTTATTCTAAATGTAATGTGACCTGATAAAGACACTTTTGCTTTGCATAGCAGTACTGCTGCCAGGTGCACTCTGGTTGGGGCATCCCATTCTGTGACTACACCAGCCTCTATTTACTATAACCCTTTGCACTTATTCTAAAAGTAATTGGGCCTGATAAAGACACTTTTGCTTTGCATAGTAGTACTGCTCCCTGGTGCACTCTGGTTGGGGCATCCCATTCTGTGACTACACCAGCCTCTATTTACTATAACCCTTTGCACTTATTCTAAAAGTAATGTGGCCTGATAAAGACACTTTTGCTGTGCATAGTACTACTGCTCCCAGGTGCACTCGGGTTGGGGCATCCCATTCTGTGACTACACCAGCCTCTATTTACTATAACCCTTTGCACTTATTCTAAAAGTAATGTGGCCTGATAAAGACACTTTTGCTTTCCATAGCAGTACTGCTGCCAGGTGCACTCTGGTTGGGGCATCCCATTCTGTGACTACACCAGCCTCTATTTACTATAACCCTTTGCACTTATTCTAAAAGTAATGTGGCCTGATAAAGACACTTTTGCTTTGCATAGCAGTACTGCTGCCAGGTGCACTCTGGTTGGGGCATCCCGTTCTGTGACTACACCAGCCTCTATTTACTATAACCCTTTGCACTTATTCTAAAAGTAATGTGGCCTGATAAAGACACTTTTGCTTTGCATAGCAGTACTGCTGCCAGGTGCACTCTGGTTGGGGCATCCCATTCTGTGACTACAACAGCCTCTATTTACTATTACCCTTTGCACCTATTCTAAAAGTAATTTGGCCTGATAAAGACACTTTTGCTTTGCATAGCAGTACTGCTGCCAGGTGCACTCTGGTTGGGGCATCCCATTCTGTGACTACACCAGCCTCTATTTACTATAACCCTTTGCACTTATTCTAAAAGTAATGTGGCCTGATAAAGACACTTTTGCTTTGCATAGCAGTACTGCTGACAGGTGCACTCTGGTTGGGGCATCCCATTCTGTGACTACAACAGCCTCTATTTACTATAACCCTTTGCACTTATTCTAAAAGTAATTTGGCCTGATACAGACACTTTTGCTGTGCATAGCAGTACTGCTGCCAGGTGCTCTCTGGTTGGGGCATCCCATTCTGTGACTACACCAGCCTCTATTTACTATAACCCTTTGCACTTATTCTAAAAGTAATTTGGCCTGATAAAAACACTTTTGCTTTGCATAGCAGTACTGCTGCCAGGTGCACACTGGTTGGGGCATCCCATTCTGTGACTACACCAGCCTCTATTTACTATAACCCTTTGCACTTATTCTAAAAGTAATGTGGCCTGATAAAGACACTTTTGCTTTGCATAGCAGTACTGCTGCCAGGTGCACTCTGGTTGGGGCATCCCATTCTGTGACTACACCAGCCTCTATTTACTATAACCCTTTGCACTTATTCTAAAAGTAATGTGGCCTGATAAAGACACTTTTGCTTTGCATAGCAGAACTGCTGCCAGGTGCACTCTGGTTGGGGCATCCCATTCTGTGACTACACCAGCTTCTATTTACTATAACCCTTTGCACTTATTCTAAAAGTAATGTGGCCTGATAAAGACACTTTTGCTGTGCATAGCAGTACTGCTGCCAGGTGCTCTCTGGTTGGGGCATCCCATTCTGTGACTACACCAGCCTCTATTTACTATAACCCTTTGCACTTATTCTAAAAGTAATGTGGCCTGATAAAGACACTTTTGCTTTGCATAGTAGTACTGCTCCCAGGTGCTCTCTGGTTGGGGCATCCCATTCTGTGACTACACCAGCCTCTATTTACTATAACCCTTTGCACTTATTCTAAAAGTAATGTGGCCTGATAAAGACACTTTTGCTTTGCATAGCAGTACTGCTGCCAGGTGCACTCTGGTTGGGGCATCCCGTTCTGTGACTACACCAGCCTCTATTTACTATAACCCTTTGCACTTATTCTAAAAGTAATGTGGCCTGATAAAGACACTTTTGCTTTGCATAGCAGTACTGCTGCCAGGTGCACTCTGGTTGGGGCATCCCATTCTGTGACTACAACAGCCTCTATTTACTATTACCCTTTGCACCTATTCTAAAAGTAATTTGGCCTGATAAAGACACTTTTGCTTTGCATAGCAGTACTGCTGCCAGGTGCACTCTGGTTGGGGCATCCCATTCTGTGACTACACCAGCCTCTATTTACCATAACCCTTTGCACTTATTCTAAAAGTAATGTGGCCTGATAAAGACACTTTTGCTTTGCATAGCAGTACTGCTGCCAGATGCACTCTGGTTGGGGCATCCCGTTCTGTGACTACACCAGCCTCTATTTACTTTAACCTTTTGCACTTATTCTAAAAGTAATGTGGCCTGATAAAGACACTTTTGCTGTGCATAGCAGTACTGCTGCCAGGTGCTCTCTGGTTGGGGCATCCCATTCTGTGACTACACCAGCCTCTATTTGCTATAACCCTTTGCACTTATTCTAAAAGTAATGTGGCCTGATAAAGACACTTTTGCTTTGCATAGCAGTACTGCTGCCAGGTGCTCTCTGGTTGTGGCATCCCATTCTGTGACTACACCAGCCTCTATTTACTATAACCCTTTGCACTTATTCTAAAAGTAATGTGGCCTGATAAAGACACTTTTGGTGTGCATAGCAGTACTGCTGCCATGTGCTCTCTGGTTGGGGCATCCCATTCTGTGACTACACCAGCCTCTATTTGCTATAACCCTTTGCACTTATTCTAAAAGTAATGTGGCCTGATAAAGACACTTTTGGTGTGCATAGCAGTACTGCTGCCATGTGCTCTCTGGTTGGGGCATCCCATTCTGTGACTACACCAGCCTCTATTTACTATAACCCTTTGCACTTATTCTAAAAGTAATGTGGCCTGATAAAGACACTTTTGCTTTGCATAGCAGTACTGCTGCCAGGTGCACTCGGGTTGGGGCATCCCATTCTGTGACTACACCAGCCTCTATTTACTATAACCCTTTGCACTTATTCTAAAAGTAATGTGGCCTGATAAAGACACTTTTGCTTTGCATAGCAGTACTGCTGCCAGGTGCACTCTGGTTGGGGCATCCCATTCTGTGACTACACCAGCCTCTATTTACTATAACCCTTTGCACTTATTCTAAAAGTAATGTGGCCTGATAAAGACACTTTTGCTTTGCATAGCAGTACTGCTGCCAGGTGCACTCTGGTTGGGGCATCCCATTCTGTGACTACAACAACCTCTATTTACTATAACCCTTTGCACTTATTCTAAAAGTAATGTGGCCTGATAAAGACACTTTTGCTGTGCATAGCAGTACTGCTGCCAGGTGCTCTCTGGTTGGGGCATCCCATTCTGTGACTACACCAGCCTCTATTTACTATAACCCTTTGCACTTATTCTAAAAGTAATGTGGCCTTATAAAGACACTTTTGCTTTGCATAGCAGTATTGCTGCCAGGTGCTCTCTGGTTGGGGCATCCCATTCTGTGACTACACCAGCCTCTATTTACTATAACCCTTTGCACTTATTCTAAAAGTAATGTGGCCTGATAAAGACACTTTTGCTGTGCATAGCAGTACTGCTGCCAGGTGCTCTCTTGTTGGGGCATCCCATTCTGTGACTACACCAGCCTCTATTTACTATAACCCTTTGCACTTATTCTAAAAGTAATGTGGCCTGATAAAGACACTTTTGCTTTGCATAGCAGTACTGCTGCCAGGTGCACTCTGGTTAGGGCATCCCATTATGTGACTACACCAGCCTCTATTTACTATAACCCTTTGCACTTATTCTAAAAGTAATTTGGCCTGATAAAGACACTTTTGCTGTGCATAGCAGTATTGCTGCCAGGTGCTCTCTGGTTGGGGCATCCCATTCTGTAACATACCATTAGCCTCTGTCTTTACTCTAAGCTGCACACTTATGTCAAGTAATTTGGCCTGTATGAGGCTGCTTACACACTGTTGCTGTGTGCATATATTACTGATCTCAAGTCTGTTTGGGGCATCCCATTCTGTAACATACCATTAGCCTCTGTCTTTACTCTAAGCTGCACACTTATGTCAAGTAATTTGGCCTGTATGAGGCTGCTTACACACTGTTGCTGTGTGCATATATTACTGATCTCAAGTCTACTGTGGGCATCCCATTCTGTAACATCACATAACCTACCTCTCTTATTTACACTAAGCAGCTCTCTTATTTAAACTAAGCAGGCCTCTTATTTACACTAAGCAGCTCTCTTATTTAAGCTAAGCAGCTCTCTTATTTAAACTAAGCAGGCCTCTTGGAGGCTGATTGTCCACTTTTGGGTGTGCATTTATATTCAGTTTCATATACAGTGGGGTATCCCAATTTGTAAGATAACCTACCCCAACCATGTAAACTAAAGAGGCCTGTTACAGCCTGAGTTTCTCTGCTTGCGTATGGCCTGCATTACAATCTGTCTCTTTCAATGACACTGCTGCCTGGGGTATCCCAATTTGTAAGATAACCTACCCCAACCATGTAAACTAAAGGCTACGTCCTTCCAGAAGGAAAACTTATGCCGAACACTATTTTTGTTAGGGGCATTGACCTTGGATTGATCGGCATGAAATTAAGGATTTTTTTTCAAAGTATGGCGCTGTAAAGAAGGTCAAAATTATTTCTCATACTTGGATTATTGTTATTTTTTGTTCAGCTTGAAATATACCAGGCCACATGGGCATCCCAAGGCATATGCTATTTTAACCCTATCTGTTACACAACATAAGCGTTGATCAGCATCAGCTGCTACTTCAGTTGGCACTTGTTTTTGACTGCTTTTAATAAGCCAGGCCGCAGGGCACCCCGAAGCTGCACGTTGGACCCTATCTGTTTATACTAAATAAGCATCTACAGCCTCAGCTTTATTAAGCTATTGCATTTTGCATTGGTTTTTGTACTGCTGCCAAAACACTAGCCCATATGAGCATCCCAAACCAGCACATGTAACCCTATCTGTTAAACTAAATAAGCTTCTACAGGCCCTTTTTATTATTTATTTATTTTTATTTATATAGAGCTGTAATAGCTTATATAGTGAGGTAAATTTGCCATTTTGCTTCATTATATAGAGCAGCTCCTGTGTAAATCTGAGGGGCAATAGTTTATATTATGAGGTAAATTCATGGTTTTGCACCATTATATGGAGCAGCCCCTGTGTAAATCTGAGGGGCAATAGCTTATATTGTGAGGTAAATTTGCCATTTTGCAGCATAATATAGAGCAGCCCCTGTGTAAATCTGAGGGGCATTAGCTTATATAGTGAGGTAAATTTGCCATTTTGCTTCATTATATAGAGCAGCCCCTGTGTAAATCTGAGGGGCAATAGTTTATATTATGAGGTAAATTCATGGTTTTGCACCATTATATGGAGCAGCCCCTGTGTAAATCTGAGGGGCAATAGCTTATATTGTGAGGTAAATTTGCCATTTTGCTTCATTATATAGAGCAGCCCCTGTGTAAATCTGAGGGGCAATAGTTTATATTATGAGGTAAATTCATGGTTTTGCACCATTATATGGAGCAGCCCCTGTGTAAATCTGAGGGGCAATAGCTTATATAGTGAGGTAAATTTGCCATTTTGCTTCATTATATAGAGCAGCTCCTGTGTAAATCTAAGGGGCATTAGCTTATATAGTGAGGTAAATTTGCCATTTTGCTTCATTATATAGAGCAGCCCCTGTGTAAATCTGAGGGGCAATAGTTTATATTATGAGGTAAATTCATGGTTTTGCACCATTATATGGAGCAGCCCCTGTGTAAATCTGAGGGGCAATAGCTTATATTGTGAGGTAAATTTGCCATTTTGCTTCATTATATAGAGCAGCCCAGTTGCCATCTAAATCAACTACTGTCCGGCCAGCTTTTCCAGGGCAAACTCTGCTAGTTGCGGACACAAGTCAAGTTTGGCTTCCCAGCAAATCCAGTGGATCCTGAAGGTGTGTTGGCATGGTCATGTCAAGGTATGACATGACCTGCTGTTTGAGGTCCAGCTCCAGGTCTTCCTGCTGCTCATGAGTAGACTCACTATGCGGGTGTAGAAAGCTACTCACTAGCGACTGAAGACTGAGGCTGCTGCTGATGGAGCTGCTGCTCCTTCCACCCCCCCAGCAGCCATGGCAGTGGAAGGTGATCGCAGAGGTCCCCCCGAGTCAGACCTGTGGGAGTATGGGCCATGGCGCAGATAGACATCGCCCAACTGGCTACATGGGATGTCTCTGTAGTAGGTCAGTTTTTCCTCCCTCTCAGTGGGCGTAAAAAATGCCCCCATTTTGTGCCGGAAGCGAGGGTCCAATAAGTTGGAGAGCCAGACGTCTTCCCGCTGACAAATGGAGACAATTCTGCGCTCACTAGTACGCAAGCATGTGAGCATGCATCGTGCCATTTGTGCAAGTGACTCGGAGGGACTACCTGTCTCCATCTCCACTGTAAACTGCCACGGTGTGTCTGGGTCCTCTGTCTCGCCTTCCTCCCAACCCTCTAGCTCCTGTGGCTGCTCCTGCTCCTCCTCTCCTGTCAGATGACCAGATAAAATGGTCATTTTGTGAAACCTAAACTGTGGTTTGCTGTGCCCCACCCCCTCCTCCTCCTCCACTTCAGCCCCCACAGGCTTCATGTGGCTGTGAAATGTATGTGCCATGTCTCCAGTGCCCTGACCAGCCATGGTTTCCAACATGTGTTGTAGTACATGAAGCAGTGGAATCTCATCGTTCATCTCATAGTCCTGGCAACTGACTAATAAAGTAGCTTCCTCAAAGGGCCTGAGCAAACGGTCGGTGTCACGTATGAGCTGCCAATGGTTTACATTGAATGTACACAGGGGTGTCCCCCTATCCGTTTGGATCATCCAGAAATCCGTGATGGCTTTTCTCTGTTCCTATAGTGCAGTGGTCCTCAACCCTGTCCTCAAGGCCCACCAACATGTCATGTTTTTTGGATCTCCAAATAGCCAGCTCTATTGCTCTGCAGCTGCACTAATTACTCCACCTGTGCATCTTTGTGGAGATCTGCAAAACCTGGCCTGTTGGTGGGCCTTGAGGACAGGGTTGGGGACCACTGATATAGTGGATCCTGCATATGGAGGGTGGAATTCCAACGGGTGGAAACATCGCAAATCAGACTATGTTGGGGTACACCGTTCTGACGCTGAGGCTCAATAAGGTTGTGCTTGGTGGTGTAGGAGTGCCAGAAGTGCATGCTAACTTTCTTTCCTGTTGTTCGGATGTCTTTCAGATGGGGGCAAGACTTCAGAAAACGATTGACAACTAGACTGAACACGTGTGCCATGTCAGGACGCATGACTCTGGCTTCCTTGTCGCAGCGCAAACAAGATGTTCTTCCAAGTATCAGTCACCATGGGTCCAAATTTGCTGTTTTCATGGATTAAGCAATGATTTCATGGATTGAGTTCTCATTTTTAGTAGTTCCTCCCATGTGTGACTCAAGGAAAACCATGTGAAGAACAGCGTGAAACCACAATCACCAAGGGGGCCTAAAAGCATATATATTGTCCACCATGAGTCCATAGTTACAGCTCCAGACGTAGACAACACTGTGCTCTTTGGTACACACTGACAGGCTAAAGGACTGGCCCACCTTCTGTTCAACAACATTTTACAGGGCAGGTACTGCCATCTTTGCAAAGCAATGATACCATGGGACTCTCCACCTCGGCTCGGCACAAGCCATCAGTTCTCTGAAAGATCCACCACTGGGTAATGCAGCAGGCTGGACTTATGGTGACGCTGTCTGAGAGGAGAAATCCCTCAGACATCAAGATTAAAAATTCCAAGAATTTTTGAGGGCTAATTATTCAGAGGCAATCATACCCAGTTGTTTCTGATTTAATTACAAGGTGGAAACACACCCTCAAACAAAACTTCACTTTGGCAATACTATTGCATTTCTTTATTCATAATTTTATGTATATATACTAACTAACCTACTTTTTCTCCACAGGATTGTGGATGCTACCTGAAAAACTGCCACATCGCTGAGTAGCTGATTTTTCATCAGCAAAAAGGAAGGTAGGATGTGCTCATCCAGTCAATATATAGCAGTCAAGAGGTGCTAGAGGGGTGTGACCACACACACTAAGCAAAAAAGAAAGTTAACCCTCTGCACACTCATACTAAAAACTGAAAAACCTAGCTAACACTTGTTAAGAACATGGACTGTTAGTTAACATAGATTGCAATGAATGTAAAAGCGAGGTAGCCACGTCAAGGCCGTCCAATTAGTACCCCGTCCCTAACATTACTAAGTTTAAAAGTTTGTGCAGACATTGCTACTTCTTTACTTGTGTGTGCACTAGCAATGCAAAACATGAATCAGCCTGTCTAAAGACAGTGCAATAACTTAACTTGCTTATGACGTGGCTACGGCCTTGACGTGGCTACCTCGCTTTTACATTCATTGCAATCTATGTTAACTAACAGTCCATGTTCTTAACAAGTGTTAGCTAGGTTTTTCAGTTTTTAGTATGAGTGTGCAGAGGGTTAACTTTCTTTTTTGCTTAGCTGATTTTTCATACCAACAGTCCCCAATAATTCACTGCTGCTGCTGCTGCCGCCGCCGCCACGGACTCCAGGGACCCTATTCCACTACCTCCGCTTGCAACACCTCCTCCCACGACACTCTCCTCATCACTAATTGCCCAGCTAGTGGAAGAAGAGGCGAGTGTCTCCTCCACTTCTTGGCTGGGCAGTAGCTGCTGAATTTTATGATTATCAGATCTTCATCAATGGATAGTGGAGCTGAACCCAAAGCATAACAACAGACAGTTGACTGGGGGTGTCAGATGCCACTTGTGATGCAGTGGACTGCTTTTGCAGCACTTCCAGTCAAAGTTGCTTCATTGGCTGACACAATGACTGGTAAAGCTGTGGAACATATGCTTGAAAAGCAAGAATAACCATTTGTTTTTATATGAAAAAGACCCTGGTTTATACATATTTTTCTTTTTTCCAGAGACTGCCCTGCATGGAAATGAATGGCGCATGGATCAGTCAAGCTTTCCTCCCAACAATGCCTGATGTATTCCAGTAGATTGATGACGGGGCCAGACCAACCCTAAAGAAAGATGGATCGTGCAAAACAGATTTAAGGCGCTGCTCTCCAGTTACAGACATTCCTCCACATCGGACCACAAGTAAGTATTGATAAAAAAATCCTTTACGTTACTCTTACTTTTTATTAATATTCTTTGGATAAGACGGATCAGACATCCAGATTAAAAATTCCTAGAATTTTTGAGGGATAATTAGTCAGAGGCAATGATACCTGGTTGTTTCTGATTTAATTAAAAGGTGGAAACACACCCTCAAACAAAACTTCACTTTGGCAATACTTTTGCATTTGTTTATTCATAATTTTATGTAGATATTACTAACTAAGCTACTTTTTCTCCACATGACTCTCCACAGGGTGTGATTCATCCAATTTTTGGGCTCCTGAAGCCAACCCCAGTGTCTCTTTAAAGTAATGTTTGGGCTCCTGCTGCTGCTGCTGCTGCCAACTCCAGGGTGTGATTCATCCAATTTTTGGGCTCCTGCTGCCAATTCCAGTGTCTCTTTAAAGTAATGTTCGAGCTCCTGCTGCTGCCAACTCCAGGGTGTGAATCATCCAATTTTTGGGCTCCTGAAGCCAACCCCAGTGTCTCTTTAAAGTAATGTTTGGGCTCCTGCTGCTGCTGCTGCCAACTCCAGGGTGTGATTCATCCAATTTTTGGGCTCCTGAAGCCAACTCCAGTGTCTCTTTAAAGTCATGTTTGGGCTCCTGCTGCTGCTGCTGCTGCTGCTGCCAACTCCAGGGTGTGATTTATTGTTAGCTGCCAAAGGTGGAGTATGTGCAGTAGTGGAATCGGAGTGTTGCACCTATATACCGAACCTCTATGAAGCTATTCATGACTCCATTAAGCGGGTAAAAGAACTAAGAGGAAATCTTACATACAACCCCTTGATATTAGAAACCGGTTGGCTATCATACTTAAACCCTGCCAACTGGTTTGGGGGTACAGGACAATGGTTTCTTCAGCTTTTTCAAGTTGTTACTGTAATAATAATTGGTGTCATAGTTATATATATCCTTATTAAGATAATATATAGCTTATGCATTCGTTATACCACTGGAGCCACAGAATAAAGTCTGAAGTGGCGAAAAGAGAGATAGCAGTGGATGAATGGCATCCAGGATTGCCAAAGGTGGTATGTGATAATAATAGGTGAAATGGCCACCTGGTCGCCATCTTGTCCGCCATTTTGTCTAGGTTTTGTCCGCCATTTTGTATGAATGTTATTACCATCCACCATTTTGTGTTCTAAGATGGATGCTGCTGGCAGACATGTGATCATAGTGTGTGATCATATGTGATCATAGTGTTATAGCATAGCAAATGTAAGCCAGGAATATGCCCTGACATATCCAGGATGTGAAAAACTATGATATAGCAAATTTAAGTGAAAAATATGTTTACCAAAGTTTTAAGTCAAAAACATGTTTTTTAAAATTGAGTTTAAGAAGTTTTTCTGAGGATAAGTTTGAAAAACATGTTTTTCGAAATGTACAGCTGTGACGTGGAATGGGGGGCTTTTTAGTGTAGCATATGGATTTGTGACATATGTTCCTTGCTTATCTTACCTGGGATTTTGGCCAATTCTTGAGTGGGATAGGTATGAAAGATTAGATAAATTCTTATCAAGAAACAGGTTGCTTTCAACCCTTGGTGTTTGGCCAGCTTTTTGGGGTGACAGCGACATAGTTATGAGGGGTATTCCACTGCGAATCAGGAGACTCGAGCCATTGACGAGGGACGCCTGTCATGGACAGTGATCTGTGGGGCTGTTAATCCACTGACCTCCCAAGCTCATCCTGATCTCGCTGTGCAGCATTGCATCGCCGTGAAGCTCCTCAGCGACCGGGACTCATGATTAACCATTTGCATGCTGGGTAGGTAAGCCAAACATTCCATGGAATAGTTGTTGATTATGTTTAGATGTATCTGAAGGATATACGATACAGTTAGAAATAGATGAGAGGTACCATTAAGCAGTGTTGATTAAAGCTATGATTAAGTGTTTTCATGTTCTGTGTTATTGTATATGCTATTTATGTGCTTCAAGCTGTCATTATATCTTTGCTATTATAAAAGTTATATTTTTCAACATTTTGGAGTTGTAGTGCTACCTTCAGGGTGGGAATCCGCACAGGGTTCCTGGCTAGCGGGCCCCTTACCAATTGGGAATGTCATATCCTGTTCGGCTATTTCCGGTGCTGTTTTTTTCCGGTGCTCACCTGTGGATCCCTCATGTCAAGTTTCCTCTTCACCGGGGGGGGGGGCTCCAATTGCCCCTTGAGCTCTTCTGTGGGGAGGAGAGGGTGAGAAATCTCCCTCTCACTTCCTGGGTTTGGCTGCTAGCCCCGCCCTTTGAAGTCAGGGCTAGGTGACGCATTTCTCTTCTGCCCTGAAATGATCAGTCTTGCCGGGTGATCGGAGGAGGATGGTTGGAGGGGGGGAGAGAGCTGTGCTCCCCCCAGTCCCCCTCCACCGATCACCTGGCAGCTGTCATCGGAGATGAGGAGGTGAGTAAAGAAAAAAGAAAAATAAATGTCATTTTTTTTCCTTATGCATCTGTGTGTGTTTATTTTTACAGTTAACCCTTTGTGAAATGGTAAGCGATCCATGAGATCCCTATACCAGTTTACATGGCTGGGTGCTGGCAAGTCACCTGCGGCTAGCTGCTAGCCGCAGGTGACCTAATCTACCATTTAGAAATCCATATTTACATAGTGAAAAAAATATACCCCCATATCCCTTTTTATATAAGGAGTTAGGGATACTATATAAAAGGGGATATGGTGCCTGCTGGGTGAATCGTAGCTATACCTTGCCCTGAGGAAGTGATGCTTGTTTTCCGTCATTACGGAACGCGTGGGAGACGGGCACTGCATATCCTGGTAATTTATAATTTATTACATACTCATTTCATTTTTTGGTCATTGTTATTCCCACTGGGTATATTTTTTTACTATGTAAATATGGGATTCTTAATGGTAGATTAGGTTAGCACGTTGAACTTTGTGGGCCACTCTGCGGGGGGTCAGTGATTAAGGCAAGCACATGTAATTTAATTGTATTTAATTCTGTTTGCACAATATTGCTTGCACAGTCAATAACTTGTGGGAGATAGCACATTGCACTTTGTAGGAAGGATTAAGAAGAGGGATAATTTGAAGGGACATGACAATAGTTCATTCTTGATTTTTTGGTATCCAGGTATTTGTAGATATTTGCACAGTGCCTAATATAAATTATGGTGCTTTGTTGAGATTGAATGTTTTTTAAATGGTTTTAATTGTGTTTGTAAGCTCAATGTGAAACATGAATAAAGAACGCATATAGTAAGATTAAGTAGTGGTGCAGTGGTCCCATTTGTGTTGCTGTTCAAGTTCTGGTGCGGGCACAGTATTCTGTTAGTTAATAGTAATAGTAGTTAATAGCACCGCATCCTCGCATACTTGCATCTCCGCACCAGCTCCAACGAAGGTTAACCATAAAACCGAAACACGTGTCAGCAGCATAACGAGTGACAGACCGGACCAACAATACGCTACAGCAAAGCTTTGCCTGATATCCACTAATCCTGTATGGACTTCTTATGGACTCAGCACTAAGCAGTATCTGAGCTCGCAGCTAAAGGTGCCTCCTGCACTACCAGGTACTCCATCACTCTTTTGAGACTACAATTGTCACGGTGTGCATTTATAAATTAGTTCTTTATACTGGTTTCTGGGTTAATTCCCTAATACGTATAGATGCACCCATATATGAGGTCATTGACATACCTAATTTGCATTGAGTGTGCTTACCAATTCATATCCATGTAATCTCTAGGCCCCCAAATATAACTGAGGAAATAGAGGGTCAGCTGCATAAGCAGATAGAGTGGGCTTCACAGGCTGGTACAGTGGTGGTGATGGGGGACTTCAACTACCCAAGAATCAACTGGAGACACGGTTCTGCTTCTTCTACAAGGGGGAGAGCATTCCTCAGCTTGCTACAATATTTTTGGGAAGGCCAACTTCCCCAGGCTCAGAGCTGCACTCCAGGACATAGACTGGGAGCATCTGTTCAGGAATAAAGATACAGATGCCAAATCGGAGTGCTTTAAATCAATGGTGAGTACCAACGCTGCAAAATGTATTCCTATGGGTAACAAATATAAGTGGCTAAAATTAAACTCCTCATGGCTGACACCTATGGTTAAAAGGGCAATAAAGGAAAAAAAAGGACATTTAAACATTACAAGGCTGAGCTCTCAGCTGTAAATTTTGAAAAGCATAAACGAGTAAATAAAGCACGTAAGAAATAAATAAGGTTGGTGAAAGCACAAAATAAGAGATGTTGCCAAAGAAAGCAAAACAAACCCATATATATATATATATATACTCAAAGAAAACTTAATCAGAACAGATAGGTGCCCTAATTGATGATAATTGGGAAATGGTCATTGTGGATGAAGAGAAGGTGGAGCTGTTTAATGTATTCTTTAGCTCTGTGTACACAAGATAGGAGAAGAGAGGAGATGCAACTAATAGCAATAGCCCAAGTAAAGACTAAATAATTTAAATGTGAATAAGACTGCAGGACCAGATGGCCTAGGGGTTTTTAAAGAACTCAGCTCATCTCATCACCACTGTTCTTGATCGTTAAAGTGGACCAACACCCTCCAAAACAACTTAGCTTTATTATATATAAAATAAAAGGACACTTACCTTTTGATGACTGTTGGAGCCATCTGTCCCTCGCAGCGCCTGAAATATTAATAATTCTCAACAGGAAGTCCCACCCTCCAGGTCTTGTCCGCTGTCAATCACGCTTGTCCGCTCATTAGCATATTTTGTCCGTCTTCTCTAGGTCTTCTGTTGTCTCGCGTTGTCATCAGGTGGCGTGTCCTCTCTCTGGCCTCAGGCGCGTGCACGTCTCCTTCCCAGCTATACTTGCAGTCAGTCTGGTTATTTGATTGGTTGAGCTGTGCTCAGCCATGATTGGCTGCAGGCACCTGAGCCTCCGCCTCCCCTCCTCTCACTCCCCCTCCCTCCTCCTTCCATTATACTTTTCAGCGTCTGCTCTCCTCTCGTCTCATCTCGTGCTGGATGCGTAGGACAGGTAAGTTTACTTTTGTTTCATAAATGTCTTGGTCAAATGTGTTTGTTTACTGTTTAATTCACTGTAATGTACTGCACCACTGAGAATGTTATGGGGGGACTCGGCCACTGTGAATGTTATGGGGGGACTCGGCCACTGTGAATCTTATGGGGGGACTCGGCCACTGTGAATCTTATGGGGGGACTCGGCCGCTGTGAATCTTATGGGTGGATTCGGCCACTGAGAATCTTATGGGGGCCTCGGCCGCTGTGAATCTTATGGGGGGATTCGGCCACTGAGAATCTTATGGGGGGACTCTGCCACTGAGAATGTTATGGGGGGATTCTGCCTGCTGAACATGTTATGGGGGGATTCTGCCTGCTGAAAATGTTATGGGGGGATTCTGCCTGCTGAACATGTTATGGGGGGATTCTGCCTGCTGGACATGTTATGGGGGGATTCTGCCTGCTGAACATGTTATGGGGGGATTCTGCCTGCTGGACATGTTATGGGGGGATTCTGCCTGCTGAACATGTTATGGGGGGATTCTGCCTGCTGAGCATGTTATGGGGGGATTCTGCCTGCTGAACATGTTATGGGGGGATTCTACCTGCTGGACATGTTATGGGGGGATTCTGCCTGCTGAACATGTTATTTGGGGATTCTGCCTGCTGAGCATGTTATGGGGGGAATCTACCTGCTGAAAATGTTATGGGGGGATTCTGCCTGCTGAACATGTTATGGGGGGATTCTGCCACTCCCAGCATGTTATGGGGGGATTCTGCCTGCTGAGCATGTTATGGGGGGATTCTGCCACTCCCAGCATGTTATGGGGGGATTCTGCCTGCTGAGCATGTTATGGGAGGATTCTGCCTGCTGAACATGTTATGGGGGGATTCTGCCTGCTGAAAATGTTATGGGGGGATTCTACCTGCTGGACATGTTATGGGGGGATTCTGCCTGATGAAAATGTTATGGGGGGATTCTGCCTGCTGAACATGTTATGGGGGGATTCTGCCTGCTGAACATGTTATGGGGGGATTCTGCCTGCTGAAAATGTTATGGGGGGATTCTGCCTGCTGAACATGTTATGGGGGGATTCTGCCTGCTGAAAATGTTATGGGGGGATTCTACCTGCTAGACATGTTATGGGGGATTCTGCCTGCTGAGCATGTTATGGGGGGATTCTGCCTGCTGAACATGTTATGGGGGGATTCTGCCTGCTGAACATGTTAAGGGGGGATTCTGCCTGCTGAGCATGTTATGGGGGGATTCTGCCTGATGAAAATGTTATGGGGGGATTCTGCCTGCTGAACATGTTATGGGGGGATTCTGCCTGCTGAACATGTTATGGGGGGATTCTGCCTGCTGAAAATGTTATGGGGGGATTCTGCCTGCTGAACATGTTATGGGGGGATTCTGCCTGCTGAAAATGTTATGGGGGGATTCTACCTGCTGGACATGTTATGGGGGGATTCTGCCTGCTGAGCATGTTATGGGGGGATTCTGCCTGCTGAACATGTTATGGGGGGATTCTGCCTGCTGAACATGTTATGGGGGGATTCTGCCTGCTGAGCATGTTATGGGGGGATTCTGCCACTCCCAGCATGTTATGGGGGGATTCTGCCTGCTGAGCATGTTATGGGGGGATTCTGCCACTCCCAGCATGTTATGGGGGGATTCTGCCTGCTGAGCATGTTATGGGGGGATTCTGCCTGCTGAACATGTTATGGGGGGATTCTGCCTGCTGAAAATGTTATGGGGGGATTCGGCCTGCTGAAAATTTTATGGGGGGATTCTACCTGCTGGACATGTTATGGGGGATTCTGCCTGCTGAACATGTTATGGGGGGATTCTGCCTGCTGAAAATGTTATGGGGGGGATTCTACCTGCTGGACATGTTATGGGGGGATTCTACCTGCTGGACATGTTATGGGGGGATTCTGCCTGCTGAGCATGTTATGCGGGGATTCTACCTGCTGGACATGTTATGGGGGGATTCTGCCTGCTGAAAATGTTATGGGGGATTCTGCCTGCTTAAAATGTTATGGGGGGATTCTGCCTGCTGAACATGTTATGGGGGGATTCTGCCTGCTGAAAATGTTATGGGGGGATTCTACCTGCTGGACATGTTATGGGGGGATTCTGCCTGCTGAAAATGTTATGGGGGGATTCTGCCTGCTGAACATGTTATGGGGGGATTCTGCCTGCTGAAAATGTTATGGGGGGATTCTACCTGCTGGACATGTTATGGGGGGATTCTGCCTGCTGAGCATGTTATGGGGGGATTCTGCCTGCTGATCATGTTATGGGGGGATTCTGCCTGCTGAACATGTTATGGGGGGATTCTGCCTGCTGAGCATGTTATGGGGGGATTCTGCCTGCTGAAAATGTTATGGGGGGATTCTGCCTGCTGAACATGTTATGGGGGGATTCTGCCTGCTGAACATGTTATGGGGGGATTCTGCCTGCTGAAAATGTTATGGGGGGATTCTGCCTGCTGAGCATGTTATGGGGGGATTCTGCCACTCCCAGCATGTTATGGGGGGATTCTGCCTGCTGAGCATGTTATGGGGGGATTCTGCCACTCCCAGCATGTTATGGGGGGATTCTGCCTGCTGAGCATGTTATGGGGGGATTCTGCCTGCTGAACATGTTATGGGGGGATTCTGCCTGCTGAAAATGTTATGGGGGGATTCGGCCTGCTGAAAATTTTATGGGGGGATTCTACCTGCTGGACATGTTATGGGGGATTCTGCCTGCTGAACATGTTATGGGGGGATTCTGCCTGCTGAAAATGTTATGGGGGGGATTCTACCTGCTGGACATGTTATGGGGGGATTCTACCTGCTGGACATGTTATGGGGGGATTCTGCCTGCTGAGCATGTTATGCGGGGATTCTACCTGCTGGACATGTTATGGGGGGATTCTGCCTGCTGAAAATGTTATGGGGGATTCTGCCTGCTTAAAATGTTATGGGGGGATTCTGCCTGCTGAACATGTTATGGGGGGATTCTGCCTGCTGAAAATGTTATGGGGGGATTCTACCTGCTGGACATGTTATGGGGGGATTCTGCCTGCTGAAAATGTTATGGGGGGATTCTGCCTGCTGAACATGTTATGGGGGGATTCTGCCTGCTGAAAATGTTATGGGGGGATTCTACCTGCTGGACATGTTATGGGGGGATTCTGCCTGCTGAGCATGTTATGGGGGGATTCTGCCTGCTGATCATGTTATGGGGGGATTCTGCCTGCTGAACATGTTATGGGGGGATTCTGCCTGCTGAGCATGTTATGGGGGGATTCTGCCTGCTGAAAATGTTATGGGGGGATTCTGCCTGCTGAACATGTTATGGGGGGATTCTGCCTGCTGAACATGTTATGGGGGGATTCTGCCTGCTGAAAATGTTATGGGGGGATTCTGCCTGCTGAACATGTTATGGGGGGATTCTGCCTGCTGAAAATGTTATGGGGGGATTCTACCTGCTGGACATGTTATGGGGGATTCTGCCTGCTGAACATGTTATGGGGGGATTCTGCCTGCTGAAAATGTTATGGGGGGATTCTACCTGCTGGACATGTTATGGGGGGATTCTACCTGCTGGACATGTTATGGGGGATTCTGCCTGCTGGACATGTTATGGAGGGATTCTGCCTGCTGAGCATGTTATGGGGGGATTCTGCCTGCTGAAAATGTTATGGGGGGATTCTACCTGCTGGACATGTTATGGGGGGATTCTGCTTGCTGAGCATGTTATGGGGGGATTCTGCCTGCTGAAAATGTTATGGGGGGATTCTACCTGCTGGACATGTTATGGGGGGATTCTACCTGCTGGACATGTTATGGGGGGATTCTACCTGCTGGACATGTTATGGGGGGATTCTGCCTGCTGAGCATGTTATGGGGGGATTCTGCCTGCTGAGCATGTTATGGGGGGATTCTGCCTGCTGAAAATGTTATGGGGGGATTCTGCCTGCTGAGCATGTTATGGGGGGATTCTGCCTGCTGAACATGTTATGGGGGGATTCTGCCTGCTGAAAATGTTATGGGGGCATTCGGCCTGCTGAAAATGTTATGGGGGGATTCTACCTGCTGGACATGTTATGGGGGGATTCTGCCTGCTGAACATGTTATGGGGGGATTCTGCCTGCTGAACATGTTATGGGGGGATTCTGCCTGCTGAAAATGTTATGGGGGGATTCTGCCTGCTGAAAAAATGTTATGGGGGGATTCTGCCTGCTGAAAATGTTATGGGGGGATTCTGCCTGCTGAAAATGTTATGGGGGGATTCTGCCTGCTGAGCATGTTATGGGGGGATTCTGCCTGCTGAAAATGTTATGGGGGGATTCTACCTGCTGGACATGTTATGGGGGGATTCTGCCTGCTGAGCATGTTATGGGGGGATTCTGCCTGCTGAAAATGTTATGGGGGGATTCTACCTGCTGGACATGTTATGGGGGGATTCTACCTGCTGGACATGTTATGGGGGGATTCTACCTGCTGGACATGTTATGGGGGGATTCTGCCTGCTGAGCATGTTATGGGGGGATTCTGCCTGCTGAGCATGTTATGGGGGGATTCTGCCTGCTGAAAATGTTATGGGGGGATTCTGCCTGCTGAGCATGTTATGGGGGGATTCTGCCTGCTGAACATGTTATGGGGGGATTCTGCCTGCTGAAAATGTTATGGGGGGATTCGGCCTGCTGAAAATGTTATGGGGGGATTCTACCTGCTGGACATGTTATGGGGGGATTCTGCCTGCTGAACATGTTATGGGGGGATTCTGCCTGCTGAAAATGTTATGGGGGGGATTCTACCTGCTGGACATGTTATGGGGGGATTCTACCTGCTGGACATGTTATGGGGGGATTCTGCCTGCTGAGCATGTTATGCGGGGATTCTACCTGCTGGACATGTTATGGGGGGATTCTGCCTGCTGAAAATGTTATGGGGGGATTCTGCCTGCTTAAAATGTTATGGGGGGATTCTGCCTGCTGAACATGTTATGGGGGGATTCTGCCTGCTGAAAATGTTATGGGGGGATTCTACCTGCTGGACATGTTATGGGGGGATTCTGCCTGCTGAAAATGTTATGGGGGGATTCTGCCTGCTGAACATGTTATGGGGGGATTCTGCCTGCTGAAAATGTTATGGGGGGATTCTACCTGCTGGACATGTTATGGGGGGATTCTGCCTGCTGAGCATGTTATGGGGGGATTCTGCCTGCTGATCATGTTATGGGGGGATTCTGCCTGCTGAACATGTTATGGGGGGATTCTGCCTGCTGAGCATGTTATGGGGGGATTCTGCCTGCTGAAAATGTTATGGGGGGATTCTGCCTGCTGAACATGTTATGGGGGGATTCTGCCTGCTGAACATGTTATGGGGGGATTCTGCCTGCTGAAAATGTTATGGGGGGATTCTGCCTGCTGAACATGTTATGGGGGGATTCTGCCTGCTGAAAATGTTATGGGGGGATTCTACCTGCTGGACATGTTATGGGGGATTCTGCCTGCTGAACATGTTATGGGGGGATTCTGCCTGCTGAAAATGTTATGGGGGGATTCTACCTGCTGGACATGTTATGGGGGGATTCTACCTGCTGGACATGTTATGGGGGATTCTGCCTGCTGGACATGTTATGGAGGGATTCTGCCTGCTGAGCATGTTATGGGGGGATTCTGCCTGCTGAAAATGTTATGGGGGGATTCTACCTGCTGGACATGTTATGGGGGGATTCTGCCTGCTGAGCATGTTATGGGGGGATTCTGCCTGCTGAAAATGTTATGGGGGGATTCTACCTGCTGGACATGTTATGGGGGGATTCTACCTGCTGGACATGTTATGGGGGGATTCTACCTGCTGGACATGTTATGGGGGGATTCTGCCTGCTGAGCATGTTATGGGGGGATTCTGCCTGCTGAGCATGTTATGGGGGGATTCTGCCTGCTGAAAATGTTATGGGGGGATTCTGCCTGCTGAACATGTTATGGGGGGATTCTGCCAGCTGAAAATTTTATGGGGGGATTCTACCTGCTGGACATGTTATGGGGGGATTCTACCTGCTGGACATGTTATGGGGGGGTTCTACCTGCTGGACATGTTATGGGGGATTCTGCCTGCTGAGCATGTTATGGGGGGATTCTACCTGCTGGACATGTTATGGGGGGATTCTACCTGCTGGACATGTTATGGGGGGATTCTGCCTGCTGAACATGTTATGGGGGGATTCTGCCTGCTGAGCATGTTGTGGGGGGATTCTGTCTGCTGAACATGTTATGGGGGGATTCTGCCTGCTGAGCATGTTATGTGGCCAGGATTTTATTCCTACCAGAAAAAGAAAATGACAAGCTTGGAGGGATTTTATTTTATGTAGGGTGTACAAATAACTTCTCCTGTCACAAGCTAGGATATTTATATGATTTTTAATACTACTCTATTTGTTGAGAAAGAGCTCAATTGAAAAAGATAAGATCCACTTGTGTGGGCTTTCCCTTAGACCTCCAACCAGGGGTTTCCATTGGGCATGAGGTCCATAGAGTCGCTGCAGGGCCGAGTCAGCGTCCACCAACACCCGGAAGGGAGGGGGCGCCGCTGGGGAGGGGGGCTGTGTAGGGGGAGGAGGGGGGTGGCGGGTAACCTGCCCGGTGCTGCTGGCGGGCCACCGTCCGGGCGAGCTTCAGGAGGTCCACGGGCACCACGGCCCCCGGGCAGCGCTTCTCCAGGAACTCCTGGAAGCCCTGTACGCCCATTGTGTCAGGCCGGGTAAACGAGTGGCCAAAGGAGTGAGGGGCAGGCAAGGAGGGACCCGAGCGGGCCGCTGCTGGAGGTGAGCAGGAAGCGCGACTGTTGGCAGGAGGCTGTGAAGGGCGGCTTTCAGGTCCCTCACACAAGCAGGCTGCGGGGGGACGGTCCTTGCGCGCCACCAACGATAGAAGCCCGTCCCTGGCAGGGGGAGACTCGCGCATGCGCAGTAGTGTCAGGTGAAGCGCCGCTCACTCCCGATGCAAGCGGCGCTTCACCTATCTACCGCGCATGCGCGCAATTTTAACAGGAAGAGGTCAAAGGATCTCTTCCTGTTTGGAGAAAAATGAAGATGGCGGCCGAAATTTATAATGTTAGCGACGCGGAGCGGGATCATAAAAGGTAAGTTTTTTTTTCATAACTTTTAAATCGGGTCTTCCTGCTTATTTTTTATATTTTTAAAATACACATAAAAAAAAAAAACGGGACAGGGTGTTGGTCCACTTTAAAGACTCACTAACAACTGGTATAGTGCCAAGGCATTGGTGCAAGGCAAATGTAGCGCCCATTTTTAAAAAGGACTTTAGATCTTCTCCGGGCAGTTACAGACCAGTAAGTTTAACATCCATTGTGGGGAAATTGCTTGAGGGGCTATTAAGGGACTATACACACGAATATGTAACTATCCATAATAGTATAAGTGACAACCAGAACGGTTTTACTAAGGACAGAAGCTGACAGATTAACCTGGCTTCTATGAGGCGGTGAGTAGAAGCCTGAACAGAGGGGCGGTTGTAGATATCGTTTTTCTGGATTTTGCTAAAGCATTTGACACTGTCCTCCATAAACGCTTATTGGGGAAATTGAGATCTTCAGGATTAGAAAATACAGTTTGTAACTGGATTGAAAACTGGCTGAAGGATTATGTCCAGAGAGTTGTGGTTAATGATACATAATCTGAATGGTTACTGGTTGTAAGTGATGTACCCCAGGGTTCAGTCCTGGACCCACTTTTATTTCACTGCCTCTATTTTTGCAGATGACACAAAGATATGAAGCACAGTGCAGTCATGCACTTGGGGTCTAACAACCTGAAGGCCACATATGTCTTCGGGAGAGTAAAACTGGAAGAAACACTTGTTGAGAAGGATCTGGGGGTACTGGTAGATCACAGGCTAAATAACAGCATGTAATGTCAAGCAGCTGCTTCCAAGGCCACCAAGATATTATCATGCATTAGAAGAGGCATGGAATCATGGGATAGGGATGTCATTTTGCCTCTTTACAAGGCACTGGTGCGCCCTCACCTGGAATATGCCATCCAGTTCTGGGCACCCATTCATAGGCCGCTCTGATTATGGAAGGTGCAGAGGAGAGCCACCAAATTAATACGAGGAATAAAGGATCTTAGTTACGAGGAAAGATTATGAGAATTAAATCTGTTTTATCTTGAGAGGAGACGACTGAGGGGGGACATGATAAACTTGTATAAATTTATAAATGGCCGGGCGTGGCTTGGCCGCGGAGCGAGATGGCAGCTTAGTTTGTGTGCTCTCAGCGGAGTCTCCACCAACGCAGCTACTTCAGCGCTCCAGCTTGGAGATGGGCTGTATAAACAAATCTGGGGTCCCCACTAAGACCCCCAGACCCTCGCAGACCCCAAAGACGGGAACCAGAAACCTCCCAGAGATGTTTTCTAGCCATCGTCTGGAGGACTCGTCTACTCATGGGCCCAAGATGGCGGACGCTTCCTCCCCACGCGGCTCTCCAGACAGAAGAGAGGAGGAGGCCACAGACGGAGAGGAACAGGGGCTGTCTGCACAGCTCAGCCAACTGCCCACCCGCAGCGAACTGGCCAAGTTTGCAGGAGAAATAAAAACCTCCATCGCCGAAGCGATAGCAGACCTTAAGGAGGATATACGTTCCCTCTCCCACCGCGTGGACAAGATCGAGCGGGAAGGGTCTAGCACCAGCTCCAGGCTCTCGGAGGTAAAGGAGGTCATTTTGGCGCACAATAGACACCTTCTGAATTTCCACCGACACCTAGAGGACTTGGACAATCGAAACAGGCGGTGTAACCTCAGAGTGAGAGGGGTCCCAGAAGCGGTGGCGCCAGACCAAACCCAGGAGGCCCTAACGTCTATTTTCAACTCCCTCCTCGAGAGACCTCCAGACACCCCGATAGACATTGTTCGAGCTCACAGGGCGCTTCGCCCGCGGAACATGGGTGAATCTTCCCCCCGTGATATCATCTGCTGCCTGCAGAGTTTCCAGCTTAAGGAAGAGATTCTTGCCAAAGCCAGAAGCAGAGAGGATATCACCTTTAACAACAGTCAAGTCCAGCTCTACCAAGACCTGTCTGGAATCACACTGCAACACCGTCGAGCCCTGCGACCCCTTACAGCAGTCTTGAGAGAACGGGGCATACCTTACAGATGGCGCTTCCCTTTTGCCCTCTCCGCGACCAGCAATGGCAGCACAGGTGTCCTCCGGACACCAGAGGACCTCTCGGAGTTTTGCGAGCTGTTGCGGCTCCCTCAGATCTCCCTCCCAGACTGGCTTGGTGACTTCTCGATCCCCCAACTGATCCAGAGAACGGGCCAGCCGGATCGGGGTGACGCTTCCCCGCGAAGGGGCCTGGAAACCCCCCCTCCGCGCTTCGGCAGAGAACGGAGCCGCTCGAGATCCCGGAGCTAAGCGACGACAGCACCCTGGCCGGGCCGACGCATAGAGATAAGCCTAACTGTTCACTATAGTCACTTTAGACGCCTGTTTCTTTCTGTTTCATGTTTTTTTTTTTTTTTTTATTACGCTAACGTTTGGATAATCTAATGTGTGGAGGACCTCCATCTGGGATGCTCTCACCCGGTCCTCTAGGCGGTGCACCCCTATCCCACATAGTTGGCATGGGCGCCGCCGAGTGGACTGTTGGGACAGCAGATCCCTGATCGAGTGGCGGGCGGCACTTGCTGGAATAGCGGGGCCGCGGCTGCCAAGTTACTTTCACGTGGTTCAATTGATCAGTTTCTTTGTCATATTAGTTCTTGCGCTTCTCCCGAGGGCTGGGGCCCACGGCCTTTACTTCCAGTATCGGGACAAGCCTCAAAGATGTTTTGTTAAGTAGAGTTGGTTGAGCAATTAAGCCGGAAGTTTATTATTAATGCTGCCCTCAAAACACCTGCTAAGCTCATAGCGGCTGATGCTGCCCTACCGGGCTGGATCATAGATGTTTAGAACCAAGCATATCTGAGCCTCGTTGGCAGGCTTCTCTACCTATGTTGATTTGTACAATATCTGCTCTAGTAGCCACACTATGACTGCTGTGCCTATTTTTTGTGTATCATTTCTGACTATGTCTTACCCAGGCCCCCGCGCTCCTCCTGGGAACTGGGGCCCGAGGGTTTGGTTCTCAGCTCTGTGACAAACTGCAAACATGTTGGAATAGGCAAATTGGGCTGTGCAATCATGAGGGGGGCTCACTAATGCTGTTGGGAAAACATCCGCCCAGCAGAGTGGTCTGCTGCCGCCCGGTGGGGGGGAGTGCCTCTTATTGCTGTATCATACTCTGCCTGCTAATTGGCTTGCACCCTCCTCTTGTGGCACGCTGGTAGGATCCTGTGACTCCTAGAGATAGCTGGCGTGACTAGGCGAGATGGGGGTAGAGGCAGCACTTTCCACATATTACGGATCCTGGTATTGGGAGAGGTTTCTATGTGCACCTATGGTGGGGACTCCGTCGACCATACCTGGGCTGTACTACCAGTGCTTGGCTTGCTCAGAGCATTGGGATCCCACTCTTCGGCCCTCCTTGTATCCCCCCCGAAGGGTCTCTATTTTGGGTGGAGTGGGAGGGAATCCCTTGGGACACTCTCATCCCACTGGAGCCTTGGTGTCTCGTCCAGGGCACGGGGGGTAACTGGGGAGGTTCATCCTCCCTGTGCATAGTTGCCCCAGTAGCTTCCACCGCTTCTGAGAGCGAGCTGGCCTCCTCTAGGCCCTCCTCATATTCCCTGTAGTTACTTAGGTCTGCCCCCTGTTTTTGTCTGTGTCAACCCGTGTTGTGTCTTTGCCCTCTTGTTGTCTACCTTTCCCTCATCTTCCAGCATCCCCATCTCTTATTCCTTCTCACTTTCCCTCTCTCTCGCCCGTGGGTGCGGGGGCGGGGTCTGGTGGGTCCGGTGGTTGGGGGGGGCGGGGCGGGGACTGGGGTCAGCCTGACCAATAAGCCTTAACATGGGGCCTCTATGCCTAAACGTCCTGTCCATAAATGCCAAAGGCCTGAACTCTCCCCAGAAACGGCATGCGCTGCTTAGAGAGCTTAAATCTTTCCAGGCGCATGTCGCCCTGATACAGGAGACCCACTTCCAAAGAAACAAGACACCATACTTAGGGAATAAGACCTACACATCATGTTACTCTGCCCCATCCCCCAACAACAAAACGAAGGGGATTGCAATCCTGCTTGCTCAGGGAGTAGACCTCAAAGTTCTTGCGATCGAGAAAGACCAGGAGGGGAGATATATTTTCCTGAAAGGGAAACTTCCTAATGGGCAGGTGGCTACATTCGCAAACATATACGCCCCGAACAGGGACCAACAGACCTTTTGCAGGAGGGTTCTTGGGTGTTTGGGGAAATTTCAGGAGGGGATCCTGATCCTGGGCGGGGATGTGAACTGCGCTCTTAACCCTCTGCTGGATACCTCAGACGCCAAAACAGCCATATCTTATAGGGCCCTGAAACAAATAAAAAGGGCACTACAGGACCTAGCGCTTGTGGACACTTGGCGCATGATGCACCCATCTGATAAAGACTTCACCTACTACTCACCCATTCACGCAAAATACTCTAGAATTGACTACATTTTCCTGTCACAGAGGGACCTAGAGAGGGTTGAAGCGGTACGGATTGGAAATATTTCCTTTTCTGACCATGCTCCTGTCCTTCTTTCCCTAGCCTTGCCGTACAGGGAATGGAGGGAGTGGAATTGGAGACTAAACGAAGGCATTTTGAAAAATCAAACAGTTGTTGACAAACTGAAAGAGTCCATCTTGCATTATATCAGGGAAAATGACACGGGCGCTGTGGACCCGGTTATACTCTGGGAAGCTCAAAAGTGCACGCTACGAGGGGTCTTGATCCAGGAGGGGGCGAGACTCAAAAGGGAGAGGGGGATGAACCTAGACCGGTTGGCCCGGCAGATAGCAGACTTAGAATCACAGCATAAACAGTCACTTCAATTGGGGCTTTTAAAAGAACTAGAGGCCAAAAGACAGGAGATGCGAGACCTCTTAACCAGAGAATCGGGCAGGCTTTTCACTAGGCGATGTGGCTTGTTCTATGAACAGGGAAACAAGACGGGCCGCCTACTGGCTAGAGCGTTGCATCCTAGGGGTGCCCGGCCCAGAGTTGAGGGAATCAGGGGCTCAGACGGGGTCTTACACCAGAAGAACAAGGACATCGCAGAAGCCTTTAGTAGATACTACTCGGCCCTATATAACTTACCAGGCCACGGGGGGGGGACAGACCAAGACGACATGATGGAGGCCTATCTGAGAGAATCCAGAATGCCGTCTCTGCCCGAGGAGGTGGTGGAGCAGCTGGAAGCCCCGGTGTCAGTACTGGAAATACAGAAAGCCATCAAATCCTCTAAACCAGGTCGGGCCCCCGGTCCAGATGGTTTTCCAACCCAGTTCTACAAACTCTTCTCTGACCAACTGGCCCCACTTATGGCTCGAGCTTTCGAATCCACGGCCTCCTCGCGTACTCTTCCCACCACAGCTCTAGAGGCCCAAATTGTTGTGATCCCGAAGGAGGGGAAAGATACCACTGACTGCCGGAACTATAGACCGATCTCCCTCTTGAACGTAGATGTAAAAATTTTTGCAAAGGTTTTAGCCACGAGAATGGGAGACTTATTACCAGCCTTGATTGGACAGGACCAAGTAGGATTCATCCCAGGTAGAGAGGCCCGGGACAATGTGATAAAGGCTCTGAACATACAGTGGTGGGCTAGAGCTAAGAAGGTGCAAGCGGTGATGCTTTCCACCGATGCCGAAAAGGCATTTGATCGGGTAGACTGGGGTTGGATAGATAAGGTGTTAGCGTTTATTGGGTTAGGTGAGGCGGCAAGAAATAGGATATTGGCTCTGTACTCAGATCCCATAGCGAGAGTGAAGGTGAATAATTGCTCCTCCCCTGTATTCCACATAAAGAACGGCACGAGGCAGGGGTGTCCGTTGTCCCCGATGATTTTCGCCCTCTCCCTGGAGCCCTTCTTGAGGAAAATTGACCTGAATGGCAGTATTAGGGGTGTTCAGATCGGAACTAGAGAACGAAAAGTAGCTGCATATGCAGACGATATGCTTTTTTTCCTGAGTTCCCCAAGGGTGTCGGTCCCGAACCTGCTTAAGGAATTTGAGGTTTATGGGAGACTATCGAACCTGAAGATTAATTTTACCAAATCCAGTGCCATGAATATCTCAGTATCAAAACCAGAGGTGGAAGCCCTCCAGAGTTTATTTTCCTTTAACTGGGAAAATAAGGGTCTTAAGTATTTGGGAGTTCAACTACCGGCCTCTCCCTCCAACCTCTTCCAACTGAATTTTGCGCCTATTGGAGTCAGAATTAAAAGGGATCTAGAGAGATGGAACAGGTTGCAATTGTCCTGGTTTGGGCGTATGGCAGTGCTAAAAATGAATATTCTACCGAGAATTCTGTATTTACTACAGTGTATACCAATCAAACTACCAGACTCCTTCTTCAAATCTATATCAAAAACTTTCCGGGCATTTGTTTGGGCGGGCAAGCCACCCAGGATCAGACGTAATCTCCTCTTGCTTTCAAAGGACCAGGGTGGCTCGGGACTGCCGTGCATAAGATCATACTATTTAGCAGCCCATGTGAGCAGAATTGTCGATTGGCAGGTTAATGGTCCTCAGAAAGATTGGGTGAGAATTGAGGGGGAGGCAGCCACTGGAGGGGGATTGGATACTGTCTGCAGCCTACGTAGGTGTGAGATCCCGATGGGCGCCAAAAACCACCCTTATATTGGGTCCTCACTGCTAGTGCTGGATTCTCTCTGCAAAGGGAAGAAAGCCTTGACTTCATTCCCGGGCCCTCTGACGCCTATTTTAGATAACCCGGCCTTCCCCCCGGGTAGACAGCTCTCCAAGCTGCATGAGTGTGGCGGCTCAAAGCCCCTAAGGATCTTTCACTTACAGAGTTGCGGGTCGTTTAAGGATAAACAGAGCTTGCAAGAGTTGCTTGAGGGGGAGATCTCAACTTTCACATACTTACAGTTAAGGCATTTCTTTGCTTCTGGGGCTATGAGGGAGAGCTTAAAGAAAGGTTTGTCGGAGTTTGAAAAAGCATGTCTGGGGCACGGGCCCAAAGCTCACCTTTTGTCCTGGGCCTATGGACTGATCCGAGGATTAGGAAAGAGAGAAGCTAGACCCTGGGAAGGGAAATGGGAGGCTGATATTGGAAGACCCTTCTCAGAAGAAGACTGGTGCAACATCTATAGAAATGCACATAAGGGTTTAGTGAGTAGCTCGATGCAGGAGACAAACTACAAATTGATCACACGATGGTACCGGACCCCGAGCTTCCTACATTCTATCTTCCCCTCTGTTCCAGACGTGTGCTGGAGATGTGGCAAGGATGGAGCCTCGTTGGTTCACATCTGGTGGTCTTGCTCGCGGTTGAGGGACTACTGGGATCAGGTTAGAGGAGTCTGCTCTCAGATACTAGGGGAGCCTATCGATGGGAGTTTGGAGAATGTCCTCTTGGGTTGGTCGCCAGATGGCAAGGGGGTGGCTGGCGGGTCTCCCCTGGGTCGACACCTCTTAAACGCAGCTAAGGTCCTGATTCCAAGAAACTGGAGATCCAAAAACCCCCCCTCAATCAAAGATTGGCTCAGGCAAATTAATCATGTTGAGGCTATGGAAGAAGTTTGCCACGCCAAACATGATAGAATGGAGGATTACCTCAAAACCTGGACGATCTGGGTCATGTTTAAAAACTCTGCTCAGTACAAAAGGCTATGGGATTCCTGAACCTTGGTAGATAGACACAAAATAGGAATGGCGCCGCAATGGATTAGCAGGGCCTTGGTCCTGTCTAGGAGACCTAAATTTAGTGCAGGGGGCTGTCCCCGGTCCTGCGCCCGCCCCCCCCCCCGGGTCCCTATATGGGCTCGCTACAGCCGATTAGACGGGCCTCTCTCTCTTTCTTCCTCAAACCGTTCTTCCCTTCCTTCTTCCTTGTCCCCCCATCCGCGGATGCCCCCCAAGTCGCCCTAAATTGGGGGCTGGGAGGCTTCTGTGGTAAATATGTTATTTGTGAGGTGTCTTCTTGTCCACATGTCCAATATTAAGCACTAATTTGCCTATCTCAACACTTGCAAGAGCTGCGGGGAGGGATGGAGGAGAGCTACCCTGGACTGGGCGGTTTCCTGCATGCCGGGGTGGGGGGGGGTGAGGGGTTATTCCCCCCCTCTCCCCCTCTACATTCCTCCATCTAGAACCCCAGAGAATATATTTGATTATACTGTTTTACACTGTATATTCCCTTGCTTGATTCTTAACAGTAGTCATTCACTTTAACCCTGCTTCTCATGCCTATTCTGTAATGAATATACGCTGTATTTTTTATGTATACATTCTTGCTGGATTGTTAGACGCAGACACTCTATGTATACCCTGTACTTCCCTTTGTTGTACTGAACTCATCAATAAAAACTGAGTATGTTTAAAAAAAAAATGTATAAATGGCCAATACAAAAAATATGGGGAACAGCTATTTTGGAGCTGTGGTGCCTGGGCTGCCCTGGTGGAATTTTTTCCCCCCAGTGCATCCCAGGCTCCTCACACTTACTATACAATTTATATAATTGGTTTAAATGGTATATACACTGTTGCTTTATCATATGGGCATTTGGCAATAGCACTTTTTAATGGTTTAGATCCAATTTATGGTTGTTTGTTATTTACATATATTGCACATTAAAATTCCTTTTTTCAAAGCTGACCTAGATCATGGCAATTAAATAGGGTATTAACCCTTTCGCTTCCAGCCTACCTGCAGCTTTTGTCGCCCTCTGTTGCCAGACCATGTTTCACTATTTTGCGCTCCCCATGTTCAACTGTGATTTTTGAAAGGATTTCCAGGGATTTCCCAGGAAAATGATATAATGTTTTTTTCAAGAGATTCTGGGCTTCAACATGAAATCTCTTGTTTGTCATTTTTTAGGTGTGTTCTCAATACTTTTTGGTGAAATATGTGCAAAAAAAATTTAAAAAATCTATTTTTTGCAATTTGCAGTGTTTTTTTGTAATAAAAAATATAAGTTTGTCAATAAAATTTTATTGCGTGCGGAACCCTAATTTCTCCCAGTCACAGTGATACCACATATGTATAGGTAGACACCCTTTCCTGCCCAGGAGACTCCCCTAAACTGAAACAGAGCTTTAGGAGATTTTCAGACAAAATACAACTGCGCTATGCGCACCTTGCAGTTTTTCCAGAAAAACAACCATTTACATTTAAAATACCCCCCACAAACTATATATTCTCTGTAAGTACACACCTCAAGCTTTCTAGGCGTACCAAGCTTGTTTATGTGGGCTTAGTTTTCTGGAAGTAATCCCTCACTGTATTCTTTGGTTGCACAAAGTTTCCCTAAAAAAGAATAAAAAGGAAGAATCATGCCACATTTTCCTAAAAAAAAACTATATGCAAACAAGAAAAAACAAGTAAAATCTCAAAAAGCAACATCCCCTGAACAGAACGATACCCAACATGCATAGGTACTGTCAAGGGTAGAGTTGGCAAACACCCCAAAGTAAAGCATGCGCATAACAGTAATTTTACTTGAAAATTTCAGCTCTGCAGACAAAATGCGCACCTTGCAGTTTTTCAACCAAAACAACCCTTTACATTTGGAATATCCCCTATAAACCATACTTTCCCTGAAAGTACACATGTTAAGCTTTCTAAGAGTACCCAGCTTGTTGTAGTAGGCTCACCTTTCTGAAAGTAATCCCTCAAAGAATTCTTAGGTTGCACAGAGTTTCCCTAAAAAAATGAATAAAAAAACTTAATAAATAACATGTTTTCCTAAAATATAAATATGCCAACAAGAAAAAACAAGCTAAATCTGAAAGAGCAAGGTCCCCCGAGCAGAACAATACCCAACATGCATAGGTACTATTAACCCTTTTAATTGCCAACCTACTTGAAGTTTTGTCACCCTCTGTTGACATGTCATATTCCCCATTCTGTGCCATGTTTAACCGTGATTTTTGCCGGAAGTTTCAGGAAAATTATAGATATATATTTTGCAGCAGAGTTTAGGTTTGAACATGAAATGTCTTGTTTGTAATTTTTCTACTGTTTTTTTTTATATTTTTGTGTAAAAATAAATAAATAATTAGACATGAGAAAAACATATTGCGTGTGAAAGCCCAATTTCTCCCGATTACAACGGTACCACATATGTATCGGTAGCCCCCCCATTCTTGCCCAGGAGACCCCCCAAACTGAAAATAGCACTTTATAACATTTACAAATAAAATACTACTACTATCCACACTATAAACATAAGGGGTTGTTTAAAAAAAAAAATGACATAAGGTCCCCCCTCCCGGGGGGGCATTTTTTGGGGAATTTTAAGGGTTAAAAACCCTTAAAAATCCCCAAAAAATTGAAATGGGGTCCCCCTTACCCAGCATTACCAGCCCGGGACCAGCTATGGGGGCTTGTAGGAACAGAGTGGAGGGGCCAGCTTTTGTGGCCCCCCACCCTGCAGCCTACAAGCCCACATAGCCTATGTGGGCCCGGGCTCCTCTGCCCCCCCCCTGGGCTTTGGGGAGGCAGGTAATTGGGGGTGCTGGGGGTTAATGGCAAGTCACCTGCTAGCGGCAGGTGACTTGCCAGACCCCAGCCTTGTGAACTGGTATGAGGGTCTCATGGACCCCTTACCAGTTCACAAGGGGTTAAGTGTAAAAAAAAGACACTGACACATAAGAACAAATATTTTATTTTTTATTTTTTAACTTTTTAATGCTTACCTCCCATCCATCCCTGTGTCCCACGCTGATAAATCTGGCTTCCTGCTCTCCTGCTGCAGCTGGAAGCCTTTTATAGCTGCTAGGCGACAGAACACAAAGGGTTAATTTAAAAAAAAATGACATAGGGTCCCCCCTCCCATGGGGGGGGCCCATTTTTTGGAATTTTAAGGGTTAAAAACCCTTAAAAATCAAAAAAAAAAATGAAATGGGGTCCCCCTTACCCAGCATTACCAGCCCGGGACCAGCTATGGGGGCTTGTAGGAACAGAGTAGCTTGTAGGAACACATAGCCTGTGTGGGCCCGGACTCTTCTGCCCCCCCCCTGGGCTTTGGGGAGGCAGGTAAAGGGGGTGTCGGGGGTTAATGGCAAATCACCCGCTGTGGCAAGCGGGTGACTTGCCATCCCCCAGCCTTGTGAACTGGTACAAGGGGTTAAATGTTAAATAAAAAAGACAGACACATAAGAAAAAAAAGATCTTTATTTATTTTTTTTTTACTTTACTCACCTCCGATCCTGTGTCCCCCGGCGATCTGCGATGACAGCCTGCTCATGTGTTTGAAGGAGAGAGCCTGGGGAGGGGGTGATCTCAGCCCTCTCCTCCTCCCCATCTGTCCTCCTCCAGGCACACGAGCAGACTGATTGTCTGTCTCACTGTGCCAGCATTAAGAGGACTGCTGGTGACATCACAGGTGGGGCTAGCAGACCCGTTCCAGGAAGTGGTGGGGGAGGGCAATTTCTGCCCTCTCCTCACCACGGAAGAGGCTGGGGGGGCGATCGGAGGCCCCCCCAGTGAAGAGGACACCCATCGGGAGACAGCGCGTCTTCAGGTAGGTAAATGTCATTTTGATTTTTTTTTTTTTTACAGTTAACAGCTGCTGCTGCCGAAGCGGGGAGGGGCCTATTCCGGGGGCTCTCCTGGAGCCATCCGACCCCCCACGGGGGATTGGATGACACCAAATTAAAGGGGAGACCCGGCCGGATCCAACGAGGGGTCAGGTGAGTATTTTTTATTTTTTTTACTAGCAGGGGGGAAAGTCAAGCACGTAACACCTACGGGCTTGGCACTTAAGGCCCAGCCAAGCCAGCACGTAGGTGTTACGTGCTTGGCACTTAAAGGGTTAAAAGATTAAAAATAATACATATTTTATGTTTACTTATTGGCTTAGGTGGCTGGAGACCCCTGGTTGGTGTTTTGTTGTGTTTGTCTTGGTGTATATGCTTTTCAATAGAATTGTGTTAATCCGGCCTTGTATATATATGTAAAGAGTACATATATATATATTAAGTGTCTATTAAGGTGCGTTGTTATTGGCTGTGTCTGGTTCCAGGGAGGTCTTGCATGGTGGTTGTACACAGCAGACAGCACTCTGGATGGTGCGCACATAGGTGTTTTAGTCAGCTTACCACTCTCAAAACAGGTGCACCAACTTGAACTCTTCAAGATGAAAGCACCATGGGACGAGCCAGGAAAGCCGGATAAAAAACAAAGATCTGGTCCCTTGACGCATTGGACGTTAAAAGAGTGGCCAATCTTGTGGTTGCTGAAAATAATGGCAAAAAATAAACGGTCACTATCCTCTCAACACAAAATAAACAAGCAAAATAAAACAAGGACCAATTGTGACACAGGGATTAAGGTAGGTGAAGCAAGGCTACCATAAAGAGAGGAGAGTGGGCAAGAAAGAGGAGCAATGTGGACCTAAACATACCAAAACATATACTCCTGATAAGCTGGTGGAACATGCGTGCAATCGAAGGTGCCCATGAAGCTTGGCATATTTCACTATTTGAATAAAGTCCAACCTCATCATGTTCCAGGCTGCCATGCTGTCAGGGAAAGAGATGTATTTCTCCTGCAGGACAGCCATGCCATCAAGAAATGGTATTCAGGGCATGGTTCAGCGAAGGCTGGGACATGCCAACAGACAATGCCCCTAGCCTGCAGAAGAAGCCATTAGCAAAAAATTGGGGGTAGCCAACCATTTTGGTCATACCTCTGATTGCATGCCACTTCCTTGTGTGCTCCCTCCTGGCAAACCACAGCCGCAGCTCTAAGTAAAGTTTCTCAAGAGAAAAGCAGTCCAGTCGGACCAAATGAAAACCTGCTGATCAGTCATATGATCGATATCCAGCCAACGGCAGGTATGCCTAAGCTCTGGAAGGTAGATGGTTAACAGCCCCCGATGCTTCTCACAGAACTCATCAAGGGGCTCTATCGTAGGGGCGTTGGCCAGTTCCTGACAGTTCCTGCTAGCAAAAAGAGGGTGAAATTTTGAACCAAGAACCTACAAATTTCATAGGCCCAAAAGTGACCAAATCAGGGCACAGAATGATGTGCAAGCGCAGGATACACCCATGAGGTTTACAGACGAACATATGCCTTGAGCTGTAACAATATGGCAAATTCTCGGTTGGCGTACACATACTGTATTTATCCGCTAAAAGAGCAACTAGGCCCAAAAAACATGGCTCTGAATCAACCAACACGGAAAATAGCCCAAATACAGGTGATTGAAGTCATTCCCGCTGGCAGGAAAGTGTGCGAGAGAGGCTCTGAATCAGGCTTTATATGTACATATGTGTTCTACAGTATATTTTCTCAATTTTTTTCTAATTGATTTAAGCAAACAGAAATTGTGTGGTGAACTATTTATTGTTTGAAGTAAATAATAGAAAAGTGGTTGGCACCCACCTCTGGATCCCTTCTTAAAATATTTGAGTGTGCTATCCTGACCTTATTTTATTTTCAAGAGCGCCATTTAGCGTTATTTACTGGCATAGGTGTCTGCCTTGTAGTGCCCACATCTTTTTATACTTTGGCGCTGTTATTCTTACAGATTGGTGCTGCAAGTTCAAACGCCTGATGTTAAATAATCAGTGTGGATTGGCGCACTAGATATTGACCAGTCTATGTAAGTGACTTATTATTATTAATTAATTAATTATTATTCATTATTAGACTCCAAAAAGATTGCCATTGTATTTAATGATCAGCATATTTTCATTGCAGTCACAGGATATAATTGTTGTGAACAAACAGGACAAAATTTGAAGTCCGTTTAGGCTGCATTTTAGTTTAATTGCTATGCTGCAAAGTACATATTGTTAACAAAAAACAGGCATGATAAATTATTTTACAAGAAAATAATAACATCCTGGTCACTTTATTGAAAAGTCACCAAAGCAAGTTCTGTCCAACAATAAACAATATACAAAACATTATTTAAAAGCAAAAATCACTTTGGTACAGTTCTTGCCATTGTGGTCTATGGGATCTTAACCTACAGCCCCACTATAAACCCGTCACAGCAAACATATGGCTCTGGTTATGAATTAGATGCCGAATGGCAGACACATTGGCGCTGACTGTTTTATCTTGTTTGTTAAATTGTACCACTTTGTTAAACTGAGTGTCACTGAGGTGAAAATATTGACAGTGAGTGGTATTCTGACACCTGAGGTCAAATATTGTAAATCTGACTATATTGTTAAGTTTTTTCATGACATGACACATTGTACTTCATGTTTGTGTTAAATTTAGGTTGACATTATTTGTATTTATTGATAAAAATATCTGAATATTTGAGACACAGTTAGAAAAATAACCAATTTTCCAAGTTTAAACTATTATGCCCTTAAAACTGACAGTCTTGAGTTGCACGCGCGAGCCCATCCAAGATGACTGCATAGGACTAGAGCTCCACAACTTCAGTGAACATTAGTGCGAGTCCGCAGCTGCCCATATCCACTGCCAGTCACTGAAAGTGCAGGGACCAGCCACCACATGGAAAGGGATGTCCAAAATCACTAGGAGAGGAGGTAAGCAGCCCAGCTCTTCAGCTAAAGAGACGCCGGGCAAGATGTTGGACACACACCAGGAACAGGTAGGCCAAGATCCACAACCTCAGCCACAGTGCCAGCGCCAGCTGACCTACAATGGAGGCCTTACCTTGGCGGCTACCTCCCCAGCTCCTTGGTCTTTGGACTCAGAGGCTTTGATGAATGCGATCTCACGGGCCTCATCCAAAGATAGAGTGATGGCCCTTTATCTCCATGAGCCAGGCTGAAATAGCTTCACAATCCACTACAGTTGCAGAGCAGGGTGGTGGTGATGTGGATCTGATTGCACACCTATCCCACATATTTGACCAAAAGCTAAGAGTGGTTAATGACAGACTGCTAGTGCATTTAAATGATTTTGAAAGCTTGGGACATATTTTGGAACTGATAGAGAGGAAGATGGATGATATCATACTTAAAGTGAATCAGCACTCTAATCTGCTTTAAGAACTTACAGCAGCAGAAGGATCATAGAGGATCAAGAAAACAGATCCAGGCACTATAACTTTCGAATGAAGGGCCTGACTGAGTCCATTACTAATTTGGACCCTGCGATCCGTGACCTGTTAAAATTACTGGTGGCAGATGGTGGGGAGGGGCATTTACTGCTGGATCAGGTGCACAGGGCATTAACAGTACTGCGTCAGGATGGGGCTCCCAGAGATATAGTATTAAAGCCTCACTATTACACCATAAAGAGCAAATAATGGCCGCCACTTGAGAGACCATCTCAAAGCGGAGAAATTTAAAACCTCTTCTCTCACAGTTGATTAAGCTGAACATAAAATATTGCTGGGCTTTTCCATTTGGGCTACTATTTAACTTGAAAGGGGAAAACTATTCCTTTGCTACACTGATAGAGGGGGGGGGCTGCTGAGTATCCTGGGAATTATTTCTCAGCCTCTGGTGAACTCTTGAACCCATTGGGGAAGAAGAACAAGAATAGGCATCAATCCAAAAGGTCCAGAATGGATACCTGAGTTTGTAGGGGCACTAGTAAAATTTGAGTTTTTCCTGGGGAAGGCCCTGGGATCTGTACTGGGTGGGCTCAGGTAGGGAAGCTGGAGTGTGTATTATAATTGTTACCTTTATCTTCTGAGGAAAAAAAAGTGGGTGTGATTTGCTTGGTTTTTTGCTCCTGGGGGTGTACTGTGGTGGTGGAAAATAGATATGTTGTTCAGTTATAGGCGCGTTCTCCATTGCAGGCAGAGGGGGAGGGGGTTATTGGCCTGGTTAGGTGGGTCTGGTTCAAGCTTTCAAGGTTAAAGGTTTACCTTCTTTTTTTATTCTTAAGGTGAGGATTGGGTTGGTTTCCTGCTCTTCACGTTCGAATAGTGCGGGTGGAGTGGAACTGATATATTGCTAAGCGTGTGAAAGTTAATACTATGTTAGGTTGGTCTCCCTTTTGTGATGCTTTTACGTGTGCCCAGAAGGGAGGCATGCGCCAAGTGAGAGAATCGAGCCACATGTTTCCCCACTGGTGGGGGCATGCAAACCATCTGTTTCTTAGTGACACATATTGTGTCCTCAGGCTATTTAGTAGCTAGTTCTTAAGTTTAAAAAATGCAGGTATTTATTATGTACTTTACTCTTTATTTGGTTTGATTCAGGAATCAAATTTCTCTGATAATTATTCCTCAATAGCTCAAAAAAAGAGGGGTGGTGGTTTGTATTTCAAATAGAATTCCTTGATTTCTTATTATGCTCCCTATTTGGGGGATGGTACATTTTTCACGTATCTGTTGCATAGAATAGACCAATTGGCGGAAGGGACTGTGATCTTTGGGTGTAATTCTAATCTCGCTTTGGACGCTGTCTTGGACTAGACCCCTGGTTCCAGCCTCAGGACTTTAAAAATATCCAAAATGAGTAATAGATTTGCCAGAATTCTGCACTCGTGTGATTTTATAGATATTTGGAGGGAATTAAATCCACATGGTAAGGATTTTTCTTTTTACTTGCAGGCACATCACCCTTCACAAGGATTGATCATATATTTTTCAAAGCAGCTAGTGCCTCTTCCGCAACAAGTTGCAAGATCTTAGAAGCCACCTGGTCTGACCATTCACCAGTAATCATAGAAGTTGATAGTGTGGACCCTAAGGGGCATTCAGGTAGATAGAGTCTTAATGAAGAGCTCTTGAGCAGTCCTGATGTATGTAGGGACTACATGAATATTTTGAGCATAATAGACAGGAGGATAGTACCCCGGAAAAGAACTGGGCAGCTCATAAGGCATTTATCAGAGGGTGTTTTGTGGCATCCAGAGCAAAAATGAGAGAGAAGAAAGCTGTTAAACAAAAAGGAGGAGACATTAAATAAGCTATGTAAAGAACAAAAGCGGCACCCTGAATAGGATCTGGCAACGCAAATTGATATTGCTCATCTGGACCTTATATTGTTCTTAACTACTAGGGTGGAGAAGAGTGTCCAAATTTAAATTTTATGAGATAGAAGATAAGGTGGGCTCCCTGTTGGCGTCCAAGTTGACTCCACAGGGGAATGTTTCCTCGTTCCCTAGGATTCATCTGAGCATGAGGATCTCACCAGTTACTTGTGTAGCAAGTTTATGAGGCCAAGGTGTTGGGGATTCGAATATGGCATATGTTAGTGTGCTCCATGTGAGTGGTAAATATAGGACAATTTATTTGGTCAACTGCGATTTAAGGCTGTTGATGAATACATTGGCGAGCAAGCTGAATAGCTTCTTAGTTGGCTACATTCACAGGGATCAGGTAGGCTTTACTCCTGGCTGACAAGCTCCAGACCAAACTAGAAGGGTCGTAGATATCATTTCTGTGATACAAATAGGCTGGGACAGGGGTAGCAGGGGCCAGAGTATGTTGCTTTCTCTGGATCTCAACAAGGCCTTTGATGCCTTATTGTGGGCATATATGTTCTGAATAAGCAGGGCTTTGGAATGCATTTTCAGAATGTATTGATGGGCCTGTATAATGATCCAGGAGCCCACATCAGGGGATTTGTTTCTGAGAAATCAAGCATATGGATAGGCACAAGGTAGGGGTGGCCACTATCCGGATATCAGGGGGATCAAATGTGTGGAAAGGGAGCACAAATGCGCTCTCGTCACCAATGATATGCTTGTGATGCTGTTAGCCCCAGTGCCATCTCTTCCCAGCCTGTTTCGTATTATGCGGTGGTTCTCAGAGCTGTCTGGCCTGACTCTTAAGGCGGACCAACAGTCAAAAATGACTCAAACCAGAACAACGCAACAACCAGTGCTTATATGAATCCCTGCCTAGGGTAATTTAGATTGCTGCACATAACAATTATTTTACCTTTTTCCAAATCCTGCTGTGGTAAATTTTAAAAACAAAATGATGGTTCATGGATGTGCAGGCCACATGCATACAGGAAGTTATGCTGGGTTTCCAGTTACTGTGCATTGTCAGTTGAATTCAGGCAGCAGCATGGCTGGGATGCTAGGAGAGGAAGCTTCCAAATTGCAGCTACCTTTCTTCTCCAACGGTGACAGGCTGTTGGTATGGTTTCATAACAATAAATCTGAGGCCCCAAAATTATCTTTGTTGGGGAACACTGAAGCCCAGCTTAAATCAAATGTTTCCTTTAAGTAGGTTTCATCATTTCTCCAATATTTGGACATAAAACCCAACCCGAAGATTCAAGATCTATATGGAGTCAGCTATAGGCCATTGTTTAAAAAGCTGCTGGAGGCTTAGGGAGTTTGGGGAGGGGGGAAATATACTTTATATTTGGTCACTTTGGAATAAAGTACATCTTAAGTAGCTCTTATGGTGGGTTTAGGGAGTTTGGGCCCTTTGAGTAGCCCTTTTAAATGTCCCAGTAGGGCATGAAAGACTCCATATATTTCTATGGCAAGAGTGGGGGATACATTGAATTGGATCTCGAATAATGAGAAATTAAACAGTATTTTGTTAGATAGCAGCCTGCAATTGGAAGAAGTCTGAGGATCTTGGCACAGTTATTCAGAGAATAGGGCCTGGAATCTCCTCATTTTTTATCTTTCTTTTTTCTTTTCTTTTTTTCTCTTCTTTTGTATTTTCTATAATGGTTGTTTGCTCTTAGGCTGCAATCTTCTTTGTTATTGGTGATTAGTTTTGATTTAATGTGGTCCATGGTGAGGACTGGTGGGTGGGGGGGGGGGCGGGTCGGTTAATATAGCATTACATAAGAACATAAAGAACCATATATGTGCTTAGATCTCAATATTATGTTATTATATGGCTCCGAAATTCTGGGCTGGTAAATCGATCATCTGAGAGACTGGGATGTTTTTGATTCTTTTTGGCATTGCTGAAACCACAATAAACATATTGAAATATAAAACTGTCAGTCATACTTTACTAAAAAGTTAATAAACAACATGTCCCACATTTACTTCATGGTTGTATCTTTATTTGCAAATTGTTTTATTTTGTTAAGATGTCTGGAAAAGGCTTGAAAATTTGCAGTAATCTTTATTTTTTTATTTTTTTTAAACAACATATTTTTTTAGGGACCACTTAATTTTGACGTTAGGTGGCTATATGCAAGAAGACCCCCCAAAAGGCCACTATTTCAAAAACTGTGTAACAGGAATAAACACATTAGGGAATGAAACAATGAAAAATAAAGGAAAATACACTTAAATGTTACTTAAGCGTATGTGGTCAGAAACTCCTGTTTGGACACAAAGCAGGGCTTGGAAGGGAAGCAGTGCTATTGGTCTTTTGGTGTGCAGATTTGGCTGCAGTACATTGCAGAGGCCATGTCACATTTGCAAAGCCCCACAGTTACAATAATGTCAGAAACTCCCCACAAATGGCCCCTTTTTGGAAATTACACCCCCAACGAATGTATCTACTGGTGGAGACATATTGGAACCACACCTGTTTTACAGGGCTTTATAACACAATTGGACAATTGGACAATATACCTTTTTATTTTGTGCCACAGTGTTATAAAGGGAGGGGATAGGGAGAACCCAGCAGTTGGTGGGGACCTAGACATTGGAATGGAGGATGGTTGCAGGGAGCATCCTAGGAGGGGGGGTGGGGCATTAGAGGGAAGGAGGTATCACCTAGCAGGTGTGGGCTAAAACATTCGGATGAATGCATGCATGGAGCATCTAGGGATATTTATAGGTGGGGGTAGCAAGAACCAACAGGAGTAGAGTAGGTATACTTAGGGGCGCTCTACAGCACCCCACAGATGATGCCCAGGGGAGGTGTTTTGGTGCCTACAGCCACAGCTCTGAAACAGACAGGCTGTATCTTCTCACTACTTCTTTTGCAGAAATCTGTTGGCAGAAGGACCGACAAGAGAAGGTCAGACCCAGGCAATCAGGCAGGAATATAATCCAGCTACATGCAGTCAGGTTGCAAAGGGACGTAGCAACAGATGATTAGCTGTGTTGGGACTCGGCGACAGGCATTCTGGTGGCCATGAGGTGAAGTGACAGACAAGCCTGTCACTGGGTCCCGCAGCCATCAAAACACCTGTTGCCGGGTCCCACTTCTGTCTGATCGCCTGTTTCTGGGTCCCATCACTGCCTGCTCTCCTCTTGCTGCCACCATCAGATCAGATCAAGATTAAAATCATCCTCAGATCAGGGACAGCAGCCACCTTCACCCCAACTCTATGTCTTTTGACACAGTGAAGACTTCCCTGTGTCATATGTCAGAAAGGGGTTAACTCATTGCGTGGTAAAGTTAAAAAGCATTAAGCCTGCTCCACCAATTAACACAACCCCCAATGTCTGCTTTAATTTCAAACAACCACCCTTTTTCATTATTATTATCATTTTTATTTATTTTATTTGTTTTTTAATTGTTTTTTATTTGTTTATGTTTTTTCAGGCAAGTTTTTTTCCATAATTTTGCACACATTTTAAGTTGTACCCTCCTAAAATCATGGCCAACTTTTACGGGCTTTCTTTAGCATTGGTAAAGCCAAGCGGCAGTCAGCAAAGCCTGTGGCCTTGGTACCAGTTTTTATTTTTGTTTTAACTATGGACAAGTGTCTGAAAACAATCCAATTTCTTAGCACGTGTATCAACTTTACCCCTTTTACAAACTATGATCTCATTTAGCAGGCTTTCTTCAGTGAAGAAACACAGCATAGTTAAATAAGCCTGTGGTATTAGTCTCATATGCAGACAAGTGGCTAAAAGCCAACATCGATCCTATCTTTTAGCACAGGTTTCAAGTCATGCCCTTTACTAACCATGATCTCAGTTAACAGTCTCCTTCTGTTAAAGTGAAGCCATGCTGCACTGCCAAGGAAGCATGTGGCCTTTGTTCCCTGTTTCTTATTTCTGTTTTGCATGTGGAAAATTAATGCCAGAAATCTTGATCCCGCCATTTCGTTTTAAATCATGCTTTCGTCAGTGAGGGTGAAGCCCTGCTGCATAGTCCAGGAAGTCTTTGGCCTTAGTCCATCTTTTATATTTCTGTATTTCTTCTTTTTAAATCAGTATACTAATGAATGAACAAGCTACTGCACATGCATTGGATTATTACAACGGCAGTAAGGCCACATGGATGCAAGATGTACTAGGCAATCTGCGATATATGGAAGCTACTGTAACAACTAAAATGTAGATCTCTATATAATAGGTTTAAGGTGCGCACTTTTCGATGAAGAAAGATTTTTCTGAAAAAAGTACTATTTTATTAAGATAAACCACACTATAAATCACAAAAAATATACATGGATCCACATGATTACAAATAAAACAACATTCATAATAAACGTTGTGCTACTTTAGGTGTGCCATCACTTATCCAGCATACACTCATGCATCCCATAACCTGAATCACAAAACCTGATGGCCGTTTCGGGCCTTTACGGCCCTTCCTTAGAGGTATGTTCCTTTCCCTGTCTAGCACGCTGTCTTTTATACTCATAGTGCCTCGCTCCCTGGCGCCATGTGACTTGGAATGATGCTTAAACAGCCGCATCATTGCAAGTCACACCCCGTCCAGCATCAGTCCCGGCGTGCGTGCCATCCACGCTAGTTAGCTCTGCTTTTATTCAAAAAACAGTACACACTTTCCAACAATAAATGAAGATCTTTTGGGAGGTCATAATTAACAGTTCCTGCATACATTTCGGGAGTTGCACACCGGTATAAACTTCTCCATACCTAAACATATATAAAAACATATATAAAAAAACAAGAATTATAGACATATATTTACAGCTCTCGTCTATGAAACTCTGGGTACTTATTCATCATACATCCTATATCCACTCATCCATGTATAGTGTGATCTTCCTATCCCTGTAGCACAATAATATATGTCTATTGTTTATAGCGCTAATGGTGAATTTCTTGCCAAAAAGTATTCCTTTATGTATCCTGTACTTACTTGGCGGTCAATAAAGTATTCAGTATTCAGTATTATTTACCTATAGGTGACCTAGGAACATTAGGAGCCAATTAATTAGGGCTGATACGGAACCTAGTCCCCAGGTAGAGGATAACACCATATTGGGCCTCCCAAAACCCCAAGGAATCCATAAGTACGATTAGAAGAGAATCTAACCTCACCGGTGGTCCGACATTTTTTATCAGCAGGACATAACATCTCACAGCTGAGATTTATGGAAATAGAACAGGTTAATCCATTGAAGAGAGGGGGAGACATTAGGAGAAGATTGTCCCAAAGGGAAGTGCTCTGCATGGCATGAATGAGGAATGTGACCATACACCCTTTTTGTGAAAATACTCCCTACTCATGGTGTGAGTGATTGTATACAGGAATCTATTTATGGTAATATTTGTAAATAGTAAGGGATGAAGGAGGGGACCCTGTAGAAAATAATGATTAATCAATGATAATGATTGGATATGTATTGGGATCAATTGGGCGCTTATTGAAGTAGGATGGTATTTAGGTCTGCTTTAATGTATGGTGAGCTATTGTGCTATAGGGATACGAAGATCACACTATACATGGATGAGTGGATATAGGATGTATGATGAATAAGTACTCGGGGTCTCATAGACAAGAGCTGTAAATATATGTCTATAACTCTTGTTTTCTTATATATGTTTAGGTAAGTTTATACTGGTGTGCAACTCCTGAAATGTATGCAGGAACTGTGAAGTGTGACCTTCAGGCTGATTCATTATTAGCGGCAGGTAGCAACAGATGAGCATCTGTAGCAGGCATTTCAGAGCGCCCGCTGGTAGTCGTTGTGCTCGACCGTGGGTTGCTAGTTCAGAGCGACTCAGTCGCTGTGCAGCAATGATGAATAAATTGTGGGGAGTCGCTATATGACCAGTACAGCGCTGTATGGGAGCGAATGTTAGCGACTGGTCGGTGCGACCAACTCACAACATATTCATCAAAAAAACAGCCTCACACACCTCCGGCACTCAAAAATGCTTCGCTGTAGCCCAGAGCGCCGGAGGCTGTGTGATTAAAGGTTGTTTTTTAACATGTATCCTCCAGTAACAAAGCAAAAACCCCCTGTTTAAAGAGAAATAAAAGAACGTCCATTGAAATGTATGGGAGAGCGACAGGTAGCGAGAGGTAATATGTGGCGCTCTGCAAGGCTGAACGCCGGCGCTGTACGCTGAGGCTGGGATAATGATGAATCGGACGCTACATGGTGTTATCCCAGTCGCTCAACAGAATCTGCGTGTGTACTGTTCTTTGAATAAGAGCGGTGATTATTTGCCAGTTTACATAAAAAGACGATCCCTGACGGCTGCAACCCTGTGTGCGCCTTCAGTCTGTGGGTGGCTGTTTACAGCCTGCTAACTAGCGTGGTTGGCACGCAAGCACCCCGGGACTGATGCTGGACGGGGTGTGACGCGCAATGATGTGGCTGTTTAAGCGTCATTCCGAGTCACGTGGCGCCAGGGAGATAGGCAATATGAGTATAAAAGACAGCGTGCTAGACAGGGAAAGGAACGTACCTCTGAGGAAGGGCTGTAATGGTTTTGTGATTCAGGTTAGGGGATGCATGAGTGTATGCTGGATAAGTGATGGTATTTGCTTGTCTTTTGTTTCTATCTTGGCACTGAAATGTTATCTTGATATATGTTACTACCGGTATGTAGTTGTCTACGGAGGCTGTGTGCAATATAACATTATGTGGGGCTGGTGCAATATGTCTCTGCTGGGCTTGTGCAATAAGTGATAATGAGTGCTGGATACATTTTGCTCTTAAACTGATTGGATTACACGTTTTGCATCTATTAATTTGAATTGCACAATGCACTTTAGATATATATTGACAAGGCTTGATTCTTATATGGATACTGCATACTAATTGTTGGAGAATAACAGTTAATCTAAGCTCTTTCAAGCACACCTAAAGTAGCACAACATTTATTATGAATGTTGTTTTATTTGTAATCATGTGGATCCATGTATATTTTTTGTGATTTATAGTGTGGTTTCCCGCATTTCCCCTAGGACAAGACACACAAGTAGACACAGCTCCAAAAATTGCTACAAAAAGGGGCACCCCCGGCTACACAACTTATTGCACAATCCACCAAACACTTGCCGGGTTCTCAATTAAGGGCACTGCTCCCAATATCAGAAAACATATCACACACTTATTTATTCAGTTGCACAAATTAAAAACACAAAAGACACTACAAATTAAAAACATGATCCCGCAGTACTCCCTAGGCACTGGGTAATATCAAGCCAGGCGCTGAATTTAAGTCCACACTGGGTCTATGCTCCCTCTTTATCAAATATATAATTAATGATTAATAACCCAAAATACATAAAGTGCTGAGTGCAATCAGCGTGCCATCCGCCATGTGCCAGTAGCGCTAGTAGTCACTGTGCTCAGCCGTGGGTCGCTACTTTATAGCGACTCAGTCGCTGTTCAGTAATGTTGAATACATTGTGAGGAGTCGCTATTTGACCAGTACAGCGCTGTATGGGAGCGCATGTTAGCGACTGCTTATAGCGACCGACTCACACCATATTCAGGAAAAAAAACAGCCTCACAAATCTCTGGCGCTGAAAAATGCTTGTTTGAAGCCCAGAGCGCAGGAGGCGCTGTGTTTAAAGTGTGTTTTCCAGCATCTATCCACAAGTTACAAAGCGAAAACATATGGAATTACATTGTAGCAACATTGTAACATGAACACTTTAATGGCAGACCTGTAATGTCATTTCTGAAGAAATATATAAAAAATGAAAAAAATTAGAAAAAACAGCTTTTTCAATGCCAGAATAGGTCGCAGAATTATTTGTGATTTTTGGGAAAAAAATAAACAAAAACCCTGTTTAAAGAGAAGAAAAGGATCGTCATACCTGGCGCCGTGCAAGGCTGAACACCGGCGCAGTTCGCTGAGGCTGTGAAAATGATGAATCAGACGCTACATGGCGCTATCCCAGTCGCTAAACAGATTCTGCTTGATAAATGTGTAATTGTGTGCCGTGTCCGGCGTTCACCAGTCGCTACCTGTCGCTACCTCTCACTAACCAGCCACTACCTGACGCTATCCCTTCTTAAATAAGGGCCAAAGTGTATGTGCACAAAACAAGATACATTATACATACAACAACAACATAGTGAGCTAAATAATTCATTGTGATATGCAAGCTGCTATAGTATCCATAGCATTCAATTCATCCTACCACTAAAAGTAAGTTAATTTGTGCAACTGAATAAATACATTTGTGATATATTTTCTGATATTGGGAGCAGTGTCCTTATTTGAGACCCCAGCAAGTGTTTGGTGGATTGTGCATTTCCCCTAGGAAGCGAGTCGTCAGATAAGGTTTGCTGGCTTTACAGAGCTTGATTGAGGGGGACCTGGCAATTGGGGTGCCCCCTCCCCCCCCCCCCCCCCCACAGTGGACCAACACCCATGTTTCATAAAATGGATGTTTGTCTAGTTTAAGACTATGCAGACCTCCTTTGTTTAATAATCCATCTCCTACCTCTTTGGCCATGTGGTATGTTAGCCAGCCATACTGGTACATTGGTGGCCATGTCATATCCCTCTATGGCCTTCAGCTCTGCTACATTGCTTTGGCAGGGATTGCCAGGCATTGGACCCTTGCTACTGTTGAACCTTGCAGTAAAGAGCTTACTAAGAAACAAGCTCTTGTCATCAGCCATGTATTTATGTTTTATGTCTCTTTATTTAAAAAAAACATTAACATTTTGTATAGTGCAGTCATGATTAAGCTTGGGCTTTCTGTTGTGTTGCTATGCTAATATCCACTGGTGTGTTTCATTAGCTGACTCTATTATCTTTCAAAACAAAAGGGTATGATACTGTGCTGATCTCGGTCCTGGAGCATACACTTGCCCCTTAACAATAGACATTGCATACTAGACTTTAGCACGTAAGTAAAGCAAATTAAACTGCAGAGGGCTGGTTGTAAAAGTGAATTTGGATGTTTGATCATTGGATGATTGCCTATCACCTATTAAAACAAGAGAAGGTACCTGGCTATAGTGGAATCCAGTTTAGGCTAGTCTGGGAAACAAGCTTGTGCCGTTACTGTTATGGAAAAATAAAAATAAAATATAAAATGATTTTTGGTGTGGAATGGTTACAATTCCCAAAGCCCTCTATCTGCTATCTGTATCACCAACAACCTCTACATGTCCCGGTAACCAGCGTACACATGTGCTATACTTTAATGTGGCCATGCTAGCACACTGTCATGCAGATGAAATCAGAATGCACAGTGATGTGTATTACATTCCATGACTTCAAATAACCTTTCAAAAGACTCCAGGGCAGGGCATTGGCAAAGGGAAATTGCTTACCTTAGTGTATGGAAGGTCCTTCTGTATGGAGGTTCCCATTGTTTCCAGTGGTAGCTGGCCACGCTCAGGTCCCACCCACCTGGTGGTAATGTTAGCGGATGGTCTAGTGCCCTCTTAAACTACTTTCACTCTAATCTGAAAAGTCCATGAAAGTAAACTTTCCCTTTAAAGTGGACCAAAACATGGCATTTTCACTATACCAGGTTTTGGTTAATATCCTTGGGGCATCCCAATTTGGGGTGCTCTGCGGTGTGAAACTCCACAGATTTATTGGCTAGACATATTTATCTGTGCCTTTAGAAACTGAATGGGAGCTTTGCTGCTCTCACGGTCGATGAGTGTCACCACCTGCATCCCTCTATGGTTGTGCGTCAGAATGCCAGCATTTCAGTTACTATAGGCATGGCTGCACCTAGCCCAAAAATGATAAAAGACGCTGCACATGCGCTATGAGCTTGTTGGCAAGGTAAGAATATGGCGGACCACTGGCAAGGATTCACACAGCAGAGCATCCCGATTGGGAAGCCCTAGGGGTGGGTATGTAGCTGGACTTAGCATCTTATATTTGCTAGCTCCAGTTTTGGTGCACTTTGAGGAAAGCTGCATCTGTAATGAAACCATCAGTAAAATACAAACCTTTACTATTAGCTCACATTTATTTTTCCAGGTGTTATACCCACTTTGGTTTTCATCCCTTTGTACAGAATTGCACAGGATTAAACCAGACCTTCACCCTGAATAAGAGCATATTTTATATGTTTCCCCCACCCTGTACATACAGATTGCACACATTAAAAATCACCCTACCTGCATTTACGGCATTTTCTGAGCCTTTAAACATCCAAGATGGCTGCCCATAGAGTCTCTGGCTGTCTGCAAACAAGAAGTGTCTTCAGACTGTGTCACTCTGAATTCTTGAATTTCTGTCCTTTTCCTGGCCCCAGCTCTGCTATGTCTGAGCAAAGCACAGCTATAACCTGCATCCCTGCAGCTTTTCCCCCTCTCCTGTCCTCAGTATGTGATGCTTCTGAGGCAAGATGGTGGCGCCCAAATCCTAGGGTGCTGAACAGAGTTGCAGCCCAGTGGCTGCAAAAAATGTATTAATTTTAGATGTTGGAAAATAGTTTTTTAAGAGTTTAGGCTTTTCGTTAAATAATGCTGAAGGTCCGGTTTAATTGACTGAGCAGCGTGGTTTCATTCTGTTTATCTGTGTTCATTCTGTTCATTCATTTGAACTCCACATATGCCCAGGTTCTATACAGACCTGTCCACATATTTTTAGAAAACATGCCAAATGTGGCATATCAGATGCAATTTTGGACTATGCTTGCAATGTCTAGGGTTTATGTTGATACTTACTTTTGAGTACAAACCAATTCCCATTAATGAGTGAACTAACAGCAAATGATATGTAAAAAAAATCTTTATTATACATAGAACAAAATGGTAAACAATACTGATAGCCGATGAAAAGAAACATCACAAAGAATACATTTTGTTGAATTTGTTTTGTGTTTTTTTTTTTTTTTTTTCCATGTGTTATAACTGCGACAGTAAATAAATAACCAGGATAACATGTGATTTGTACATTTTCAGACTAAACTTTTATTTTTTAAATATTGCAAACCATTGTTCTGTATCCACAAACCACTGCAGTGATATAAACACTTATCTCTAAAGACAGATATACTGTACACGTTTTCCCGGTTTGCAGATTTTAATATAACCTGTTTTTGAAGTCACTATAATCCACACATGTTTTTTTATCATTTATTTTATTATTTCATATCTTAAGTATTTATATACAATAAAACATTCCAAATATATATATATATATATATATGTATATATATATAATAAAAAAAATAAAAAACACAAATTATTCCAGACAAACAAATTACTTTTTTAATTAATGGAAGATTCATTCAGGGACACTTGGGTACCTCTTTTTCTCTCCATTGCATTATTTATTTATCTACTTTATTTCTGAAGAATGAACAAACCACTCAATCACATCACAATGTGTTAAATAAATTCAATTCACTCACTATCTGTATGAGATGCTTTACAAAATAATGCAACCCCCATTGTTGTCTTGAGAGGTGAAGCCGATCAATTAAAAAAATATTGTCTTTTTATCCCCAGCATTACAGTACATTTTTAAATTGGATTTGCATATAGTTTAAATATACTGAAGGGAATATCCCTTTTCTTTTACTGAAAATAACACACAATACAGTAAGTTTAGTTTCTATGTTTTACCTTTTCTTTAAGTTTTCTACACATACAGTATAAGATATTCTCTATACTTAGAAACAGTAATGAAAACGTTTCATGTTTTGTGGATCTTTATTGATTTGTGTTCAACTGATCAACTTTGCATGCACATACGATGTAAAAGAGAAAATATGGCCACAAACACTTGTATTTTAAGCAATTTTATAGCAAGTTGGAAGGTTTACAGCAGTGAGCTGATATTCAAATATGGTGGTGGTCTCACTGGACTGACACAGCACATATAGCTAATAATTGCATGAAAACTTTTTAAGGGCACTGTACCCAAGTTTAGCCCCTGTTTCTTAGCATGTTTCAATTTTTACAAATACAACAATAAACCTTATCATAACCACCATAGCTCTGGTCAGCTCATAAACAGGACACCATGTAAAGAGTCTACACAAATGACCAAACAAACTGCAATTTTTCAGCATCTTGACAAAAAGAATAGCTTTGTCTTTTTATTTCAATGCATGTTCCCTAGCAGAACTGGCCTAACTGTGTGCTCTGAGCTGAAGGCATGTAACGTAGGCTTATCCTGAAACAAGTGTCAAAATGTGTGTTTCAATGCTGATTAATAGAATATATGTTTAAAACCGTGGAGGCTTATTTGTTTATCTAGACCAGATGTAGACCTTTATCTTGCTGTTTTAACCAATACATCTGTGGTGTATGTTAAAAAAACAAGAAGGCTTCCCTTAGCTTCTGCACTCTTCATATCTCTTCATTCCTTTTAAAACTTACCTAGACCAGACATGCATGCACTTTCCTCTGGCTCCTTCACAGGGCATGAGTCAGGGCTTTTACACTGAATTGCATTCATAAAAACTGGCATTTTTTGCTTCTTTTAGACACCTTTAGTCTGAAAACACGTTTATAGGTGGTGTGGAAAAGATGCACGGAGGCCAGTTTTTTCATGGAATGTAATTTCCCTGCTTTTGGAAGACCATTAAAGATTTCAGATGATACGGCGTGGTCTAGGTAAGTAAATCGTTTCTCTGTTTCTATTTTTTCAACAGGTGGCAAGAAGGAATCAGCAACACTGAAGAAAAGGAAAGTATACGTAGTTTTTTACACGTGCCCACAGATGCTACAGGATAGCTATTCTTGTCAACATTGTTTACTTAACATTTACTGAACAGTAAGCAAACACATAAACAAAAGTGTGAACTTATTTGCATATTGTTTGATACATTTTGATATGTTGTTTACTGAATATTTTACATACAGTATCTTAAAGTATGCCTGAGGTTTTACTGTAGATTAAAATAGTCTATGTTTATTCCAGTTTGTGTATTTGGCTAAGGATTTCCAGTCTTAACTTGCATGGATATCGTCTAAACTGGTAATAGCTAGAATTGGACCACTTGACAAAATAAGTACGTACTACATGATGCACATTATGCAGCCCCTGGCCAAAAAAAAATCACAGCGGATGTTTTTTTTTTTTTTTTAAACTATGAAATGAAGTTAAGATTAAACAGATGATTTTGTATGAATAGTGTTTTATGCCGTGACTGTTTTTTTTCATACAGTATATGGCAAGTGAACAATTTACAATATACAAAACAATAAATTAGAAATATAATGACTTAGCAATCAATATACTTTATAGAATCATTTATTTAAATAATTTATTTTATATATACTAAATTTTAATACTGGTGAAAATTTCCTCTTTAAAATACAGTACACTCCCCTGTGAAACCAGTATAGCTGTAAACTACCACTCTTAAAAATAAAGTTCAAACCCACTGATGTCAAATAAATGAAATTGTCTCCCACTATGAAAATGGGTTATGGAGTATTATAATTTGCTAGGCATTTAATCTCACTTTATAGTGATATAACCATTATAAGCTAGTAAACATTAAACCCATCAGCCCCATTACCACCTGTGTATAGCCCTCTACTGTGTGCCATTGAAGTAGCTGACATACAATAATTCAAGAATCTCTCCTTATCAATATGTAAACAGAAGTGGAAGAACTTTGTCAAACTGAAAAATTGCAGATTGCATACATAATATAATGGTTTCAAAAAATACCAAGCAGTTGAAAATACCATGATTATCTCTACTCAATGATTGCAATACTTGTAAAATGTTTATAGAAATCTCATTATGTATGTAATTTCATAAAAATGATACTTTTCGCTAATAGTTGTTCTACTAGGCTAAAACTAAAGCATTATAGGCTGCATATTTTTGTTTTGTTTTTGAGTTTTTCTTTTTTTTTAGAACTTATTCCACTGCACAGATGTAAATTGTTTTTTTTTTTACATTTTAACTGGTACAAACAATTTAAGCATTAATTACTTTCCCTTTACAACTTTCAAAAAAGGAAAAAATATAAACAGTCATTTTTAATCTGTTTAATAATACTTCCCCTCCCCTGTTATAAAAACCAGCAATGATATCAATAATGTATTATATTGGAAGAAATATAAAAAGAACATAGATTACCTAACTAGCCATTTTTTTGTTTTCTTTTTAGTTTTTCTTTTTTTTTACTTTGATTTTCTTTTTTTTTTAAATTGTTATACACCAATATAGTAACTGTTAATAGCTGAATGCTATCTCATGGATGCTTAAAAAGGGTAAGCTACAATAGTATTTTATCAGAATGTATGTACAAAGAGTCAAATTCACAAATTTAACACAACCTTTGGCTCTGGACATTAATAAATATTTTTGACAGTCACTAAATGAGGTTTGGTGCAGTGGCAAGCTAGATGATGTGTCAGCATTTTAGCCCTCCCAAATAGTCAGAATTTATGTAAATGCAGAAATGACTATTAGCCACCTACACGCTTACAAAAATGTGGAAATTTCAGTAGCTTAATATTCAGCATATATCATTAATTTACATGGTATAACACTCTTGATTGTGGCCCTAAAATATTTTTATTCATATCTACAGTAGTAGTTCTCTAGGTCAACCACAAAAATCTACAGCCAACAATCAACTACAGACCTTCAGAAATTAAAGACCCACAATATTAAAATACACAGAACAAAATATCTGAGGTATAAGATAAAAAATGTAATTTTTCTTTTTGAGTTTTATTTAGTTATTTAGAGTTGCTAAAATGATGCACTACTGCATGTATTGCAATACCCAGGCCTTGGAAAGCTTCTTTTTTCCCCCACACTGGAAGAGTTTTATGGTTTTGTCATTTAGTATGGAGCAAAACGGCTGTATCCCCCTCGGTATATACTAGCCTGTAATGAAGAAAGAACGAGACCGACATCATCAGCATGGCTCCTAGTCTTGGCATCAGTGAAGGGTGCAAAAGCATTCTGAAACAAAGTAAGTTAATGGATTTGTTTTTTAAGGTTCATAAAAAATAATAGACTCAAAATAATACAATACACCCCTTCCCCAGTGATAAACTTTACATAGCACTAGATTAATAAAAAGAAAAATACTGTTTAAAGAGGAACATCAGACCAAAAATAAAAGAAGCTGATTCCCCCTCATTGGCCCCTACTGCAGCCTGCTGCGGCAACATCCAGCTGCTCCAGGGCCCGATGGCCGATGGCTTAGCTGTGTTTTAGTGACAGCATGGCCTTAGCCGTGATTTTGGGTGGCCCCATTGCATCTCATTCATGGGCACTGCAGAGGCACAACATCATGGGCTGCATGCAGTGCCTTATGGATCCCTTGGCGAGGTGAGTATAGAATGCCCTAAGGTAAAACCAGAGGGGGGGGGCAGATCAGAGAGGCTTGGGGGAGGTATTAATCCCCCAATGTTCCTCTTTAAAGCTATCATCATAATTTCTTAAAAGGGCATCTGTAGGTCCAGGTCCAGGCCCAAATCTTTAAAACATAACTGTTCTTAAGGTCTGGCAAAAGTCATCTTGTGCACATAACCTGTTGTTTCTGCAGAACTCGCTGCACATACTCTATTCACTGCAACAAAAGCTTCTAGTGGCTACTAGAAGAGCTGGATACACTCCAGAGTAAATAAAACACTTTGATGAACCAGACCCTGACAGAACTATTGCAGGGAAGCTAAGATGATATATGTTTAATGTTATTCCTTCAGATACCTTTTGAGCCATATTAACTTAAAAAAATAATTTAAAAAGCTCTCTCACTTTAAAACGCTGAGACTATATTCACATCTGTGCACTGTAGTGCATCTGGTGTCCTAACAGTGCCCAGTAATGCCTGGCGCTATACTATACCACATGTGCTATACTATTTCATGTTTAAAGAAAAAAAAGGTAAAAATTAAATGAGTACATTACAAGTACATTCCATGGTAGTTATAGTGCTTGCAAACTGTATAACTGATGTGAACATAACCTAACTCACTTTGAGAACTTCTCCACCACTACAGCACTTAATCTTAGCACATAGTCAAGCTCTTAAACAGCTAAGGAGCTAACGTGCAAAAGCTCTCTGCTTGATTAAAAAGGCTTGCCAGGTGAAGAAGAATAGGCAAAATAGATTTCTTTTTTTTTTAATACAACATAATCCCTCATGAGTATTTGAGGTGCCACAACTTACATATGAATATTGCATTACAAGAAAACAATCTAGATTGTATTTATTTATTAACAATAATGCATTAAAATAGCTTACTGATATTATTATTAATGGTAATATATCAATAATAATTTTTTAGGCCCCCCAAAAGTTTTCTAATATCTACATTGGAAAGAAACCAAGGGATAACATTTTGTACATCCCTTTCCTGCAACATTTTCTGCATTGGCACATGTAATGCTTGTACATTGACTTGAGAAGGTATTTATACCCTTCACATGTTTTCACATTTTTAAATGTGACAGCCACAAACTTAAAGCGGATCAACAGTGAAAAGTGAATTAAATCAGATCAACACAACAAACAGTGCTCAGATGCATCCATATCAAGGGCAATTTAGATTTCTGCACATATAAAATAATTTATAATAATGCCTAATGGGATAGTCTTGCTGGGATTCCTGTTGCTGTGCATTTCAGTTATGTCAATTGGGAGTGGAAGCTCCAAAATGGCCCGCTACCTTTTTTTTCCAACTGTGCCAGGCTGTTGGTCCAGTTTAAATGTATGTTATTGCTATTATAGATTTTAGCTAGATTTGTAACAAGTATTTGTGAAGTGTAAAGAAGCTTGCTTTTCCAAATTTAAAACAAAAAAGGATGCTTTTCCAAGTTTAAAGCAAAAAACAAAATTGTGGAAAGCATTTGCATTCAGCCCTCTAAGCCAATATTTTAAAAGGAGCATCTTCAGCTGTAAATATAGCTGCAATTCTGTTGAGGTATGTCCCTACCAACTTTGAACATCTAGAAGTGGACATCTTCTTCCTCTCCCTTTTCTTTGAAAAAGAGTTCTTGCTCACTCAGATTAGACGGAGAGAGCTTTTAAATAGCAACATTTACGTCACAACATGCCACAGATTTTGAATTTGCAGGAATAAGAGACTTAAGAAAATATCTCCATGATCATCTATGGCTCAAAACCAAGGTAAGGTCTTAGATAAAACACATAGCAATGATTATGAGCTTTTAACACTTTTTTACTAACCGTATTCCAAGAGACATCCATGCTTCAATTGTGACCTCAGCTAGTTCACATAGTAAGTAAGACATGCTTGCATATGGCCGAAGCAAGGGAGGCAGCGGCAGTGCCTGGGCAGTCGCACAAGAGGACTCCCTACCCGCCTGCGGTGGGGGGGGGTAATTTGCCACACTGCTTATACTAGAGAGATTTGGGGGGATATACCGCCACACTAAAATGGGGGAATTTGGGGGGATTTGGTGAGTTGTTTTGCCACACTGCCTATAATGGGAGATTTGAAGGGTACTCTGCCACACTCCCTATAATGGGGAAATTTGGGGGGGTATTCTGCCACGCTACCTATGATGGGGGTTGGGGGAATATTCTGCCACACAGCCTAAAATTGGAGGGATATTCTGCCACACTGCCTAAAATGGGGGGCTTTGGGGGAATTTTCTGTCACATTGCCAAAAATTGGGGGATTTAGAGAATTTTTGGCACACTTTTATGGAGTGATTGAGGGGCAGTCTGCATACTGCCTGGTATGGGGTGATTAGGGGGTATTTTAGCATACCATTTGGTTTTTTAAATAATCTTTTTTTATCTAAGTCATCCCAGTCAGGTCTTGCCCAGACTCTATGATTCAGCCAAAATTTACATTCTGAAGAATTTGATTAGCTTTTTTTAGCTAAGACGGTCAATCCATTTGAATCGATACAGCCGTGGTTAGAGTCAGGCAAATTGTAATGAAACATGCCTATCTATAATATTTTTTCACATACAAATATAAAAAAAGCAGGGCAAAATAAAACTTACCACGGTACCAACGCCGTAGGTGGCTGCTGGAGTAAGTGTGTGGTGGTAGGGGTCGGCAGCATAAACTCGTCCGTAACTAAAAGCAAGATTAAGATCAATTTATATTTGCTTCTTAATAACTATGCACATTCAATAGCAGAATACCCGATTTGTAAATACTTTTAGATTACAATACTGAATACATACACACACAAATATTTTAGCCTCATCTACACTCATTGCTGGATTTATAAAACAAAAAAAGTCAGTATTGATGTGTCCACCATTTAATCCAGCATTTAATCAGTCACTGCTGCCATATAGTTTGCATTGACCGCTGCTCTTCTCAAAGCGGTGCCAGTTTATAGTGGTGCTGTAGGTTTAGATCCCATAGACCACAATGGGCAGAAGTGTACTGAAATGTTTCTTGCTTATGAATACATTTAAAACCAGTTATTTGTACAGAATGTGATTTGGCAACTTGTCAGGGATGTAAATGTAGGACTTGAATGTCACCAAATGTCATTCAATTTTTTTCTTTTTTTACCAGTGTGTACTTTGTAGCACAACAGTTTAAACACAGACTAAATAAAATGTTTTTTCCAATTATTCACCACAGCGATATCCTGTGACTTTAATGATGAACCACTGACTAGCACTTGTTACATACAGCGCCAATCTTGTTGGCGTGTAAAAAACTAATAAATCCAGCATGCAGTGCCTAAAAATTGGTGGTACGGAGTGGTTCTGTTATATCAACATCAAAAAAGTTCAACAGGTGCTGATGCAGGCTGGCCAATACCTAGGGGCTATTTAAGAAACGACAATGCCACATAGTACTATATAGTGCCAGATGAGCATCAGGTGAATGTCAGGTCCTTGTGCAAAAGGTGTGTTTATCAAGTTAAAAATCCAGAGCGCCTCTGATACAGTCAGGTAGTATCCTGTCTATGATCAGTGTCTACAATGGGATGAGTGACGGCAGATATGACCAGGTGCTCGCCCTGCACTGTGAACATACATTTCTATGGGCTGGAATGGTAATAATTATTTTGGCAATTTATGCATTTTTTTTTTTTGCTGGTGCATGTGCCATGGGATCATGGCGGTTTGTGATTATTTTTGGATGCATTATATGCACTTTTGTGTTGCACTGCAAACTTGGGATTTGGCTCATGAAAAAGCTGTGTCATGTCTTTAAAGTGCCCCCAATGCTATTCCCAATATAAAAATCCTGGAATCCTGTTTTTTTATGTATTTTATTCTTAGATTTGATCAACTTGCAGTGCTCCCGGCTGGCACTAGGTGTTGCTAGTGCATAGGCATATACAAGCTGTCTGCGACGAACACTGGAGCGCTACAGCTGATAGCGCCTGAAGCCGGTGTTGCGCTGGCCCTGCTCAAGCGCTGCCCACACACTTTTCTGTTAAAAAATGACCCTCCTAGTGTGCCAATTCAAGCTGATTATTTAACATCAGGAGTTTTGACTTGCAGCGCCATTCTGTACAAATAATAATGCAAACATATAAAAAGACATGGACGTTTATGCCTGCAAAAGGATGCTAAAAAGCGCATATGATCAATAAGGCCCTTAATTCTAATTTTTCCCCAAAAAATCACTTGCACATGGGATAATGCATGTGAGGTACATTTTTCCTGTAAGGTAAGAATAATTTTTTGAATGTTTGGAAACAACCTCCTATGGGCTGCTAAAGGATTTTTCTTCTTCATACCCCACAGGGTGCTGTTGTTTCCAAACTTTCAAAACATGCTCTTACCTCAAAGGAAAAATGATGGAATGCCCCATCACATGTGTGTTAAAATGAAATAGCTCACTGAGATTAACCCAATAACACTGAGATACAATCAAATGTGCATCCAGAGTTGAACTTGCTTCACTAAAAAATATTTGGTGAATCAAGTTTACTTTTAGGTGCACATTTGGGTGTGAATTTCAACCTGCTTTGTGCTTTTTGACTTTAACACACAAAAGACTGCAATAAAAAAAATCACCTGTATCTGTGATATGGCATTTTTACAAATGACTTTTCTTTGAAAGTGTGGAAACAACATCATCCTATGGGCTATTTAGAAAATAATTGTACATTTTTTGTCATACCCCATAGGGCGCTGTTGCTTTTTTACTGTAAAAAATGATCACAGTTGCAAGTGACTTTAATTCACATCTAAATGTGCACCCAAAGGTAAACTTGCTTTACCAAATAATTAGCATGACCCTCAATAAAAGGACTAAATACATGGCAGTGGGAAAAATACTTTAGGGTTATGTACTTAAAAAATCACACATTCTAAGGGTGGTAAAAAGTCATGTTTTAACATATACAGAGTAAGGGTATTTTTTTTCTCATTTTTAGTGCTTGTTGGTGCAGGGTGGAGATTAAAAATCACAAATCAGCATAATTAGTATCTGTTTTACAGTTTACAAAAAAAAGTGCACTTTGAACATAAAACTGCACACTAGATCAAAAAAATTGCAAAGGGCCCTTTTAGTTCCAAAAACAATATAGAGCACATTTTACACCTGTTGACAGCCAATGCTTTAGTTTGTTTTAGCTGTATCCTCCCTATATTTTACTTTCCTTTGCAATCAATTTAGCCAACACTCTGTACACCCACCTGTTTTACCCCATACCAATAGGTTATTACCCATACTTAATATATTCAGCCTCACAATATATCTGTGACCAGACTAAATGTTTCAGATGGAACATAATTAATGAAAGGGTTAGGTCCTAACAAGAGGCAAGACGTATGGTGCCTAATGATTACCCTTCATAACCACATTAATAGACATTGCAAGTAAATACAGGTAGGCATAAACCAGATTTTGTCTGCTAGTGAGGGTCCTCGTTCTGAATGTATTTGACAAAAGGTGCACAAAACAGATTACAATATGAGCAAATGAGTAGTTGGCCTGGACCAAGACCTTTGTCAAAGTGTTTATTAGTGTAAAAGGTGTTACAGTCTACAGTTAAAAAACGATCAGCTGCAAGAAACAAAAGGTGAGTAGGAATGTTGTTTTTTTATTGGTTGGACATAGAGATGAGCGAAGTTCTTGAAAGTTCGATTCGGGCGATTCGCCGAATTTCCCCAAGAAATTTGGGTTCGCCGGAATCGAACTTTCACGAATCGCTCATCTGGAAAAAAAAATGCCGGCATGGTGGGAGCGGGCAGGCCGGCTACGCCTGTCAGCAGGCCGCCGCCGGCCCGCTGACAGCGTAGCCGGCCTGCCCGCTCCCACCATGCCGGCAAAAATGCTCCCACCATGCATTTGTTTAAAAAGCAAACACTTACCTGCATGGTCGGAGCGTGGAGGCCGGCGCCGCTCTCAGGCACCCTCTGATGACGCACCCTCTGATGACGCGTCCTCTGATGACAGCTGAGAGCGGCGCCGGAGCGTGTTTGCTTTTTAAACAAATGCCGGCATGGTGGGAGCGGGCAGGCCGGCTGCGCTGTCAGCGGGCCGGCTTCCGCCGCCCGCTGACAGTGTAGCCGGCCTGCCCGCTCCCACCATGCCGGCATTTTTTTTATTTCAGGAAAATTTGATCGGCACGAACCAAAAAAAATTCGGGTTCGTGCCGCATCTAATTTTCCCTGAAATTCGGAGCGAACCGGTTCGCTCATCCCTAGTTGGACAGTCCATTTTAAATTGCAAGTACTTATACCTAGACTAGTCTATCTATATCTCTTTGTTACTGATTAGGCTTGGTTTTAGTTTGAAAAAGCACAGCTGTTATCATATTGTACAGATGTATGGCAGCCAGGAAAACATTGTTTCTAACAAAATAGACAATCAGAACAGAGATGGGCTATTAGTAAAATATATTTCTATATAATTGTAATTTTTTTTTCACTGGTGCATTTACTAAAACATTAGCGGTGCAATAACATGCTGAAAAAAATCTAAATTATATCTTGCGATACCCTAATTTGCAATATATATATATATATATATATATATATATATATATATATATATATGTGCACGTGTGTGTTTAAAGAGCATCCACATTTTAGATATTTCGAAATAGAATACTAGCATTTTTACATGACTGCATGACTGCTTTTATACCTTCACATAACCACCAGATGTAAGCAAAGTTGCCCAGTTCTGAGCCACATCGAAATTGGACAAATGAGGAAATATCCTATTCAGGACTGGGTGGTTATGATACCCCTGAAAAATAACTAAGCATTTGTTTCCTGAAAACTCGTTATGAGTTACTGTGCATATATTTGGGTAAAAAGTCCACCTGATTATGTGCAACTCATTTTGGTAAGATCTAGGCTTAGTAAATGACCTTTGCATATTGTTTCAATTCTGAACTTAGATAAGATATACAGGTAGGTCTAAAGTTTTGGCACAGCAAAAATCCTTTCCTTCTTTAAGGGGACTGTTATATTATTATTATTATTGTTTATTTATATAGTGCCATCATCTTCCGTAGTGCTTTACAAAGTAGTAGTTACAGACAGGGTAGAAACATATGGTACATATAATATATCAAGTGCAGTTTTACAGAGTTGACAGTGGATATTCTGAGTACAAGATACAATAGGAGAGAGAGCCCTGCCCTTGCAAGCTTACAGTCTAAAGGACGAGGGGTGAAGACGAGGGGGAAGGATCACAAACAGTCCATATTGAGCTTTGTGGCACATGACCTTTTAGAAGATTGGTTAAGCCAGATTATATGCTTGTCTGAATAAGTGAGTTTTGAGGGCGCCTTTTGAAGGTTTTATGTTAATATTTAGATTTTATATTTATATTTAAGGTTATATAATACCAAATTGACCTTAGTAAATGACACACTATCCTTTGTGATTTCAAATGACTTTATAAAGTGCAGCATTAGGAGATCTGGTAACAACTTTTAATATTGCACTGGAAAGCTAGCCCACCCCTGCTTTACTTGCCTTTATACTTTTAGCTTCAATCATTTTTCATGGATATATTCATAAAGAAAACAAACAAAACCCAGTGCACATGCAATATAGAGCTGGTTTGATACTTTTAAGAGTAAACATCACTTCACATTCTGTTCATGGCCTATTCCTTTCATCGAACTGTTCTTCAGAAACTTGGGCACTCCTAATTGTAATAAATATTTTTTCTTACTCTCAGCATCATCAATCTGTGTGGGCAGGTTATATAACTGGATGTAATATAGCCTAAATTGCTCTTTATTAGCTTTGTGGGATTGCAGTGATTTGTACTAGGAGCTCTTAATCCCATCGAGTTTTTTATTGCTTTTGCTTTAAGTATTGTGCTTGCTTTTATTTTTGAAACCCATAATATAGATCATGCCTATATGTAAACACTCATTTAGCAGAATAATTCAAAGCTTCTAAACAGTTTTCCTTGCCAGTTCTGTTAGGTGTGATTGCAGCAAGGATGGTTTGGTTTATGAAGTGAGTGTAGTATTGCAGTTGTCTAAAATTATTGCCAACCACTCCTTTTGACTGGGCTTGGTTTTGGCACAGAATGGGAAAAATTATATCTAGCAAATTATATCAAATGCAGAGTTTCAACCAGGGTAACAAAGGTTGAAACCTTGTTACTAACTTTTGATTTGCTCCAAAGGCAACTAGAAAATAGATCTAAACATTGGTGGGACACTCAGTACCTCCACTCAGATTTCACTGTGTGTCAAGTTCCCAGTTTCCAGGCAAACACCTAAGTATGCCTGAGCCTGCACAGCAGACTGAGAAGACCCTCAACATTCTTGTCCCCTGCATTGGATGACTTTAAACCACTTTTACCTCATTCTGACTATTCCATCAGCACAGGTCTGCTAGTAAGCGGGTGGTTGGGACTGAAAGTAGGACTAGACAGATAGTGGTCATAGGGGATTCTATTATCAGGCGGACTGATAATTTGTCACCAAGACCAACTCAGCTGAATGGTTTGCTGTCTCCTTGGTGCCAGGGTTTGGCATGTGGTGAAAAGAGTCTGTAAATTACTGGGAGGGGCTGAGTATGACCCAGCTGTCGTGGTCCAATACATGTAAGGAATTAGGCACCAAGTTGAAGAGAAAGACCCACCGCCTGTGCCATGCACTCCACAGGTAAAACAGCAGTAGTTTAGACAGTTAACTGCATGGCTTAGATCCTGGTGCAGGACAGAAGGATTTGGGTTCCTAGAACACTGGTCTGACTTTACACAAATTGTATTCTACAGATAATTTGCACCTGAATGGAAGGGGGGTTTCTGTGTTGGGTAAGAAGGTACTAGATGGGGTGGAGGAGTAAATAAACTAGAGATGAGGGGGAAGGGAAGAGTGAACACAAAGGGGAAGACAGGTTACTTAGGGGACAGCATATGATGGTGGGTGTAGAAATAGAAGGGGGGGGGGCTGCTATGATGAGGAGGACATTTAATTTTTCACTATGGGTTGCAAACCAGTAGTGAAAAACTAGGTAGACACAATACTGATGAAGCTAATGATACTAATGCTTAATGTTTAAAACTGGATGGAAATGTAAAGTGTATGTTCACAAATGCCAGAAATCTAGCAAGTAAAGTGGTGGAGCTTGAGGCTCTGATACTAGAAGAAAATATTGATGTTATTGTGGCTGAGACATGGCTCACATGACTGGACTGTCAATCTTCAAAGTTTTACTCTCTTTTGGAAAGACAGAGCAGACAGGAAAGGGGAAGAGTGTGTCTCTATGTAAAACAATAATTCAAGTATGTATTAATGAGGGGATACTAGCAGAAGATTGTGAAATGTAGATTCCTTGTGGGTAGAATTGTAGGGCAATGTAAACAATGCTAAACAACAATTTGATGTAAGCTGTAGACACCCAAACATGACTGAATAAATAGAGGGCCAGCTGCATAAACAGAGCAGGCAGCACAGGCTGGTACAGTGGTGGTAATGGGGGACTTGGAGACCTGGTTCTGTTTCAACTTCAAGGGGGAGAGCATTCCCCAGCCTGCTACAAGATTACCATTTTCAATGAATGTGGCCTAGCCCTATTGGATAGGCTTGTTTCCAAAAGAAAGAAAAGAAACAACTACAGACCATTGAAATGGAAAAGGAAATAGCTAAGGAAAGAATGAGCAACTTAGGGGACCTTAAATAATTCCAAACAAGGTCCTAAAATTTAAAGGAGAAACTGAACAAAGAGGAATTAGTTATAAGAAATTGAAAAATATAAAAAATTCCATCGTGATCAAAGGGACTATGCTCAAAACACTGTCTTTAGCTGGCAGACAGAAAATAATAAAAAATCTGGGGTAGAGATAGAAAGGGATCTACAACATAGAACTTATTCTTACAAAAAGGAACAAAATAATACTAAGAGATTTAAATGATAGAGAGAGTGGCCCCTCTTACATAATCGGAATAGAGGAATTGATGCAACAAAAATGGGGAGATCCACCTATCCAGATTCAAGAACTTGGAGAAAAGCTAGAGACCAACAGGTAGATCATACCCCCCAATTTAATAAATCAGAATTTCCTACCAATCACAGTCCCCATACCCCCGCAACCCCTTTTCACCTGCAACAACCGGGCATGTCCCGGTATTATACAACTCCCCCGCCGGACGGAGGGAGAATTTTCGATCAAGACAGAAAACCATCACTCAAAAGAAAGAGTGGAGAAAACCAGGAAGCAGAGGGGGAAATAAACAATAAGACGCCAGTAGGACAGGGGATTTTAAATTTTAGTTTAATAACCTTGACAGACAGTAAATTACTATTATTGGATCAGGGATTAAAATTTACCCCCCTAAGAATATAGACCCCTTTTCTACGTATGTTGACCTACAAAAATTTTTAAGGAAACTTTCAGTGAAGAAGTTCTTTTTGACTACAGAAAATGAGTATAAAACTGAACTTCCACCTGAAACAGAAAATCTAAATCCCATACAACATACCACTCTGCGTAACAAATCTCTGTTCAATCCTCCCAATATATCAAATTCACATTTAGGGGCATTTAAAACTGCTATGACCAGGGATTTAAAACGCATGACGGTTAAGAAGAAGCGATGGCCCACCTCCCTATATGAAGGTTTTAAAACACTAGAGAAAAAACACGATGTGGTTATTAAACCAGCAGATAAGGGGGGTGGGTTAGTTATCCTTAACAAAGTAGACTATTTACAAGAACTGAATAAACTTCTCGCGGATAGGGATACTTATAAACTTTTGAAGAAAGACCCCACCTTAGAGTACAAGGCGGCCTTGGTGAGCTTGCTGCAAGATGGGCGACAGCAAGGTTTCTTAACACAAAAAGAATTTGATTATCTCACTCCCAGGATGCCTAGAATTCCAACCATATATCAATTGCCAAAAATCCATAAAGGGTTAGAAAAACCTCTAGGCCGCCCCATTGTTAGTGGGGTAGGCTCACTAACTTGTCGCCTTGGTGAGTATATAGATTCCAATTTACAAGATCTAGTCACTAAACTTCCATCTTATCTTAAGGATTCAATTCAAGTGATAAACATCTGTGAGGGAAAAGAATAGAGGGAAGCAACCCTTCTGGCTACAGCAGATGTTTCTTCGCTCTATACAGTAATCCCCCACGATAAGGGAATACTAGCAGTACGACATTTCCTTACTGTAGGCTCCACTTTGGCACTGAAACAAGTACATTTTTCGAATACGGTGTTTCACGTTTGCACTAGAACATAATTACTTCTGGTTCGCAGACAATTTTTACTTACAAATCACAGGAGTTGCCATGGAGGCAAAATTTGCCCCGAGCATGGCAAATTTGTACGTTGGCTGGTGGGAAACTCAGATCAATAGGCCCCATCTAGCACTTTGGAAACGGTATATCGATGATGTACTATGTATATGGAACGTTACTGAACCGGAATTGGAATCTTTCTTTGCTGAGGTTAAAGGTAACACATTTAACCTACAATTCACTATGGAAAGCAGTCCTAGTTCAATATATTTTTTGGATTTAAATATACAAAAAGTAGAGACCATTATTTTAACATTTTTCAAACACACTGGCCGGAATGGGTCCCATCGAAAAGTTGTCACCACCCAAAATAGTTAAGTGCTATACTTAAGGGGCAATTCATGTGTCTTAGGCGAAACTGCACATCTGTGGAGACTTATGATACCCAGTCGGCAATATTGGCCAATCGTTTTATAGAAAAGGGGTATGAACCGCAAGAAATATGCATACAACAAAGTTTGGTGAGAGAACGGGATAGAACCTCCCTACTAATGCAAAATGGAGAAAAACAGCAAGACTCCACGCATGGCTATTCATTTATTACAGATTTTAGTATTCAGCATAGAGAAATCAAGAAATTGCTTTATAAACATTGGCATATATTGAAGGACGACATAAACCTTGGCCCTATTTTACCTGACAATCTGCGGGTGATCTATAGGAGGGCCCCAAATTGACTGACCTGGAGTTATGTGGACCCTCCTAAAAAAGTTACTTTAACCAATACCCCTATTAAGGGGTTCTATAAATGCGGAGCTTGTATGGGGTGTAGAACTTGTTCATCAGTGGAAAAACCTAAGAAAGAATTCTCATTGGCTAGTACGGGTAAATCCTACAAAATTAATAGCTTCATATACTGCCATACCCAACATGTAGTCTATCTAATATGGTGTCCATGTAAATAATTTTATGTAGGGTGAACTACATGTGAACTTAGGATACGAATAAGGTAACATATATATAATATCAAAAGGGGTCTAGAAACCCATAGTTTATCTGCACATTTTAAACTTGTTCATGCAAGCGATCCCAAGTACATGTCATTTATTGGGATAGATCATGTCGAGAGACATTGACGGGGATCTAATCTGACTCGTGAGATCTCTAAACGTGAGAGCAAGTGGATCATTGAATTCAATACTCTTATGCCATTGGGATTGAATATAGAATTCGATCTCAATTGCTTCATAGATAATGTTTGATTATGTATAGGTATTCATTGTTTAATTTATTTCCCCTGTTTTCAAAATAGGATTTAGTATTTTTTAAAAACTGTTCTCCTTGTTCAATACCTTGCATAGATGTGAATAGTTTGCAACTATAATTTTATAATTTTTACTATGGGTTAGCATTTTATATGTATAATGTAATCCTATTTTTTAACTTACAATACGGCAGCTATAGAGGCTTTATAGCCACTCAAAGAATATATATATATATCACATTGCTTATTCTCCCCCCTTTTTTATGAATGTTGAATGTTTATGAATAGTTGACACTTCATTTAGTCTCTTTACTGGAATAAGATGAGGATTTTTATCTATCCTCTATGCTCATTCATCTCTATAATTAAATATGCACATATCTCTGTTTAGCGCTTTTGTTGGCCCTTTATATGATCTGTTTAAATAAGCGAGAATGGCCGAAGGGCACATTCTCTAAAAATCGCTGTACATAAGAGCCGCTTTTATGGAAATGCCCGAGGCATGTTCCGTCTTTACGATAAAGACCGAGGCGCACAACCTCCGCCTCTTGACGGAAATAGCCGAAGTGCCTGGCCTCCGTAAACACTCCGCCGGAGTTTGACAAACGGCTGAAGGGAAGGCCGGATGCCTGTGATGTAAGATCGGGGGCGTTTCCTTCCTACGTACTTGAAATGTCATTTGACCTAATCCGTGATAATGCATTTCACGGATATTGCTGCGTGCCTTTTCTTGCCCCTAATTGGACAAACAGTTCTAGGGGCGGGCCCTTTTCCTTTTATAAATATAAATTGCGCCACCCAGCCTTTGAAAAAGCTGCATCTGAGCAGTGAAACGCGTTAGGCAGGAGGACAGTGGTTTCCAAACAAGTCATCTGGTTTATGAGATTATAATACAAATCTACAACTCAGGTATCCTCTCACGCATTCCCACATACGGCCATAGTGGAGGAGGTGAAAAAAAAAAATTTTTATTCTTACTGCCTTTGTACTACTTGGAATTCGTAAATGCATTTTATCAGATAAAATTTTCTAAACTTTCTGACAGAGTCGCACTAGGTGTTTTTCTTTGTGCTCTCTTGTTTTATGTTTGACCAACATATTATATATCCTGGAGTCACTATAAAAAGTGAATGCTGAGTAACGTAATATCTGATTGGTCCGCATTGATTGGAATTGTTTCAAAGCATTCTTGTATAAGATATCTGGTAAGCAAACACCCAAAAGGTGGCGGGCAGGTGTGATGAGGAAAACTTTTGATGTGTATGCACCGTGGGATATCTCTAAAGGATTTATTTGTTGCTTGGAAGAGAGAGTTGTTTTTCTGCTCTGTGCCTTATAGTTACAGGATAACCATATTATTCAGTTTGTGGAAGCACCTATTGGGGGTGATGCTCTTTTGGATCTGGTAATATCAACTGATGATGACCTGGTAGGGACTGTAACAGTCCATGAAAATCTTGGTAACAGTTACCACAATATAGTTATATTCAGCATAAACTGTAGGAAATATTTTCTGTCTGGGGTGGCAAAAACACTGAATTATAGGAAGGCTATTCCAGGATATACTCCAGGATATAGACTGGAAGAATCTGTTGAGGAATAAGGATACAGATGCCAAATGGGAGTGTTTTTAATCAATCATGAGTACAACATTGAAAAATATATTCCTATAGGTAACAAATATAAAATATATATGCAATATATGCAAAAAAATTAAACCCCTCGTGGCTGACACCTTAGGTTAAATGGTCAATGAAGAACAAGAAAAGGGCATCTAAAAATTACAAGGCTGAGCTCTTAGCTGTAACCCTTAAAAAGTATGAAGAAGCAGTGAAGCAGCAAATAAAGCACAAAATGAAAAAGATGTGACCAAATAAAGCAAAATTATATATATATATATATATATATATATATATATTCAAAGAAATGTAAAGTGGAACAGGTAGGTGTCCTAATTAATGATAATGATAATGGGGAACTAGTCACTGGGGATTAAAAGAAGGGTTTGTTAGCTCTGTGTACACAAGAGAGGAGCAAGGAGCTAATATAGGAGACACCACTGATAGCAATACCCCAAGAATAATAATAAACAAGCTAAACATGAATATCATCCGAAAAAGTCAAAATAATTTAAATATGAATAAGACTGCAGGGCCAGATGGTCTTCATCCAAGATTTCTTAAAGAACTCAGCTCAGTTATCTCATCACCTCTGTTCTTGATCTTTAAAGACTCACTAACAACTGGTATAGTGCCAAGGGATTGGCGCAAAGCAAATGTAGTGCCCATTTTTTAAAAAGGCTCTAGGTCTTATCCGGGTAATTAAAGACCTTAAAGTTTAACATCTATTGTAGGAAAATTGCTTGAGGGGCTATTTAGGGACTACATTCACAATTATGTAACAATAGATAATATTATAAGTGACAACCAGCACGGTTTTTCTAAGGACAAGAGCTGCCAGACTAACCTGATTGGCTTCTATGAGGAGGTGAGAAGAAGCCTGGACAGAGGGGTGATTGTAGATATATTTTTTCTGGATTTTGAAAACACATTTGTCACTGTCCCTTATAGACGTTTATTGGGGAAATTGTGATCTTCAGGATTAAAAATGCAGGTGGTAACTGGATTGAAAACTGGCTGAAAGATCAAGTGCAGAGTGTTGTGGTTAATGATACCTACTGGTGTAAACGGTATATCTCAGGGTTCAGTGCTGGGCCCACTATAAATCAACCTGTTTATAACCGATATAGAAGATGGAATTAATAGCACGGTCTCTATTTTGGCAGATGACACAAAGATATGTAGCACAGTGCAGTCTATTGAAGATGTTCACAAGCTTCAGGCTGACTTGGACACTTTGAATATCTGGGCATCCACTTGGCATCCACTTGGCATGCACTTGTGGAATAAATTTAGAATAAAATAATGTTATAAAAGTATTTGACAGTTACTATTAGCTGTTATTAGTGAAAAAATAAAATAAAAAATAACTTTCCCCAACCCTGACCCTTGGTTGTACTTGATGGACATATGTCTTTTTTCAACCATAACTATGATACTATGATCTTTAATAACAACTCATAAGCTGGCAGCATTAGATTAAATTCATTCCTCTATGCATAGGTGTCATTTTCATTTAACTCATAACTCACTCAACTCATTACTAGAGTGGAATACTTGATGACCACCCAGTGTTCCCACTTTATAGGTCCAAATGCCTTTCCCTTGTAGATAAAGAATCTCGGCAGAATTTTGCTCAGGTATAGCACTATATATGGTCTGTTAATAGAAATAATGTGTATAATCACGTTATGAATTCATAATGTAAATAAAATGGCAATTTGTTTTGATATACAAAAATATCTATGCTCTTTAGTCCTTTCCCAATGGTGCTGAGGTAGCAGCCACAGGAAATGTGTTAACCTGAAACATTTTAACCTGCTTAGTAGATCTTGCATCCATTGTGTTTGCATTGTGTTTTTCCCCAGCTTCTTATCTACTATGCTCTTAATTACCTTACCTACTATGCTCTACTATGGTTCTTACCTACTATGCTCTTAAAGTGGACAAACCACCTAGCTGACACTATAAGAAATGCAGTCTACAGCATACACAACCCTCATCCCCCTTCAATATAAATCATACCTCTTACTATTTTTTATGCTGTGCCCCCTTCCCTTATCTATGCATATGTGGCACCCATACTGGTGCTGCCATCTTCATTCACTCAGGTAGCTCCAATCAGTCTGTGCACATGCGCATTCTGCTGAGCTGAGAAAATAACATTATGGGTTGTGGAAAGCGAATCTTCAGCCGCTCAGGACACAACACATGCATCTGACTGATGGGCAAACTGACTGACAACCAGGGACAAGGAGAGCTGACTGGACAGTAGCTGATAACATTTTTCAATGACAGTGAAGTGTGTGTCTGTGCACACTATTACATGACTGTGTGGAACGCTAATTTGACAGATTACTTTCAAGATGCAAGCATGGATTGGCTAACAGCTGCAGAACACTCCACCAGGATGCAGGAAGTCAAGGGGCTCAGCTTCAAATATGAGCAAAAGCATAGCAGTATGTGCTAATAACCAAAAGTGAGGCACAGTAGGGATATGTGGGTTATGGTGCCAACAAAAAAATTTATGGAGGGTATTAGTCCATTTTAGGTGAACAACCTAGTTATTGTGTAGCCAAATGTATTCTCACCATTCGAGGCTTGAAGCATGAAATCTAGAACTCCTTGAATGCTAAGCATGTGGAATATATGCGCTTCCCTTCTCCTACCATTAACTGCCAAGCATGTAGAGTCTATGTGCCTGCATTTCCACCTGATGGCAGCCCCCAAAAATATGCTCACTTATATTTGGGATCCATCTCAGGAGGGTCTTCTCTTCATCCAGGGGACCTCCAACCCTCCTTGGCGGCTTCAGCAGGGCAGAGAACACTCTATGCACAGTGGCTCCTGACATCTCACTCACCACCACAGGGAGGGCCTTTCATACCGGCAAGGGAGCTGCCAACTGCTCACTCAGCCAGGATAAAAAAGCCCGAACAGTGCTGGAAGTGAAAAGAGCAGCTGGAATGATTAGTGGAAGCTGGCTGCGAGAACATTTCCAGTTGAAATATGACAGCGAAGGATAGCAGAGATGCAAAATGGAAGGAGGCAAGTAGACAAAAAATGAAAGGACATTTTCTGTGTGTGTGTGTGTGTGTGTGTGTGTGTGTGTGTGTGTGTGTGTGTGTGTATGTATTTTTTTTACATTTAAATCTTTGTGAACTGGTAAGGGGTCCGTAAGACCCCTATACCAGTTGACAGAGCAGGAGGGGCTGGCAAGTCACCTACAATATGATTTTTAACCCCCATCCCATTATATATTTTACCTCTTGCCTGACAACAAGAGGTGACAAAAATCTCTATGTAGACTGGCACGGAAAGGGTTAAATGTATATATTTTCAAAATAATAGCACTTGCAGTTCACATATGAATAAGGTAGAGGTCAAAGACATGGCCCATACATTTAAAAATAGCACCCTAAAGGTAGAATGAAAGAAACAACTTTCAGCAGCCATGGTTGTGTACACAAGCATGAAACCTTAATTATAACATAAACTACAGATTATTGCATCAATTACTCCAAGATTTCTTTTATAAGCCTGTTTCTGATAACAAAAAGTCCATATATATAAATCAGAAAACCACAACTTAACTTAATCCTGTCAAACTGACTAGCCACGTGAACTGACCTAGAATTGAATGAACAGGCAAGACTGTCAAAATGATAACAGCAATACCCAAAAAAAGGCTGTAGTGTTTTCTCTGCATAAAAAACAGATTAATTAGTGTACCCTCAAAAAAACTAAGAAGTATATCTGTTTTGGGGATTTTTATCAGTTGATGCATTTTATGTTTTTCAGTGATGGTAATCAGCAATGAGAACAAGACAGAGAAAAAAAATATCACATTTCAGTGGAAAGATAAACTCCAAGTCAAGGGACAATTTAAGAACATCTCTTGCTATATTTTATTATTTTACTATTATATTTGTAAATAGTTTTGGAGAAGAAAACAATTTGATCGATCTACCACTAAATAATGATGCATCGCACCACTCATAGTCCAAAAATTGTTGGAACTCATTTATTAGCAATCTTTTCATCCAAGCCTGAATAAAAAAGTTAACTTAGCTTTTATATTTGTAAGTTAATACACTTCTTAAATAAAAGGAACATATACTATAGTTACAATAAAACAAACAGTATTAATATCAATTGCATGCTGTAATTAAAAATCTCATAATATACATTTTTGGGGGTTCTTTGAGCTATAGCTGACACTCTTTTGTCAATTACGTCAGTTTATTTAATGCACATATGTGACATTGCCACATTATTCTGCATGCACAACGTTGGGGAAGGTAAGCCGAAGGACATTTTGCCAGCATGAAAAATCAAGCTGCCACTGTCACTATCAATGAAGGAGGCAAACCTAAGCTAAGCATTTCCATTTACACACTGACTGACACACCTGACAGATGGCCTTTCCACCTAATGAAGAAGATGAATGGAATCCGATCTATACACAAGAAATTATATATATGCTACTTTTGCGAAGCCAAGAGCCTTATTTATGATGTGCACTGTTTAGCATCATTTTGCAGGCATACATGTCCACTTTGGAGCATCTGAATCTATTTATATTTTGGCCCTGTTATTTTTACAGAATTCCAAATGCCTGATATTAAATAATCAGCTTGGATTGGGGCACTAGGAATTTTTCTAGCCTTTTTCAGTGCCTGTTGGACCTTTATGCCGGTTATACCAGCACCACACTGTACCGCCAGCTTTTAGGCAGTATACACCTTATTTAATCATTTTTGGCACTCTGAAGAGATCAGCATTTCATCATTACAGTTGCAGGATATCATTTCATTGAACAAAGGGGATATAGTTTACAGTGTATTTAGACTGCGTTTTAGTAGTTGTGCTGCAAAGTACACATTGGTAAGAAAAATAAGCCTTTGAAAACCTTTTTTTTTAAGTTAATTACAGGGCACCAATGCAAGTCCTGTACAAATAATTTTGATTAACATTAATAATAAGCAAGAAACACTTCCGTACATTTCTGCTCATTGTGGTCTATGGGATCTAAACCTAAACCTACAGCTCCACTATAAACTGGTGCAGCTTTGAGAAGAGCACCAGCGCACTGTAAACTATATGGTGCTGGTGTTAAATTTGGCCGGGGGGACACATTGGTGCTGACTTTTTTTGTTTGTTAGATAGGGTGCTAAGTGATGCTGATGCTAAAATATATAATACTTGATAAATGAGCTCCAAGTCTGCTGATAAATTACTTTATTGTTAGAAAAAAATATATACTCCCAGTGGTCTTGCAAACTGCATAACTCAGAGGCGTATCTAGGCTTTCTGACACCCGGGGCAAAGATTAAAAATGGTGCCCCCCACTGTGCTCAGGCCCCCCTTTGGCCCCCTCTTCTGTACCCAGGGCATGTGCCCCACCTAGCTTTGCCCCTGCATAACTGTATTTGTGACCCTGAGACATTCCAAGATAAAGCTCTATAGGTGACAGGTAATATTGTTTTAAAGAACCCTGTTTATTTACCACCCATCTGCCCCACTGGAAAGCTCACAGCACCGGCGCTCTGGTTGATGCAGCGCCAGATGAAACCTGACGCTTTAGGTCGTAATCCCTGGATTGAAGTGTTTTATGCTTAACAATCATATTGCACACATTTATTTGTACAGAACTTGCATTGTGATACCTATATAAAAAAACATTTATTATTGCTTCTTTTGGTTACAAGTGTGTAATTTGGACAACTAAAGCCGAGCAAAAATGCACTTTAAAGTCTCCTTTGTCCACAGCATTTCTTGTAACTGTAATGATGAAACGCTGACCAGTGCTGGAAAAATACAGACTCAATCTTTTCATGAATACGCTGGGCAGCCTTGAAAAATGGTGGTCCAAAGTGGTGCTCCGGTACTGGCGCTATAGCCACAAAAAAAGATGCTAAATGGCGCATATGATAATTAAGGCCCAAAGTTTTTGGATTAATAACTTCAAGGGCCTTGTTTAATAAGCACTATCTGCCAGACTATGACACATCGGTGGCACATGTTGTAGCATTGCAAGAAACATATTTACTAATGCAGCATTATATTTTGCACTACTCTAATTTGCACCAATGGCATAGGTCTGGCAGAAGTGCTTGATAAATCAGGTCCTATGTTTCCGCTGGTCTTTACAGATGACAAAACCTTGCTTTTGACTAAGAACTAAATGTTATGGTCATTAGTGCAAGAGCTTTTCCTTTCACTAATTTTAACTTAATACATAATGCTAAATAAAAAAAAAAAAATGTTGTAGAATTGGTTATATATGTTTGGACATAGGTGATAAGTGGGGCTTCTTACAAATATGTAAAACAAACACACCCTGTCTTAGACCCCCAAATGGTGGTCTATTAGATATTTCAGTAAACCTGGTGAATGGGGTATTTTAGACAAATTAATTTACAGTAGGTAAGTTTTTATCTTGTTTGCATTTTAAGCTAACTCATTTGTATTTGTTTCTTTTGAGGTTACATATTGTTGTACGGTTTGGCTAGCTATGGAGCCTACAAACTATTCACAGTATAAGAGACATAATGAAAGTTTAAAAATCTTGCAAAAGTTTTTTTACCCAACATATTTTATATAGAGTATTATAAAGAGTTCAAACTCATTTGGAAAGGTTCATGTTTAAGTGTTTGAATACCCCATATAGTTTCAATTCACAGAATAATCTCAGGGACATCTGAAAAAATGTGCAGGCAATTTTTATTTTAAAGTGGACCAAAACCTAGGATTTTCCCTATCCTGGGTTTTGGTTATGTTTCAGATGCCCCAATTTGTGAAACCGCATGGTTTTTCTAACTGTCGAAAAAGCTCACGGTACAGACATGGGTCTCCTCTGATCCTCTTCTTCATCCATGCATATTAATGTGCGGCTGGAGAAGTGAAATTAAATCCTAGTACATTACTTGCAACCTTCAGCTGTATGTGGCCATACACAGCCATTCAGATATGATGGACATTGCCAAGCACAGCTTGAAAGGGAGGCAAGTGATGCAGCTGGCTGTGCATGCACCGTGGGCTTGTTTAACAGATAAGGATATTGGGTGACATGGGGGTTCCCAAATACAGGCAGTGTATGTAGCATCCCAAAACACAGGTAGTGTGTGTGATAGCTCAAGTACAGGCAGTGTGTGTTCCATCCCAAATACAGGCAGTGTGTGGGCATCCTAAATACAGGCAGTGTGAGGCAGCACAAATACAGACAGTGAGAGTGGCATCCCAAATACAGGCAGTGTGTGTGACATCCCAAATACAGTCAGTGTAAGTAGCATCCCAAATACAGGCAGTGTGTGTGACATCCCAAATATAGGCAGTGTGTGTTGCATCCCAAATACAGGCAGTGTGTATGGCATCCCAAATACAGGCAGTGTGCATGACATCGCAAATTCAGGCAGTGTGTGGCATCCAAAATATAGGCAGTGTGTGTGGCATAACAAATACAGGCAGTGTGTGTGGCACCCCAAATACAGGCAATGCAGGGCATCCCAAATATAGCCAGTGTGTGTGGCATCCCAAATACAGGCAGCACGAGGCATCCCAAATACAGGCAGCACGAGGCATCCCAAATACAGGCAATGTGCAGCATGCCCACAGAAACAAAACAAAAACAAAAAAATCATATTCCCAAGCTCCCACGTTGCAAGAGTCTCCTGCCACCATAAACACATAGGTCTTGATTTATGGTTGTGCGTCTGTGCATTTGTGCACTTTTTCAGAGCTCCAAGTGGCGTTCAAGTTTCATGGTCGTTAAAATTTGAACTGCATTTTTAAGGTGGAAATTTGCAAAGCACGAGCTTGCAACTAGAATTTAGTGCAAGTTGGCAACTGACTTATGGGTTGTTTAGGGTGCCAAAAAGCAGGCGCAAATGTGTCGATTCTGAGAGTGTTTTTCCTCCAGCAAAAAGCTGGAGTAAACTGCCAAATTCACTAACTAACAGGCTTATTTGATTCCTAATTCACATTCAGGATCTGGCATGTTTTTAGCAATCAAAGTGTCAGACGCAAGTTTTCTTTCCTAATTTTTTCCTTTTTTGGGGGGAATCCCAAAAATGCAGTTAAAAGTTGACATATCGCAAATCATTGGGCCCAAAAATTTTAAGCACTAATATGCAAAACCAACAGAGCAGGGAGGGAGGGGTAAAGAGAACATCTGGGACAAAACTTTTGGGAAAACAACACTGAAGATGACCTGGAATATCCCCAATAAAACATAACACCTAAAAATAAGAAGAAATAAGCACCTATACATAAACCACACCTAAAATTTTCTCCCCTTTCTTTACTGTTTCAATATTGCAATTTGGTCTCTCCAGCTTCTGTGTTTTATGCAAAACTCTGTTCCCCATTTCTGAGTGTACTCCCTGTCACCATTTGTTGCGATCCTTACGTGCCTGCATGGAACCATGAATCAGGCACCTAAGCGCATACGGAATCATTGGCCCTTGGTTTGGGGTTTACATGCGCATGACCATGATTTAAGTCTATAGAGAGAGAGGCAGACAGACAGACACACAAATGAACAGAGAAAATACATTACTGGTGCCCTCACCTGCCACTGTTCGCCGCTTCCGCTGCCAACCACCTGCACATAAACAAGCTCTCGTGTAGCTGGTTCTTACTTCATGGTGTGCGTGGCCTGTTACCATCATTGAACGCTGACACGAGTCACAGGCCGTGCCCACTAGGTTGCCGGTGGAATGGAATCGGTGCCCAGGTGGCAGACAGCAGTGGCAACAGCAGTGGAGACAGTGGGCAACGGCAGCGCCAGCGAGCAGTGGTTTGTGTGTGTGTGCCTGCCTCGCTCTCTAAGTTTATGCCCCCGGTTGATAGCAGTGGCATGGAAGCTTGTTTTTTTTCCCCCAACTTTTGGGGAAAAATGTGCACCTTACAGAGGCAAAAAATATGGTATTCAAAATTCTAAAGCTTTAGACACCGCACACCAAATGAAACAGGATGGGGATTAGTTACTGCACTATCACTCTCTTCCAAGAACCTCTCAGTGTAAGTAAATGTTGGTAGTTCATTGAAAGAACATGCGGGTTGATCAGACAAAGGGGAAGCTTTTTTGAAGAGGATGTCACTTCAAAGGAACAAATCAAATTATTTAAGGCTGATATAAGTGAGGTGAGAAAGATGGTGGAGTGGCAGACAGATAGAGATTTGTACAGGGGGTCCCTGAATTTAAAACTAGTACAGCACAGTTAAGCCCAACAGTCTGTTTCACATAAATGGAATGACCTGCTACAAAAGCACCTTTCACTGATTTGACAGTTTATTGTATGTAGACTCAAGCCAATCAAGTTTTTATTGAAAAAAAACGCCCTTGTTCCTTTCCTTTGCCCCATGGGTTTCAAATGTTCTTGTTTTTTTCCCTTCGCCCTATGGGATTCTATGGCAATAGTTGCTAAGTAAAGACATTTGGCATGTAAAACACAACCAAGCTGATATGTAGAACACTGATGTATTAAAGCACAAATATGTAGAAATTAAAAATGGAAACTGCTGTGACATGATCACATGCCGGCTGGACATTTTAAAAGGAAGGACTTCAATGGTTCATAGTGTCTTGGGTGGCTCCAAGACATAAAGAGATTATATTCATGGCTCCAGCCACAACTAGGAGTGATGGGTGATTCTATTATTCCTTGTGTTGGGTGCTGTATAAATATTTTCATTCTAGGAAAGCACCTCTTTTCCAATAGTAAATAGTGAGCTCACTAAATGTCAGAATTAGAGACCAAGGCAGTCAGAAAACTTCCTTAAAATTTTTAATTAAAAAAGGATTTTATTTCCCTACTTTATTTCAAAATGTGCGATTCAGTAAAAAGAGAAAAGTAAAGCATGGTTGGCACCTAAACCTTCACTAAAGTAATGTGGTAAACTTTATCATTTGCATTTATATAGTGAGTTTTACATTGAATGAATCATTTTACCACCATGGAATTAATGTTTCAGGCATAGGCCAGCATATGTGCACTTTTAACTTATATATCTCTCACTTATGTAACAATGTTCTCTCTTCTTTGAATCACTACCTTATTTTAGTGTATGCCTTACTCTAAAATAAAGCTTTTCATGAGATATTTGAAGGAAAGCTTACTGAATCAGACCTAAATGTCAAAATTGTATCACAACAAGTTTATACAAATATACAATTCTTCAGCTCTCTTCATTCTTCTTGACCTCTCAATAGCAACAGTGCAATGGAGAGATGTAATAGAAGGCTTGTGGCTGCAATAAAATGCAAACACAACAGGATGCAGCTAAGTTATCAACCACAAGCAGGAAACTGTCTCACGTGACTATTCTTGCTTGTTAAATTGTGCTGCTTGAAGAGCAGTAGCATGATTTAAAAAATTCTCAAAGTTTCATTGTTTTTGGCACTTCTGCTTCTGATAATGTTATCTGTTCAATTACATCCTTATACATCCCTCTTGCTTAATTCACTTAACAACCAATTTATATATTTGGTTTTGAAGTACTGTAAGGTATGTCCCAGTCCAATGGTATGTAACATGCCACAGGATATTTACTTGTTTCTTGATCCAATCTGGTAACAATAAAATGTGTATCATTGAGCAGTTGGCAATATGTTTCAGCCTCACAATACATGTTAACCAATCTGCTTACTAATGACCATTACTTTTTACCAATTACTTACTTTTCAAGCCACACCACTCTATGAAATGATCAATGTAAATGGGGCATGTATGGTTCTACTGGCAAGCAGTGACACTGAGGAGAGTTAGATTGATTTGTAACCTGAGGCTGAAGTAAAAAAAGACAATGATCTATGCTACACAGTCAAAATCTAAAATCAGGCCTGCCAACAAGGGTGTTTCTACAAGCAAGAACCAACTAAACTCTCCCAATTTTGTAAGAAAGCAAATCAGCAGAGAATCATATTGGTCCTGTCATGCACCCAGTATATCTTAACTTTTGCGCTTCAAAAATAATTAATGGCCTATTATGCCAGGTCTTACTGTTTTTCAGATATTTTATTTCAATCAGAGAAAGTATTCCAGGTTAAAAACAACTACAATTATAACCCTGACTATAAACCTGCTCACCACTGACCAGTCTTTCAAGTTGTAACCCAATATTGTTAAATCCCTGGTGTAAATCACACACACACACATATATATATATATATCTCAATCGTATATTTTTCATACTTATTATGCTATGATTTACTCACTCCTGCACTATTACCAAAATAAATTCCATGCATGTATGTTCATTAACATAATTCACTAGAATACATATTTAAAAAGCATGAACCAAAATTGTGTGTAGAGTATATGAAACATAATAGGAAGCTGGTCACTAATTATATGCAGTCAACCTATATTAGATATAGAATAGTGACCCGTTTACATAAATCTACTGTTGGGTATTTACTAAAGGCTGGAGAGTCTCTCAAAATAAGGTTTGCAAGATTCTCAAAAAGAAAGAGAGGTTCCTTAGAATTAGACACAGTTCAGGGTTATTGTTAGGCAGTGAAATGGGATTTAAACACCCACTGGAGTTAATCTGGTGCTCAGTGGTCAGCTATATTTTTCCTAGAGCTTGGCTTAAATATACTAATGTTGGTGGTAATAGGGTTAATCCAGTTTTAACCACCTGCTATTGGTAAATTGAATATTTTTGGCAATTTAAAACTACATGTTAACTAGTGCATAAGAAACAGCTATATTGTATAATTTTTATGAATTTTCCCTAAATTATTGAATCCAAACTTTGCTTCTTTGAAGTGGTATACAGCTCTCAGATGATGCCAAAGTACTGAAGGTTGCATTCGAAATTTCTTTTTGTACATTAAAAGAGCATTTCTAAAACATTTTCTTCACACCAATGTAACATTTATGATCTTCAATAATAAATGCTGAACTTTTACAAGAACAAAGTATGTCTAAGTCCTGATATTTTTTAAAGCACCACAAAGTACAAACTTGAGAGAAATGATCCAATCATAAAGACATAAAGTACTGTACCAATGCACAAAAAACTTTTGAAAGATGTTAAGCTTAATGCATGACATGTAAGAAATAAGGACAATGTATATGGCCATTCATAAGAGATTCTTAATTTGATTTTTCTCCCTTTTTCCACACTTTTGGGTCCCTTTTTTAAATACACATAATGATAATATGGAATAACACAGACCATTACATAGGTTATATTTCCACCCCCAGTAAATTTGCAAAAATGTCTCATTGGTTTCTGAAAAAACGTCTGCCTGGTGCATCATGCACTAAAGCCTTTACATTTTTTACTTAGACATCTTGGAGACTGACTTTAAAGAACATGTTGAGCTCTACTAGCTCTAGCTATGTATTACTGCTGAGCTCTTACCTAGTTAATGAAAGGTAGCGTTCCTTTGTTCTTAAACAATAATTTTCTAGCATGGTATACATTGGCATACAATTAAGGTCTTAATTGGAAGATGGTAAATTAACTGTACTGAAATATTTGCTACTATTAACTTGAAAGCTTGATGCTTAATATTTCTTGGAAAATATCTCCCTAACAGTAAATACAAAAACTGTATACTCCAAACTGTATATATCAGATATACATTATCTGATAATAATAACATGTACTATAACTATATAACATGCTCCATGTCAATTTATTTTTAAGTTACACTGTGCCCAGTATAAAATAGTGGTACTAGGTAACAGCATTTGCAAAGTGCCCAGTCTTACTCTTAAACTTTGTGCTGAATCTCCAGTGCCACTGCTTTATGTCAGTTTGACCACCTTTTTTCCTGGCTCTCCTCATTTCCTGATCATGTTGGTCTCTAGTTTTTTCTCATATAACTCTATTAATTGAATCAGGTATTTTAAGTGTCAAAGTTGCTAGGGTTTTAATCATTTAAACATGGTAAATATGTGTGCCCCACATATCAGCGTGAATTAATCAGTGTGCCTCATAGTGGAATACTTTTTATAAATCAATGCAGAAACAGGGAATGACTACTTTTAAAGCAAGAATAAGCAAGAATGTGGTAAATATATTTGTTTCAAGTATCACATTAAACAAAGCATAATCATGCTTTAAAAAATTCAACGACATATCAACTTCTATAGCAAGCCATGCAACAGCTATGGTATCTAGAAGGCAGCTTTACACCATCAACTTTTCAAACTAATTGTTAAATAAGTGGCAATATTAGACATTAATATTGGTAAGCTGAAGTGGGCAACTTATATGGTAACATTAATATTTTCTTTTATATACTCTACATAAGATTCTTGATTAACAAGGGTTCCCCCCAACAAAACAGAAGAAAGAACATATTTTGTTAATCCATAAAAAAATCATATAAAACCTGAGCTTGTAACTGCAGTTTTTTTTGCTGCAAAAATAGTCTGGGACTTATTTAATATTATTCATATAAAAGTGCATTCATCATTTTGCATTAACACATTTATACATTTCCTTTAAATTGTGTTGACATTCATTTTTGATTCAAACTTTTAAAGTGTCAGTGCTGCATTGGGTAAATGTATTGTCAAAACATCAGACCTCCCAGTCAAAATAACTCATGCACAATTGATGGGAGAAACATGCAATTCTCAATATCGCTTATATGAAATAAAATATTTGTCTGCTCACAAGAAGAAAGATGGATGTTAATGTAGCTGAGATCCAAAATAGTGAAAACAAGATAGACCTTTTCCAATAAAGACTGGCTAGACATTTACCTACTCAAATATTTGGCTGACATGTTTGTGCTATTTTGGTAATATGGCAATGTGTGACTCTTCCTCACATATTCCCATATTAGAGATTGATTCAGCCCAATGCATCGCTAAAAACATTTGCTTCACATAAAGCATCACAGTCAGCAAGACTGTCTAAGCTTCATAAAAGAGCAAAACCCACACAACTGTTTGTGAAACCAGGACTGATTATCCGATACTGGCCAGAAATTTTAAAGTGATTAACTTCATTTTGTGTACAAAAGGACATTGAGACCTGGATGGATGCATCAAGAAGTAGCAATGCTTTTTTTTTTACCTGAAGAGGAGTTACAAGAAATTTCATCTGCTGCAACGAAGACGAATTGATTTCTGTAAAAGAAGATAAAATTCACAATGCTGCTTGCTGACTGAAAAGGTGGTAGCTGCCAGTTGATATGTATAGATGAGACATTGGGAAGGAATTTAAGTTAATGAATCTGGAAGGAACACAAGTCGACACAATTTAAATCAGTGGTGTCATGAGGAATGGTTATGGGCTATCATGAAGCTTTATATGGAGGAAAGATATTTGCTAAGAAAAAGTCATTTGAGGCTTTGGATCAAGTTACTGTTATAGTCTGGTTTAAGATAAGAAATATATTTTCATAACTGTAACCCAGATGTTGCATATGGTAATATATATATATATATATATATATATATATATATATATATATATTGAATAATCCTGTAAATCAGGAGGTGGGGTGGGGTGGGGCTTGGGGGGTCTATTGAAAATAAAAGACAGATATAGGACATGCGTGTGCAATAATGTAACTATTTAGAGCTAGCATACATGTTTTTTTATTTTTTGTTATTTTGTGTGTATTTCTTAACCAATTCAATAGCTACTAACTAAATAGATGTTGAACCTTTTGCAAAGGGGATTTGTGTCATTTCTGCAGTCCAGTCATCTGACCCATTGGATCATGCCTAGGAAGGGAATAACAAGTGACCTTTTACCAGGAGTTCTCAGATTTCTGACTTACGGATATTAGCTTTAGTTTATGAGACAACAAATCAAAAAGATACTCTGACTTTGTTCAAAAAAATTCTAGCCATTTATGAACATTTACAGGGGTGGAGCTTCATTTAAAAACAAAATATAAGCAAAAGAATATTAACTGCACATTTGTAGGTGGGTATATGTACTTTTCAGAACATAGTTCTAGTTTCGTGAGATCTAGTAAAAGAGATAACATTGGCTATGATTTTTAGAGTTATTTTCACTAAACACTGACATTTTACAAAGAGCCAATCCTTGTAAAGCCATATTTGTATGTATGTTTTGTGTTTAACATTGGGCATTTTGGCTTAGGCTAACCCTTTATTTGAGAAAGCAGTGTTTGCTTGAAAAGGGCTCTCAACCATTTTAGAATATTACATTAAGGGAGGCCAAACTGGGGTCCAGAAAGAATTGTAGTGATTTCCATTAACCATATCTAAAGTGTTAGCTTTGCAGTGACAGTTACCGAGTATTGCTTTTATTTTTTTTTGTGTATAGTAAAAATTAGTTTAATAATAAAACCAACAGAAATAAAATATGAGATGTTTGTTAAAGCTTAGATGATGCTTCTAGCCTGGATAATCCCTTTAAGTTGACAATAAAAACATACATGACCTATGTGACATGCTGGCTCATACTAATGCTGTAAGCCCTGCCAGACAGGGGTGACAGTGCATCCACATTTGGAGCCTGATCATAGAAATATACAAAAGAAAAAAGTTTAAACTTTAGAGAACTGCTACAGCATTTACAGCATGCTGCAGAAAAAGGAGGAAGCACATGGGAAAGGCTTCAGTTAAGCTTTTTGCTGCCCTTTTTCTGTTACTTAAATCAAAATTCTAGAAAGCAATTTAGATAAATTATATAGAATATAATTAATTAGATATTTCCACCTGGTAATTTTAATCTAGTCTAGGTGAAATAATATTTTGTTTTATTTACTTTTATACATCTTAAAACCTACATTGGGTAAAATATACTTTTGGATGTTTACAGCATTATAGATGTCTACACCCTTCTATTGATTAGGCTTATGATTCAGGCCTTTTTAAACTGCAGTATAATGCTTTGCAGTACAAACGTTTGGATGTTGCAGTGAATATCTGCAATGATAGCACTTGCAAAGTGTAGGATCTTGTTGTGTTGCATAGATTTCAGAAAAGGTGCATGTAATATTGGTGTTTTTTTTGTGGAAAATATTATTTTGTGAGTAGAGATAGGCAAACCTGAACCTCAAAGTGTGGGTTTGTACCAAACTTTGTGAATACAGGTTCCCAAACCTGAACACGGGCCCATCAACCTGCTTCACCTAAAGGATGCAGCTGCCGAAGCACTCACCATCATCCAAATCCTCATCATCATCAGCGGAAGCAGAAAGGCGGTGCGGCTGCATTTGAATTTGGTTCCAGCTGGGGCTACTAAGAGATGGCCGCTGGCTCCCGCCAGTAAGGCACTTCTGGAAGTGTCCTCACTCATGTAAGCCAGTGGCCATCCTTTTGTAGCCTGAGCTAGGGCCAACTTGAAATGCAGCTGCCACTCAGCCTTCACTGCACCGCCGACACAGCTGCTGAGGAAGAGGATCAGGGCTGAGGTGAATTAGGCAACACGCTTACTGCTGCACACCAGGATACCAGGATATTTTTAAGTTTGGCAGAACTTGATGGACCCAAACTGTAGGGGGCTCACCCATCCCTATTTGTGAGTTCTGGGACCTTGTGGTAGATGGTTCTATATTCTATATTATAGAAGAATTAGGCATCCTGTATCATGTTTAAAACATGATAGGCATCTTAATAGATTTTTGCATCTGGGGTCATACAAACATACTTGGGGATAATGCCCTGATATGCTGAAACCAGTGATGTATGACAGAACAGTACACTTATTCTGGCAAAGCTTTGTCTAATGAGATGGCTACATACTGCAAACCCCACGTCCTCTTTTGGATGGGAGTGCTAAAAAAAAGGGAAAGTTTCTCTAAAATGAGGGGCTTATGAGCAGAGGGGGAGTGTGATTTAGGGTGGCACAGTCCATGACCCCCTCTAGGCCAAAGTTGCCCGGTGAAGTGTCAGATTCAATTTAAATGCCATAGGGTAGTTCTAGGGATCATATGGTGTGTAAATTGATTTACGCTGTAATTTGAGAAGAGAAAATCTTATTGGAAGTCTGCGTCGCCACAAGACGATGGCAGAGAGGACACAAAAAAGCCAGAAAAACTAGCAGAGCAATGACGGAGGAAGAGAACATCGCCCAGTGCTGGAGGAGGACAAAGACGGGACTGGTGAGTAGTCAAATTCAGAACATTAAAGATTATTTTTTGGTGTGTTTATTTTGAACTACTTCTGGTGAATTGGTAAGGGGCCCAGGGGGTCAATATAATCAAATACTTATTTTCCTCACTGTATATAGCACTAGCCTGGACAATGCAGTGTAATCTCACTGAGGAATGGGTTGATAATCCACTATAAATGTAAGGATTCTTGGGGTTTACCTGTATTTTTCAGCTGGTATGGATTTTTCTTTAGGGGTATACATGAGGATTAACATGGTATTGTAATATTAAGATACATTTGTCTAAACTAAAGTTGTTTTTGATCATTGCATTTGCAAAGGCTTTTGGGGACATGTGTACTGTGGATATGGTTTTTTCTCTGGCAAGGAAATGGGATGCTTGCTGAAGAAAACATTGGTTCCGGTGACCTCTCTGGCCATCCCTTTGTAACACAAAAATTCCACATATTATAAGGACCTCAGGGTTACTAAGATGCCTGTCCCTAAAATGCTCCTCCACCGGGCTCATTTTTGCTGCGAATGTCGCGGACATGCCCCCCTACACACACACTCAGCTCACGCTTCATCTTACCGGCAGCAGATAAATACCTTAATCAGCCTGGGGGGCCTTGCTCTTGGGGCCAGCATACCTTGTGGTTCTCACCTCCTACCATAAATGTGCATATCCAACAATCCACACATTTAAATGACCCATTAAGTCTGTTCAGCAAAAGCCATCACTAAGTTGATTTCTGAATGAATTCACTGTCTCGAATGTTTTAAGCTCATCAGGCTGTAATGAGCGGTCGAGCACCCACACATTGCAGAACTACTGGGTCTAGTTGTGGGACATGACAATGAGACCTCAAGATGCTGTGGAATTTTTTCCAGTGGGTGACAAATTGGGCAATCAAGCGGATAAGCTGATGATCTCCTCTGGCATCCCGTTTTATTCCCAAGAGGTCACTGCTTTCTTAAAGAAAATGCGCAGTAATCTATGGGGATACCCCTGTCTCGAAATCTCATAGTCACGTCCCAAGCCTCCCACACGTAGTCCTCATAAGTGTTACAGATCCTGTGTATACGCAGGAACTGCCCCAATGGGATCCCCTGGCATAAAGGTGCTGGGTGGTGACTTGAGATGTGGAGCAGTGTGTAGCCCACTGTAGGCTTGCGAAAGGTGGTAGTCACAAGCCTACCAGCCTGATTGCAAATCAACAAGTCAAGAAACTCCATGCAATGTGGATCAATCTTGAAGGTCAATGAATGTTACGATTGTTCTGGTTTAGAGAGGCCACAAAATAACCAAACTCCTGTGCCCCTCCATACCACCAGCATGTCATCAATATAGTGAAGCCAGAGAGTGACCCATGCTCCAAAGTCAGCCGGCCCAAACACCTCCAAGCTCTTCCACTGTCCAAGGTGTAGGCAGGTGTACGATGGAGCACAGGCCGCCACCATGGCTTGTCTTGCATTTCTTGCAGACTTTGTGTTAGTATTTGTTGTTAAAGCAAAAATAATTGTTCTTCAACATAAATTCCAATAACTCTACCACAAATTTGTTATATGCAGTGTCAGTGCATTAATTTATGCAGCACATCAATGCTGTCAAGAAGAAATGAAGGTAAAACTTTAACTAGAAATTTTAAGGTTTTTATCAACAAATGTATAAGGTAAGGGAGATGCATGAATGCTGCATACCTGTTTTTAAAAAAACAACTGTTTCTGAACACCAAAGACAATGCCAGCTGTTGTGGAGAGCAGGAGGATAGCATCTGTGTTTTCTGCCTGTAAAGGGACTCCAGAGCCCTATACTCCTGGGCCAGGTGCTCCGACAGAAGATGTCTCCTTCTCCTTTTATACTGTAAGATTTTTCAGCATCAGTACAATGCCCTGCCAGGCGCCACATGCTCCAGACTAGATACACCAGTGACCAGTCTAGGCATAATCTACTACTATTAATATGCAAAAGAGTCTGCTCCCTTGTGAATGTAGATCTCTTCTTCTAACCAATATTGGATGCAAGCTCTGAGGGGGGTGACATGTTGGCTGTCTGAATTTTCACAATCTGTACACTAAAAAGAATATATTCTATTAATCCGGTCTTAGCCTATTTGTGCTGTGGAGAGTCAGTAAGCGAATTCTAAGGAGAAAGGTTATACTGGAGAAATGTGCAATTTAGTTCTTATTTTAAGTTGCGTGAATGCTGGTGAACACTTCAGTTCTAGCTTTTCGCAGTGAACCCCATAGGAATCAATGTTTTTTTTGCCAGGATAGTCTTTAGTTGAATTTAGCATCTCTATATTTTGAGTTCGAACATCAGATAGATAGCTAGTATTTAAAAAACAATTAATACAACTGTTTTTACATTACTCTTAACATTTTTAACTCATTATTTAAGGTTTTCAAACAACAACTAATACATCACACATATATATTCAAAGATTGTTACCATTCTGACATAAGCTTTAAAAGCTTGTTCTAACTAAATAATTCACAGCAGTTCGCCAGCTTTTGCCAAACTATTTTTTAACCAGGTGAATTTCAGTGAATCCCAGCAAAATGTTATTTGTCCTGACGTTCACCACTACAATTATAGTGCTGTTTGTGCTCAATTCACTTCCAGCTTCCCAAGTTGCATCTAGTGTTGTAAATCAGACCCTTGATGCCTACACAAATATAGACAGTATGGGGGATGCATTGGCTGTAGAATACACTAAGGGACTGATTCACAGGTTTTCACTAGTTCATTATACCTTCACTGCACCATGTAAGCTGCAACTGGGAGACATAGTGGAGAGGGAGAACTGACTATTTGTGGGAAATTTGATGGGTTTCTCTGCACTTTTCCTGGCTGGAAGAGTGGTATTTACCTGCAAAAATGGTTTGGTGTAAGCTAGTGAACTGCTGTAGCAGATGTGGTTTAAAATTTAAAGAAATCTTGCTGCAAACACACTTTTTTATGGTAGAATCAGTCTCAGAATATATGTGTGGTGTCTCAGGAGTGTCTTATTACAATGTAGAAAAAACAGCTAACCTCTACTATTCTGGGTATATACCTAAACAAAGATATATATATATATATATATATATATATATATATATATATATATATATATTTATTAATAGTTTTATGCATTGTAATAATGTGTATTCATTTATATCCATGTATGATGATGTGTTAGCACATGTTAAAAAATTTTGAGTAATGTGTGAAGTTTCTTTTTGTCCAAATTATTTCCTGGTATTGGTTCTTATACCAGTGCTAAACTGTTGTAAAAGAAAAACTCATATATCTGGTCATGTTAACTTTTTATTCTTTTTTTCCATTCTCATTATTATGTAAAACCTATCTGGGATTAGAAGATGCTTGTTGATTTCTTAATGTATATTTTTCAGTTATTGATTTAGTCGATTCATTTCATCAGTTGGCTTTACAGTATTAACTAAATGCTTAAAACACACCTTAGAAAATGCTTGCAGATGCAATAAAAACAGCCATTGATGGTAAATAAAGCATGCATATCTGCAGTCACATACATGCAGCTATTTAATTAGGAACTCAAAGAATTATATCATTAGTTGCAAAGCAATTAGTAATTAGAACCTTGCAAGTCTTTCCCCACAGAAGTCCTTATGTGTAAATGTTTATTTGAAAAGGACAGTTTGGAGGATAAATACTACATACCGAACTATGTTTAGGTGCCTATATACCGTTTTAAGTTTTTAAAAAACATACATCTGTTATTTTCAGCAAAGAAAGAGGAAAAAAAGGAAAGAAAAAACATTGTATTTCTAGCATAAGCCCCAGGGTGGGAATTGCAAATTTCTCCCCCCACCCCATGCCACGTCTAAAGTGTATATTTATTCATAAACCCTCAGGATTTACTGCTTTGTTTGTGGAAAGGTTCCATTGCACGAAACCAGGGGAGAATGTGTGCTTTTGGAAAAGAATGGGTTATTTCACAATGCAGCCTGACATGTATTGGCAGTGCAGCTACAATATAGTGCATATATTTTCAGGGGTGAACCTAGCCTTTCTGATGCCAACTATAGAAAGACACCCCTACACTCCTCAACAGAGAAACGTGATAGGTAGAAAGAGGAGGCAGGGTGGTGGCTCCTGGTCACCTCACATAGCCTCATTACAGGTGCACCCCTGTGTATTTGCCATAGTGAGTTTTGGGGCAGTTCAGAATACACCCCTGCTGGTCACTGCTGCTTTGTCTGTACCTGATAGTACTGTACCTCTTGGTCTTTATTTCTGATTTCTGTTGCTTCTGTTGGGTCTTTCTGCAGTATACAAAAGTGTACTGTGCTGCACTAGTGCAAACTAGATATGAGTAGAGGTGAGCAGAATTAAGCAGAGGTGAGGTCACAGAAGATGAGTAATGTGGGATGGCTTGATAAAGCGCAGGGTTCCACTTTGAAGTGACTGTGCAATGCTTAGATACATTTTTTCCAACCCTATCCCCCCCAGCAAAAATTCCTATGAGGTAGGTAAAATAAAAAAAAAAATGCTCACACAGTAGAAGTAGGGGGGGGGGGTGTCCTGAGCTGCTGGTGTTTTTTGTCTTGGTGCTTGGGTATAATAAGATCAGCTCAGCAGAGCAGAAGCCAGGACAGTATTAGTCACCTCATTGAGTATCACTGGGAGGGGTATAACAATTTTACTGAGCAGCCAATATAGGAGGAATAATACCCCCATGATTTTTGTAATTATTAAAGCTCATTGAGTGAACCAGACAGGTGCCACCATAGCAACTAGACCTGAGCATGGGGCTAAATAGTTTAAGCTGCAGATCAGATTGAGGTACAGATACTGTACAGTTAAGCTGATGGTCAGGCTAAGGAATAGCTGTGCTAAAAAATGCAGGAGGACTTGGCCCAGGGCTCTGACAAAGTCTGAAGGTTTTCTTTGAAGCAGACCAAAAGCCAACATGGCCACCCCTGTATTCTTATTCCCTTTCCTCAGACATCCAGATTTCTGATTATCCACTTTGTAAAATCCCTATGTCCAGTATACACATGAATGGGTTGCGGCAGCATCCCAGTGGCTGATGTGTATTCCCAGCCAGGCCTATCTGAAATGCCAGCTTGGGCATGCACATCCGGAGGGGAGTGGTTGGCAGAATGCATCCAGTACTCTATTCATTCAGAATAGATTGCTAGCTGATACAATCTATTGTGAGAGGCTAGGTATTCAAATTCAGGGGCATCTTAAATTAGGATGCATTGGTAAAGGAGACAAAAACCCAGGAGAGCTACTGATACTTTCATACAATATGGGGAGGGTGAATGGAGTCCACAGTTGCCCAAAGCAAGCTCAGCAGTCTTAGTGGGACCAGTGTCAGCCCATAAGGGGCCCACTACATCACACTATACACTTGTGTCCAGCAACAGCTGGAAAATTAGGAGCAGAAGTGTGCATAGACCCTGTGATAGCAGGTTAATAAAGCCCAATAGCAGCAGGCTCAAGTATCAATCTGACAGACAGCACCTTGGGAGAGAGCTTCACTTAGTTTGGAGATTTGGTTTGTATTGAGAGCATATTAGCTCTGCTTTCTCAGCTACTTTCTCTTTCTGAAATCCTTAGCACAGTGTCCTCAGCAGCCATCTTGCTGTAGCCCCTGCTGCTTTGAGCTGTCAGGCTTGTGCCAAGGCTCATAGCTGACAGGCAGGGAAAATCTATGGTCATCTTACAGCGGGATGCCCAAGTATTCTGGCCCAATGTTGCCCCTACAGGCCCCTTGCTAAAGGGGAAGTGTCAGCATACCTTTTGTGTTATGTTCAGGACAAAGAATATGCATCTTTTTTTTAAATAAAGGAAGAGGAAAAGGGGAAAGACAAAGGAAAATCTTAAAAGAAAACTATCCCATCCCCCATTAAAATGTCAGTCTAGTTTTTAACAAAACACTTCCTTTATTATTACATTAAGGATCCTGTGCAGCTGACAGTCCCTCTCCCAGGAGTTCCACCTTTCCACCAGAGATACAGACCAAGCGAGCATGCTCCTGTCCATGGCACATGGTCGCCTTGCTGCCTCCTTCTAGCCTTCACACATCAATCATGGAAACTGGCCGCATCCACTCCATTCATTTTAGTTGACAGAGTGTTCCGATAGATGGCTTGGCCAAACCCCATGACTGATATGAGGGACGCCATTTGGCACTGGGTCACCGTGATGGCGTGGACAAAATTGCCAGTGCAGGTTTTTTAACTTTCAAACTACTGATGTCAAGCAAATCAACTGAGTAGGACTATAGGGACTTTAATGTGTCATTTTGATCTTAGAAAAGGTATAGTCCTTTTTTTAAAAAATTAGCAGCCTCCTCCAAGCCTTATTTCTGCTGAAGACAAATCTACATTTTCAATGCTCCTACAATAGAATAGCCTGCACATGGAGAGTACTGTAAATCTATCCTAATCTTCTAATCTAAACTACAGACTGTGCCCTTATTTCTTATTTACACCCTTACATGTTTTATCAATTTAATAACTGGTTGACTTTGTTAAATATATTTACATATTCATATTTTTATATTTCAGGTCAGCTCCTTTTGAACTGGACCTTCATTTATACTACTGTAATTTTTATTTTTATGAAGCGAAATGTAATATTTGGTGCAACACTCATGTAATGCTATCAGTAGTAAAGTAAATCTATCAGCCTTAGCAATGACCCCCTGGAAGCAATTGGGGGGGTAGGTGCCTCGCTCAAGGTCATGTTCCAGCCAGGAATAAATATGTACATTAATATGTATGAAAGAATTTTCAAGACTACACACTAAGGTACATCTGTAATGTTATATTCGAATAGGTAAGTAAGTAAATTATGTTTGTGCATACAAGTTAACACGAGAATACCTTTGCAAAAAGAGATTTTCTTGGTTTTTGTTTAGTGTACATAATTGTAGAGTAGCCAGAGGACCAGCACTGAATTTCAGGAAATGAGAAAAAAATACCCCAATCAATTTATCTTACTTTGAGCTGCAATCAAGGGCCAATTCTTCATCCCAATCGTTTAAATGTTTAGATAAATTCATTTTACCTTTAAACAAAATATGCACAAGCCTATCCCATATGAGTCAAAGAAAACCTGAAGCAGTATGTCATATAAATCCTAAATAGGTATTTTTACTCACATTGGCTAAATAGCACCCAGGGTGCACATTACTGTGCATCTCATGCAGTTAATATCCAACTGAGATGTTAATAGCTGGGAGTAAAAAACAGCCAAGTTGAAACCTTTTAGTTTTGAAATTAATGGAATAGCTTTTCAGATGGAAAAAATAACTCTTTCCTTTCCTTTTAGAATGGCTAAGCAATGCACTGAGAAAAGTAAAAGAAAGCAACCCCACATAATACCAGATCATCCAGAAAATGATATAAAAGCAAGCAGCAATTTCTGTACTTTTGTATTCCTGTATTCATATTTCTGTATTTGTTTATTTTGGGGAAACATTTCATTTATATCCAAGGGTTGCCCATGACAGGAGTAATGTATGATACAATGAAGATCTACTGTATTAAAGGAGCAATATTGCAAAATTGTGTAATATTAACAATCCATATAAACACATCAGCTAATGAGAGGAAGGGTCACTACACTAGACACCTGAACTGAATATAACTAACGCTAACCTTCTCATTTTTTTCTCCTGGTAGGAATAAAATCCAGTGGTGACTGGTTTAGTGTATCTGGGGTGACAGAACCTGTCATCCCTGGCTTCCAGTAATATAAAAAAACAAGCCTGGCAGGATATTTCTTGATGCCAAGTGCATTGGCCATTTTTTGCAATAACGCTCCTTTAAACACCCCATGGGAAGAGCATTTATGAGCTTATAAGGTTGAACCAAAATCTAACATTACATTTCAGCTCTTGAAAATATGGCACCAAAGCCAGAGATTCAGTTTTACAATCTTTTTTTACAATGTTTACTAGGAATTTTATATTTACAAATACATTATTTTATAGCCTAACAATAGGCTGGCTTTCAAAATAATATTACATTTTGGGTGTAGGAGATAATGTTCTTGCCAGTGTAAGGTTGCAGTCATAGTGCAGCCAAAAAAACAAATGCTACACTCAGCTTTAAGCCTCACAGGCAATCACTACTATTCTGGTGCACAGACACGTACTGGAATGTCCTAACGCCCGACCAAAGTTTTGCGTTGCCCACACACCATCTTAAGCTCTTTCCCATCAATATATCATCAGTCATGATAAACCATTCGGCACCATCATCACGCTGAGAACGCTGAGCCCCCCTCTATTCCCATAATCGTGCCATAAAACCTGTGACAATGTCTAGAGCTGGGATTCTAGATGTATCCCAAAATACAATCCCATATTAATTTGACTTAATATTTATTTGCCCAATCATGAAGTAGTTGTTCCTTCACTTCTAAGCACTGCACTTTATAGCTATTTCTACATTGCACATCTTTATAGCCTTGCAACTTTGCACTTATATGCACATTGTCTCAGCACATCGTCACTTTTTTGCCTTCATTAAATTAAATATAAAAAAATATTTATTATTCATATGCTACAATTAATTTATTTGCACAAGCTTTATCATGAATTACCATATATGTTTCTTCATGTATTGGTGGCACATTACTGATATTCATTGTATATAACAGCATATATCTATGTATATTGTGTCCCTTTTCCGGTGGTCCCCCTCCCCAACCATTGTTGTTTGTGTATGTGTTTTTTAACTGTGTTTTTTTACATTATATGTTACATTCGTCTGTAGAGTCTTAATAATAATATAAATAAAAATTAATTGAATTTTATTTGTGAGTGCCGCTCATTTTATGGGGTTATATTTAGGGATACATCAAGAATCCCAGCTCTAGATTTTCTATTACAATTTATTACATCCCATGAGCCTGCACCCCAATTTTGTATTCGGCAGTGCATATCCATTCAGTACCTGAATTATTAATTTGTTTCTGCAGTCTGGAAAATCATTTCATTTTTAAGGCCGAACAAAGTCCAAATACTGTATCTCAGCCTGTTTCCATGCTTTGCCAATCCTAAGGAAGACAAAGCCAAGTTTCCCTATTTTTGGTAAAGGTTTCTTCCTTACCCAAACACGAGGTGAATAAATCCTTAAATCTGGTCATTTTGTTACACTCAAAAGAGTCATCCATGAATCTCCCTCTTTGTAGACTCAATGGCCTTGATTTAGTAAGAGCTAAAAATATATTCCTGGTTGAAAATAATTCACTTTAGGCGAAAAAAAATTAGAATTTTACTGTTTCTGAATCACAAGCTACCGTGGAAAGACAATGAAAGGCATTATTCCTAAGAAAAGTATTGAATGTTTTACTCTTACTCATACTGTGGTAAAGTGCCTTTGACTTTCATTGTCTTCCTGACTGTTGATTCGTCAGCAGTGAAATTCTTCTGCTTTTTTACTACCAAGAGATTTTTTTTTAAATCTTACTGAATTAAAGCATATGTCTTTACAGAGGTTAGTGAACACAATATAATGCTAAAGTAGTTATTAGCAACAACATATATATTTTGTAAGTAAAGCTTAATACCAAACAAATGTATTGTGCTATTCAATTTAATAAACATGGTAGGAATAAACAGTTTAGGAGTAAAATGCCATCTTCTCTTTTAGAGATTCGTGAATATAATTTTTATTCATGTAACCATGCAAGAAAAGAAATTTCTCAGCAAAATTTCTAAAATCTGTTTATTTTTATTTTGAATTTTTTGCAACATATGCTGCTTTAATCTGTTTGTACCACTATCTTATAAAGGATGGCATATTTTACTTTCAGCAATAAGGAAGCCATAAAGGTTTGATTTTAAGTATTGTTCTAAGTTGTAAAACAAATATGTATCCTGTTATTCAACATAGGTGTTTATATATGCTGTACCTTATTTATTTAAACTCATTAAGGCAATTAATTAATTCACCATTTTAAGAGATTAAAACATATTTAGTCATGTGAAGCTATGTATATTACAGTATATTAGCCAACTTACCTATTTAACACTATAGGTAACACCATTGCTTAAACTGACCTATCACCTTAAAGTCTGAAGTCTTTTAGCCAACTAAGAGCTCCTGGGGCATCCAGATTTGGGATGGCCCATTATGGGAACCCCCACAAAGGTCCACTCACCTTTTTGGTGGTCAGTGGTCTCATCCCTTGCATCCCTGTAGCTGTGGTGCCTTCTCCCACCCAGCCATTCAGATAAGCTAGGTGCAGGAGCACGGCACACATCTCAGGGAAACTGGGGTGTGGCCACTCCCATGGCATGGCGTATAACGTTGAGAGCCTGCTCATATACCATGAGAATGGCAAGTTTTGTGGGTGATCTGGGGGGGTTTCACACAATCTTGCATATCAAACCAGGATTCCCCAGGGACAAGGACCTATAATCAGAAAAGTAAAAATACTGGTGATAGGACCAATTAAGGTGCCAATGGTTTTGCCAATGCGCATAAAATTGCCCATAAAAATGTATGGCATTAATACTTGATTGTAAATGTTCATCATACCTAAAGAAAGGTTGGAGGTGCATGCTTCTCCTAATTGTTTTCAGGACTTTGATTCATATTAGTTAGTTTATTGCAGCAGTTAAAACATTGTTTCAGTATAAAAATAGGAATCCAAGAAGGGTGAGAGACTTCTCTGCTTGTCTCTGGCTGCAGATTGGATTGCCCCAAAAAAGCCCACCAAAATTAGTTATTTCCACTGAATGCTGACAACATTTTGTTCTAACCGAGGGGAACCAATGGAACAACCTATGCATTAATCAGGACTGATCTTAATGTTTTTATCAAATGCTATTTATATCAATGAATATATATATATATATGTCAAATGTAAATGAAAAACAATTTGGAATTGTCAATGACAATCACTATTCTTCAAAAAGAATAAAATCTATCTCTAAAAATAAGCACATTTGCACAATCAAGTCCACTTTTTTATTTTTTTTTGGGGGGGGGTGTAGATTTTCTTTGAATTGTAAATAGAAAATAATCTAAGTTCAGAATGCCAAGTTACAGGCAATAAAAAAATCCCAGCATTTTCTCTTCAAATTTTCTTTGCCTATTCATTGATATCTGTAAGAAATGTAAATGGGCACTATACTGCCTCACAAGTATTTCACTACTGAACTACTTTAAAAAAAATGAAATGCAATGCTCATTTGTTATGTTTGGAGTAAAGCAGAACAGCATAGCTTTGTCTGTCTTCAATATGAATATGCATGGTCATAAAGATGGTAGTTTTCAGATGATATAAAACAGTTCGCTCTGCTGAGCAAGAGGAAAAGTCATGTCTACCACAATTCTAAATTTTTTCCCTATAGTGAGAAACCAATTGTGTCACTCAATCTGGATTTCAATGTTAACAATGCCAATGTGACGGAACAGAGGGGTTTTTTAACCAGAAAAAAAGTGCTTCCTTACAATAGAAAGTAGTGGTACTTACTTATCAGCAATAACAAAATTACCCACCATGGCTGTGATGGTGCCCGATCTCACCCAGATGTACTTCTCCTTACCTAGCATGGGTCATTCTGATTGGGAAGCCCTGCTGCATCTCCCCTCGGTGCAAGCCTGAGACTGCTCATGCTGAAACATATCTCTTTTGGGTTTCCTAATCATGGCAGCCATTTGCAACCAAAAAGATTAACTGGGTTGCAGTAGTACACTGTGTCTGAATACCTACCCAGTGACCCCAATGGCAGATTGAGAGCCTGTTTTGATGGAGTGCAAGTTGTAAGTACAGGGCTGTCTATTCAGAATCGTGCAACTGGGGAGATTCAGTAAGACATACCCATTTGGATTGCCCTCATGCTCCAGGTGTGAGGGGAAGTAAAGTATTTTTGCCTTTTGTTCTAAAAGTTATAGTTATCCAAATTAAAATTACATTTAAATTTAAAATCAATTTAAATTAAGTATTAAACAATAAAAATGCAAAGGTATATATCAGCTTTCTGTTTTTTTCAGTACAGGTTCACTTAATTTTTGTACAATCATCCAAAAGAGAGATAGGGGTTCATAAAAGTGTTTCAAATGAAATACTTTGCAAACCAGTTTTAATAATTTTAAGTCTTCAATGAATAAGCAGAAATCCTCTGTGTTTATACCTGTGATGATGAAAAATTATACATGCAACCTGCTTTTATATTAAATTTTTATGTAGGGCATTACAATTAGGATGTAAATATAATTCTCAGGGCAAAAGTTATGACAAGGTGGATACTGTAGCTTTGCCAAGGTCATGGGCAAGCAGTAGCAGAGGCAGATAATGTTGTGGCAAACACTGCACACACATTGAGTGTCACATCTAGCTTACCTGCGCCGTGTTCCAGCGGTGTCTCCACCGCCTCCCCGCTCATCCGTCGGCGGCGCCGGGCGGCTGCTCGCTCTTCTGCAAGCGCGCCCCCCGCCGCCTCCTCCTCTGCCGCCATCCCCGGCATCCGCACACGCACTCGCGCGTGCGGGAGCACATTCTGTTTATGCCCTCCGCCGGCGCTGCTCTCACCGCGGCTGCTGGAGGAAAAGTTAAAGGGCCAAATGAGCCCAGGTGGGGTGGGGGAAAACGCCCCTTGCATAATAAGCCCAAAGGAGTTCTTGGGCTATATGCCCTGTTCTGGTTCTAGTCCAATCATGTTCTGAATTGTAGTAGCACCAATCACACCCAGTTCCCCCATCTCCAATCATATCTGGTTCCTTTAAAGGTTTCACCCCATCAGTTACTCAGTGCCTGTGATAGCGCCTAGTACCTTGTTTGTCGTTGCTGTTGCCGACCTCTGCCTGAACCGACCAATCTCTGTCTGATCTCCGTTGCCGACCCCTGCCTGAACCGACTACCCTCTCTGATTCATCTCCGTTGCCGACCCCTGCTTTGTACCCCGACCTCGAGCTGCCTCATCCTACTGTACCGTCACGATCTCTGCTTACCCGGTGTTGACCTCTGGCCTGTCTTTGGACTTCCTAGTGATACCTGCTCCAACATTTAGACTCGCTCTAATTCCGCTCTTCGTTATTGGTTCTCCAGACCTCCAACCAGTAAGCTCCCATCCTTTGAGCCATTGAAGTCCTGGGGGCAACCGATCCTGGGCAGGCGTATACTGTGTCCCCGCCAAGCGGGGGCTCCTACAGGTGAAGCTGGCTGCGGAGATTAGGGGTTGAGGGCTTACCTGGAGGGCTGGAGTTACCTGAGCGCGTCATTGGAGTTACCTGGGCATGACATTATCACAGGCCACACCATGGATGACCTGGTACAGCAAGTGCAGGCCATGGCCACTGCTATTAATCAGCTAGCTCAAAGAGTGGCCACTCAAGAAACCAGACAGATTCCAGCATCTTCTGTACCACCTCATGTGTTGGAGCCGAAGGTCCGGCTACCGGAGAAGTTTTATGGAGATCGTGCCAAGTTCTCCAATTTCAAGAATTCCTGTGAACTTTTTTCAAGTTGAGGTCCTTATCTTCGGGCACCAAGACCCAGTGGGTGGGGTTGGTAATCTCGCTGTTACAAGGAGACCCTCAGTCTTGGGCATTTTGTTTGCCTCCCAATGATGCCGCCCTGCATTCTGTTACGGCCTTTTTCCTTGCTATGGGCATTTTATATGCTGACCCGGACCAACAGTCTACAGCCGAGAACAGACTTCGGGCCCTGAAGCAAGGGCGGAATACAGTGGAGGATTATAGCGCTGAGTTCCGCCAGTGGGCGGTAGAGTCCAGGTGGAATGACCCTGCCTTGTGTAGCCAATACCGAGTGGGCCTGTCTGAGAGTATCAAGGATGCGCTTGTGAATTTCCCTCCACCTTCAAACCTAGACCAATTGATGCAGGTCACCATTAAGATAGACCGACGCCTTAGGGAGAGAGCTAGGGCTCCCACATCTTTCAAGCCCTTTCAAAACCTTAACCCACCGTCTTCCCTTAAGGAAAATACACCTTTCACCTCTCAGGAGGAACCCATGTAGGTTGGGAACTCGTCTTTCCCAGGATGAGAAGCAGCGAAGACGCACCATGGGGTTATGTCTATATTGTGGGAACCCAGGACATTTTGCTAGATCCTGTCCTAACAAGGGAAACTCGGCGGGAAACTTTCACGCCTAGATCAGGGGGAGAGTGCTGATCTAGGTGAGTCTGTTTACTACTCTCACTTGAATAAAATGTTAATTTCTGTTGACCTTTCCTTGGACTCTTCCAGACAGTCAGTTTCCGCATTTGTAGATAGTGGAGCTGCGGGCAACTTTCTGGACAGAAGCATGATCTACATCTTGGGGATTCCATTGGTATCCCTTGGGAAATCTCTGCAGGTCCTGGCCATTAATGGGAAGGCCATTCAGGGGGGTTCGGTCAATTCTAAGACACCACCTCTTAAACTAGTCGTTGGGTCCTCCCACTCTGAGTTCATTGAATTCTTCATCTTTGATTGCCCCGATACTCCGGTGGTTTTGGGATACCCTTGGTTGAAACTCCACAACCCCATTTTAGACTGGCAGGCTGGGGAATTAGTTAAATGGAGTAACTTCTGTATGAATCATTGTTTTTCCACTACCCTTCGAAGTTTCCAGATGCTGCCCCAAGGGTTACCTCAGCCGTGCGCTTAGTGGGCTGACGTCTTTTCCGAACGTTCAGCCGACACTCTTCCCCAACACAGGGCCTATGACTGCCCCATTAACTTGCTCTCTGGGACTATTCCTCCTAGAGGGAAAATTTACAACCTTACCCGGCCTGAGGAGCAAGCAATGAGGGATTAAATCTCTAAAAAATTTGAGTAAGGGGTTTATCCGCCCCTCAACGTCGCCTGCGGGGGCTGGGTTCGTTTTTGTGGAAAAGAAAGAGGCCTTGTATAGACTACAGGGCCCTGAACAAAATCACTATAAAGAACCGGTATCCCTTACCTTTGATTGGGGTTTATTTAATCAAGTTGTTGGTGCTAGGATCTTTTCCAAGTTAGATTTATAAGGGGCCTACAACTTGATTCGTATTCGGCAAGGGGATGAGTGGAAGACGGCATTTAACGTAAAGGACAGCCATTATGAATATCTGGTCATGCCCTTTGGCCTTTGTAACGCTCCAGTCGTCTTCCAAAACTTCGTAAATGATGTTTTTCGGGATTATTTAGGTAGATTCGTGGTCATTTACTTAGACGATATCCTCCATTTTTCTAATTCTTTGTCTGAGCATAGACGTCATGTAAAGTTGGTTCTTCAAAAATTAAGAGAAAATAATTTGTATGCCAAGATTTCTAAATGCATGTTCGAGGTCACCACTGTTCCCTTCTTGGGGTACGTAGTTTCTAACCAGGGTCTGGATATGGATGCAGAGAAGGTTCCGGCAGTGCGGGATTGGGTTTAGGGCTTAGGCTTAGCAAACTTCTATCGACGCTTTATCAGGGGCTTTTCCCATGTTGTTGCTCCTCTTACTAACCTTACCCGTAAGGGCGCCTTTACTGAAAACTGGTCACCGTTCGTCAGTGAGGCCTTCCTGACTTTGAAACAGGCTTATAATTTGCCGCCTGTTTTAGTTCACCCTGATGTAAACAAGCCTTTTATCATTAAAGTAGATGCTTCTGAGTTGGGTGTGGGGGCAGTTTTATCACAATACTCTGGTCATCCTGAGCGTTTGCATCCTTGCGCCTACTTCTCGCTGAAATTTTGCGCCGCAGAGCAGAACTACGATGTGGGAAACAGGGAATTATTGGCAGTAAAACTGACCTTTGACGAATGGCAGCACTGGCTGGCGGGTTCATTGCATCCGATCACGGTCTATACCGATCACAAAAACCTTGAATATATCAGTTCAGCTAAAAGACTAAACTCTCACCAGGCCCGTTGGGCATTATTTTTCTCGCGGTTCAACTTCATAATCACATTTAAGCCGGGAGCTAAAAATACTAAGGCAGACGCCCTGTCCCGCTTGTTTGGGGAATGATATGGGTGAACCAATTTTGCCTCTAGGTTGTGTGGTGGGGGCATTACTTCCTGATCTATCTAATACTTTGGCGCCATTTCAGAACGAATCTCCTGTAGATGTACCTTTGGGGTGTCAGTTTGTTCCGCCACACCTGTGTTCCTATGTTATTCGCGAATTTCATGATGCAAAAACTGCCGGTCACCTGGGAAATCGGAAAACGTTTACCCTAGCTCGACAACATGTATGGTGGTCTACTATGCGGTGCGATATATCTACCTTTATCGATGTTATGTGTGCGCGCGAAGTAAAGGGGTATACAAGGCCCCTAGTGGGTGTTTGGTTCCATTAGAGATTCCTAAAGAACCGTGGACTCATATCTCTATGGACTTCATAGTTGATTTACCACAATTGCATGGGAACACTGTTGTTTGGGTGGTCGTCGACCGTTTTAGTAAGATGGCACATTTCATTCCTTTACTTAAACTCCCGTCGGCTCCTGAGCTCTCGCAACTGTATCCATGGCATACCATCTAATATCATTTTCGATCGGGGTGTACAATTTACTTCGCGTTTCTGGAAGAACTTCTGTTCGCGGTTGAGTATTCAGATATCCTTGTCGTCTGCTTACCATTCTCAAACCAATGGGCAGACTGAAAGAACCAATCAAAGTCTTGAACAGTACTTACGATGTTACATTTCTGACGCTCAAGAACAGTGGTCACAATTAATTGACTTTGCGGAATTTGCATACAATAATGTGCCAAGTGAGAGTACCATACAATTTTGGGAAAAATGCCATGGTTCTTCTCTCTCAGGGTCATCTTCCGATTTACCGGCATTAGAAGAGTGGCTCCAAGAGCGGAAGAACATCTGGGCCCATGTCCAAGAGACTTTGAAAAATACTGTTTTAAGATACGCCGATCGCCGCAGGTCTCGAGAACCCGCACTTCAGGTTGGAGACCTCGTTTGGGTTTCTACTAAAAACATATCTCTCCGGCAACCTTAATTTGGGACCCAAGTTTATTTGCCCTTTTCCTATTACTCAGAAGTTGAGCAATGTAACCTTGGGTCCAACTTCCTCAAACCATGAGAATCCCAAACTCTTTTCATGTGTCTTTGCTAAAACCAGCTAAGAATACGCCGCTTCCATCCCCGTCACCAATCCTAGTTGATAACGAACTGGAATATGAAGTTAACAAGAAACTACACTCGCGTAAGATCCGTAATTCATTGCAATATTTGATTGACTGGGTGGGCTTCGGTCCGGAGGAGAGGTGTTGGGTTGCGGCGAAAGATGTGCATGCTAAAATTCTTATTAAGAAATTCCATCGTGACAATCCAGGGAAACCTGGTAAGGGTCCGAAGGCCCCTCGTGAAGAGGGGGGTAGTCACAACTAGCTTACCTGCGCCGCATTCCAGCGGTGTTTCTGCTGCCTCCCAGCTCGTCCGTCGGCCTCGCTCTTCTGCGAGCGCACCCCCCGCCGCCTCCTCCTCTGCTGTTTATGCCCTCCGGCGGCACTGCTCTCAGCGCGGCCGCCGGAGGAAAAGTTAAAGGGTCAATGAGCCCAGGTGGGGTGGGGGGGAAAACGCCCCTTGCAGGGACAGGGCCAATGAGCCCAAAGGAGTTCTTGGGCTATACGCCCTGTTCTGGTTCTCGTCCAATCATGTTCTGAATTGTAGTAGCACCAATCACACACCCAGTTCCCCCATCTCCAATCATATCTGGTTCCTTTAAAGGTTTCACCCCGTCAGTTACTCAGTGCCTGTCTAGTACCTTGTTTGTCATTGAAATTATTCTCTGTCTCATCTCCGTTGCTGACCCCTGCCTGAACCGACTACCCTCTCTGATTCATCTCCGTTGCCGACCCCTGCTTTGTACCCTGACCTTGAGCTGCCTCATCCTACTGTACCATCACGATCTCTGCTTACCTGGTGTTGACCTCTGGCCTGTCTTTGGACTTCCTAGTGATACTTGCTCCAACATTTACACTCGCTCTAATTCCGCTCTTCGTTATTGGTTGTCCAGACCTCCAACCAGTAAGCTCCCATCCTTTGAGCCATTGAAGTCCTGGGGCAACCAATCCTGGGCAGCGTATACTGCATCCCGGCAAGCGGGGGCTCCTACAGGGGGAGCTGGCTGCGGAGATTGGGGGTTGAGGGCTTACCTGGAGGGCTGGAGTTACCTGAGCGTGTCATTGGAGTTACCCGGGCGTGACAGATAGCAGTAATTTTTACTGTCTTTTGAAACTATTGAAAATTTTCATTAAATTAGAAAATGACACACAGTAATATTTATATCAGTTCCTCTGCACATGAGTCCACTGTGGTAGGACTAATAATAGAATATAAAAAGAAAATAAGAAAAGTACAGATTCTTAACCTGTTATGCAAACTCAGCATATTAAAAATCACTTGCAGATATATATCTTTTGAAATTATTCTATAGTCTAATTAAAATGTTGGCATGTGTTCAAATAAAGCATACTAAAAGTTTTGTGGAACTATGGATACAATGTCTTTATCCAGAGTAGAACCAGATCCGCTTACTGTACAACTTATGCAACCTACACTTTATCATACGGATTAGTACTCTGCACAGTGTGTAATTGTCAATGCAAATTGTTGTCATTTTCACAACTCTACCACTTGTTGTAATAACAACCCAGCTTTTCTCACAGACAATGTACAATTACATTTAATAAAGATATATCAAATTTGTTTTTATTCCAAGACCCTATAAGAAATTGCTTTAAAGATTGCTATGTTTCTACTGACTGATTTAGGGACACTGTGGCAAGCTGTACCAGCATGGACTTCACTTGGGCACATTTGTAAACAGTGGCATAAAGATTAGTGTAAAAAAAAAAAAAAGATTAGTGTCAGTAATTTCATACATGAATTCCATAGGATCTATTGAACATGTTACTTAACCAGGTTTACTATTTAAAATTTAGTCTATGCCTTTGGAAACATGAAAGAAGTCCAAATATATGTGCATTTAAGTTTTTCTTAGATAGAGAATATAGCATTTAGCCTTTAAGTGCCAGGCCACATTTCACTATTTTGCGCTACACATGTTCAACCTTGAGTATTAAAGGGATTTCCCAGAAAAATTATATATTGTTTTTTTCTGGGCTTCACATGAAATGTCTTGTAATTTGTAGTGTTTTTTTGTAATAAAAAATGTTAGTTTGTCAATAAAATCTTATTGCGTGTGAGACCCCAATTTCTCCAGGTTACAGCGGTACCACATATGTATAGCTAGACACGCTTTCCTGCCCAGGAGACTCCTCCAAACTGAAACAGTGCTTTAGGAGATTTTCAGATAAAATACAACTGTGATATGCGCTATGCGCACCTTGCAGTTTTTCCAGAAAAACAACCCTTTACATTTGAAATACCCCCCACAAACTATATATTCTCTGGAAAAACACGCCTCAAGCTTTCTAGGTGTTCCAGGCTTGTTTATGTGGGCATAGTTTTCTAGAAGTAATCCCTCAATCAATTCTTTGGTTGCACAGAGTTTCCCTAAAAAGAATAAAAAGGAAGAATCAAGTCACATTTTCCTTTAAAAAAACTATATGCAAACAAGAAAAAACAAGTAAAATCTGAAAAAAATCTTGAAAATTTCAGCTCTGCAGACAAAGTGTGCACCTTGCAATTTTTTAAACCAAAACAACCCTTGGAATATCCCTAATAAACCATATATTCCCTGAAAGTACACATGTTAAGCACATGTTAATTCCTCGAAGAATTCTTCAGTTGCACAGGGTTTCTCTAAAAAAATAAAAAAAAAGCTAAATAAAAAACATGTTTTCCTAAATTATCAATATGCAAACAAGAAAAATACAGCTAAGTCTGAAAGCGCAAGTGCCCCCGAGCAGAACAATACCCAACATGCATAGGTACTATTAACCAGCCTACTTGAAGTTTTGTCACCCTCTATTTTTCCCCATTTTGCACCATGTTTAACCGTGATTTTTGCTGGAATTTCCAGGAAAATTATATATATATATATATATATATATATATATATATATATATATATATATATAGCAGCAGAGTTAAGGCTTTAACATGAAATGTCTTGTTTGTAATTTTTCTACTGTTTTTTAAATACCACATATGTATCATTCTTGCACACTATAAACATAAGGGGTTAATTTAAAAAAAAACGACATAGAGTCCCCCCTCCTGGGGGGAATCTATTTTTTGGGGAATTTTAAGGGTTAAAAACCCTTAAAAATCACCCCAAAAATGATATGAGGTCCCCCTTACCCATCATAACCAGCCCTGGACCAGCTTTGGGGGCTTGTAGGAACAGGGTGCAGGGGCCAGCTTTGGAGATCCCCTGCCCTGCTGGCTACAAGCTCCATGGGCCGGCCTCTTCTGCCCCCCTGGGCTTTGGGGAGGCAGGTAATTTGGTCTGCTGGGGTTAATGGCAAGACACCCGCTAGCCGCATGTGACTTTCTAGCCCCAGCCTTGTGAACTGGTATAGGGGTCTCATAGATCCCTTACCAGTTCACAAGGGGTTACGTGTAAAAAAACACACGGAAAAAAAAATTTAATTTTTTTTAATACTTACCTCCCATCCATCCCTGGGCACTGTGTCCCACGCTGATCACTTTGCCATTTGCTCTCTTGCTGCTGCTGGAAGCCTTTTACAGCTGCTGGGTGACAGAGCATAAGGGGTTAATTAAAAAAAAATAAATTAATAGTTTTAAAAACCCTTAAAAATCCCCCGAAAAATGACATGGGGTCCCCCCTGCCTAATGTAACCAGCACAGGACCAGCTATGGGGGCTGGTAGATCAGGGCACAGGGGCCAGCTTTGGTGGACCCCCCACCCTGCAGCCTACAAGCCCACATACCCTCTGAGTGCCCGGGCTCTTCTGCCCCCCCGGGCTTTGGGGAGGCAGTTAATTGGGGGTGCCGGGGGTTAATGGCAAGTCACCTGCTAGTTGCAGGTGACATGCCAGCCCCCAGACTTGTGAACTGGCATAGGGGTCTCATTGATATCTTACCTGTTCACAAGGGGTTAACTGTATAAAATAAAACACACACACACACACACACACACAGAAAAATAAAATTAATTATTTTTTTATTTCTTTACTCACCTCCGATCCTCTGCTGTCCACCGGCGATCATGTCCCACGATGCTCCGATGACAGCTCTCGGGTGATCAGTGAAGGAGGGCTGGGGGGGACAGAGGATCAGAGCCATCTGGCCCCCTCCAACCTTCCTTTTCCGAACACCCACAGCTACTGAGCGAGGTGTCGACTGGCGAGGTGTCGACTGGCGAGGTGTCGACTGGCAGGTGACGTCATATTGACGTCACTCGCCCCGCCCACTAGCAGCCGTCAACCCAGGAAGTGAGAAAGAGGGCGATTTCTTGCCCTCTCCTCACTACAGAAGAGCACGGGGGGCGATTGGAGGCCTCCCGGTGAAGAGGCGCAGGTGAGTAAATGTAATTTTTTTTTTTTACAGTTAACTGTGGCAACGGCCGAAGTGGGGGAGCTCTATTTCAGGCGCCCTCCTAAAGCTAGAAGAGCCTCAGGGGGGATCGGATGCCCCCCCAGGTGCAGTGGAGACCAGGCCCAATTTAACAAGGGGTCAGGTGAGTTTTTTTACTTTTATACTTTTTTTTCTGTGGGGGTTTAAAGTCAGCAACGTGAGACTCACGTAGCTGGCACTAAAAGGGTTAAATGTGAGTGTATTTTTTTATCCTCTAATAGTTTATTGTCTAATATTAAACACATTTTTCTCTGTACTACCTGCAATAGTAATAGTAAATATGGCCCTCTGACATAGCTTGGCATAGCTTATATGTAAAGCCTGTTCATAGTGCTCCACATGGTAATGGGAGCCTATATTGAGGTGTGCCAGGAAAAACGCAAACTATCACACTAGTCAAGCAACATCATTTAATTATCACTTCATTATTATTTTCTATTTCTTTCATATTTTCCCTTATAGTATTCACAAATGCTATATTTTCTGCTTGCGCAGGAACAACCTGTAGAGTAACTCGTTCATCAATATGCCAAAAAAATGGGGATTATTCTTTTATAAATGAGCGTAAAAAATATATATCTTTAAAATAATTTTATTTTTCTAGTTTTAAGTACCGTGGAAGACACAACTTCTTTCAGTACTTTAGTGATGAGTAATTTCCAATTGTCTTTAGGAGGAACATTTGAAAAATGAGTACATGAGTCACGTAGCCTACCTAACCATAGTTATACATTTGGCATATAACAAGGCTGCAACTAAAAGCCACAAATTTACAAATATCCTAATCAACTGTATCTTTAAAAGAACATAAATATACAGGGGCCTGCAAAATATTAATGCCAACTATATCTTTTACAAATGATTGATGATTTTGTCATGACATACACAATGTCTAAAAAGGTTAAAGCTTTACTTTAGCCAAATAGTCCTCCATCACTGCCAGTCTGACCCATTTAGCTAGTTGTAATGTTAGAGGTCAAAGCCCCTTTCTGGGGTGCATAAAGCTGCTTTGTCCTATCTGTGTAATAACCTGGCCACACTGACCACATCCAATAAGTGCCAGGTCTTCTTATTTGAATGAGTAGGGTGGGGACAGAATGATGGTAAACTATGACCTCATTACTGTGGAAGGCTAACATATGTTTTCAGAAGGAAACCTAATAGAATCCAGAAAAAACCTTATTTATGGATCACCAGTGCTGCAAATGCCGCAACCCTTCTGATGGAGGTGGTCACCATCAAGTAAGCCATTTTCTTAAACAAACCAAAATTGATAAAAAAGTCACTTTTCCAGTCCTGTCTGTTAGAAACTAAGAAAACTAAATATGATAGGAAGCACAAGCTTCCTTGCACCATTTCAAGAAGGATTTACAGTATCTATGATAGAAAACCCAAACAGTGGATTCAACGGACATGCCAGAATGATATAAGGGACCTTGGAACAGAGCTTGGAATGAGTGACAGATGCCACCGCAGCTCTAATGTCAAATTGACCACTTCTGTGTACCAGGCCATTCCTGGCTAGTCTGGAGCAATTTGAATTGACTTGACTACATCAGTAGAGGCAGGAGAAATGCCTAGTTTTGACAGGTTATGATAATAGCATCTGTGTCATCGGATTGATGACCCCTGTTTTTTACTACAAAGGTCTTGACCTTCTTGTCAGACATGATAAAAAAAGAAGTCTAGTTTCAGAGTTTGCCTACCTTTAACAAAACAAGCTGTGTGCTCATCAGTGTCCTATAGAAGACTGCGACCAATGATATAGAAAAAGAAATATCGATCTCAGCTTCATACCATCCATAGTCAGCCTTGGAAAAACATGCACCTTGAATGGTCTAGTCTCCGTTGGAGTTAGAAGACAATTTTACTAAACACAGATCCTTATATACTGGTCATCCAAGGGTTAATATTACTATCAATACTGTAGCAAGATCAGGAAAGCCATTTTGGGGGGGATCGGGTACATTGCTTGAATGTGGTGGAGGTACATGACATAGTATATTGCGGTCAAAGTTCTACATAAATAGTTTCAAAGAATGCTGAAGCTACTGTAAGCCTGTAGGTTAAAACTCTTTGTCTTTGGGAGAATAAACTTTGCCAGGTTTGTGTCAATGTCATTTCCCGGGGAGTTGTAGGGGGTAGGAAATACTTTTAGTAATTATGCTAACTTAATATTACCATTGCTGGCATCTAAATGTTCTGTCTTGTGTGCTTGTCTGAGCTTTCAGGTATTCAGGGCTCCTGGAAATCATGAGTGATAGTTTTGTCACCCAATTACTATAGCACATGAGAAGTTTATAATGACACATATCTGGCTGGGCAAACCTTTGTCAGATTACGGCTTTAGTAATTTCATACTCTTTGTGGGAGAATATAACTGATTAAGAATACAGGCCTGAATTATATTATTAATAAAGAATCGACTTATAATATAGTATACATAAGCCCCAGCTGTACAAGTATACTGTAACACAATGTAAGGATTATTTCATTTGTTCAATTAATTTGTTAATAAAACCAACTCCAGATGGAATGGGCTATACAGAATTGCATAACAGAACTGTAAAAAACACTACTAAATTGTTCTAATACATGCAAATTAACCATACAACAAATATATGTTCTGTTTATTTGGAATGCATACAATAATAAAAAAAAGTTATATACTGTACATGCAACGGGATGTTTCTATCTGTTTAGCTGTGCAAGGCAACACTACAGCAGAGCATATCTTGTTCATAAGCCACAAAAAAGTTTTGATTTGAAATAAGCTTTCCGTAAGAACCGTAAAATTAAACATGCTGGCATATCACTTTTGAGTGGAATGATCACTATTTATTATTTAGCACTTTCACAATATTCTGCTATGTAAAACTCCACAATGGCATCCATGAAAGCAATATCGGATTAAGGGTAAGGTTAAAAAGGAGCAAATAAGGTGAACATTCTTACCTTTCTGACACAGCATGCGTCAGCCACACATGCAATATTTTTCTTACACAGTAAGATTATCTTCAGCATTACAGTAATATATTCCATGGTCATGCACATTTAGCTGCACACAGCATCTTATACACTACATGTATTCACATACATGTTTCTATAAATAAACATTTCTATAATTAAACCACCCATGTGAATTCCAAAATGCCATTACACCTAAGCAAATTATTTTTCAGATGACACGAGCAGACTCCTCCCACTACATAAACAGGACCACATTTATCACAGTGTCTTCAACAAGATACAACTACAGGGTACTCAATCATATTCAAACATTAATTCTCCAAATGTCCTTGTAGGTTTGAATACAACTGGTTCCTGTGGGATTATGGGGATGGTTCTCATTAAAGACACAACTATAAATAAAGCACAATTTACATTTGTAACCTATTACACTAGCATACATAAGTCCATTATTTCTGCAAACCTGGTGGATGTGGGTGTGCAGAACAACATACCCATAGGGGAGGGGTCCATATAATGTTTACATGACAATAAATATTAGATCACAAAAAAGTGATCTTGTTTATATAGTATATTGAGCATGTTTGCTCACTGTCATTAGAAAATAATGCTCATAGTGTGATTGGCTGTTACAGCAACAAAAACATACAGTGCTTCTAAACATTATCCATGCAGGCCACACCGTAATTTGTGAGAAAGCATGCAAAATATTGACAACATATTTCATTTATAATTTAATTTAAAATGTTTAAATGTTATATTTCCTACAAATATGCTATTTTAAGAGATGGTTGTAGTTTGACTATCACTCAAAAAGCATCCATGAATTTTAGTTTATAAGCAATTCTAACTTTTAATGTTATGCATTCATGACTTTGCAATACATAATATAATTTATAAAATGTGTATTCACTGCAACTATTTAACAATGTGTATTTACAACCATTTTAAATATTTTTTAAGCTGTGATCTGGCATATTCTGCTATATTATATAGTCAAATATAAATACCAATTAACGGCAAATAGTCAAAAGTTTTTGCCATACTTTAAAGCAATGCATCTCACCATAATCCCTTGCACAATCTGTATCTAATGGACAGTGGCGAGGGGGGAATACAGAGAAAGGATCTCCCACATTTATTTTATTTGCTCATCTTTGATTCTGGGAAGGGAGGCTTCTAACTTAAGTAAGATTCGGGTTGAAGGGAAAGTGCATGAATCTAAACAAATCTGAAAATGAATTAGTATTTTGGCAGATATTATGTGTCTAATTCTTGACTGTGTCTTTGTCTACAGAGTAATTCTCTGCCACAAAAACACAGAGGGTAGCAGTTTACTCTGTTGTCACAGTACTGCTGGAACCCTATGGAGAATGCAGCAGTTTAAAAAAGAAAAGGGACAGGGTAAAAAAACAAATTAAAGACACAAAAGACCCCACTAAAAGCAGAGAATATCCTTTTTAGTAATTTCATTTGGGCATCAAGGAGTAATAGTCTAGAATAGACTGATGGCGCTAATTACAGAACCTCTGAGTGCTGGGTGACTTTGAGGCCCAACCTAGTTACAGATTGAGGGAACATTCTACAAGTCCATTGACAACTCTTATGCAGTAGCTACAGAGGGAACAGTGCAGGGAGTTATATAACTTGTGCTGCTGCCACACTGTACACATTCAAAGTCCTGCTTCTACATTTTATAAAGTTAGCAAACTGCCTGCTATGTTTTATTGTAAACAGCCAGATGAGAGTTTGTTGTACAATGTAATAACCACTGCTCCATGTTCTGTGCTGTGTAAACAGCTTCACAGATGACTCTAAGCTGGCTGTTATGTGTGGGTGACTGTTGTATGTTAGAGATCACTCTTAAAAATGCTGCATCTCTATATATCCAAAATAGGGCACTATCAAATATTAGAGAATTAACCTTCTTGGAATCCATTGGCAACTCCTCTGCAGGACCCAGGCATCTAAAATAGGGCACTATCAAATGTTACAGAAGGTTTTTCTAGGAAGAATATGGCACTTAGTCATTTATATTAAATGCTGGCAGTGGTTTTGGAGGTCAATGCAATTAATAATTATTTAAGATACACTACTACCGACTGGATAATCTCATTGACAAATTCCTAAGAGGAAGCAGGATGCTGCAGAGGTTGAAAAGTATTACTAGATATTCATAGTGCTCATCATAGGGCCACCTCTGACAACAAGGCTGAAGGGGTAGGATTACAGAATAATTCACAAGATCTGCCAAGATGCTAGAAGGTGTTCCAGAACAGGTAAAGCAACCAGGGACATAAAAACAGCAGTAGATTTCTGTAATGCTTTAAAACATCCAGTAATTGTATCCCCTGGACTGTAGAGGTGTCTACTGGGCCTACATGGCAAGAACCACTGTACCAAATACAAAGTATCGACTCCCAGGAGGTACTAGACACAGCAAGACTAAGAAACATTGATAAAAATTATACAGGTCACAGTCAGTTGCCAGCTCTGGGGAAAGTAGACTCATTAAAGACCTGAGTGCAGGATCATAGCACTAAACAAGCTGTGAATCACAGCAGAAGTCATGATGTCACTCACGACAGGAGACAAGGTAAGTGCTTGAGGCAAGGTAATATTCGTGCCTGGAGAAAGGAGAAAGACCCCACTGGAGGTGCAGGACACAACTGGATACGGGTTAAAGCAAGAGGGACCAAAAGCTCATAGAGCAACACAATGTGTACACACCTCCACCCCAATCCCTCCCCAGTTGCACTTTTGTAGTCATAAAAAATCATGGCTGAGAATTTGCCTCTGGAATGGGAAAGCTAAGTGTTACTGACATTACTGTACTTAATCTTGTTTTGAAATGCGTACTGTTTTATGATAAAAGTAAACTAAATGTATCCAATAAAGATATTCAAATGTACACAGTTAATGTTAAATGAAATCAGTACTAAAATACATATATGTATTATTATTTTGTTCCCTTTTTACAAATGTGTAAAATACAGAAAGCAAACAAAAGGGTCAGGCATATGTATATAAATATATATATATATATATATATATATATATATATATATTATATATATATTTTTTTACTATACAAATTATACATATATTATTTACAAATCTGTAAATAACTACATATTTATATGGAAAGGTTTCCCAAAGATTGTTTCTTTTGATATGCCTATCTTTATCAAACATGGCTTCTAAAGTACAACATGGAAATTAATGATAGTAATGTTGAACTGAAATTTTGTAGATAAATATGACTTTAAATAATTGTTATTTCTTTTCATGTCTGAAGTATCCCATGCTGATTCTGCATGTTTACCTATAAAATTTCCTTTTTTTGATACCTAATAAATATTTTTAGCTAGAAAGTAATTAGAGATATACCAGGTAAGGATGAGCGAACTTTTGAAAAATTTGATTCGGCTGATTAGCCGAATTTTCCGACAAAATTTGTTTCGGTCCAAATTTATTCGAGATGAATCGCTATTAAAAACGGCTATTTCTGAGCTTCCTAGAGCCTCAATAGGGTTTTAAATCATTCTGCCTTGCTGTAACACGCATAGGATGCTTGCTGGGTTAGTGAAATAATACTGTAAATAATTATGACATGCAGATCAGAGGCATCGCTATTAGAATCGCAGAGCGGCACAATTGCAGAGAGTTGAGGTGGCATCACTATGAGGGGCCCCTATATTGCCTACTTGGCCAGCAGGAGCCCAAACATTGATTGAAAGAGACACTGGAGTTAGCAGCAGGAGCCCAAAAATTGTCAGAATGACACCCTGGAGTTGCAAGCAGCAGCAGCAGGAGCCCAAACATAGCTTGAAAGAGACACTGGAGTTGGCAGCAGGAGCCCAAAAATTGGCTGAATGACACACTGGAGTTGCAAGCAGCAGCAGCAGGAGCCCAAATATAGCTTGGAAAGAGACACTGGAGTTGGCAGCAGGAGCCCAAAAATTGGCTGAATGACACCCTGGAGTTGCAAGCAGCAGCAGCAGGAGCCCAAACATAGCTTGAAAGACACACTGGAGTTGGCAACAGGAGCCCAAAAATTGGCTGAATGACACCCTGGTGTCGCAAGCAGCAGCAGCAGCAGGAGCCCAAACATAGCTTGAAAGAGACACTGGAGTTGGCAGCAGGAGCCCAAAAATTGGCTGAATGACACCCTGGTGTTGCAAGCAGCAGCAGCCCAAACATAGCTTGAAAGAGACACTTGAGTTGGCAGCAGGAGCCCAAAAATTGTCTGAATGACACCCTGGAGTTGCAAGCAGCAGCAGCAGCCCAAACCTAGCTTGTAAGACACACTGGAGTTGGCAGCAGGAGCCCAAAAATTGGCTGAATGACACCCTGGAGTTGCAAGCAGCAGCAGCAGGAGCCTAAACATAGCTTGAAAGAGACACTGGAGTTGGCAGCAGGAGCCCAAAAATTGGCTGAATGACACCCTGGAGTTGCAAGCAGCAGCTGCAGCAGCCCAAACATAGCTTGAAAGTGACACTGGAGTTGGCAGCAGGAGGCCAAAAATTGGCCTAAAGGCACACTGCAGTTGGCAGCAGCAGGAGGCCAAAATTTGGCTGAAAGGCACACCCTGAAGTTGGCATCAGCAGGAGCCCAAAAATTGGCCTAAAGACATAAATATGTTTTGCACCATTTGGAAAGTGTAAAACGTGGCACCATGCTGAATCTAGTCGCATGCATCAGCCATTGGTGGGTGGAAATCCTGGCTGATCCATCCCTGATTCATTTTCACAAAGGTGAGTCTCTCCACATTTTTAGTTGACAGACGAGTTCTCCTCGCCGTAACTATGGCCCCCGCCGCACTTAACACCCGCTCAGATGGCACGCTACTGGCCGGGCAGGACAGCTTTTCCAGTTCAAACTCGGCTAGTTGCGGCCACAAGCCAAGTTTGGCTGCCCAGAAGTCCAGCGGATCCTCAAGGTGTGTTGGCATGGTCATGTCAAGGTATGACGTGACCTGCTGGTTCAGGTCCTGCTCCAGGTCTTCCTGTTGCTCATGAGTAGCCTCACTATGCGGGTGTAGAAAGCTACTCATTAGCGACTGAAGACTGAGGCTGCTGCTGATGGAGCTGCTGCTGCTGCTCCTGCCAACCCCCCCAGCAGCCATGGCAGTGGAAGGTGAGCACAGAGGTCCCCCCGAGTCAGACCTGCGAGAGTATGGACCATGGCGCAGATAGGCATCGGCCAACTGACTACGTAGAATGTCTTTATAGTAGGTCAGTTTGTCCTCCCTCTTGGCGGGTTTAAAAAAATGCCCCCCTTTTGTGCCGGAAGCGAGGGTCCAATAAGGTGGAGAGCCAGAAGTCATCCCGCCGACAAATTCTGGGGTCACTACGCAAGCACGTGAGCATGCTTCCTGCCATTTGCGCAAGTGACTCGGAGGGACTACCTGTCTCCATCTCCACTGCATACTGCCACGGTGTGTCTGGGTCCTCTGTCTCGCCTTCCTCACAACCCTCTAGCTTCTCTGGCTGCTCCTGCTCCTCCTCTCCTGTCCGCTGACTAGATAAACCAGCCATTTTGCCAAGCCTAAACTGTGCACTGTGCCACTCCTCCTCCTCTTCCTCCTCCAGTTCAGCTCCAACGGGGTTCATGTGACCGTAAGATGTAGACGTCATGTCTCCAGCGCCCTGACCAGCCATGGTTTCCAACATGTGCTGTAGTACATGAAGCAGTGGAATCACGTCGTTCATCCCGTAATCCTGGCGACTCACAAATAAAGTGGCTTCCTCAAAGGGCCTGAGCAAACGGCAGGTGTCACGTATGAGCTGCCACTGGTTGACATTGAAGTTACACAGGGGAGTCCCCCTATGTGCTTGGATCATCAAAAAATCTGTGATGGCTTTTCTCTGTTCGTATAGTCTGTTCAACATATGCAGGGTGGAATTCCAATGGGTGGAAACATCGCAAATCAGACTATGTTGGGGGCTACCGTTCTGACGCTGTACCTCAAGAAGGGTGTGCTTGGCAGTGTATGAGTGGCTGAAGTGCATGCAAAGTTTCCTTGAAGTTGTTAGGATGTCTTACAGATGGGGGGAAGACTTCAGAAACCGCTTCACAACCAGATTGAAGATGTGAGCCATGCAGGGCGCATGGGTCAGCCTTCCTTGTCGCAGCGCAGGCTAAATGTTCACAGGCTCAAGGACTGGCCCACCTTCTGTTCAGCAAAAGTGTGCAGTGCTGGTACTGCCTTCTTGGCAAAGAAATGACAGCTTGGGACTCTCCACCTCGGCTCGGCACAAGCCATCAGTTCTCTGAAAGGTGCAGAGTTCACCACCTGAAAAGGGAGCAACTGCAGCACCAGCAACTTGGACAGGAGCACATTCAGCTTCTGCGCTGTAGGATGAGTGGGCGCATACTGCTGTCTCTTGGACATGGCTTCGCTGATGGATTGCTGGCGGGATGCATGACTTGGAGGAGGAGGAGCATCTGGAGCGACAGAGGATGGGTATGATGCACAGTTGCCTTCGGCTGAGGTGCTGGAGCCTTGGCTGGTAGAAATTGAGAGCGGTGTGCCATTTGGTGAGGAAGCAGCCTGGACCACCTCTTCGGAGCCTCGGTTCTCCCAGGCCGCTTTATGGTGATGCATCATATGTTGACGCAGGGCCGTGGTGCCAACATTTGGGCCCTGGCCATGCTTCACCTTCTGTCTACATATCTTGCATGTGGCCATGTTACCCTCCCGCGGATGCTTGAGGAAAAAATGCCACACTGCCGAGTAGCTACTTTTCCCACCAACAGCCCGCACTGATTCACTGCTACTGTTGCCAACTCCAGGAACCCCTGCTCCACTACCTCCCGGTAAGGTAGCCTGACGCGCAGCAGGTGCTCTACCCCGGCCCCATTTGGCTCCAGGCTTTACAATTCTGCCCCCATGCTGACTGCCAACCATGCTGCTAACACCTTGCTGCCTCAGTTGCTGACTCCGGGGCAACCTGCGCCCCTCTTCTCCTGATGATGAGGATGAAGCCCCTTCTGCACCCGGCTCCCAAGTGCGATCGGCCTCATCATCATCATCATCACCGAGTTGTGGTTGCACGTCACTGATGTTCTCGGTTTCCTCAACAGTGTCTGGCGCAGGAGCTGGAATGCTCACAACAACACCCACGCCACTCTCCACATCACTATTTGTCTGCCTAGCGAAGGAAGCCACCAACATTTCTTGGCTGGGCAGTAGCTGCTGACTGTCCTCTATCTGATCGTCCTCTTACTAAAGAGTGGAGCTAAACCCAAAGCATAGGATACGTCGCTGGGGGAGGGAACGGCGCAGGACAGAGGCAATGGGAGGACAGGAACTGCTCTCGGGCCATGCCAACTCAGGGTTGTGTCAGAGGAACCTACCGACCCTAGACTGGGGGTGTCAGATGTAACTTTTGATGATGTGGATGACCACGTTAACCAATCTACCACGGCTGATGCATTATTGGTGGAGACAGGGTGGTGGAGATAGGGTGAAATGTGCTGGTTTGGGATGCCCATGCGCCTGGTGTTTTTACAGGACTCACAAAACCAATTCCAAATGCAATATATTAATAAAACAGAGCCTGTAGAAGCTGCTTTAGTATAACAGATAGGGTGAAATGTGCTGGTTTGGGATACCCTGCGGCCTGGTGTTTTTACAAGACGCACAAAACCAATTCCAAATGCAATATATTAATAAAACAGAGCCTTTAGAAGCTGATTTAGTATAACAGATAGGGTCAAATGTGCTGGTTTGGGATGCCCATGCGGCCTGGTGTTTTTACAGGACGCAAAAAAAACAATTCAAAATGAAATATATTAATAAAACAGAGCCTTTAGAAGCTGATTTAGTATAACAGATAGGGTCAAATGTGCTGAAATAGTATGCCCATGTGGGCTGGGGTTTTTTAAAAATATTAAAACTAATCGAGTTATAAGAAATGCTTGTGTGTAACAGATAGGGTTAAATATGCCACTGCCAAGATGGAATGCACAGTGGCCAGGAATATTTACAGCACAAAAAAAGCAATTTAAAACTGATCTGGCAAATGAAGTGAAGTGAAAATAAAAAAAAAAAGTTTCCCTGTTACTTTCTCTGCTGTCCCTGCCTGGATCGTTCACGATTTTTCCCTATCTTTCCCTGGCTTTCCCTGGCACTGTGTGGGTCTCTGTGGGTCTCCCTGACTCTCCCTGCCTGTCTGTTAGTCTCTCCCTGTCTGTAGCAACCTCCGTTCTGTCTGCAATGCAATGCTGAAATGCGCACAAGCAAGATGGCCGCCGTTTATATAGCACTGTGACATCACCAGGCTTCCTGGCTGCTGATAGGCTGCATGTGACCTTCCCATGATAACTTGCCCCAGGGGACATGTCCGGACATGTCCATCCACCATTTTACAATGGCTGTAATTGAAATAAATGGAGTTTAAAGGAAAATTTAAATCGATCGAATCGCGGGGAAATTCGGATTCGTTCAGAATCGAATTTTTCCTGAAATGAGGAACGAATTCGGGTTCGTCCGGATCGATTCGCTCATCCCTAATACCAGGCATTGGTTTAAAACTGGATTTTAGCAACCCTTATTTAATATAGCCTTTCTAAAGCTATATTAAATATAAGTCTTTAAATAACCTGGCCAAAAAGGACCAGGGCAACAAAAACCTTTCTACTATCCTATCACTTTGAACTATGGTATGCTAAAAATCCTAATAAATAGTGGCATCAGAAAGGATCAGTGCAACTTCCTGTTAAATTGGAGACTAGAGGCAACAGTCTGTCAGTGGGTACTTAGGTAGTAGAAGAATTCTTTTGACATCAAGTGTATTTTCCTACCTTACTTAGATGTGTGTGAGTAAGTGAAGTGTAAGCCTAGAGTGTATTTTTAATGTCTATGTACTTTATTACTGCATCATTAGATTGCTGATTTTGACATATGTTTGGGATAAAGGTTTGATTTAGACAGGATTATACAGTATTACTGTTCTATTTCTATACACCAGTATGAAATTGTTTATACTTAGGGTCATATATTGAGTTTTGAATAACCTCATTCTTGTTCCTGTTTATAGTGTATTTTAAATGTTTTCAATGTAGGTGGTAGTACTATATGTTTCAATAAAATGCATTATTAGTTTTAAAATGGAGCTTTGCAACCTGCTGATATTATTTTGGGGCAATTCATTTTGTTTCTCTACACCTTAGTGTTCTGGAGGGTATGCAATAGACTATACTTAGGGTCATATATGAATAACTTTCACTTTTTTGGAAGCTTTTTGATTATTGACTCTCTCCCATGTCCTCCTACTGGGGATTTTATAGTGTGTTCTAAAGGTTTTAAAGATAGCTAAACATGTTTCAATAAAGAAGCATTATTTTAAAATGGAGCAATCCTCTGATATTTGTAGTGCCGCTTTGCTCCTCACTTAATCAATTACCTATTAACTGTTTTGAAAGTTCTTTGGTCATACACTGATTTAATTTGATGCTTTTAAAACAAGTACTGTTGGGAGGCTAATAGATATCTTTATCTCTAATATATATATATATATATATATATATATATATATATATATATATATATTCTGAATCTTATTTTGAACATTATTAATTTATTTTTTATAATTTGATAATGGCGTTTATTTCAACGTATTTTTAGATGTCATGTACAAAAGGGGATTTTATTATTCCATCTTATCCTTTTGCCTTTAGTTGCTCAATGTGTTTGTGTATTTACATGGTTATACACCCTCTGCTGCAGTGTATGTGATAATCTACCAACCTTTGTTTTATGAAACACAGGATGAGTAAAGAAATTGTAATTTGCTGGATTGCTCTTACCTGTCACTGTAGGCAGCTGCGGCAGCTGTTGCAGGCTGTGCATATCGATAGGCTGCATAACCACCCTATAAAAGTATAATAGTAAATCTTCTTAATATTTGTTTTAACATGCCTTATTGCCATAGAGCTAGAAAACAGTAGGTAAGCCTGTAGTTAAATAGGTCACAATACAAATACAAAAAAAACTTTATTAAATAAAATCCACACGTGTATCATTTAAAACATTATAAAAATGTGTGAAATAAAAAGTGCAGAATTCTAAGAAACCTTATCAAATCCTCGTAATTGCTAATAATTCTCTTTTCAGCTGAGTAATACTGTAACTGACCAACAATACATTTTTCTTGCCAAAGGTAGTTATTTCTGAGCAAAATGTAATTGAGATTGGGGTGGAGTTGCTAGCAGATAACATAGCTTACATCTAATTTAGAAAGATTAATAGGTCATTCCCAGAAGTGCATTTGGAGAGTTTCTCTATCTTGGTACATAACTCTCTAAATGTCTACAGGAAAAAACATTTTGTTGGATTATAATGTGCTAATTATTGGCTGCAAAGCTAACATAGTAAAATTGTTTATTCCAACCAGAGATATTGTAGCCATAGCAGCACATATAGTTGCAATTTGACTTGGGGTCAGTGGAGCCCAGTTGGAGAAAGAACCAGTCTAATGAACAGTTTTAATAAAATGTTCATATGCTGGGGGGGAGCTGTGGAACAGGAGACCTAATGTTCTCTTCACACAAGGTGCCCAGCTGGCACCTTCACCTGGCGGAAGTTAAAACCACTGCATTTTCTGCTGGGGTTTTTGGTCCCAATCCAGCTTTGAAAAGGTGAGCATCCCCACCCCACTGTGCTAGGGGGTGATAGGAAGAGGCGTTCGACTCCTTGGAGATCAGACTGCCATTAGGCCCACACCCCCCTCAGGAAAAAAAAGAAAGAGTGCAAGGGGGACCCGGGGAGTTCACACTGCGGGATTCCTGGGCAATCTTTTAGATTCCTGGGCCAGCCCCTGGGGTTTTGTTCTACATATAATAAGCTACATGTTTTCATCTGAAACACTTGGTTTCAAGGTATCAAACCTGACTCGGCACCCCAGCAACATTTTGTTAGAAGCCATTTTCAGTCTGTTTACAATTACAGATTTCAATATTTGCTGCTAAACCTGTTTAGTATCATTACATTTAAAGTTCATGTGGTATTGTCCAAGTACAACTGAACTTGCATTTTCTGCTCAAGGCTGAAATTTTGTCAAATTTAATCTGTCAGGGTGAAAGACGACATGATGATAAGAAAATACATTCTATATAATTTAATAAAACAGAGAGGTCTTCAGAGAGGGCATGTGCAAGCTTTCCTGGTGGCAGCTTAAGTCAGGAGCTCTGCCACCAGCCAGTATTAAGAGCACTCCTGAGCGCATTGCCTACAGCAAACCCAGCAGGAGGCCATCTTGAGATCATCCCCGACCCACAGTGGTCACACCTAAATAGGCAAAACGAACAAGAAACACAGAATATCAGGCTGGCGGAACAGACAGTCTCCAGCTGTGTCCGCAGACAAGATGACGGCAGGACTTGGCAAACCGCGGGCCATCCAACAAATCCTGACCGGGACTCCTCACCACCTCATGTAACCCGCAGGAAGACTCCTACCTCTTCCAGCAGATGAAGGCACCACCTCAGCTCTATTGCAGCGAGTGGAACTGCTGATGGATCAGACTTCCTCCCCGCTATACCGAGGGCTGCTTCCTGACTCGGAAGCATCAGAAGATCAGGGATCCCTGGCCTCCTAGCTAGACAAGGTAATGGCTGAAATGGAGGTGCATAGTAATGCAACCCCTATCCCTCCACCCTCACCCCTTCCACAACCCTGAGCCAAGGTGAATCCTCCTCTCTTTACAATAGACACCCCTTTTAGACAAGCTGCTCACAAGAATGTCTAACCATATGTTCTAAGAATCCAAGAAGCTTAACACTGATATCCTAAGCATTGGAGCTAGAATAGATCTAATTAAGAAGAAGCTAGATGACACAACCCTATCTGTTAATAAAAACGTTGAGTCATTGACATCTACACCCACCTAGATTCATCTAGCAGCAAAATAGAGGATCTGAAAATAGATCTAGGAGTCAGAGGCCTCCCTGATTCAATCACTGACCTTGACCCTGCCATAAAAACCTTATCAAATCCTTAATCCCAGATGTCGATGCCCTCTATTTAGAATTTGATCGCTGCCACAGAGCTCTAACCCCTATGAGACAAGACATTTATTCTGCCAAGAGATGTGATTATCAAACCCCATTTTTTCAGTTAAAGAAACAGGTCCTTAAATTCCCAGACAACACCCCAATATTGATCTAAAATACAAATCTTCTCTGACCCTATCTTCATTCAACGAAGAAGAGCCCTCAAACCTCTACAACAACAGGGAATTTAATACCTCTCTAAGCTTGGACTTATTGCCAATTATACTCCATTATGCTCCAGAACCCGCCAATAATGCTCCCAATAATGAGTAAGGGACCTTCTCCCCCTCCCCCCCCCCTCAAAGGTTTGAACACAAACGGTTTATTATAGTAATAGCATGTTCATAATTATTGGATTTGATATTTGTTTTGCTGGTTGGATTATGCATGTCACTCTTCCTTCAAACGTTTTGCCCGGTCCCTGCTTTATTTAACTGTACCTCTCAAAAATGTGGTTACTGGCTGAGCTTCTCGGCCAACTCAATTCACTGCTAAAAGTAGGAATCTACAATTTATTCCCCCCTCTCTTTGTGAGGGGTTTTTCTTTTTTTCTCTCCTTTCCATCTGTGGCCTTCGCTAGGCTTATTATGTTTTTGCCCTTTGTCTCTAATGTACTTATTCTCACTACATCCCCCTCCTCTCTATGCATACGTCTCTGAAATCATATCATCATGACCACTACCACTAAATTCCTCACATCATTAATACAGCCTCACACAATGTGCAATGCCTTAATTCCCCAATAAAATTACACAAGGCCCTTAGACTCCGCCATCAATATATTTCTCTTTTTAGAGACCCATTTTTTAGGACCTCTGTTCCTAAATGCTTACATAAAAAATATTTTATCTTTTTCCACGCTAGCACTAGAGAAAAAATGAGGGGTCGCCGTCTGCTTCTGAAAAAGAATTCCCCTTTGGCTCATTGATTGTATCCAGGATAAAGAGGGGAGGTTTCTATTCTCTAATATCATGACCCTAATTCTAATCAAATAAGCTTCTTCAAGCTTTTAGTGAGGGAAATTATCCCCAAAATTGAGGGAGCACTGATAATTGGAGGTGACTTCAACCTTGCCATTGACCCAATTTCAGAAAAATCCTCGACAAATATGCCCAGATGTCATCCTCCTCTTAAAGCTGGGTCTCAATTATGAAGGCTCCTATATTGACAGGGCCTTGTTGATGCTTGGCGAGAGACTAACTACAATTCTTAAGACTATACTTTTTATTCCCAAGCACACAAGAATTGACCAAATATTTATACCCTCATCAACGGTCCCAGAAATCTTAGACTCCAAACTTAAGGAGACACCGTGGTCTGATCATGAATTAGTCATGGATTGGACTTAAAAACTTTTGGCATAGACCACCAAACTTTCGTTGGTGATTAAATAAACCCATTCTAACCTCCCAAGTCACAAGAGATAATGCAAATATCCACCAGAATTAAAAAAATTCAAGGGAATTAGAGATTAACTCTAAAATCAAACAGTTACATAAGCTCACCAAGAGTCGCAAAAGAAAGCCCAACAACAACTTACAAGATGAGATTGATAAACTGAGGACCGAGGTAAATCTTCTCCTAACTACTAAATCTAAAAAGGAGATCAGATGAAGCAAACATACATTTTTAACTTAGGGAAAAAACCTGGTTCCCTTTGGCCAGAAGGCACACTCCCAGGGTAAGAGTTATATTTTTTCCCAAACTTAAACTTTCTGATGGTTCAAAAATTCAAAACTCTGTTAAGGTTTCTAATGAATTTTATAAGTTCTAGTCAGAACTCTATGCCAAGCCCCCACCATTAAATATTGAACAAGCTAAGGTATGGTATGATAACATTCCACTTCATACCCTATCCAAAGATCAAATAGATCTGATGGATAGTGTGTTCACCCTCCAGGAAGTCATAGACACCATTAAATCTCTCAAACCATCCAAGGCCTATGGCCCTGAAGGATTTTCTGGATTTTTTATTACAAAAAAAAAAATGTCTTTATTCTAGCACTGAAACAAAGATGCCAAACTGGCTTTTATAAATCTTATCCCCAAACCAGGCAAAGGCACCACAAATTGTACCCCCATCTAACTTATGAATAATGATCTCAAGATTTTCACAAAAATTTTGTCTAATAGCCTGAATACTTTCCTTCCTTTAATAATCCACCTAGATCAGGTGGGCTTTATCCCTGGACGCCCTAACCCGGCAAGGAGAGCAATAGACATTTGTTACTTGATACACCTGGACTGCTATGGGAATGGCAACAAACGAGGTATGCTCATAGCTATGGACCTCAAGAAGGCTTTTGATTCCTTATTATGGAACTATTTGCAATAGACATTGGAGAGGTTTGGGTTTGGCCCCAAATTCAGATATATGATTATCACTTCATACTCTGACTCCCAAGCATCTATCTTTACAAAAGGGATGCACTTGGAACCATGTAATATTTTAAGGGGTACAAGGCAGGGGTGACCTCTGTCCCCATCCTTGCTTGAATTAGTAATAGAACCCTTAACAATAAGAATTAAGCAATACATTTATATCAAGGTAATTATTTGCCGACAATATACTTCTATTTATATCTCAGACTTTTTTAAGTGTATCAGTCAGTTTTCCGTTATCTCCAAGACAGAGGCCCTAAACATTAATGTGCATAACTTCGATCTCATTTGGAACCAGTCACAAATCTCTTTGGCATCAAAATGAGTTATAACTATAAATGTAACGTTCCTAAGTTATAAAAGGGTCTGGCCATCACTTTCTTTGTCATGGTTTGGCAAAATAGCTGCCCTAAAGATGACATAGAAACATTGAAGGTTGATGGCAGAAAGAGACCATATGGTCAATCTAGTCTTCCCTTATGTGTATACTGTTTGTACTTTATTTTAGAATAGATGTATACTTATCCCAGGCATGTTTAAATTCCCTCCGACTAGCTTCAGGTTGTGCCTCTTTATTCTATAATTACGATTCTTCTTAAAAAGACTTCCCTCCTGAACCTCATTAAATCCTTTCACATATTTTAAGGTCTTAATCATGTCCTCTCTCTTCCCTCTTTCCTCTGTACAAATTAAGTTTTTTAATTCTCTCCTGATAAGTTTTAAGTTTAAATCCCTCCATGACCCTGATACCCCGCCTATTATATTACCTTCAATCTCTACCAATACAGGTCTCAATCTCTACCAATATCAAAGACTTCCAATCCAAAATGATCTACTTTATCTGCAGGGGAAAACAAAGAGAGCTGCTAAAAAAATGCTATTCGTCCCCAAATCGCAAGGGGGGTTGGGAGTCCCAAAAATTACATCACAAGTCTAAACACACCCGGCTAGATACCATTTCCCCATGTTGGCACTCAGCTTGCATAAAAATAATCTTAAGAGGTGGGTGAACAAGAAGAGAGAACCTCAATAAGAATAGATTTCCTGTACACCCACTCTACGACTCCATTTGAAAATATGTACAAATATCTCCTGGACAAGCGGGATGTATATCACTCTTATATAATCAGTTCACTGAAATCACACCATCTAATCTTTCTTACATGAATGCTTGGGACATAGATCTGAGAGACCAACTTGATATAAAAGAATATGGAGAGTCAATGAGCAGCTTGTCAAAGTGCTCCATCAACATGGCACTAATTGAAGCCAATTACAAAGTTGCCTTAAGATGGTATATGGTCCCAGCTAGGGTCACAAAGGCATTCACAAATACATCCCCTAACTGCTTCCGAATCTCTGATTAGAGAGTTTACCAAAATCTCAATACTTTACTAATCCTAGATATTACCTCTTCAACTGCAAAATACCAGGGATCCCTACACCAGCCAGTAGATTAATATCATACATTTTCTTCACATCTAAGATTGTGATTGCAGTCTCCTGGAAACTGACACACATACCCTTCATCACAATATTGAACAAAATGAACTAAATTATGATAAAAATGATAACATTACTAGCATTATTAACGATAATCAACTGAAATTCAACCAGGCGTGGACCCCCTGGGCCCAACACTTCCATATTAAAATTGAATATTAAAAAATACGTTCCCCTGTGCCTCAACCCCCTAAGCTAATAATTTCGCTCTATCTCTTGAAACCTCCTTCTTTACTATATCTCCTTCTTTTTTAAACTCTCTCCCCTTCCCCATCCTCTCTATACTTTTCCTTTTACTCACCCTCTTGCTTACAGGAAAGATTTGGAAAAATCAGGAAACTAATTGCCATAACCGATATAGGTATATCTGAAGATCCCTAACAACCTTAAAATTGTTCAGAACGTCACTCTTTTAAAAGATTTATGAGCAGGAACACAGGAAACCTGTCTTTAATAGCAATACCACATAAATGACATAAGGAATATACTATGCTTTTATATTTTCTAGTACTACCTAACCTAATGGTGTTATACTTTTATAAGAATAATTATTTATGGTTACTGACAGTCTCCTGAAATACGGGAGAGTAAATGTTTTTTCTTATTGCATGATCATCATTATCCTTCTGAAATGCAGGAGAGTAATATTTTCTATTTTATTCTGACTATTACTATCCTCCTGAAATGCGAGAGAGTAAATGTTTTCTTCTTTTTCAAAAATAATAAAAACATTGAAACTAAAAACATGTCTTCAAACAATAAATTAGCAAGTACAATGCTGCATCATGCTGACCATTTGTCATCGTTTAGCTACATGTGTTTATCACCTACCACAGCAGAAATGCATTTCCTCATACAGAGAAACAGCTGCAAGGATGGTACGGTTTTACTTTATTCACAAATGTGTGTCAGTAGCTTCAGTTAGTTTTCAGATGAACATTTATTTGTATTTAACTGTAACTGTAGCTGCTCATTTAGGCAAAGAGGACAAATAAATGCATGTATTTCAAGGAATTGTGTTCAGTGATGCATCAACAATCAAACTGTGAAAACAGCAGCAGAGCTTCTTGTTCAATGGACCAAGATGTTACATCAACCATTTCAAAATGATCTCAGCATGCCAATTAACAAGCAGGGGCTGGTCTCCACTGATATAACAGACGTGCTTTGCATTTCAATGACAACTCACCACTTGTCTTCTAGGATACAAGTCATGGGTCTTTATACTGTACTGCACCTCTCAATCACAGGTCTTTGTCCAATAGGGAATGCACCAATAGCTACATTTAGCTAATTTTTGATAGTAAAGCCTATATTTCAGCTACAAAGCTACAGTATTTCCAGGTGTTCACCAAGAGCCACACAAGAGCCCTAATGCAGTATAGATTACCAGTTTAATACCGGTTTTTGTTTTTTACAGCATTGATTTGAATGTAGCTTGGTTGGCATAGTAGCAAACAACTACAGCTGCCACATTTCTTTAAATTGTATAGGAAGACCACCAAACAGTTAGAGAACAAGGTGGTTAACTAACATACAGTATTTATTAACGCAAAGGTCAACGTAGGACCTCAATAGCTAAAAAATGCTTTTGGATACCTGTGCAGTGAGCTTGGAGTGAGGTTTCTTAATTAACACATTTGTAGTGGGATAGTTCTATACTATTTATTATTTTTCCAGTTAGGTAGATTTATTTTACCAATTTGTACCAATTTGGAGGGGCTGGCAAAAATGATTCTGCATTCCTCATAGTGTACTGTTATCACAATTAAAAAAATAAATAAATTATATATATATATATATATATATATATATATATATATATATCCTTACCTCATGACAAAAATTCTACTCCACACCCATAGCACTGCCCCATCATCGGTGGAGGAGTGTTTAAAAAAATGAAATGAGACATAACTTGTATAGAGTTTGTTTATTTTATTTATTATTTTATTGAAGTAAGTTAGGCACTATATGGTGCTAAATTTTGTAAAAACAAAAGTTAAAAATCAAAGATAGCTAAGGTCTGAATCTGGTGCAAGTATTTATTATCTTGTTTTTTTTCTTTACCAATGTCAATATAAACTGTAACATTTTGGTCAACTTCAGCAAAATTCCAAACAACAACATTGCTATTTTGATCATTTTTGGCCAAACCAAAGTAGCTTTTTATATAGGTCAAATTGTTCTGTCTGTCGTTACTAAAAAATGGAGAGTCTCATTTCAAATGTTTTTAATTTCCCATAAGCTGCTGCCAAACACGTGTGACAAATGCTGTTATTTTCTTAAGCAGATTATTGCATTATTGCAACAATATAATCATTGTTATTCTTCAATTTTCTTTTATAACACAATGATTTACATTCTGCAGTGAACAATATTGTCCTATTAGATTGCATGCTTTTGATCACTTAATTAAAGATGATTGATGATTAGATGCTATGGGTTACTGTTCCTTATCCATAAGGGAGCCTATTAAATAAATTACTCAAAAAGTAGTTCTATCACAGAAATAGTCTCATATTAAAAATATGTAAATAAAAACATTAGCATAAATAAACAAGTAGAGTGGTCCCCATCACCAACAATACTTTGCACTCACCAGAGATCATTTATAAAATAGCCATCTGCATTTTCAATGACCATAAATATTCTTCACATCAGCATTATTATTCTGTTTCACTCAGGCCATGTAAGCAAGAAAAGATTTTGTAGTTTGATATTGCCTCCAAGATCAAATTTAAAAAACAAGTAAGGCTGCTTTCAATGTTTTCATATTAAAGGGTGAGAAAAAACTTCACTTGAATAAAATATATAATACGTCAGGAATGCAAATGGAAGCTGGAGGTGACGTCACTGGGTTCACAACATGAGTGGAGAATCAGCGAATGCTTCTGCTAGCCTGGTTATGGGAGTGGACTGTGGTGTCATCATCGCTGCTCACACTCACTATTTGTTTGATGCTAATTGCTCAGTTATAGTGGAAACATATCAAGTCCCCTCATTTTTAATAAACTGTTGAACTTGGAGGCAATATCACGCTATGAAATCCGTTCTTGCTTAAATGTCCGAAGTTACATAAAGGGTAAAACTAAAATTTCGAGCTAAAGAACATTTATGGATATTGAAAATGCAGTAGGGTATTCTCCAGATAAAAACACAGTTCTGTATTGGGTGTACTGCAGTGTCAGTGAAGGGGACTAATGTGCTCATTTATTTACACATCTGATGGTGCAAAAACATTTTCCAAAAAGGGTTTTAGATGTTATGAACTGTGCTCCCCTTTATTTTATCATGTTTGTGATTTCATTTTTATGAAATTGAGGGTTGAACACTACTAATATCTGTTGAAGATATCTTATTTAATTTAATACTTTTTAAACTTTTTTTGCACTGAATATTTTTATACCAACTAAACCAGGGGTGACTGTATCACTCCAATTTATATGGAGAAACTGCACACATCTGGCTTGTCCTCTTAAGCTTCCTGCATGAAACAAGGGCATTAAAGTAATTGCCCAGGCACACTCAAAAGTATTTCAATTGTTTAAGGCTTCCCATGTCAATATTCTCAATATTTGTTTACATTTTTAAAAACAAAGCTATTTTGCCAGGGTAATTATGAGATAATATTTCACCTTTGTTGTGCTGCTATTTGTGGTGCAGGTGGCATGGCTGAGTTATGTAAGCATGCTGTGTACTTTGCATTGAAGTAAGTTGGGATTCAGTGACAGTGTGGAGGGTTCAAGTCTAGCCCATCACTAGAAGAAGGAGTATCAGCCTGACATAAGCCTCAGGCTTTGATTTGTGGTCAGGATTAGGAGGGAGGTGCATGAGGCAGAGGAAGACGAAACCTCCCTTCCTTTCTGCGACCAGAGCAAAAAGACAGCATGGGACTGACACCTGCATCAGATAAGCTGCCAGGCCATTGATTTTCAGGTTTGACTGTAATATCTGCCAAAATGATGGTGAAATCATCTATACATTTCAGAACTGTAGTGGCAATAAGCCTTTACTTCAGCACAGTGGACATTCAAATAACATCCAGCTCCCTCTAAGCACCATCATGTGCCAATAACACAGTCTAAGTGACTGCTGGCTTTATAACTTTCTGTATGGCAGATAACAATACCCTCCGTATTTCAAAATCCACCACTGCCATAAAAGACATACAGCCACAAAGACAGAAGCTCAGCAATTACTTCACTTTATTTTTAGAAATATAAATTAGTTTCATTATTTGTACATGTATTCCCGATAAAACACGTTTCAAAAGTAAATGAATTAGGAAAGATTTGAAGGTAATTTAAAGCAGACCTTCACCCTGAATAAGAGCAGATCTTGTATGTTTCCCCCACTCTGTACGTACAGATTGCCCACATTAAAAATCATGCTACCTGCATCTACTGCATTTTATGAGCCTTTAAACATCCAAGATGGCGGCTCATATAGTCTCAGGCTGTCTGCAAACAGGAAATGTCTCCTGACTGTGCCCCTCCCATTCTGGTTTTGCTGTCCTTTCATGACCCTGATCTCTCTGTGCAGAGCACAGCTATAACTCACCCCCTGCACTTTTCCTCCCTCTCCTCTCCTCTGTATGTGAGTCCTGAACACAGTTGCAGCCCAGTGGTGGAAAGAATAATAAGTAAGTGACTAAAAACGTAAAGAATATTAATTTTAGATGCTGGAAAATATTCTTTTAAAGGTTTGATCTTTTCATTAAATGATTCTGAAGGTCCAGTTTAATGTCTGTGACCTCATTTTAGACATTTAGCATTACTTCTTGTTTGCAGTCACCAAACAGGAAGTTTATGCCTGAGCCTTTAGTCTGAAAAGGTTGCATGCAAATAACTTGTATTAGTCACCAGATTTGAATTTAGCTGCACATTTTCTGTGAGATAAATAAACAGTAAGCAAGCAGGGAATACAGTGAGACTAGATCTTTAGACTAGACCCTAAAGGTGTCACAGATGGCAAATCAAGGAGCAAAGTGTACCTGCACAATTGTATAGATCAAAAAGCAGACACAAATGGTACCCACGGTATTTCCCACAATTGTATCTTACTTCTCCACACAAGCTAATATGAGTAGCAGATCCAGATCTCTGCTCAGAACCCTGGGCTTATTGGCCTTGCTATTGGCTATAAAGATACCTAATGTGGACCAAAATTTGGGATTTTGAGCATCCCAGGTTTTGGTCCATTTCCCAGGAAAATCCCAATTTGGGATCTCCCACTATGTGATAGCCCCTGAATCACCCACAGTGATTCACCAACAGATGCTGCTGCAGATGTGTTGTGACATTGCAGACAATGTAGGAAGGGGAAGCCCTGAAGTATTTTAGACTTTAGGGCCAATGCACATGGGTTTTGGTACACTTTAAGAACCACCAAAAGTGTTTTACAGGTCTTCAAATAGTTGACTCTATAGCTCTTTCTTAACATCAACTATTTCACTTAGACTGCAAAACCTAGCCAATTGGTGGCCCTTGAGGGGAGAGTTTGACACCTGTGCTATAAAGGCTCTTCAAGAGTAAGTAGTGAACTAGTCAGTGGAACCACCATGATACCTAGGAGTATACTGATTTAGATTAGCAGGGTTCTATGGGAGGGAGAAGATAGCATTTCTTAACGTGAAAAAAACAAGGTGATACAGACCACACATCTTACTATACTATGCAAAAATTAAATTATGCAGTTGGCTTCATTATCAAATGAGTGTATCAATCAAGTAGTGCCACCTCCGGCCCCAATTCTTGCAGTAGAGACAACAGAACCAAGATTGTGTGTTCCATAAGTAAGGTAAGAGTGAACAGCATTCACGCATACATGTTGTGATATAGTGAAAAAACATGCACCATACACCAAGCTTTGTGCTGTTACTGACATACAGGAAAAAAACAAAATGAAATCCTCTCAATGTAGCCACTATCAACTGCTTAACAGTGCACACTATATATTATCAGAAAGATCACATTCTAGCTGTTAGTATTGCAAAGTAAAACATCCAGTAAGGGTTTTTGCATCATCAGCAACTTCCTACCTTGAAAATTTATTACCAAACAGAGGCTCTTGACACACTACTCTATAAGGAAACAGAAATGGGATGAATTGAATAACAAATCATAACTTAAAATAAAATGAACACATACAGAATGTGAAAATGAAAAAAAAGCATAAACCTTTCAGTTTTACATTAGGCAAAATAAATGAAATGCATACACAGATGATTGTTTAAACAAAAAAATGACGCTTTATGTTATAAGTTTGGTTGTTTACATTGCTGGTGATACAAGGTGTGCAAAGTAATGCTACAGTAACAGTAATTTAATTTCACTTGAGCCCCTACCACCACACACTACCAAGTAATAATCAATAATTAACAAGTAAAAAGTAAAATCAGTGTTACAGCTTATGTTATGATATGGGTCTCAGAATACATGTGTAGTATCTCTGTGGGTGTTCTGTTTGTATAAAAAGCCTTATATAATCAGTTTAACAAAATAAATATAAAATATCAGACTTCTTTACAACCAATTGCCATCCTCCACCTCGCTGGGTGCTGCATACATTTTGGATGTCACCACAATCGGAGGTGGCGACATGCTGCTGTTTTAGGGCCGTTTCTCTGCCCCCGCCCACTTAGCCATTTAAAATAGACAGGTGTGTCTCTAGCCATCATTGTCCAGAAGCAGGTCTGTAAGAATACCGCCTTTCAACTCTCGCAGCTTTTTCTCTGTCTCCTATAGCAGCACATTATATTGGCAATGTGCATGCGGAGTTGTGCGTAGTGCCTGATGGGAGAAGAATGCCACTGCTCAATGAAGAACTCTCAGAATCCGAGGGACAGGGAATACAGATGCCCCAGTAAGGTAAGTAAAGAAAGGCCAAAATGCAAACCAGAGGGGGGGGGGCAACAGGTTGGTGAGGGTTTGGAGGCTCTGATGTTCCTTTTTAAAAGTAATTTGAAAACATTTTCACTACTTGTTTTTCAAATACTATTTAAGTATCTGATATTCAGGATCAAAATATCTGGTGTCAAAATTCAAATTTTGGAAGAACTACCAGTGATTACATTGGTGTTTGCAGGATAAAATCTGAAGTACTTGCTCAATGGTTCGCCGGTCTTTGCAGACATGGCAAACACCCGCAAATATCATACCAATACCCCAAAGCAATTATCCAATCAGGCCCTATGTGGAGTGTTAAAAGAAGGTGGTGAAAATCTCCATTGGTTGTTTGGAACATTGGAAGTATGTCGATTTGCTTTTATTTCTATGCAGCTGGTAAGCGCGTTAATGTTGTGGAGGGATTAAAGTTGTGTACTGACTGATTGGATTAAGAAACAACATTATCCACACATTTGTTGATTTTTTTGTGGGGGTTATTTATTATGCTTTATGATATATAACAATACCAGACTTCCCATTTGGTTAAAATACATATGAAGGCAGAAAAAGAAAAAAGAAAAGCGTTTGCCACTCCAAGCAGATGGAGATGCAACACACTATGGGGCTGCAAGGAATTCACTATGTGGGAAGTACGTATATTCTTCTTTTTTTTTGGTAATCCTTTAATTATAAATGCGCTATAGGAAAACTTCTTTGTAGGGGCAGGATGTGTATATTTTTAAAATTTGCTACAGAGGCTATTATTAGAGGAATTCCTGTAGAGGAATTCTGTAGGAAAATTGTTCCAAGCATCATAATGTTGCTCCTGTTCTTTCCTCTAACTAGCTTTAGGCTGTGAACCCTTGTTCTATCATTAAAGGGCCGATTCAACACCATGAGAATTTGAATCTTCACACTGTTTTTGCAAGAGTATACATCTTTGCATGCTATTTTTCACTTTTGCAATTCAGCACCATTATTTCCTTTGCAAATATATTTTTTGTGAATCAAGTGCAAACAAATGCATATTGCCAAGTACCGTATATTTTCCGGCGTATAAGACGACTTTCTGCCCCTGAAGAACATGCTTTCAAGTGGGGGGGTTGTCTTATAAGCTGGGTGCACGCATACCCCCCAACCGTCACTGATTAGGCGGGACTGTCCTGGGATCGCATTATGATTCCCGCGTCCTGCCCCATGGCCCTCTTACGGCGGGATGTTCAGGGCTTATGTCAGGCATGGAGCCTTCATCCCCAGCAAGGCGCGGTGTTCTCTACCCCCATCCACAGCCCCCTTCCCTTCTCAGTGCAGACAGACTTCTCCGCTAGTGATGCCTGCAATAAGAGCTTGTTAGCCAATCGGCTTCAGCTCTCCAGTGTGAATGGGCGTGGCCACAGCTGGGATTGGATGGGGAGCTGGGTGGGCGTGGCCACCGCCAGGATTGGTGTGTGCAGGGGCATAGCTAGGGGGGCACTTTCCCCAGGCGCCATGCCTCAGGGGGGCGCTAACTGAGCTGGGTAAAGGCTTTCATTAAAAAAAAAAAAAAAATTGTAAACTTTGTGGCCGGCCGTTGGGACAGCGCCAGGTGCGGAATGCACAGCCGATGTGGTGTGCAAGATGAAGCCGTCATATAAGCAGCATGAATTAAGAGCAGTTCCTGCTTCTGTATATCAGCTCTCCCTCTCAGTCGCCCCCCTGTTGTGACAATCTAGTCATGTGACAGGGAGGGGAAGAGATGAGCACGGAAGTTCAAGCATCGGCGTGGTGAGTGTTTGTGTGGAAGCTACTGTAATGAATGCTGCTGGTGCTGGTATAGAGAGCACACAGCGTGACAGGTTCCCACCTCTCTCCCCTCCCCTCCCTACATCAGTGTGAGGTGCAGTGACATGAGGAGGCACAGCACAGAGCTCGTTACCAGAATCCCATTGTGTGAGTACAGCAAACTCCAGCCCTCCCCAGATGCTGTCATTCACTTGCCATTGTGAGTCCCTGTTCCCCTCTCTCCCACCCCTGTTGGATTTTGTTCTCCACTGTATTGGCTGGGTGCCGTGCTGAACTTGCTGCCCCCTCCCCCTACATCATGTTCTGGACACATTAATCACATACCTGCCAAGTGTCCCTGATTTGGAGGTACTGTCCCTCTTTGGAGTCTGTGTCCCCCTGTCCCTCGTTCTATTTTGTCCCTCTTTGAGGTGTAACATGCAGATCTGCAGCAATAAATGATTCATTTGTCTATTCAAAGTGTTTCTATTGTTTTAACTGTTAACCTATCCATCCCCCAATGAGGGGGCATGGCCTAATTTAACAAATGTCCCTTTTTTTCACCTTGAAAAATTGGGAGGTATGTTCCCTTTAAGGGTGTAGCTGGGGGCGTGGCTTCTTGTGTCCCTCTTTACAACTCAAAAGTTGGGAGGTATGGTGCACGGCACTGTTCCCTCTAAGGTGCGTGCCCGCGGCCGCGCACCCGCGCCTGCCGTCCGCGCATTGTCGTCGTCGGTAGTGAGGATGTGACGATGGAGCAACATGTGGGTATGGTTTGTGGGTTGAGGGCGTGGCCGCCTTTTCCTGTGCCCATTTATTATTAATGAGTGGCGGCCATTTTCTTGTGGCTCGGCTCTGGCATGGCCAGAGGAAAGCGTCCGCCATGATGCTGTAGACCACTGGTCAGGGGGTTGCTTGCAGGTGGTGCTCTGCACAAAGAACCATGCAGCTATGCATCCTCCGCAGGGGTTGCTCTCGCCGCCTCCACTCCCTATCCTAGCAGACAGCGCGGCCGGGCTGTTGCCTCTTCCTATTGGTAGATGGGATTTGAGTGGAGGTGACCCAGGGACAGCTAAATGGCTTTCTGCTTCCAGCACAGAGGAGAGGAATGGATGTCGCCATGACACTTTACTCAGGTGAGCCCTGCTAACATGCTCAGGTTGTTTTTTTGGTTGTTGTTTATTTGGTGTGTGGAAGGTGTGCGGAAGAGGGAGTATATACGGCGAGTATATAACAAACTATATTTTGAGTGGAAATGTTGGGGGGTCGTCTTATATGCCGGCAAATACGGTATATTCGCATGCGAAAATGTGCATGTGAACGCATAAACATATCTAAAAATAATTTATGAGTTGTGAAACAAATAAGAATAAACATTATACATAAACAGTGAAAAAAAATTGATCAAACAGTTATAAAAAAGGATGAAAGGAGACTAGTTTGAATTGACATAAATAACACCTATATTACATGAAAATAATACTAATAATAATAATCTAAAAGCATTAAGTAACTTTTGCATAGATGTTTATAGATCTGCATAGATGAGAAATAATGTATCTGTGTTCACAAATTTGTGGAAATAAGATACATGCTTTCTCTTCTAAGCAGATCTGTTAGCATATGTAAGCATCCATAGTATAAGAGATGAGCGAACTGAACCGGTAGTACTTGGTTTCGAATCTAATTTCAGGAAAAGTTTGGTTTGCAGGCAACCCAAACTTCACATGGTTTGTGGCGGAACGCGGAAGACGAATTTGGTTGGATATCCTCGGCACCACCCCAGAGGTCACGGCCAGCCAAGAAGGAACAGAGATACAGGTTCCCATGGTCGCAGCTTAAGAGGTCAGTGTAGCTGGGCCAATCAGCTATTGCACGAGATAGTCATGTACACCGTCTATCCACTATTTTTGAGCTCGCTGTTTCTGAGAGAGCATTGCTCTTAGAGCAGGGGCAGTTTAAGGCATTCTGAACCACAACATAGGAGAAAAGAAAGGACAAGAAAGGAAGTGGGCACAGCGGAACGTTGATAGGGTGTATGTGTGCTGCCCAGAAAAACTGCATCTGCCTGCTCTGGGGTCTGCTGGTCATTGTAGTCCACCCTAAAAAGTCTGAAAACTTCAGTAAGGGTTTCTTTTATTTTTTGGCCACATATGTCTAATTTAGCTGGCCCCTGTCACTGAGTTGGGGAACTTGGGGTACACAGTGCCACAGTGTTTAATACAGTTGAAAATCAATCTTTTTCACCTGCCAAATAATTTTTTGTGGGGGGGGCTCTGTTTTAAGCATGCAGGCTTTGTCTCTCTCTAAGTTGGGATCCACGGTGCCTCTTTGTTAAATACAGTTTAAAAAAAACAAGGTAGGCAGCTCTGTTTTAAAGCGGACCTTCACCCTGAATAAGAGTCTATCTCTTATGTTTCCTCCACCCTGTACAAACAGATCGCTCACATTAAAAATGCATCTACTGCATGTTATGAGCCTTTAAATATCCAAGATGGCGGTAAATGGAGCTTCAGGCAGCCTGAAAACAGGAAGTGTCTTCTAACTGTGTCGCTCTGCATTATGGGATTGCTGTCCTTTCCCTGACCCCAGCTCTGCATTGTCTGTGCAAAGCCCTGCACTTTTTACCCCTCTCCTCTCTTCGGTATGGGTGATGATTCTAAGGCCCTTATTTATCAAGGGATAGCGCCAGGTAGTGTCTCACTAGTGCCAGGTAGCGCCAGCTATCGGCGGCTACCGACTCCAGAACGCCAGGCTGCGAACACAATCACGCATTTATCACGCTACATGAGGCTAGCGCCGGCGAGAGCGTCAGCTAGCGCGGGATTCATCATGTTGCAGACTTCACTGAACAGCGCCGCTGCTAATCCCATCACAGCGCCAGGTATGACCTCTCGCTACCTGGCGCTCTCCAATGCATTTCAATGGAGCAATCTTTAAATATTCATAATTAATTGATATTAATGTTTTTTTTGTTTTTTTTTAAATGTCAAAAATTCGGTGACCACTTTTTTAAGGTAAAAAAAAAAAAAATGTGCAGAATTGATATTACAGGTCTGATATTAATGTATTCATATTACAAAATGTTTATAAAAACTTGTTTATTATTTTTTTCCAAAAATAAGGTTGTTTGGGGGTTAAAAAACTACTTTTAACACATCGCCGCCAGCGCTCAGGAGTTTAAACATGCATTTTACAGCGCGAGAATTTTTTGAGCGTGATTTGTTAATGAATATGCTGGGAGCCGTTCGCTATGGCCATTCGTTGTCATGCGCTCCCATACAGCGCGGAACCTGTCAAACAGCGACTCCTAACCCCGTATTCAACATTACCGCACACCGACTGAGTCGCTGTCAACAACCGAACAACGGCCAAGCACAGCGAATACTAGCCGGCGCTGTGAAAATCACGCTACTGTCGCTCATCTGTTGCTACCTGGCGCTATTAATAAATCGGCCTCTAAGTCAAGATGTCAGCACCCATATCCTAGAGTCCTGAACAGAGTTGCAGCCCGGTGGGGGAAAGAATAATAAGTAAGTGACTAAAAACTTAAAATATATTAATTTTCGATGCTGGGAAATAGTTTTTTAATGGTTTGTGCTTTTCATTAAATCATACTGAAGGTCGGGTTTAAGTGTGCATGAACCGTTTCTCTATAATGTTGCCTCTTTGTTAAATACAATTTAAATAAAAACTTACACCAGCCAAGCTGTAATTTGCGGCACTTCTGTCTGTTTTAGCTGGGCTGTGCAAGTGTGTCATTTTGGTGTGTGTGCTGTCCTGAATATTTTTTTTAAATCCTAAGTAAAATGGGAATGGAAGTGGTGGGAAAGGACAGGGTAGAGGAAAAGACAGCTCTGCAATTCCTTCTGCCACTAGGGATAAGGATGTTAGTGCCAGTACCAACACTGTGCTCAGCACCCATGTGCCTAGGCCGAGTAAAAGTAGCAGTAGCCATTTGCTCAGGCCCAGCCACAGTAGTGGCAGCATCAATTTGCCCAGGCCCTCCACTGCTAGTAGTAGCAGCAGCAGCAGTATACGCAATATTAGTAGCAGCAGCAGTAATGTTCGTGGTAATAGTAGCAGCAGCAGTAATGTTCGTGGCAGAAGTAGCAGCATCAGCAAGCCAGAGTTGTCCCTTTCCTCCAATGGGTTATTTTGGACAATGCATCCATTGTGGACTGGTTGACTCGCTCTCGTTCATCTCAGGAGGAGGAAGACTCTGATGCAATGACTTTGAGCCAGATTTCAGTGGATTCTTCCTCCACTACAGCTACACGTCGCAACAAAAGAAGCCTTTGTTTTAAGCCTTTCAACCTTATGAAGGTGGTTGTGATTCGGGGGGGGGGGGGGCAAGTATACCATGATGAAACATCACCGGTAAGTGGTAGGGATCAGGAAAAGGAGTATGACGATGATGTAGATGATGTAGTTTGGGAAAGGACCTGGAAACCAGGCAACAAGGAAGGGACATCGTCAGAGCAGGACGGTTCTTCTGACACTGGCAGCGACAAAGAGGTAGGGCCAGATCATCTGCAAAATGGCACAGGGCTAGAGAAGGAGCCTGCCAGAGGAGGAGCAAAATTAGGTGGTGGACATTCTAGATCTTCTTATTTACAGTATGCTGCCATGTGGCAATGTGACAAAAACTAGCACAGTACCAGATCTGCAAGCAAGCAATTTAGCCGTAGCCAGGACACAAATATAAGACTCGGAACTACGGCACCTGGAGTGGCATCACAAAGCTGCAAAATTCCCTTCTTCAATTTCCAGGAAGCCAATCTTTTGAGTGCTTGTCAGCTACTGCCAGTGCCAGGCCTACACAACAAACAGAGGTCTCATGTCCTTTGGCATAGTTTTTAAAATGTGTTCTTCTGCTAATGCTACCATCATGAGGACCCCTGCTGCTATCTACTATTACCAGCCCTATACAACAACCACAGGTCTCCTGTCCCTAATGCCACTACTACCATCAACAAAACCTCCACTGCCACCCTCTTCTACTACTAGGCCTACACAACCACAGTTTAACCCTGTGATGCCCAAGATGGGCACATTTTTCATAGCGTGTAAAAAGCTATTGTTTTGTCTTCTTCAACTAAATTTCCAAGATGCCAATCCTGCTGCTCCCCCATTTACAGATGGGATTTTTTGTGGGTTTGCCCTCTACTGCCTGCCCTACAAAACCACCACAGTTCTCCTAAGGGCTTGCCTGCTACTACCAGGCCTACACAACTGCAATTCTACCCCCTGTGATGTCCAAAATGGGTACGCACAGATTGAAAGGCCTGATGCCTTTACATATAAAGATATTTACATGCAAACATGCAATTGCATGCATGAAAAAATGATTTTCGAACGCACGGAATAACACATGCATTTGATTTGAAGCCTCATGCTAATATATATAAGAATATATATTTGCATAGTATTGAATCGGCCCTTATATATTCACATGGTGTTGAGTCAGTCATATACCATCTATAGGCATTACTGCTTGGACATGCTTGCACAGCTTGAAAGCCCTTGCACACTTCCCATGTCTTTTCACATGCAATGTTCGCAGATATTCACATGCAAACATGCATTCGCATGAATCAAAAACTGGTTTTCTTATGCAAGAGATGCATTTGTCTGCACTGCCGAATAGCACCTGCATTCCAATTGAAGCCGCATGTGAATATATATTTGCAACATAAGAATATATATTTGCATGGTGTTGAATTGGCCCTCTTGTTTCTACTCAAAACACTTCCCTCCCAAATCCTATTCAGTCCTTTAACATATTTAAAGCTCTCAACTATGTCTCCTCCTTCCCTTTTTTCCTCCAGACTGTATACATTAAGTTATTTAACTAAGTTTTAAGTTTAAGTCCTTCCATTATTTTTGTTGCTCAACTTTGGACCCTTTTTATGCGAATAATGTCTTTTTGCAGTTAAAGTATCCTGAATTGCAAACAGTATTCCAGCTGTGGCCTCTCCAGAGCTCTATACAATGGTAGAGGAAGCTTCCTATTTCTACTTGTCATGCTTCGAGCTATGCAGCTAAGCATTCTGTTTACTTTCCATACTGCCTGTCTACATTGTACCTGCATCTTGCAGCACTGAGTAATCTACCCATAGTTTTGAACGTGTACACACAGTCTATTTCCACAACGGTAACCAGCATGGAAACATAAGCCTAAGAAATGTCTAAATGTAGTACAATTCATGTTCCTGAAAGACCCTAATAATAATTAGAAATGGGAATAAAATTACAGCATTATCAGAAATTATGAGTTTTTTTGTTTTTTTAGTGTAGTGAACAAAAAAATTAGACTAATGCCATATATTACTTCTTGTGTTTAATAGTGAGAAAGCTTTAGCTGCTGCTTCTAAAGATGGGCCAGAATAACTGTAGGGAGGCAGCCTCTTAAGTTAAGTGTGTGCGTGTTATTTTAGAGTGTAGGTCTTAAAGTGGAAACTCAGTCTCGGCTCTGTGCACATCACCAGCCACCCATTCCCTTGAATAGGGATGAGCACAAATGGGGGAAGCCGCTCTGTGTACTGTCAGTGCAGCAGGCATGCATGAAATGCTGACATTTCTGGATGCCAGTAAGGGTTGGAGGTACTTTTGATGTAATACACCCCCCCACCCTGCTTTGGCCTCAGGGGAGGGTGTCAGGGAGGGGGCTACTTTTAGCCTGGAATCTATTTCAAAGATTTGATGGAATCAGCAATTTATAGGACAAAATGTACACATTAATTCATACTTTGTGTGTGTTTTACATGATCCAGTATCGTTTCAGCTGAAGGTGCATAAAAATATCACGCCAAAACATGGATTTAAACAGAACCACAGGTTACAAATAATTGTATCACAAAATAAAACACTGCAGTTCAATAGAAGGCAAAGCTTCGTAATGTTTTTTATGCCGTATAGTTAAAAGAAGAGCAATGAGATGACATAAGCAATTCCAGTGGTGGTTTTACATCAGAAAATGTATTAAAGTAGAGTCAAAAAATACTTTTGGTCTCTTTTAATAGTCACCCAAACAGAATCTGGATTTGGGATGCTGGTCCACTTAGTGTTTTTTAGGAAGACAACATTGGCCATGAAGCTCTGTATGATGGGTGACAGGAACCCCCTGTTGGATAGAGATCTGCCAGAAAATGATCATGGATCAGATAGCTTAGGTTAGTTTGGTTTACATTTGAACCACAGACTTGCCAGGTCTCAGTTGGCTCATGGTAGATATCTGGAAAAAGCTTTTTTTTTTAATCACAAACAATGCTCCAGGACCAGACAACACCCAAGATCCCTTAGGGTGCTCATCTCAATTCTGTACCCCAGTTTATCTTTAGAAATTATGGTGCAGGGCACATGGGGTGCCTATTTCTAAAAAGGGCTCTCTGCTCTCTCTGGTTAACTGTAAACTGGTAAGCTTAACAATAACATCCATTGTGGAAAAATGTTTTGGGAACTGTATACAGAACTAAGTGAAAGTAAATAGTAAGAACAGGCAGTATGTTTTTAATATGGTCAAGAGTTGTCAGGCTAACCATGAAGAAGTGCATAAAAAGAGGGAAAGCTGTGAATATAGTGCCTGAACTAGTTGGCAAACTGCACCATTTTTAATGGTGCAAGGCTCACCATGGTATCCAAAGTGTGTGCCATTATGCAGGCTTGTCAGTAAACCACAGTATAAATTCCTTGGTGTAGTGTAGCTAAATAGCAACAAGCAAGGATTTAAAACTCTACGTAGGATATGCCACGATGCGCTGATATTGCCTAGCCATATTTATTATCATGCAAATGATGTTGTTCAGTGTAGCCCAGCACACACAGCACTATGCTGAAAATGTATCTATTCATTGAAAATGACAATTTAAGGAAAGAAACAATCATTCTATACATATGTAAAACCAATGAACACGATGCACAAACTCAAATAATCTGAATGTGGAAAATCACACATACAACAAATGTTGCCTGGGAATATGGTAACCTAGCCAACTATGTACCCCGCAGAAATAGCTGTATGAAAGGAATAATGTAATGTAAACAGTCAGGGCCAGATAAGGAGGCACGCAAGGGGCATGTCCCCCAGGGTCACCACCACTTGCTCTGCAAAAAAGGGGCCTTCACCAACTTTTAGCTTATGGTTATGGTCTGGTCCAAGAGGCTTTTCAGCCTTTGGTCTGCTGGGTTGCAGGGCCAGAAACAATGCTATCAGTGGCAGTGGGGGCTCCCCGCACCTGGGCAAGCCTTTTTTCGTTTTTGCAAACTTGCAGCCAAAGCCACCACAGGGCAGAATGGAGAGTCTAGAGCAGGAAAGTCACCACCAGCAGCGTTACAGTGATGGGTGGGTGCAGAGCTGTCAGTGGGCAGCCGTTCACTGCACATAAGCCACCAAGCACAGCCACTGGCAACTCAATGCAGGGAACTGTTTTCTGCTGGACCATCTGGGAGACTACACTACCACCTTCCCAGAATAGCAGGAGCTTACGAGCATCATGCACCTGCACAAAGATAGCACAAGGGATTCAATATGACATCCCAGTAAGTAGGTGAGTGGCAGACAACCACCAATCAGTTACTTGGCTGGACTATTATTTTTTTATTTCTCTTTATTTTCATTTTTTTTAATTCTTTATTTTAAAAAGGAAAAGAGAAAAGATTCAGTACAATCAACAAGTACAACAGTTCCATGCTTAGTGTACAAATCCGAGTCTGCTAAACATTACATGTGATTACATGTGATAAAATACCATGTTGAAAATTACGAACATAACAGAGGGGGAGGGAGGGGGAAGAAGAAAGGGGGTAGTCGGGGTGGGTTCAGAAATAAGGGGTATCTGCCAGCTGATCTTTGGCTGGTGCGGGCCTGCAACCTGGTTCAAAGCCAGGAATTTTGTTGCCATAATTTGTTTATACCTGTCTGTCCCTTTGAATAGGTACCACAGTGTCCAAGTACAGAGAAACTGTAACAGAGAGGCTGTAAGTTCCTCCATTTCCATGACCTGATTGATTTCTTTGATCCAGTCTACTACAGACGGGACCGCCTCAGACTTCCAAAGTCTGGGTATAGTTGCTTTAGCTGCGTTCACTAAGTGTTGTAAAAGAGATTTCTTATATGTTTTGAAGGGCATGTCCGCGAGATGCAAGAGGAGAAGGGAAGGGTCTAATGCTATCGGCTCTCCCAGTATCTCTGCCAAAATACTTGAGACTGAGTTTCAGTTTTTTTCTCTATTTCTGTCTGATACTCTTTAAAACTGTTTGGTTATATTGTATGCCTCCCAGCCCTGGCTGTATGTTTCAGGCAAAGGTAGATACATACACCTTCTGGTGTATACAGGAGTTTTACTCCTCCGTGAAACCCAAATGTGGGTGGGTGGTTTCCGGGTTGGTGTTCTCGGCATGGGATGCCCCTGTCCCTTTATAATCCCCTTGTGCCTTATGGGTGCATTTCTATCCTCTCCCCTTTAGTTCTCCTTTACCCTGCTGGGGTAAAAAGGAGGGGGGGGGGGGCGTTATCTGGGCTTATTTGTCACCATGCACTCAAGTAATTAAAAAATATATATATATATATAAAATAAATCTTTATTACATATATATTATTATGTATGTTTACTATACTATTTAATAGGATATATTTTATTTAGATTTTCCAATTTCTGTCTAGGCAGCATTCTTTTGCTTACCTTTTAAAGCTCTTTGTTTTCTGGCTATGTTCAGATTTGAATTTCCCTCCATTCTTGGTCATGTGATTCTGGGGGTGGGTGGGGCTTAGGCACACAGCAATCATTTCATTCTCAAGAGCACCTGGGTGCTCTCTTTGTCTGCCTGGCTCCTGTTGCTTCCCTATGGTCTTCCCTCATTGTGCTTGCTTTGGCAGCACATATACTAAGATTGGAACAATACAGAGAGGATTAGCATGGCCCCTGCGCAAGGATGACACGGAAATTTGTGAAGCGTTCCATATTTAAAGGTGCTGTGAGTACCCCTCAGCTTGCTGAAGGGAGTTTCTGCCATTTTTTTCATGCTTTGTTATTTGTTATTTTGTCTGTATTGTGTGCATTGGTGACTGTTTGTTTTCCTTGTAGGTGGAAACTCTTTATTTTAAAGGGGTTTCTCCTGGTCTTTAGCCCTTAAAGCCTTATTTGGGGGTCCATTTGTGTTAATATCCTCCCACTTGGGACTATTTAAAGGGGCATCCCGGGTAGCAATTGTGTAAATCCCATATATACTTGGCGACTATAATCAATTATAGTATAATACTAAACACCATATGGAGGCATCTCAGGACAACGGGCATGCAGTTCCCTCTGCAAAGACTCGGCAATGTTTTGGATGTGGGGCATCCCTTGTTGGGGATAACGCAATACTTTGCATCCCTTGTGCTCAATTAACTATTATGCAGCAAACTGGGGCCCAGGCTTCAGCGTCTGCGGCTTCTGCCTTATCTCCTACTCCACCATGTCTTGTCAGTATCCCCAGTGATATTGTCATGAGTGGTGAGTCGCATTCTGATTTATGTGCCAGATTGGCTCATCTTGAAAAATTAATGTCTAGCTCTGTGGCCAAGAAGGCCTCAGTTAAAAGGAAACATTTGACTCAGGCCATTCCGGTAAGTGAGTTGGATAATTGTGAAATGCTTTATTGGTCTGATCCTTCTCAGTTAGAAGAAGGAGAATAATATGAGGATTCAGATGTTTCTGATGAACAGCAATTTGTTGTTACTGTGATTGAGCAGGGTGAAGCTAGTGTTGTGGATACCCCTAAGGCTCTTGCTCAGTTATTTGAGGTTTTGGTTATCACTCCTCCTGAAGTAGTCCCTCCTCAAAAAAGGGAATTCTTTGGCGTCTCTAAACCTCGTTTAGAATTTCCAAATCAAAAGCATTTTGATGAAATTATTCTTAAAGAATGGGAGAAGCCTGTGTGGCTTCCTGGCATTCCCTTGGGCTGGGACAAGAAATACCCCTTCCCAGCTGATACTGTTAAGCATTGGTCATCACCACCTGTGGTGGATGCCCCTGTGCTTTATTTATCCAATTCTTCTGTGTTGCATTCTCCTGACTCCACTACACTTAAAGATGGAGAGGATAAGCGTATTGATCAAATGGCGTGCCAAGCTTTTTCCAGTGTGGGCTCGGCCTTGCTGCCTGTTGGTGCTTCTGCACTCATGACAGTGGCTATTAGGTCTGTTGTGAGAGACCTAATGAATTTCTCAGGGCTTGATCCGGCCTCTGATGAGTATGCCGCTCTTAAGCGATGTGAGATGTTTGCATCTTTTGTACTTTCTGCCTTAGATGATACTCTGCTCATGTGCAGCAGAACCTCTGCCTTGTTAATCCCCATTCGGCGGTCAGTATGGTTGCGGCAGTGGGCAGCTGATATTGTAGCCAAGAAATCGCTTACAGCGCTCCCTTTTGTGGGATTGCGCCTCTTTGGAGAAAAATTGGATTCTGTCACTAAGGGAGGTAAATTACCTCAGCGTAAGAAACAACGTTGTTTCTTTCGTGGAGTGGCCTCTTTTAACCCTTCCTTTCGGGGGTCTAGATCCGGTAGAGGATCGACCTTTTCAGCCCCTAGAGGGAATGCATGGAATAGAGGAAAGGGACATGGCCGTCCAAGTCAGAATTGGGGGTCCAAAACCAAATCTGCCACTAAGCCTGCTCAACAATGAGGGGACGCCCTCACCCTTACGGGTGGGGGGACAGCTGCGGTTCTTCTTCCAGGTCTGGGGTCAGGAGGTATCAGACAATTGGGTTCTGGAAGTAGTCTCTTCCGGTTACAAACTGGAATTCAAGTTCCGGCCTCCTCCCAGATTTTTCATGTCCCGGATGCCGTCAGATCCGGCAATTGTGCAGGGACTGCGGGCAGCAGTAGCGAATCTATTTAACATGGCTGTCATCGGCCTAGTGCCTCCAGCGGAAAGGGGCTTGGGGTTTTACTCCAACCTATTCACGGTACCCAAAAAGGACGGCTCTGTCGACCTATCCTAGACCTAAGGAGATTCACTCAATTTATCCGTTTCAGAAAATTCTGCATGGAGTCTCTGCGATTAACGATCAATGCTCTCCGTCAGGGGGACTTCATGACATCCATAGACATCAAGGATGCTTATTTGCACATTCTTATTTTTCCGGGTCACCAGAGATTTCTCAGGTTCTCGATAGAAGACCAGCATTATCAATTTGTAGCCCTGCCATTCGGCCTTACCTCGGCCCCAAGAGTCTTTACCAAGATGCTGGCAGGAGTGATGGCTATATTCAGGGTCCAGGGCATCCACATTGTGCCTTTTCTAGACGATCTTCTTATCGCGGTCTCCTCCCTCGAACAATCAGAGTTGGACACCAGGATGGTGGTCTCTACGCTAGAGAGGTTCAGATGGGTAATAAGTTACCCCAAATCCTCTCTCTGTCCGTCCAGGGAAATTCCCTTCCTGGGCCTGATTCTGGATACATTTCAGGCTGGGGTTTTTCTTCCTCAGTCCAAGATGGTTCTGATTCAAGACTTGATTTGTCTATTCTTGTCCAACCCTCATCAGTCTATCTGTCTAGGGATGAGACTAGTGGGATTGATGGTAGCTGCATTCGAGGGAGTCCCGTTTGCCCAGTTTCACATAAGGACGCTTCAGCTCTTCCTCTTGGCAAAGTGGGACAGGTGCCCACTATCATTGAATCAAACTTGTATATTATCTCCCCATGTTTTGCAGTCCCTTCAGTGGTGGTTAATATCGCTCAACCTCCAGAAGGGCAAGTCATTTCTGACTCCGTGTTGGGAACTGGTTACCACGGATGCCAGCCTGGTGGGCTGGGGGGGCTTCTGGAAGAAGCATCAGTTCCAAGGATTGTGGGGGCCTCAGGAGGCTCATTCTCCAATCAATGTATTAGAGCTTCGGGCCATACGTCTTGTTCTACTTCCACTGACCCATTTCTTGTTCTACTTCCACTGACCCATTTCTTACAGGGTCTGCCAGTTCAGATTCAGTCAGACAACCGAACAGCTGTTGCATACATCAATCACCAGGGAGGGACTCGCAGTTACCCCAACCAAGCCCTCCGGGAAGTGTCTCTGATCCTTCAGTGGGCAGAGATCAATGTTCCCTGCATATCAGCAGTTTACATTCCGGGGATAGAGAATGTGGAGGCAGACTCCCTGAGCAGGGGATGTTCTCGCCAGGGAGAATGGTCTCTCAATCCAAGGGTCTTTCAGTTCCTCTGTCACAAGTGGGGGACTCCACAGTTGGACCTGTTTGCTTCTCGCCACAATCACAAGCTCCAGCTTTTGTGTCTCTATCCCAGGATCCTCTGGCAGTGGCAACGGATGCCATGTCTCTGGCTTGGAAGGATCTGGGGTTCCTATATCTGTTTCCCCCATTCTCCATGATCAGCAAGGTGATGCGCAAGTTAGCACTGGAGGAGGCGCCAGCAATTCTGGTGGCTCCAAGGTGGCCAAGGCGTCTGTGGTACGCAGACGTCGTAAGGCTGGCAGTGGATCATTTCCATCTGCCTCTTCTTCCAGATCTCATCACTCAGGGTCAACTTTGTTACCCCAATTTACAAACGCTGGCTTTGACGGCATGGCTGTTGAAGTCTCTATCTTGAAAGAAGAAGGTCTTTCTGATGTGGTTATTCAGACTCTTATTAGAGCTAGGAAGAAGTCTTCTTCTGTCATTTATTACAGGACTTGGAGGTCATATATTGATTGGTGTGAATCCAGGGCTTTGCCCTGTAGAGTATTTTCTATTCCTAGAATGCTGGAGTATCTGAAACGAGGTCTGGATATGGGATTCTCTGCCTTGTCTATTTTCTTTCAAAGGTCGTTTGCGCTTCATCCTTTGGTTAAGACTTTTTTCCAAGGAGTCGCGCATGTGAGGCCTCCCAGAAAGCCTATACTTCCAGTTTGGGACCTTAACCTAGTGCTTTCAGCTATGCAGGCCGCTCCCTTTGAGCCCTTGCAGGATATTCCTCTTCCTATTCTTACTCACTTACTCTTACTTGCCTTTTTGGTTGCTATTACTTCTGTCCGCCGAGTTTCTGAACTGGCGGCTTTGTCTATTCTATTCTATTTCCACCTAAATCAGGATATAGTTCTTCCTTCCTTGTGTCCTAAACCTAGTAAAGACAAGGAAAGGGTCTTACATTCTTTGGATGTAGTTCGTTGTGTTAAGTATTATTTAGTTACTACTTCGGCCTTCCGCAAGATGGATACCTTTTTTGTTGTGCCTTCTGGGCCCAAGAAGGGTTTTGCTCCTGCCAAATCTTCCCTTAGTAAGTGGATACGTCAGGCCATCATTGAGGCCTATTTGGCTAAGGGGAAGGTTCCCCCTTTTCGTGTCACCGCTCATTCTACTCGTGCTATTGGAGCTTCCTGGGCTTTTCAGCACCAGGCTTCTGTTGAACAGGTTTGCCAGGCTGCGACTTGGTCTTCTGTGCATACTTTTTCTAAGTTTTACACGGTTGATGTGCGGGCCTCAGCGGATGCTGCTTTTGGCCACAAAATTCTGCAATCTGCAGTAATTTAAGTTATGCATTATTCCTTGGGGATCCCTACCCATTATAGACACTGCTATTGGATGTTCCAAGTGTCATGAATATTTGGAAGTGGGGTGTGTGACATACTAGGAATAATACCATTTTGTGTGTACTCACCTGTAAAATGGTTATTACCAGTATGTCACACACCCCACTTCCCCCGCCCTTTTTTGTTCTAAGGGATCCTTTATATGGTGATTATTATTTTCAAACTATTTTTCAGTCATCGGATATAATTTGCTCTTCCTGGTTCTTCACTGCTTTTTAAAAAGACTGAGGAATAGTGGGAGGAACCCAGTACTTATAGACCAGGAGGGGCTCCTTTTTCCATGTCATCTCTGCAAGATCGCCCTCTACAGGCCGGGTTCCCAAGTGTCATGAATATTTGGAAGTGGGGTGTGTGACATACTCGTAATAACCATTTTACAGGTGAGTACTCACAAACTGGTATTATTGCCCAAAAAACACACCCTTGAGCTGGCAGCAGCTGGAGTCCAAATATTGGCTGAAAGACACCCTGGAGTTGGCAGCAGCAGCAGGAGCCCAAACATTGGCTGAATGACACCCTGGAGTTGGCAGCAGGAGCCCAAAGATTGACTGAGAGACACACCCTGAAGTTGGCAGCAGCAGCAGGAACCCAGAAATTGGCTGGAAGGCACCCTGAAGTTGGCTGCAGCAGGAGCACAAAAATTTGCTGGAAGGCACACCCTGGAGTTGGCAGCATCAGCAGTAACCCAAACATTGGCTGAAAAACACACCCTGGAGTTGGCAGCAGCAGCAGGAGCCCAAAAATTGACTGAATGACACCCTGGAGTTGTCAGCAGCAGCAGGAGCACAAAAACTGTCTGGAAGGCACACTCTGGAGTTGGCAGCAGCAGCAGTAACCCAAGCATTGGTTGGAAGGTATCCTTGAGTTGTCAGCAGCAGCAGGAGCCCACACATTGCTTGAAAGAGACAATGGAGTTTGCAGCAGGAGCCCAAAAATTGCCTAAAGACACACCCTGGAGTTGTCAGCAGCAGCAGGAGCCCAAACATTGCTTGAAAGAGACATTGGAGTTGGCAGCAGGAGCCCAAAAATTGGCCTAAAGACACACCCTGGAGTTGGCAGAAGGAGCTCAAACATTGCTTGAAAGAGACACTGGAGTTGGAAGCAGCAGCCCAAAAATTGGCCTAAAGACACACCCTGGAGTTGGCAGCAGCAGCAGGAACCCAGAAATTGGCTGGAAGGCACCCTGAAGTTGGCTGCAGCAGGAGCACAAAAATTGGCTGGAAGGCACACCCTGGAGTTGGCAGCAGCAGCAGCAGGAGCCCAAAAATTGACTGAATGACACCCTGGAGTTGGCAGCAGCAGCAGGAACCCTTGGCAGCAGCAGCAGGAGCCCAAAAATGGACTGAATGACACCCTGGAGTTTTCAGCAGCAGCAGGAGCCCAACAATTGACTGAAAGACACCCCGGAGTTGGCAGAAGCAGCAGGAACCCAAACATTGAGCTAAAGACACATCCGGGAGTTGGCAGCAGCAGGAGCACAAAAACTGGCTGGAAGGCACACTCTGGAGTTGGCAGCAGCAGCAGTAACCCAAGCATTGGCTGGAAGGCACCCTGAAGTTGGCAGCAGCAGGAGCACAAAAATTGGCTGGAAGGCACACCCTGGAGTTGTCAGCAGCAGCAGGAGCCCAAAAATTGACTGAATGACACCCTGGAGTTGGCAGCAGCAGCAGGAACCCTTGGCAGCAGCAGGAGCCCAAAAATTGACTGAACGACACCCTGGAGTTGTCAGCAGCAGCAGGAGCCCAACAATTGACTGAAAGACACTCTGGAATTGGCAGAAGCAGCAGGAACCCAAACATTGGCCTAAAGACACACCCTGGAGTTGGAAGCAGCAGCAGGAGCCCAAACATTGCTTGAAAGAGACACTGGAGTTGGCAGCAGCAGCCCAAAAATTGGCCAAAAGACACACTGGAGTTTGCAGCAGCAGCAGGAGCCCAAACATTGCTTGAAAGAGACACTGGAGTTGGCAGCAGGAACCCAAACATTGGCCTAAGGAAACACCCTGGAGTTGGCAGCAGCAGCAGGAGCCCAAACATTGCTTGAAAGAGACACTGGAGTTGGCAGCAGCAGCCCAAAAAATGACACACCCTGGAGTTGGCAGCAACAGCAGGAACCCAGAAATTAGCTGGAAGGCACAGTGAAGTTGGCAGCAGCAGGAGCACAAAAATTGGCTGGAAGGCACACCCTGGAGTTGGCAGCAGCAGCAGTAACCTAAACATTGGCTGGAAGGCACCCTGGAGTTGTCAGCAGGTGCACAAAAATTGGCCTAAAGAGACACTGGAGTTGGCAGCATCAGCAGCAGGAGCCCAAACATTGCTTGAAAGAGACACCCTGGAGTTGGCAGCAGCAGCAGCAGGAGCCCAAACATTGACTGAATGACACCCTGGAGTGGACAGCAGCAGCAGAAGCCCAAAAATTGGCCTAAAGACACACACTGAAGTTGGCAGCAGCAACATGAGCCCAAACATTGCTTGAAAGAGACACTGGAGTTGGCAGCAGGAGCCCAAAAATTGGCCTAAAGACACACCTTGGAGTTGGCAGCAGCAGCAGGAGCCCAAACATTGCTTGAAAGAGATACAGGAGTTGGCAGAAGGAGCCCAAAAATTGGCCTAAAGACACACCCTGGAGTTGGCAGCAGCAGCAGGAGCCCAAACATTGCTTGAAAGAGACACTGGAGTTGGCAGCAGCAGCCCACAAATTGGCAAAAGACACGCTGGAGTTGGCAGCAGCAGCAGCAGCAAGAGCCCAAACATTGCTTGAAAGAGACACCCTGGAGTTGGCAGCAGCAGCAGGAGCCCAAATATTGACTGAATGACACCCTGGAGTTGGCAGCAGCAGGAGCCCAAACATTGGCCTAAAGACACACCCTGGAGTTGCCAGCAGCAGCAGGAGCCCAAAAATTGACTGAGAGACACACCCTGGGGTTGTCAGCAGCAGCAGGAACCCAGAAATTGTCTGGAAGGCACCCCAAAGTTGGCAGCAGCAGGAGCACAAAAAATGGCTGGAAGGCACACCCTGGAGTTGGCAGCAGCAGCAGGAACCAAAACATTGGCTGAAAAACACACCCTGGAGTTGTCAGCAGCAGCAGGAGCCCAAGAATTAACTGAAAGACACCCTGGAGTTGGCAGAAGCAGCAGGAACCCAAACATTGCTTGAAAGAGACACTGGAGTTGGCAGCAGGAACACAAAAATTGGCCTAAAGACACACCCTGTAGTTGGCAGCAGCAGGAACACAAAAATTGTCTGAAAGGCATACCCTGAAGTTGGCATCAGCAGGAACCCAAAAATTGGCTAAAAGGCATACCCTGAAGTTGGCATCAGCAGGAACCCAAAAATTGGCCTAAAGACATAAATATGTTTTGCACTATTTGGAAAGTGTAAAACGTGGCACCATGATGAATCTACTCACATGCATCAGCCTTTGGTGGGTGGAAATCCTGTCTGATCCATCCCTGATTCATTTTCACAAAGGTGAGTCTCTCCACATCTTTAGTTGACAGACGAGTTCTCCTCTGCGTTACTATGGCCCCCGCTGCACTAAATACCCGCTCAGATGGCACGCTACTGGCCGGGCAGGACAGCTTTCCCAGGGCAAACTCTGCTAGTTGCGGCCACAAGTCAAGTTTGGCTGCCCAGAAGTCCAGCAGATCCTCAAGGTGTGTTGGCATGGTTATGTCAAGGTATGACACGACCTGCTGGTTCAGGTCCTGCTCCAGGTCTTCCTGCTGCTCATGAGTAGCCTCACTATGCGGGTGTAGAAAGCTACTCGTTAGCGACTGTGGACTCAGGCTGCTGCTGATGGAGCTGATACTGCTCCTGCAACACCCCCCCTGGCAGCAATGTGGAAGTTGAGCGCAGAGGGCCCCCCAAATCAGACCTGCGAGAGTATAGACGATGGGGCAGATAGGCATCGGCCAACTGACTACGTAGGATGTCTCTGTAGTAGGCCAGTTTGTCCTGCCTCTCAGTGGGTGTAAAAAATGCCCCCCATTTTGTGCCGGTAGCGAGGGTCCAATTAGGTGGAGAGCCAGAAGTCATCCCGCTGACAAATGGAAACAATTCTGGGGTCACTATGCAAGCACGTGAGCATGCTTCCTGCCATTTGTGCAAGTGACTCGGAGGGACTACCTGTCTCCATCTCTACTGCATACTGCCACGGTGTGTCTGGGTCCTCTGTCTCACCTTCCTCACAACCATCTAGCTCCTCTGGCTGCTCCTGCTCCTCCTCTCCTGTCAGCTGACTAGATAAACCAGCCATTTCACCAAACCTAAACTGTGCTTCACTGTGCCCCTCCTACGCCTCCTCCTCCAGTTCAGCTCCAATGGGGTTCATGTGGCCGTAAGATGTAGGCACCATGTCTCCATTGCCCTGATCAGCCATGGTTTCCAACATGTGTTGTAGTACATGAAGCAGTGGAATCACATCGTTCATCCCGTAATCCTGGCGACTGACAGATATAGTGGCTTCCTCAAAGGGCCTGAGCAAACGGCAGGTGTCACGTATGTGCTGCCGCTGGTTTACATTGAAGTTACACAGGGGAGTCCCCCTATCCGCTTGGATCATCAGGAAATCCGTGATGGCTTTTCTCTGTTCGTATAGTTGGTCCAACATATGGAGGGTGGAATTCCAACGGGTGGAAACATCGCAAATCAGACTATGTTGGGGGCTACCGTTCTGACGCTGCAGCTCAAGAAGGGTGTGCTTGGCGGTGTAGGAGTTGCTGAAGTGCATGCAAAGTTTCCTTCCCGTTGTTAGGATGTCTTGCAGATGGGGGGAAGACTTCAGAAACTGCTTGACAACCAGATTGAAGATGTGAGCCATGCAGGGTACATGGGTAAGGCTTCCTTGGCGCAGCGCAGACAAAAGTTTTTTTGGAGTAAGCCATGTTTGGATTTCTTGATGAATAAATGTTAGCAATTCCTCCGCTGTGTGACTCGGTTCGCCAAGACAAACCATGTGAAGCACAGCGTGACACCTCTGTGCCCTGCACACATGGTAGACTGGAGGGGCACTGAGACTTGACCCTACAGTGGAGGGTGAGGAGACGGGGGAGGATGAGGAGGCCGAGTCGCACAGTGTCACAGGCACAATGGTTTGGGAGCACGGAGGCCGAAGTGGCGTGACCTGTCCAAGTTACTGCTGCTGCAAAGGAACCACATTCACCCAGTGGGCCGTAAACTGCATGTACTGTCCCTGACCGTAGTTACAGCTCCAGACTTCGGCGCTGCCATACACTTTGGTACACACCGACAGGCTCAAGGACTGGCCCACCTTCTGTTCAACAAATTTGTGCAGGGCTGGTACTGCCTTTTCGGCAAAGAAATGACGGCTTGGGACTTTCCACCTCGGCTTGGCACAAGCCATCATTTCTCTGAAAGGTGCAGAGTCCACCACCTGAAAAGGGAGCAACTGCAGCACCAGCAACTTGGACAGGAGCACATTCAGCTTCTGCGCTGTAGGATGAGTGGGCGCATACTGCTGTCTCTTGGACATGGCTTCGCTGATGGATTGCTGGCGGGATGCCTGACTTGGAGGAGGAGGAGGAGCAGGAGCATCTGGAGCGACAGAGGATGGGTATGATACACAGCTGCCTTCAGCTGAGGTGCTGGTGCCTTGGCTAGCAGAAATTTGGAGCGGCGTGCCACTTGGTGAGGAAGCAGGCTGGACCACCTCTTCGGAGCCTCGATTCTCCCAGGCCGCTTTATGGTGACGTTGCATATGTTGTTGCAGGGCCGTGGTGCCAACATTGGGGCCCTGGCCACACTTCACCTTTTGTCTACACATCTTGCATGTGGCCATGTTACCCTCCTGCGGATGCTTGATGAAAAACTGCCACACTGCCGAGTAGCTAATTTTCCCACCAACAGCCCGCACTGATTCACTGCTACTGCCGCCAACTCCAGGAACTCCTACTCCTTTACCTCCTGAGAAGGTAGCCTGCTGCACAGCAAGTGATCTATCCTGGCCCAGTTTAGCTCCAGACTTTACAATTCTGCCCCCATGCTGACTGCCAACCATGCTGCTAACACCTTGCTGCCTCAGCTGCTGACTCCGGTGCAACCTGCGCCCCTCTTCTGCTGATGATGATGATGAAGCCCCTTCTGCACCCGGCTCCCAAGTGCGATCAGCTTCATAATCATCATCGAGTTGTGTCTGCATGTCACTGATGTTCTCGGTTTCCTCAACAGTGTCTAGTGCAGGAGCTGGAACGCTCGCCACACCACCTCACACGCCAATCTCCACATCACTATTTGTCTGCCTAGCGAAAGATGCCACCTCCATTTCTTGGCTGGGCAGTAGCTGCTGACTGTCCTCTATCTGATCGTCCTCACTAAAGAGTGGAGCTGAACCCAAAGCATAGGATACGTTGCTGGGGGAGGGAACGGCGTAGGACAGAGACAATGGGAGGCTAGGGACTGCTCCCGGGCCATGCCAACTCAGGGTTGTGTCAGAGGAACCTACCAACTGTAGACTGGGGGTGTCAGATGTAACTTGTGATGATGTGGATGACCACATTAACCAATCTACGACGGCAGATGCGTTACTGGTGGAGACACGACCACTAGCAGATACTGGCAGATCGGGTGTCTCACCGCAACTCCTGCTGCCACTCGCCCCTAGTCTGCTGCAACCTCTTCCTGCTAAATCTAGGCCTCTGCCACTCCTCTGTGAACATCCTGGCACTTGTCTGCCTGACATTTTTATGTATTTGAAATGCGCAACAGGCACTTAAAAAAATATGTTTACTTTAAAAAGCAGAAGGTAAATAAACTGAGGTACTGCTTCTCTGTAACAGATACTATGAAAATTGGCAATATGGGATTCCCAGTGCTCAAGGGTTTTTAAAGCAGACACAAAAACACTTTTAAAACTGTGGTTTAGTTATATGAAATAAGCTGAAAGACCTGCTTCTCTGTAACAGATACTATGAAAATTGGCAATATGGGATGCCCAGTGCTCAAGGGTTTTTAAAGCAGACACAAAAACACTTTTAAAACTGTGGTCTAGTTAGATGAAATCAGCTGAAAGACCTGCTACTCTATAACACATACTATGAAAATTGGCAATATGGGATGCTCAGTGCTCAAGGGTTTTTAAAGCAGACACAAAGACACTTTTAAAACTGTGGTCTAGTTAGATGAAATCAGCTGAAAGACCTGCTTCTGTGTAACAGATACGGTTAAATGTGCTAACATGGGATGCCCAGTGCTCAGGGGTTTTTAAAGCAGACACAAGAACACTTTTAAAACTGTGGTCTAGTTATATGAATCAGCTGAAAGACCTGCTTCTCTGTAATAGATACTATGAAAATTGGCAATATGGGATGCCCAGTGCTCAAGGGTTTTTAAAGCAGACACAAAAACACTTTTAAAACTGTGGTCTAGTTATATGAAATCAGCTGAAAGACCTGCTTCTCTGTAACAGATACTATGAAAATTGGCAATATGGGATGCCCAGTGCTCAAGGGTTTTTAAAGCAGACACAAGAACACTTTTAAAACTGTGGTCTAGTTATATGAAATCAGCTGAAGAACTGCTTCTCTGTAACAGATACTATGAAAATTGGTAATATGGGATGCCCAGTGATCAAGAGTTTTTAAAGCAGACGCAAAAACACTTTTAAAACTGTGGTCTAGTTAGATGAAATCAGCTGAAAGACCTGCTTCTCTGTAACAGATACGGTTAAATGTGCAAACATGGGATGCCCAGTGCTCAGGGGTTTTTAAAGCAGACACAAAAACACTTTTAAATCTGTGGTCTAGTTAGATGAAATCAGCTGAAGAACTGCTTCTCTGTAACAGATACTATGAAAATTGGCAATATGGGATGCCCAGTGCTCAGGGGTTTTTAAAGCAGACACAAAAACACTTTCAAAACTGTGGTCTAGTTAAATGAAATCAGCTGAAGAACTGCTTCTCTGTAACAGATACTATGAAAATTGGCAATATGGGATGCCCAGTGCTCAGGGGTTTTTAAAGCAGACACAAAAACACTTTCAAAACTGTGGTCTAGTTAAATGAAATCAGCTGAAGAACTGCTTCTCTGTAACAGATACTATGAAAATTGGCAATATGGGATGCCCAGTGCTCAGGGGTTTTTAAAGCAGACACAAAAACACTTTTAAAATGGTGGTATAGTTTTATGAAATCAGCTGAAAGATCTGCTTCTCTGTAACAGATACTATGAAAATTGGCAATATGGGATGCCCAGTGCTCAAGGGTTTTTAAAGCAGACACAAAAACACTTTTAAAACTGTGGTCTAGTTAGATGAAATCAGCTGAAAGAACTGCTTCTGTGTAACAGATACGGTTAAATGTGCTAACATGGGATGCCCCGTGCTCATGGGTTTTTAAAGCAGACACAAAAACACTTTTAAAACTGTGGTCTAGTTATATGAAATCACCTGAAAGACCTGCTTCTCTGTAACAGACACTATGAAAATTGGCAATATGGGATGCCCAGTGCTCAAGGGTTTTTAAAGCAGACACAAGAACACTTTTAAAACTGTGGTCTAGTTATATGAAATCAGCTGAAGAACTGCTTCTCTGTAACAGATACTATGAAAATTGGCAATATGGGATGCCCAGTGATCAAGGGTTTTTAAAGCAGACACAAAAACACTTTTAAAACTGTGGTCTAGTTAGATGAAATCAGCTGAAAGACCTGCTTCTCTGTAACAGATACGGTTAAATGTGCACACATTGGATGTCCAGTGCTCAGGGGTTTTTAAAGCATACACAAAAACACTTTTAAACTGTGGTCTAGTTATATGAAATCAGCTGAAGAACTGCTTCTCTGTAACAGATACTATGAAAATTGGCAATATGGGATGCCCAGTGCTCAGGGGTTTTTAAAGAAGACACAAAAACACTTTTAAAATGATGGTATAGTTTTATGAAATCAGCTGAAAGATCTGCTTCTCTGTAACAGATACTATGAAATTGGCAATATGGGATGCCCAGTGCTCAAGGGTTTTTAAAGCAGACACAAAAACACTTTTAAAACTGTGGTCTAGTTAGATGAAATCAGCTGAAAGAACTGCTTCTGTGTAACAGATACGGTTAAATGTGCTATCATGAGATGCCCAGTGCTCAGGGGATTTTAAAGCAGACACAAAAACACTTTTAAAACTGTGGTCTAGTTATATGAAATCAGCTGAAAGACCTACTTCTGTGTAACAGATACTATGAAAATTGCCAATATGGGATGCCCAGTGCTCAAGGTTTTTTAAAGCAGACACAAAAACACTTTTGAAACTTTGGTCTAGTTAGATGAAATTAGCTGAAAGACCTGCTTCAGTGTAACAGATACGGTTAAATGTGCTAACATGGGATGCCCAGTGCTCATGGGTTTTTAAAGCAGACACAAAAACACTTTTAAAACTGTGGTCTAGTTATATGAAATCACCTGAAAGACCTGCTTCTCTGTAACAGACACTATGAAAATTGGCAATATGGGATGCCCAGTGCTCAAGGGTTTTTAAAGCAGACACAAGAACACTTTTAAAACTGTGGTCTAGTTATATGAAATCAGCTGAAGAACTGCTTCTCTGTAACAGATACTATGAAAATTGGCAATATGGGATGCCCAGTGATCAAGGGTTTTTAAAGCAGACACAAAAACACTTTTAAAACTGTGGTCTAGTTAGATGAAATCAGCTGAAAGACCTGCTTCTCTGTAACAGATACGGTTAAATGTGCACACATGGGATGCCCAGTGCTCAGGGGTTTTTAAAGCATACACAAAAACACTTTTAAACTGTGGTCTAGTTATATGAAATCAGCTGAAGAACTGCCTCTCAGTAACAGATACTATGAAAATTGGCGATATGGGATGCCCAGTGCTCAAGGGTTTTTAAAGCAGACACAAAAACACTTTCAAAACTGTGGTCTAGTTAGATGAAATCACCTGAAAGACCTGTTTCTGTGTAACAGATACGGTTAAATGTGCTAACATGGGATGCCCAGTGCTCAGGGGGTCTTAAAGCAGACACAAAAACACGTTTAAAACTGTGGTCTAGTTATATGAAATCAGCTGAAAGACCTGCTTCTCTGTGACAGATACTATGAAAATTGGCAATATGGGATGCCCAGTACTCAATGGTTTTTAAAGCAGACACAAAAACACTTTTAAAACTGTGGTCTAGTTAAATGAAATCAGCTGAAAGAACTGCTTCTCTGTAACAGATACTATGAAAATTGGCAATATGGGATGCCCAGTGCTCAAGGGTTTTTAAAGCAGACACAAAAACACTTTTAAAACTGTGGTCCAGTTATATGAAATCAGATGAAGAACTGTTTCTCTGTAACAGATACTATGAAAATTAGCAATATGGGATGCCCAGTGCTCAAGGGTTTTTAAAGCAGACACAAAAACACTTTTAAAACTGTGGTCTAGTTAGATGAAATCAGCTGAAAGACCTGCTTCTCTGTAACAGATACTATGAAAATTAGCAATATGGGATGCCCAGTGCTCTGGGGTTATTAAAGCAGACACAAAAACACTTTTAAAACTGTGGTCTAATTATATGAAATCAGCTGAAGAACTGCTTCTCTGTAACAGATACTATGAAAATTGGCAATATTGGATGTCCAGTGCTCAGGGGTTTTTAAAGAAGACACAAAAACACTTTTAAAACTGTGGTCTAGTTATATGAAATCAGCTGTAAGACCTGCTTCTGTGTAACAGATACGGTTAAATGTGCTAACATGGGATGCCCAGTGCTCAGGGGTTTTTAAAGCAGACACAAAAACACTTTAAAAACTGTGGTCTAGTTAGATGAAATCAGCTGAAAGAACTGCTTCTCTGTAACAGATACTATGAAAATTGGCAATATGGGATGCCCAGTGCTCAAGGGTTTTTAAAGCAGACACAAAAACACTTTTAAAACTGTGGTCCCGTTACATGAAATCAGATGAAGAACTGTTTCTCTGTAACAGATACTATGAAAATTGGCAATATGAGATGCCCAGTGCTCAAGGGTTTTTAAAGCAGACACAAAAACACTTTTAAAACTGTGGTCTAGTTAGATGAAATCAGCTGAAAGACCTGCTTCTCTGTAACATATACGGTTAAATGTGCTAACATGGGATGCCCAGTGCTCAGGGGTTTTTAAAGCAGACACAAAAACACTTTTAAAACTGTGGTGTAGTTAGGTGAAATCAGTTGAAAGAACTGCTTCTCTGTAACAGATACTATGAAAATTGGAAATATTGGATGCCCAGTGCTCAGGGGTTTTTAAAGCAGACACAAAAACACTTTTAAAACTGTGGTCTAGTTATACGAAATCAGCTGAAAGACCTGCTTCTCTGTAACAGATACTATGAAAATTGGCAATATGGGATGCCCAGTGCTCAAGGGTTTTTTAAGCAGACACAAAAACACTTTTAAAACTGTGGTCTAGTTAGATTAAATCAGCTGAAAGAACTGCTTCTGTGTAATAGATATGGTTAAATGTGCTAACATGGGATGCTCAGTGTTTAGGGTTTTTTAAAGCTGACACAAAAACACTTTTAAAACTATGGTCTAGTTATATGAAATCAGCTGAAAGACCTGCTTCTCTGTAACAGATACAGTTAAATGTGCTAACATGTGATGCCCAGTGCTCAGGGGTTTTTAAAGCAGACACAAAAACACTTTTAAAACTGTGGTCTAGTTAGATGAAATCAGCTGAAAGACCTGCTTCTGTGTAACAAATACAGTTAAATTTGCTAACATGGGATGCCCAGTGCTCAGGGGTTTTTAAAGCAGACACAAAAACACTTTTAAAACTGTGGTCTAGCTAGATGAAATCAGCTTTAAGACCTGCTTTTGTGTAACAGATAGGGTTAAATGTGCAAACATGGGATGCACAGTGCTCAGGGGTTTTTACAGCAGAAACAAAAGAATTTTAAAACTGTGATCTGGCTATTAAATCAAATGAAAATAAAAAAAGGCTTTCTCTGTCACTTTATCTGCTTCTCTCTTTGTGTTTTTTGCTGTCCCTGCTTCGATCTTTCCCTGGCTCTCTCTGGTTCTGTTTGGTTCGGTTTTGGTTCCCTCTGGCTCTCCTTGGTTCTCCCTGGCTCTCTGTTTGTCTTTCCCTGTCTTTCCCTGTCTCTCCTCAGCCCCGTTCTCGCCGCAATACAACGCTGAAATGCGCACCAGGAAGATGGCCGCCGGTTATATAGCGCTGTGACGTCACCGGGGTGCCTGGCTCCTTATAGGCTGCATGTGACCTTCCCATGATACCTTGCCCCAGGGGAAATGTCCAGACATGTGGATCCACCATTTTAGAATGCCTGTAATTGCAGTAAATGGAGTTTAAAGAAAACATTCGATAGATCGAATCGCAGAGAAATTCAGATTAGTTCAGAATCGAATATTTCATGAAATTCGGAACGAATTCGGATTTGTCCGAATCGATTCGCTCATCTCTAGAGGCTATCTTCGGGCACCCCCAGAAAATATGGAAAAAAATTCCCACCGCTCCTCGACATCTCCAGCACGTCGACGGGTGCCCTGGAAAGAGGTGGTGTAATTTCGCCGGAGTGTAATACCAGCGCGTTAGGTATTTGTAATTCATCTCCTGTATCCTAGAAGATAGGGAGACTTTATGGGTAGCGGAGAAAATGTACCTCCCCTGATCTGCCGTGAAGTGTTGGTCCAAGTCCCTCTCCCAATCCACAGAGCACCGAGGCAAGCCCGGCTCCCTGGAATTTATCAGGATGGCGTAAATGCTAGATAACGGTTTCGTCGGGGGCGATTGCGAATAGGTCATCAGCTCAAAGGGTGTAAGGTCCCTAAGTAGGGCCTTCTTAGCACCTTGTCTCATGAGAAAGTGCTGAAAGGCGAACAAAAGCCAATGATTAAATAGTTGGGTGTCCTATTTCTGTTGCACATCTGCTACTTGAGCCCAGCCTGTTGGACGCAAAATGTCATAGCCCCTGGGTATTCCCTTCTCTTCAAACGTCCTCATTAGATGTGGGAGGATACTGATTGGCAAAGCTGGGTTGTACACCAAAGGTACAAGGGGAGTTGGCTACGGAGACAAATTATAGCTTTCCCTGAGTTTGTCAAACACCCCAAGGGTTGCAGAGATAAATGGATGGTCTTTACATAAATGCTTTGCAGACTTGACTCCCCAAACTAAGTCCTTCAACGGGGTATGGAGGAAGCTGGCTTCCAGCCTGACCCACTTTTTCCTCCCAACATGATGATGCCAGTCTACTACATGCTGAAGATGTACAGCGCGCCAATATTGTAGCATGTCCGGGCAGGCTAATCCCCCAGCGGTCTTTGGACTAAACAGAAGTTGCAGCTTCAGTCTTAGCTTGCAGCCTTGCCAAATGAATTTGATGAACATGGAGTTCAAGGATCTAAAGTATTAGCTTGGGATGTGGATGGGCAGGGTCTGTAGGAGGTACAATATCCTTGGGAGGATCGTCATTTTAAGGATGCTAATTCTGCCTAGCCAGGAGAAGGTGGGGAGGTCCCAATTTGTCAAGTCTACCTTAATTTTGGCCAGAAGGGGAATAAAATTCAAGGAGTATATCTCCTCTATAGAGTTAGGGATTTTGGTACCTAAATAAGTAATAGCTGCACTAAGTCACTTGAAAGAGAATGAGGATTTCAGGAGCACTTCCGAGTCCTTAGGGAGGTCCACTCCCAGGGCTTCTGATTTATCATAGTTTATCTTAAGGTACGAGAGCTTGCCAAATTTTTCAAATTCCTTCATCAGAATCGGAATAGCAATTGTCGGGTTCGTCAGAGAAAAGAGAAGGTCGTCTGCATATGCTTGGACCTTATGCTCGGTGGAGCCTACCATGACGCCCCGTATATCCTTTTGCTCTCTTATCTTGCAGAGAAAGGGTTCTATAGTTAGGGCAAATATTAAGGGAGAGAGTGGACAGCCCTGTCTTGTACCATTTCTAATATTTACCTTGTCAGAGAGTGAACCATTTACTTTGATTCTGGCTGTTAGTGCTGTGTATAGGGACATGATAAATTGCAGCGCCTCAGGACCCAGTCCTATATGTTCTAACACCCCCTTGATAAATAGCCAATTGAGCCGGTCGAAGGTTTTGGCCATCGGCTTCCCGGTTTGCTTAACTTTATGTATAAGGTTCAGCACTCTTATGGTGTTATCTCTTGCATCACGAGACGGTATGAAGCCTGTCTGGTCTCCATCCACCAACTCCGGTAAAAGACCAGAAAGTCTGTTTGCTATTATCTTAGCAAAGAGCTTCAGATCCACATTCAACAAGGAAATAGGCCTGTAACTCCCACAAGATAATGGATCCTTACCCGGTTTCTGGATAATTGTGACGTAAGCTGCCAGGGCCTCCCCCGGGATCCCGCTCGCACCGTGTTCTTCAATCAGCGAGTTAAAGGCTGAAAGAAAGTGGGGAGCAAGAAGAGGGGCAAACTTTTTATAATAGCCAATGGAAAAGCCATCCGGTCCCAGGGATTTTCCACTTGGGGCATCTCTTATGGCGGAGGCCAGCTCTTCAGAGGTAATCGCCCCCTCTAAGGAATCCCTTTCCCGCTCACCCAATGTGGGCATCCCTCACTCTTTGATATATTGCCTGATCCTCTCTAACTGCCCCTGTCCTATATCCCCGATATCATGTTGAATGTTGTATAACTTCTGGTAAGAGGCTTGGAAGGTTTTCGCTATGTCTGGTGTATGGTGTAGCTTTCTTTGCTGTGTGTCAATAATTGAGTCTACGAAGTTCAAGGACTGCTGCTTTTTAAGTGCTCTTGCCAGTAAGGCACTATTTTTATTCCCCCACTCAAAGTATATTCTCTTGCAGCGTTTGATAATATATGCCGCCTTGGCCGCCATCCTGGCGTCTGTCAATGCTACCAGGTTGGCTTTCGCCAGAGAGGCTTTGTGTGCCTTCTCTAACTCCTGGACTCTTGCCAATCGCTTTTGCAGTTCCCCTTCTCGATCTTTCTTTATCTTGGTGGCATGCTGGATACAGATGTCCCGGATCACTGATTTATGAGCTTGCCAGTTATTAAAGGCTGTCATGCCTGCTGATTTGTTAAGGTCAAAATAGTCCTTTATAACTTTTTGAAGGTTCCTTTCAAACAGCTAATCTTGGAGCAATGATTCATTTAGTCTCCTTGTCCACTCCCTCCGCGCCCTCTCCATGTGGGTGATGGATAAAGCAACCGGGGCATGATCAGAAATCTCCCCCCAGGATGATGGGTCCCTCCTGCACCGTGATAAGTTTGATTATGAAGCTTTTGAGGATTGTCAGCTGCCCGGAATTAGGTGCATAAACTGCTGCTAGTGTGTATTTTTTACCATAAAGCGACCCTTTTAAAATAAGATATCTTCCCTGGTCATTGGCAATCTTGTCTAGTACTTTGAAAGGGGTATTCCTAGCGAATAATATTGCCACCCCCCTCGCCTTGACATCCGAGGTGTTACTAGTATAGGCTTGGGAGAAGGACCTGGACGACAGCCTGGGGGCCCGGTTTCCCTTCAGGTGTGTCTCCTGTAGGAATGCAATGTTAGCTTTGAGCCTAGACAAATCTTGGTGGAGCTTGGATCTTTTAAAGGGTGTGTTTAACCCTCAGACATTCAAGGACACTATTCTGATCTTTTTTGGCCTTGTAAGCGGATCCATAGATTTAACTTACGTGCTTATTATTAACTAAAGGTTGCAAGGTGGCCTCAAGTTCTTATGTTATATATAGGGGTTGGGGGTGGAGCCTCCCAATCGTACCAAGGGACAGACCCAGAAATGTTTCCTAGAGCTCTATTAAGGTGCTAAGCACCACACCAAGCTGGCTACTGAGATTGGAGGAGGGGAAGGGGGGGCTCGGGAGGGAGGGAAGACCAGAAAGGGTGGGGTTATATAGGATAGAGAGACTATGAAAAAGAAAACAAGATAACAGCAACAACTACAGGAATAGTTTTTGCAATGTTTAAATCTAGTGCCAGCCTCTCGTAGCACCACCCAATTGTGGGGGGGCCCAAGAGGCGGAGAAAGAAAAGACTTGTAACTCACTCGGTCGGATCAATCATCCAATCTGGGACCAAATAGGGGGAATTCGATCCAGTGCCTGGCTCCCTCCAACGGAGAAGGAGCCAGATCACTGGGGTTTTCCAGACTTAAAGTTAGTCACCGTGCGGACAAAACCCGTTCGGGGATAGGCGGGGGGATCGACCCAAAGGTCCGAGCCCTGTCGGGGATAAAGCTCAGGCTGAGCAAACAAAAGGCCCCACTCGCCTATGGTGTGGGGACAGAGAGGCCACGCTCCAGCAGCACCAATAGTGCATGTGCGGGGGTCTCTGTACTTAGCTACCCTAGCCCGCAAGATTTCTCTTTACCAACTATAATGTTCCTGCACCACCCATTCATGCACGAAGCCCGCAACTATCAGGCTGGACATGGGAAGTTGGGGACAATCAAATTCCACCACTGAACTAAGAGGTCCGCACCCAACGTTCTCCCATATTAAAGAGTCCGGGACCAAGGAACCGGAATTCGTGATCAACCAGGTGGCACAACAAGATTGAAATAACACCAGGCAAAACAGCTAAGTTAAACATTAGCAACCAGAGATAGAGTCAAACAAATGCTTATACAACCTGCTCAAATGACCAACTTAGTAGAATTCAGAGAAAGTCCCCGTTAAGATGCTTGATGAGGTAAGTCCTCTTACGTCAGGTCAAAGTTCACTGTGCATCCGCCAGCATCTTGGTTGCGGAGGGTAGGGGTCTGGTGAGTACGAGAGCCAGTCTGGGACTCGCGTAGGGTGTAGCCCAAATTGAGAGAACAAGCTGGGTAAGTCCTCATGTTTGCGTAGAACGAAGGTCTTCCCTTGCTTGGAGGCGATTAAAGCAAAGGGGTAGCCCCATCTGTATATGATGTTGTGCTGCTTGAGTGTCTCTAGTAGAGGCTTCAGCATCCTCCTCCTAGCCAGTGTGGACCTTGATAAATCAGAGTCGAACTGTAGAGAGGCCTCGTTGAAATTATTCGGGCCCTTCTTTCTTGCGGCCGTCATGATGGCTTCCTTCTGCTAAAAAAAGTGCACTCTGCAGATAATGTCCCTCGGGGGATCATTCTGTCGGGGAGGGGGTGCAATCGCTCTGTGCGCACGGTCGATCTCGATCTTGGAGTCACCACCCACCGGCTCTCCAAGTAGTGTAGCAAAAATTCCTTGCAAAGTGGGCATAAGGTCCTCCACTCGCGTCGCCTCGGGGAGCCCCCGAATGCGTATGTTGTTCCACCAGTTGCGGTTTTCTAAATCCTCCAGCTGGAAAGCCAGGGCAGCCGTTGCCGATTCCTGCGCCTTCAGGCGACGTGTAAGCTGTTGTATAGCAGAGCTATCTTCCTCACACTGCTGCTCAACCTTCGCTAGTCTAGAGTCCATCTGTTTAAGATCTCCCCGCAGGAGCCCCACCTCCTCGGACAACTTTTCACTAATAGATCGGGTGATAGTGGATAGATCATCTTTCGTAGGCAAAGATCGTAGGTGAGTCCAGATATCTGACAGGGTGCATTCAGAGCCGGACGATCCTGGGTCACCCCCCCCCCCCGAAGCGACCCCTCAGTTGTGGGCGATTCTCGAGTGGACTTGGCTGACTTAGATATATATCGGTTCTCGCCTGGGGGAGTTTTGCGGGTTTTAAAGCCCAGCTTGTAAGGGGCCAAATCAGTGCGCTTGTCGAGAAGGGGGTCTCACGCCTGCTGCCAGATCTCCCCAGTTGCTGCTGCTCAGGCCAGTCGGATCGTGGAGGTATCCCTTCTCTGAGAGGGGGAACCACAGCCGCCGGGCGCCCTCCGGTTCACTCTGCTAATAATGTGTGGGGGGAGGGGGTTCAGAGTGGAGTGGAGGCCCCAGGTGTTGTGGGGCCAGTGATTGATCCCTCACAAGGGAGATTCCACAGGTGCTGCAAGAATTGTGAGGCTGGGTGCAGCAAAATGGCGGTAGCTCAGCGGGGGGGGGGGGTTGCAAGCCAGGGGGACTGCAGATGGGGTGGGGGTCCCTCGAGCCACAGGCCGGACACACTGTGTTTACCTGCAACGCAGCTCCTATGTCCACTGAGGAAGCTGCTGTGAAATCGAAGGTTACGCCAGGAGGGTGATGACAGCAGACAGTCTGCCAGACGCTGCTGATCAGTGTTAAGGAGGAGGGAGGAGGGAGGAGAAAGAGAGATTTGATGCCGGGGCCTGAGCTCCGATTCGTCGCTGCCTTGTTGTTAACAGGAGGAGGGGGGAGGATGATGAAGCAATTCCCGGAGCTCAGGGAGAATGTAGCAGCCCTCTCCTCATCTGTTTTGTGTCTCCCCTCCTCAGCGCCCCTCGCCGGCTCCAACTTGTCTCAAGATGGCAGGCGCAGCTTCACTCCTCTGGCGCTGATCTCTGCCCCAGGCTGTGTCTCCCCCCCAGAGCCCCCCACCACGATGCTTGGGGGTATCTCTGCTTATCAGGTGGGTGTCTTGCTTGTCGCTGGGCACAATGTAGGCTATATAGATGCTTTTAAAAGCTGATGTTGCTGGGAGCAGACTGCAAGCACTTCTTCACTGCTCCATGGCAAGCTCCGCCCCCCTGGACTATTATTTTAAAGGAAAAAAATACTGTGTCTGGGGCTGCCACCAGATTTTGTGCCTAGGGGCCTCCACACACCTAATCTGGCACTGTACACAGTTCAGACTTTATTAGACATGAATCAATATCTAAAACGAGCAACTTACAAAAGGGGGACAACTAACTCCTACTATAAGTAGATAGAAAATTATTTAGGTTACCCCAACACCCACAAATGTAGATAAATAGCCAAATAGTTACAATACATAAGTGAGCACCCATATCGAAAAGACAACACATAAGTAAAAAAAAAAAATATCCAAGCCTATCTACAGATAGCCTATCTACTATCTACAGTATTAGTTAGTTTAAAATTGTGTAAAGGTAAACAAAAGAACAACATTGTTTTATCACTTGTTATGTATACATTTTTTTAAATACAAAATTATATTTAGACTAAAAGATGATGATATAACACCTAAAACCAATAGAATTCTGAGCTCAGCTTTAATATAAGTATGTTTAAACTTTTCAATATCCAGTATTAAGATTCTAAGACTCTGCATGTGCCTTTTTTTCACTGCAGGATAACATTATTTGCAGTTAATATTGACAATGTATGTAAATCAAAGTTTTATTGCTAAATAATGAAACTTTGATGAATGCCCACAAAATATTAACTCAATCTTTTTGAAGTCATACTGCAATGCACATTAGAAAAATGGATAGGTAATGCAGTTTATGATATTGTTTAGCATAGTTTTAAATACTCTTCTAAATGTATGTTCTTTTATAGAGTCACACTTTAAATTCAATTATATTAAGTTTATGTAAAAGTATTTATTCAAAAATGTTTAAACCCCTCTGAATAAATACACTTACCAAAATGAATTTACTTTTTAATTTTAACCACCATTTACTAAGCTCCTTAATCAATAAAATCAAAAGTAATGACATAATATTTTATAAAAATATTTTAAATACATTTTATTTTTACAGCTTGGATTTATTACAACTTTAACTATGTTATCAAGGAAATGCTTTTTTAGACAGTAGTGTGACAGACAGTAAAATATAAAGGCATAAATATGTAGTATATGCCTAAAAATCCTACTGAAAACAGAACAAAACCCAGGATTGGGTCAAGTCAGTCCCGGGATTTGTTCTGTGTCCCCAGGGCACTCTGAAGCATGTTTCCCCGATTTGTGAAACCCCCCAGGAAGCCCAAAAAATTCACCTCGCCACTCTCCCACAACGTCATTCAACAGGGGGCTCTCATTCTAATCAATGGGGAGTGTGGGCAGCCTATCTGAATGGCTGGGGCGGGAGCACTTGCACGGCACCGGGTATGCAGGTGATGTGGCAGCCCATGCTCCCCATTTTTAACAATGAGAGACATTTTCTGAATAAAATTGTCAGAGCATGCGGCTCTTCATGGATGAGCCCATGCAAGTGCCAATGGAGAGGGGCAATGTGAGTTTTTTGGGGCTTCCTGTGGGTTTTCACACAGCAGGGCACCCAATTCGGGACGCCCCATAGAAAATCCAGCATTTGGCACTGGAATCTTTTCGATTCCAGGCTGGTGGGTTTTGTTCCTCTATAAGCCTTACCATTTTTCTTTTGCATTTTTTAAGGTTGCAAAAAGTGCTTACTTTTTTATAGATTTATATTAAAAACATGAAACTAAGAAGGATACAAAATTAAAGTAGCCTTTATTGATACATTTTGTAATCAGTCTAAGTCACAGGCTAAGGCTCCAATGGAGCATTTCGAAATGTGATGCCCCACATTGTGAAGTAAGAAATCAGATAATGCACCTTTCTTCTGGGTTCTTGTGGTGGTTTAGTATATTAGATGCCACTTCAGAGGAGCCACAGGAACCCAGAAAAAAAGCCTTGAAATTACCCCCTTGAAACCTTGAAACCTTGGACAGTGAACAAAATGTATGTTTATACTTTTGGTCCACGTAAAGTAGTATGTTTTTTTTTTTGTCTTTGAAGAATCTCCATTTGGTTTAGATGCTAGCTTTATACTCTGGGCATTTCTTTCATCAGCTTCAAAAGGTAGTGACCTGAAATAGTATTCCAACAGTCTTTAAGGCAGCGGTGTCAAACTCACTTGTGATGGGGTAGCAACAGGTCATGTTTTGTGGATTTCCACATAGCTATCTCTATAGTCCTGTATCAGCACTTATTACTTCCTCTGTGAGAAAAAACGAGATATACAAAACCTGGATCTGTTGCTGGCCTTCCATGACAGAATTTGACACCTGTGCTTTAAGGGATGGCCAGAGGTGCTGTGCAATTGTTAACCACTTTTTCCTCATTCTGTAATCCAACTAATCATAAACCAGGTGGGTTTTTGTTTGGTGGTTACGGAGGAATTTCATCTGATGAAGAACTCCATTACTCTTTTTCTTGGTGAAGAAGCTCCTACATATCCTGATTGTGTGTTTGGAGTCACTGGTCCAGTTGAAAATAAATGACAACCCTACCAATGATTTAGCACCGATCGGAGGAGCAAGCTGTGTTTATGTTGTGAATCAGTGATGGGTGACTCTTCACTCCCAGCAGCTGCTAAAGCCTGTGTTTTTGTACAGGATTCAATTTTAGGTATAGGTCCAGATTTACAGCCAATAACAAGCAACAGCTCAAAATTATAAATTGGTGTTTTTGTGCAAGTTTAATCTCACCTAGTTGTAGTTAATACAATCCTTCCATGTGACCTAAATTGCCTGGCATTGTTTTGGGTAAAGTTTTTACATGGAAACAAGAATACAATCAAAGTATAAATATATAAATACTTACATAAATGTCTGCACCATAAAATCCATCCTGGTAAACAACTCTGTGATATGCAAACAGAAAATACACAAATAAATGTACTGGGAATTTAAACAGTAGAGACATACCTACACATGTATATACAAATGTGTCTTCCGCTATCATGCTACTAGCTTATTTTAATATATTTATTATAGAAGGCTAGACAAATGAAATATAAAAGCATTGTCATACCCATCTCCCCAATGCTTTTTAAAGCAGTCTTTTATGTTTTTTCCAAAGAATAGTGTCATAATAATGCAATAAACATGCTCCTTGCCATAACTTGTTGCACTTATATTAAATATAGTGATTTTAATGCTCTTATCTTTAAAGGCTGCATTTATGTACAATTTTTAAATAGCTAATTGTATTGCCTTTAGAAAACAATAGTGGAAAATTTCCATTTTATTCCTAAATTATAAAAGCTAGCTGGAATCTCTGTGGGTAGGGGAGAGGAGAGCAAAGTGAGATTTTGCCCAGGACCCTCTCACCAAAAAGGTCCCTCTGCTTTTGGTGTGGGAAAATGCTGTCTATCAACACTGTTAAGCTCAAAAATGCCTCTAAACAGATGTCCACTTAGGCCATTTCAAATATATGTTATATAGGCATCAGTGTAGAATCCTTCAAGATGTGTTTAAGTTGAATAAATAACTAGTATCATGATTTTGAGGCAATTCTGGAAACATATTTTAAAATGTATTTTTATTACTTCAGTACAGTATGATATGGACTATTTGCAGCTCCCACCCCTCCTCTTGCTGTTTTGCTGTTAAGGGGACTATGAGCACAAATAAATCCAATAAATAGATTTTAGGTAGCTGTTTTCACAGATCTCCAGGGACCTTCTTGTACTGCATCTACAGTAATGTGAAAGCTTGTAAGAACTAACTAGCTCAGCCTGAAGGTGACGACTACCAAAAATGCCATTAATCTGTAACAAAGGTCAAATAGCAAATAAAGCTAGCATTTCCTCCCCACATTTCCTAATGCATGGTAGCTTGAGGAAAATAAAATATGGCCTTACTAACTTTTGTTTACTAATATTTTATATTTCAGTTTGATATATCTAGACTGGTAAAAATATCCCAGAAAATAATGCTTTAACTGGCTGTGAGATACCTACATTCAATTTTGGGCACAATGTAGAAGGAGAGTTTGGACTGTTCCCAACCTGTGTCACAGGATGGTTAGAGAGGGGACCCTTTGCAAATATTGTGTTAACAAAGAAGAGTGTTAGACCAATCAAATTCAGTCAGCATTGAAGTGCTGTCCAACTTTCCAGTAGCTTTACTTTGCATAACCCTCACCAATCTAATTAGTATGCTTGTTTTTTTATTTTTATACTTAATTCATTTTATTTACATTATTTTAATACCCTTCTATAAGCACTATTCTTTTCCATTTTAGAGGGGCAATCTAGGCAAGGCAGCAGCAGTAATAAGGCAGCATGCAGCTCACCTGATGTGGTCAGTGGTCTGGCATGTGGCTATGACTATAGGAGTGCACACAAGATTCAAAAAGCTGTGCCATGACATGCCTTTCACAGCTCAACCACGTCCAGAAATGTAAGCAAACCCAGCAGCTTTACTTAGAATACAAACAGATGAGATGCCTCAAAATGGCTTATGTTACACTTTTACCTGGACAGGCACTGTAAATATAATCATTTATTTTTTTTTGCTGAGCTAACCCATTATCTCTTGCTCATGGGACAAATCTGATGACACTGCGGGCCAGATATGGCCAACAGGTTAGAGTTTGACACGTGTGGTTTAGAATATGATTAGATGTTTAAGGCTCTAAATGGATAATAATTTAGCACCCTGCACCTCTAAATGAATCCAGTTCAGCTGGACTCCTCAAGTGAGCAAATGGATTGCAGCGCACACAGCCTGGCGTATGTGGCATGAATGGCCGGAGGAAAGAGAAAAAGTGGAAAGCACCCTTCGCTGGAGTCACTCAGTCATCAGCGCTGGATTTCTGCCGAGGTACATTTTTTATGTAACCCCCCAAAGGTGGCAGGGTGGGGGCACCTGAAAACAGGTAGTCTGGCTGGACTGGTCCTTTAAGCACTTTTCTTTGTAGCTTTGCTGCTAGGGGATTTTGTCTTCAAGAGTAAGCAAATATTCTGGGGCACTTTATTAGTAGCACAGGTAAGTAAAACCTTTTTTTTCTGTGTTCAGGTACACTTAATGCAAACCAAATAAACCAAATCAACTCCGAAATTTTAGATTCACACATTTTTGGATGACATCTGCTTTTAAATGACATGAAAGATGAATTTTATTGGTGCATTATAACCTTATTAATTAGAATTTGCAAGGATCTTCCCAGTCTCAGCTTCATCAAACTTCTTTAATGACCAGATGTTCGCAATCATCAAAAAACATTTTCAATTATTTCTTTGTTTCTGCAGCATTTAATCTCTACTAAAATTTACATAACAACATGTGACATATGAAATGCATATGAAATGCTTCAAGCCACCAACCATGACAGTACACATTGCAGTAGTTTTTCAATAACCAATGCAAGGTGCACAACTTCAGGCACTTGGCCTGGCAACATGATGGGTTTGTTTCTGTGCTAAGACAGGAGTAGAATGATTTTCTTGCAACATCACTTTATTTTTGCTGGTGAGGAAAATATTATAATAGTATAAAAATGATATTATTCTTACCCGCCGTAAGCTGGGATTGGAGGAGGAGGAGCAGCAGCACGAAATGTATTATAGACGGTACGTCCTCTTCCTCTGAGGTGCGCTCCCCTATAAGCAGCAGCAGCTGTGGCGGCAGGATAAGGAAAGCCAGGTACTGCATGATAAAAACAGGAAGACACCATTACATTTCCTGTATGCAAATGTATCGCATGCAATAGAGATATTTATCCTCAATTTCACTGGTTCATTATTATACATTTAACATCTGGAAGGCAACAGTAACATTACAACAGTAATTATGTATGTTACTAGAGTTTGTGCAGAGCAATACCTTTTACCTCTAAGGGGATATAAAAGGGAGGCAAATACACATGCTGACAGGCACCCTGATGAAGTAGTGAATGGCATCACCACACGGTGCATTGGTGCTGAATCAGCCTGCTCTGATGCAGACCCGGCCATATGAATTGGTTCCCTATCTATTTATTTACCTCTGTTGAGACTTTGCACTTTACTGTTAATATGAACTAGTGATCTTTTTATTGGAAATATTAAATATTCATGTTCTTCCATTTTCTGTAAAATAAATACTTTGTATACATTTTTTTTTTTGGGGGGGGGGGGTTCTATGAAAATGTATAGCAATGTGCACTTTCTAGCATTGCTTATTTGCACTGTATCATTGAGTATTAAGTGTTGTTATAGCACTATTTTATAACAGATGTTGCATACTTATTTATTGGGAGACAGATTATACTATAAATAAAGGGAAAAGTCCAATACAGACCAATTTGATACAGAGCCAGTGGAGTTCCTTTATGCCGTTATCTGTTCCTGATTAAAATTGACATATTGGTAAAGGCCTTATTGGCCATTATTCTGGGAGGACCTATGGGGCTGCCCATCCTTTTGGATTTTCTCCTTTATATTATAATACATTGGGTATGCCTCAATTTAAAGCATTACTTCATATCTAATGTTTAAAAATGTCCTATGTCCTATTGATTCTGCCCTTGCAGGCTGGCTTTTAGCAATATTCTCATATCAAGGGTTAGCTTGTTTGAGAATGGGTACTCAATTTGCACTTGCTTTAATTATTATAATGACTAGTCTATGGGGGCCATTCTTAATATTTCATGAAGACAGTGTGACTTCCAGGGTGCATTGTGGTGTGGATTGCAACCTGCATCCCAGTGAGCTTTTTAGCGTTAACAGGCAAAAAAAAAGCCTTTGTCCTACATTTCTTCCACAAAATCTCCTGTTCATGTGATGCCACATTTTTTACAGTTTAGGTACATTAGTTTTCCAGTGATGTAATGATATTTTTTTAAGTTTGAATAGCCCTATGGGTTATGCTAAATATTTCACCATTTTTTCTGCATAGCCCATAGAGTGCTGTTGTTTCCAAACATAAAAACAAATATCCTTACCACACAGACAAAAATGATGCGCCTAACCTGTACAAAAATGATCTACAATAACCAGTAAAAATGCCTCATCACAGGTACAGGTCATTTTGGGGGAAAAAGGGGTCATGCTAATTATCTGGTGAAGCCAGTGTGACTTGCAGTCTGTATTATGGTGTGGATAACAATCTGCATTTGGGTGAGCATTTTAGCGTTAAGTCATAAAAAAATGCAAAAATGCATGAGGTAAGGATGATTTTTTTTAAAGTTTGGAAACTATAGCATCCTATGGGTTATGCAGAAAATATTGACACATTCTTTAGCATAGTCCTTAGGCTGCTGTTAAAAAAAATCCTTAACTCATAAGAAAAATGATGAACCCAACCTTTTAAAATGCCCTATTAAAATTTTTCTGGGGATAAGTGATAAAATGGCATAACCAATGCACTTTTTACTTTACAAACTGACTGTGTAATTTTGGAGTATGGTTTCCAAAAAGGGAGCCAGTTATATATCCAGAAGTCAGAGACGGGATGCCTCATGAGTAGCTAGGCTCCAAAATAGGATAACTGTCCCCAAATATATATATATATATATATATATATATATATATATATATATATATATATAGAGAGAGAGAGAGAGAGAGAGAGAGAGAGAGATAGATATCAGACAGCCAGGTTTAGTGCAGTTACAAAATTTGAATTTATTACTTCAATTTGTCCATTGTAAAAAGACCATAAAATGGTGTACAAATTAATATAGATGTTGTGTGTTTAAACCTGTAATAAATGCAGTTAGACCAGCAGCCATCAGAAATGACTTTAAATTAAATAGAAACCTCTGTGCACATTATTGTCATGTGGAGGATGATTTATTACTAGCGCCACGTATCGCTATGTGAGCGTCTGTATATCGACGGCTAGTAGATGCTGTAAGCGGGTGTTGGCCATTGTAACCAAGTGTAGCGGTCTCTGTTGTGTCCTGGCCGGCGTTGATGAATGTGATGTTTGGTGGGCGCTGTAGAAGCGCTCTCCCTGATTCACTGCAGAGCCAATGGAGAACACTAGGTAGTGTCCTAAGGTCAAAGCGCCCAAGACTACGCTACATCTAACAAGAGGACAATGCTGCAGCGAGCAATAGGTAGCGTCAGCTCAGTGCGTCTGGCACTCGGCGCTCCACACCATATTTAAGAGAAAACTACACACACAGCGTTGTCGCTCTAAAGCTGGGCACTGTAGCATAGAGCGCCAGACGCTGTGTGATCAAAGTCTGTTTTTGAACACATATACACCAGTAACAAAGAAAAAACTCATGGAATGAAATTGTTTTAACACTGTGAAAATGACACTTTAGTGCCAGACCTGCACATACAATGCTGCATAAAAAGATAAAAAAAAATATAAAAGTGTTTGTTTGAAGGCCAGGAGAGGTGATTTGAGCAAAAAATTACATTTTAATTGCCCAACACGCTATTTAACCACAACCAAATGAAACCCCATTGAAATGTATGGCAGAGTGACACTGAGCGAAAGGTAATGCATATGGCGCTCCTGAACCGAGAGCACCGGCGCTATACACTGATCCGCCTCTAGTAATACATGTGACGTTATGTGATGCTGTTAGAGGCGCTCCCCATATTTGCTTTCTTAAATGTTGTTTCACATACAGCGCCCAGCGTTCACCAGACGCTGCGCTGTGCAGCATTACTTGGCGCTAGCCTTTCTTGAATAACCCCCTTAGTTTCATCAATTATCGGGGAGGCCGATTCATTAATAGCGACAGGTAGCGACAGATGAGCGACTGTAGCGTTATTTTTTCAGCGCCAGCCAGTATTCGCTGTGCTTGGCCGGCATTAGCTTGATGACAGCGACTCAGTCGGTGTGCGGTAATGTTGAATACGGGCTGGGGGGTCGCTGTTTCACAGGTCCAGCGTTGTATGTGAGCGCCTGACAACGAATGGCCAGAGCGAACGGCTAGCTTCATATTCATCAACAAATCACGCTCCGAATGTGCTGTCGCTTTCCATTCCTTGTTTAAACCCCAGAGCGCTGGCGGCGATGTGTATTAACTAGTTTTTAACCCCTAAACAACCATATTTTTTGAATGTAACATTATACATGTTTTTAGAATCATTTTGTAATATGAATACATTAATCTCAGACCTGTTAGATCAATTCTGCACATATTTTTTTTAATTTTTTTTTTTACTTAAAAATAAATCCTAACATTGCAGAAGTGTTCTCCGATTTTTTGACATTAAAAAAAAAAAAAAAATAATACCAATTAATTATGATTAATTATAGATTGCTCCATTGAAATGCATTGGACATCGCCAGGGAGCGACAGCTCATACCTGGCGCTGTGAGGGAATTTGCAGCGGCGCTGTTCGGTCCAGGCGGCTTCATGATGAATGCCGCGCTAGCCGTCGCTCTCGCCGGCGCTAGCCTCATTTTGCTTGATAAATGCGTCATTGTGACCGCCGCCGGGCGTACTTGAGTCGGTAGTCGCCGTTAGCTGCCGCTACCTGGCGCTCGTCAGACACTACCTGGCGCTATCGCTTGATGAATAAGGGCCTAAGTCTTAGCCTTAAATGCACTTGTAAGTTAATGCTTTTAGTGTTTGCTGATGCACCATGACTGCATTTCATACTAGAAATAATGCAACAACAGAGTTGCTGTACAGTACAGTGAGAAAATAAGTTATTATACTCTCTTTAAAATCTATAAACATATCAGACTAATGAAAGTATGTACCACTGCATGTCATACAGATAATTATTGGTATCATGTTATGGCAAAGAATAGAGCAGAGCCTTTACCAAAAGGTCCACCACCCTAACAAGCCAAACTTTATAAAGAACGTCTGATTATTGGATTAGTTACTAATTACAGTTACAGTATCATATCTATGTCATCCCCTGCTTTTGACTATTTCATTTTCATAATAGGGATTAAGCACGATCCATTGGCAGAGTTACATTTTACTGTGATATTAGCACCTCTGTGCTTGCAAACAATCTCAATAATTTTCTTCTACTGCAAGCAAGTGCAGTTGTGTTGTAAGCTCAATGATCTCATGTAGAGATAATCTGACTATAGATCACTATAAAACTGTTGCAATCCTTTGACTGTACTGCCAAATTTGGAGTGTCAGGGCAGAGGTAGGTCACTGGAAACCTGCACTCAGTTCTCCCTATAAATTCTTAATTCCTCTGCTTAATTAAAATAATCAGGAATTATACACATACAGAAAAGTATATGAAACAATTTTTGTGCCTAATAATAAACACATTTACTTGCACAGAATTTGCATTGTCATTTTTTTGTTTTTTTACTCAAACTTTAAAAAAAGTAAACTTGTTTGCATATTGATATTTTAGGAAAACATGTTTTTTATTCTGTTTTGTATTATTATTAGGGAAACCCTGTGCAACCTAGAATTCTTTGAGGGATTGCTTCCAGAAAGATGAGCCCACTACAACAAGCTGGCTATGCTTAGAAAGCATAATGTGTGTTCTTTCAGGGAATATATGGTTAGTGGGGGTATTCCAAATGTAAAGGGTTGTTTTGGTTGAAAAAGCACAAGGTGCGCACTTTGCAGAGCTGAAATTTTATAGTGAAATTATCCGTATGCGCATACATTACTTCGGGGCTTTGGCAACTCTTCCCTTGACAGTACCTATGCATGTTGGGTATGGTTCTGTTCAGGTGATCTTGCTTTTTCAGATTTAACTTGTATTTTTGTTTGCCTTTAGTTTTTTTAGGAAAATGTGGCTTTGATTCAGCTTTTTTATTCTGTTTATGGAAACTCTGTGAAACCAAAGTATTAATTACTTCCAGAAGCCTGTGCCCACATCAACAACCCTGGTGCACCTAGAAAGCATATAGTTTGTGGGGGTATTTCAAATGTAAAGGGTTGTTTTTCTTGAAAAACTGCAAGGTGGGATAGCGCATAGCATAGCTGCATCCAAGATGGCCACTGCTCCTATAGCAGCGCTCAGGACAGAGGAGGAAGACCTGATGGAGCGTTCAGCAATCGTCCGTGAGTGCCTCACACAATTGAGCTGGGGATTTGGGGGCTCTCTTTAATCTATCCTTACTGGAGCAGATTGAGAGGATGTTTACAAATTTATGTAAATATAAAGAAAATAAAGATATAAAGAAAATAACTGAGTATTTTACTAAGGAGCTGGTTAGAATTTCATGGTGGTATGGCTGGTATGGATGAAAGGCTTGACAATGTTGTCACCATGAGGAGGACATTATAAAGTTAAAAGCTGACAATGTTTTGCTGCTAAGTAAGTTGGGAGATTCTGAAAATAGAGATCACAGGCAGAATTTAAGGTTTAGAGGCCTCTCTGAACACATGTAGGACCCACAGTCAATGGTCCTAGCCATATGCCAAGAGCTTTTACCAGGAGAACTAGTGGAATGCTTAGAGTTAGAGTGCATAAATCGTTAACCCCGAGAAGGAAGTCAGAAGGCAGAAGCAGAAGTGGGGATTAGGGTTTGTGGACTCACCTGAAGGCCCACGGGGCCTGACAATATAACGGCCAAATTGAATGGAAGATCTTGTGGAACAAGTGCAGACCATGGCGTTTGCTATTAACCAACTTACTCAGTGCATGGTGGCACAGGAGAACCGCCAGCCACCTGCCCCACGAGTGACCGTACCTCCCGTTGAGCCTAAGATTCCCCTTCCAGAGACATTTTTGAGGGAAAGCCATAATTTTGCTAATTTTCAGAATACTTGTAAGCTGTATTTTAAGCTCCAATGCAACTGGACCAGAGCCCCAGAGACTGAGAATTATAATTTCCTTGCTCCTGGGAACACCCCAGACCTGGGCCTTTGGACTCTTGCCTGAGGATCCTTTCCAAAATCCTCATTAGTGATGATGGATGAGACACAAATGTTTATTTATAACACTGAGTTAAATAAATAGTTCCCAAAAATGGAGGCATACAAAATATTGACTTCTGTCTTTAGTGATGAAGATGAGATACTGCCTTCCAAAGGGGATCTATGATCATAATTTGGCACTATTGGAATAGCATCTGTTTTCTAATTTGAAGAAACAACATATATGAACCAAATGTAACACCCATTTCTGTCACAACAGCTAATGTCTGATTTACCATGCAACAAAGGATTTCTATATGCATGGGCTGAATATGTTGACATACTAGTCAGAAAAGCACTGATTTTACTATCAAAATTCAAAATTCTAGATAAGCATGCAAGAAGCCCATGAAATATTGCTACTAGCAAAACATTTCTTCAAATTGACCCCAGGTTGATTTGGTTTTGGTGCAACACCTGCTAGTGCCAATATAGTACCCAGCACAGCACCAGATAAGATGGGAATGCCGGTGCTCTGAAGCTGGCACTATAGCAGATAACAGATGCACATCATAAATTAGGCCACAAATGTATATAGTGCATATATTAATAAAAGTCATGACAATGCCGAGTCTCCAGGTTGTGCCAGTTTTGGTTGCCAGGTATGTCCTACTGGAAACACACAGGCATGCAGCATACTGCTTGGAGCCAGCAACAACAGAAGATCCTATGCACCCCACCTGGGTGAGAAAGATTCTGCCGCCATGGCACAGGTGGTGAAGCCTATGCATTAAGCTTCAAGAAGGTGTGGGCTAAATTCACAATTCGAAATAAATATACTTTCAAGTGTTTAGAACATTTTTAATATTTTGGTCTTTTTTGAAATATGTTTTGACAGTTTTTATGTTTTGTACTTTTATATACTTCTTTAATATATATTCATTATAATGTATTATTAATTATTGTTTTTGCATCTATGTATATTTACAAAGGGAAACAAATGAAAAACCTCATGAAACGTGTACTCATGTGTTGTTTGTCTGTTACAATTTTTTTAATACAATACATAACCATAACAATTTTTCATTCATTTCTTCAAAATGCACACATTTTTTGTGCCATTAAAATAAATCAAAATGTATGAGCCATGACTGTATCCTTTAAAAGTGGAAAATTATATGTATCTATATGCAACACTGAACAGCCTGCAAAGGTTTGATTTGTTCTTTTTAACTGCTCACCATAATACAAACCAATTAAAAGCAACTTTACTGGTCAATGAAATATGTGTTGTATATAATTAAAACAATATTTTTTCAGTCACTTTCAGAATTCAGCCCATATTTGTTTAGCTATTTTGATGTTGCTCAGTGACTAGATCAGCTTACATTTTATATAGCTTGTTCTTGTTTTTTATGCAAGGTATTGTCATTTAAAATGCACTGCACAGAAAAACAAAAAAAACAATCTAATTAATGAACAAGCCTAATCTTCATTTCCCACATGGAAGAGTAATTTTTCACTGTTCATTTCTTTTTTTTTTGCAATCTCAAAACTGACATAACAGAAAAGCTATGGACAATCCATCCACACCCATTAGGTTTTGTATTCGGATTGCTGTTATGCGAGTGCATTGGTTGCCATGGTCTATAACATTGTATGAACATTTTAATACAAAAAAAATATGAAAGGCAAGATGAGTTTCTCATCACTCGGTGTAACAATTTGTTTTGCAAAAAAGACAATAAATGACTGGTGCATTGTCCCTCGGCTGGCTTCACACAGGGCGATTAGTGATTAATTACCTTGCTGCAAATTGACATGGCACAACAAAATTGACATAGCCCTGATTAATTAACTTTTTATGTGAGATAGTTATTTACAAAACATTGCACATTGTAATTGAATCCTTTTACACAAAGTCATGCTAGAAAGGTTTTAGTCAAACACAGATTAGTCCAAATTTCAGAGTTAATCTCACTGGCAATTGTTCCTTTTTGGCGTAACGCTAAGAAGAAATACCAACAATTTAATTTAGTTAAATCTATGCACATAATCAGCAAAGTAAAGATGTGATGTTAAACCAATATTTACATTCTTCTTGCTATCCTGTGCTCATTGTCAGGTCAGATATGTGACACAGCCAGAGAAATCTAAAAACTTATAATTATAGGCAAGTAAAAGGATTCATTTTAGCCTGAAGTATGTTTTCCTAAGGTTTCACAAAAGAATTACAACCACTATTACATTTGAGACTTCCTAGGTAGGCACCTTTGTATCTTAGTGTCATGTACAACATTACAGAATTTTATTCATGGCAACAAGCTTTAAAAGATTGAATAAAAGAACTGACAAGATGTTAGTGCTTTAAAGAGGATGTTATCGGCTACAAAATCGTGTATGAAAAATATAATCATTTAAATAGCTGAATGTTTTTCTTATAAATAGTGTTGCTCTTCAGATTTTGGCAGAATTTTCAGTTAGGCCAGGTCAAAGCAATATATTTAATACAAGACCTTTAATACCAGTAATTCATCTTTTCAGATAAATGCAGTCTCAGTATGTCATTCAGTCTAGAATAAAGGGACCATACAATACAATGAACTTCAGTAATACAAAGCACAGTCTACAGTCTACAGAACAGTTCATAAAGTAAACTTTTTTTATATTATTTATTAAAAGTTTTCTTATCACAAAAAAATTATAATAAGCTACAGTATTCAGTTTCTTCCACTTCAATGGTGATACATCCATTAATGTTAAATATCTAACTTTATTTAGCCACTGTTTGGATCCTCCACCCCTCCCAACACTCTATAAACTTTTCGCTATTAAAAAATGCTATTTCTGGCCTACTGAGAGCCTCAATAGGGTTGTAGAACATTTTGCCTTGCTGTAACACGCATAGGGTGTGTGCTGGATTAGTGAAATAATACTGTAATGCAGTATGACATGCAGATAGACGTCGCTATTAGAATCATGTCGCAGAGCGGCACAATGACAGAGCCTTGAGGTGGCATAAGTATGAGGAGACCATTTAGTGGCTGAATGACAAAGTGTGGAGTTGGTGGTAACATATAGTGGCTGAATGACACAGCCTGGAGGTGGCAGCAACATGTACGTGCTGAATGACATAGTGTGGAGGTGGCAGCAGCATGAGGAAACCATATAGTACCATATAGTGCCTGAAAGACACACCCTGTAGTTGGCAACAGCAAGAAGAGCCCAAATAGTGCCTGAAAGATACATCCTGGAGTTGGCAGCAGCATGAGAAGACCATATAGTGCCCTAAAGAAATGGCAGATGTACATATGTGCTATGCCCTGATGAGGGCAGTTAAATGCACACCAGCAGGCTTTAGAACAGGATTTGGTACACGAGTAAGAGGTGGGTACTTATAGGCAGATGTGTAATTTTGTCTGGCCTTTCACACTGACTAGGCCACTTTAACATAAAACAAATGCTTAAACTCTCAAATGTAATTATGTGCTATGCCCTGATGAGGGCAGTAAAATGAACAGGAACAAACTTGTACACCATTTACATGTACTTGTAACAGAGATAAGCTGGACACGCACAGCCAAATATTCTCATTACATGGGGGTGCAAAAATTTTTTAATATGTGATAATTGTTATGTGTATTAACTCCTCTAGGAGTCCTGTTTATTAACCAATTCACCATTTACATGTAGGCACATGTTACACTTAATAGAGGACCCTTTTAGGGCTCTGCTCACTCTAACTGGCTGGCTGCTATTAGCTTTTGTGAAAAAAAGCCTTTTGAGTTGAAAACACCAGTGCTGCAACACACTGTGTCCCAAGCTCTCTCTCTTCCATGTCCCTGCTTCTATGCTAGAATTTAGCTGACATGTGAATTGGTGGTGCTGCACACACTGTCCCTGTGGTAAATCGCTTATGCTGCACAGTGCACACTACCACTGTCTTATACTTCTTCCCTTCCCTGTCACTGCTTCTCTGCTTGAAATTGTCTGACCTGAATCGCTACTGCTGCTGCTACAGTGCCACGCTTTCTCTCTCTTCCTGTCTCTCTCTCTCTCTCTCTCCCTGTCTCTCTCTCTCCCTGTCTCAGTGGCTCTGTCCCTCACTCTCATCCCTAGCCAGCATAATTGTGATATTCTGCTGCTATGTGTGCTCACATGAAAATTGTGTAAAATACAAACACAAAGTAAATGTCATGTTTTTTTTGTAGAGCTCAATAGTGGATACTTGTGCAAAGTGGTAGCGCAAAACAGTGAAGAGTGACAAACACTGTTTTAAGCAGTACACTGAATTTTGCTCTTACCCTCTTACTTCAATTTCCATGCACTGGTTCTGCCCACAACCAGGGTGTGTTAAGCAGCAGTGTAGCCTTACATACTATCGTAATAGTATGTGAGGCGTGCTTGCTCAGAAAACTTCTAGTGTCATAAAATCCAACTTGCTTAATAACTACATAGACAAAATACAGTATCTAACATACGTGAGTACACCCCTCACATTTTGTAAATATTTTATAATATCTTTTCATATCTTCAACACTGAAGATATTACATTTTGATGTAAATTAGTCAATATGCAGCTTGTATTACAAAATACATTTGGTGTGCTTACAATGTACATCTGCCTTAAATTAATGGAATTAATCTGGTTTGCTATTTATTATTTACTCAAAGTAACTCAACACACAGCCATGTCTAAACCCCTGGCAACAAAAGGGACTACACCACTAAGTGAAAATGGCAAACTTGTGCCAAAAGTGTCAATTAGAGATGAGCGAATTTATGAAAAATTTGATTCGGCCGATTCGCCCAATTTTCCGGAAAAATGTGTTTCGGTACGAATTTATTTGCTGCACAATTACAGAGCCTTGAGGTGGCTTTAGCATAAGAAGCCCATTAATTGCCTAAAAGACACATCGGAGTTGGCAGCAGCATAAGGAGCCCATATATTGCCTGAAAGACACATTGGAGTTGGTAGCAGCATAATGACCCTGACGAAGCCCCAGTAGGCGGGGCGAAATGGCGTTGGTGGACGGACGCCCCGGCCACGCCCCCTCCTCAGTTCTCCTCTCCACACACGCTGGCTCGGCTTCTTTACCACGCTGATTGCTGGAAGTAGGAAAAGGCGATGGCGCATATTTGACTGCGGTCCTGGAGAGGTATATGGGCGGTTGAGCTGCAGGAAAAAGGTTAGAGGCTAGACACATCAGCACGGCTAGACCCAGCGAGGCTCCCGCTGAACATGTGTTTATTTTGATTGTGGCTTGCACAGTCACACTTGAGTGCTCCTTCAAGCTGCGAGTCTCCAGCACCAATACACATGATTTGTGATGATGTTGAAGCTGCTATAGAGTTACAATGAGCTTTGTTTCTGGCGTGCATATTACTATCCAGCGTGTGTCCACAGATGCATCTGAAATTTCCTTTGCTGCTATATATCCATGAATTGATTTTGGACTGCCACTAGCACGAAGCCCTTTATTATTTATACAGTTGGACATTGCTGCTCTTTTGCTATCTGCCGCTGAAGCCCAGAATTTGTTTATAGCATTGTACCTAGCACTCTATACAAGTATGACATGGCCCGTACAGGATAATGACTATTCTTCTAATCACGCCTAAACTAGATAATGATATACTGGCTGGCCAGCCATTTACCCTTAGGGATGTGTGGTGGTTTGTGTGAGACAGAGAGGGTGTGGTACGTATGGGGGGCCCCCGTATCTATTTAGCTATGCTAGCTTTTTAAGTTGAGGGACATGTTTTTTTCATATGTAGATGTGCCATATTTAATAAATTAATGTGTTGTGGTTAAGCAATCGTTCATGTGATTTCTTGTTTGAAAATGCCAGCCCTGTGTGAACCGCTTGTCTTGTAGGTGTTTTTTGTAATTAGCAGCATAAGGAGCCCATATATTGCCTGAAAGACACACTGTAGTTGTCAGCTGCATTAGGAGCCCATATATTGCCTGAAATACACACCCTGGAGTTGGCAGCAGCATAAGGAGCCCATATATTGCCTGAAGGACATATTGGAGTTGGCAGCAGCATAAAGAGCCCATATATTGCCTGAAAGACACACTGGAGTTAGCAGCAGCATTAGGAGCCCAAATATTGTCTGAAAGACACATTGGAGTTGGCAGCAGCATAAGGAGCCCATATATTTCCTGAAAGACACACCCTGGAGTTGGTAGCAGCATAAGGAGCCCATATATTGCCTAAAAGACACATTAGAGTTGGCAGCAGCATAAGGAGCCCATATATTGCCTAAAAGATACATTAGAGTTTGCAGCAGCATAAGGAGCCCATATATTGCCTGAAAGACACATTGGAGTTGGCAGCAGCATAAGGAGCCTATATATTGCCTGAAAGACACACCCTGGAGTCGTCAGCAGCATAAGGAGCCCATATATTGCCTGAAAGACATATTGGAGTTGGCAGCAGCATAAAGAGCCCATATATTGCCTGAAAGACACACTGGAGTTGTCAGCAGCATTAGGAGCCCATATATTGCCTGAAAGACACAGCCTGGATTAGCAGCAGCATGAGAAGCCCATATATTGCCTGAAAGACACACCCTGGAGTTGGCAGCAGCATAAGGAGCCCATATATTGCCTGAAAGACACACCCTGGAGTTGGCAGCAGCATAAGGATCCCATATATTGCCCGAAAGACACACCCTGGAGTTGGCAGTAGCATAAGGAGCCCATATATTGCCTGAAAGACACACCCTGGAGTTGGCAGTAGCATAAGGAGTCCATATATTGCCTGAAAAAAACATTGGAGTTGGCAGCAGCATTAGGAGCCCATATATTGCCCGAAAGACACACCCTGGAGTTGGCAGCAGCATAAGTATCCCATATATTGCCTTAAAAACACATTGGATTTGGCAGCAGCATAAGGAGCCCATATATTGCCTGAAAGACACACCCTGGAGTTGGAAGCAGCATAAGGAGACCATATATTGCCCAAAAGACACACCCTGGAGTTGGCAGCAGCATAAGGAGCCCATATATTGCCTGAAAGACACACATTGGAGTTGGCAGCAGCATAAGGAGCCCATATTGCATGAAAAACACATTGGAGTTTGCAGCAGCATTAGGAGCTCATATATTGCCTGAAAGACACACCCTGGAGTTGGCAGCAGCATAAGGAGACCATATATTGCCTGAAAGACACACCCTGGAGTTGGCAGCAGCATAAGGAGCCCATATATTGCCTGAAAGATACACACTGGAGTTGGCAGCAGCATTAGGAGCCCATATATTGCCTGAAAGACACACCCTGGAGTTGGCAGCAGCATTAGGAGCCCATATATTGCCTGAAAGACACACCGTGGAGTTGGCAGCAGCATAAGGAGCTACCATACATCATCTACTACCATGGATCAGTCATTGGTGGGTGGAAATCCTGGCTGATCCATGCCTGATTCATCTTCACAAAGGTGAGTTTCTCCACATTTTTCGTGGACAAACAAGTTCTCCTTGGTGTGACTATGGCCCCCGCCGCACTAAACACCCGCTGAGATGGCACACTCAGTTGGCCGGGCAGTACAGCTTTCCCCGGGCAAAATCTGCCAGTTGCGGCCACAAATCAAGTTTGGCTGCCCAGAAGTCCAGCGGATCCTCAAGGTGCATTGGCATGGTCATGTTAAGGTATGACACGACCTGCTGGTTCCAGGTCCTGCTCCAGGTCTTTCTGCTGCTCATGAGTAGCCTCACTATGCAGGTGAAGAAAGCTACTCATTAGCGACTGAAGACTCAGGCTGCTGCTGATGAAGCTGCTGCTGCTCCTGCCACCCCCCCAGCAGCCATGGAAGTGGAAGGTGAGCGCAGAGGTCCCCCTGGGTCAGACCTGCGAGAGTATGGACTATGGCGCAGATCGGCATCAGCCAACTGACTACGTAGAATGTCTCTTTAGTAGGTCAGTTTTCCTCCCCTATTTTGTGCCGGTAGCGAGGGTCCAATAAGGTGGAGAGCTAGAAGTCATCCCGTTGACAAATGGAGACAATTCGGTGGTCACTACGCAAGCACATGAGCATGCATCGAGCCATTTGTGCAAGTGGCTCGGAGGGACTACCGGTCTCCATCTCCACTGCATACTGCCACGGTGTGTCTGGGTCCTCTGTCTTGCCTCACAACCCTCTAGCTCCTCTGGCTGCTCCTGCTCCTCCTCTCCTGTCAGATGACTAGATAAACCACCCATTTTGCCAAAACTAAACTGTGTTTCACTGTGCCCCTCCTCCTCCTCCTCCAGTTTAGCTCCCACGGGGTTCATGTGGCCGTGAGATGTAGGAGCCATGTCTCCAGTGCCCTGACCAGCCATGGTTTCCAACATGTGTTGCAGCCAGTATTACATCCCGTAATGCTGGTGACTGACAAATAAAGTGGCTTCCTCAAAGGGCCTGAGCAAACAGCAGGTGTCATGTATGAGCTGCCAATGGTTTACATTAAAGTTACACAGGGGAGTCCTCCTATCTGCTTGGATCATCAAGAAATCAGTGATGGCTTTTCTCTGTTCATATAGTCGATTCAACATATGGAGGGTGGAATTCCAACGGGTGGAAACATCGCAAATCAGACTATGTTGAGGGATACCGTTCTGACGCTGTAGCTCAAGAAGGATGTGCTTGGCGGTGTAGGAGTGGCTGAAGTGCATGCAAAGTTTGCTTCCCGTTGTTAGGATGTCTTGCAGATGGGGGGAAGACTTCAGAAAATGCTTGATAAGTAGGTTGAACACGTATGCCATACAGGGTGCATGGCTCAGGCTTCCTTGTCGCAGTGCAGACAAGATGTTCTTCCCACTGTCAGCCACCATGTTCCCATTTGCAGTTTTCGTGGAGTAAGCCATGTTTTGATTTCTTGATGAATTAATTTTAGCAGCTCCTCCCCTGTTTGACTTTGTTTGCTAAGGCAAACCATGTGAAGCACGGCGTGCTGGAGGGGCACCGAGACTTGACCGAACAGTGGAAGCTGAGGAGACGGCGGAGGATGAGGAGGCAGAGTCGCACGCTGTCACGGGCACAACGGCCTGGGAGCGTGGAGACCAAAGTGGCGCAACCTGTCCAAATTGCTCTTGTGGCTGTGCAGGAACCACATTCACCCATTGGGCCGTAAAGGACATGTATTGTTCCTGATCATAGTTACAGCTCCAGGCGTTGGTGCTGCCGTGCACTTTGGTGCACACTGACAGGCTCAAGGACTGGCCTACTTTCTGTTCAACAAATTTGTGCAGGGCTGGTACTGCCTTCTTTGTAAAGAAATGATGGATTGGGACTCTCCACCTCGGCTCGTCACAAGCCATCAGTTCTCTGAAAGGTGCAGAGTCCACCACCTGAAAAGGGAGGGACTGCAGCACCAGCAACTTGGACAGGAGCACATTTAGCTTCTGCGCCGTTGGATGAGTGGGCGCATACTGTTGTCTCTTGGACATGGCTTCGCTGATGGATTGCTGGCGGGATGACTGACCTGTAGTAGGAGGAGCAAGAGCATCCGGAGCATCAGAGGATGGGTATGACGCACAGTTACCTTCGGCTGAGGTGCTGGAGCCTTGGCTGAAATTGGGAGTGGCGTGGCACTGGCTAACGCAGCAGGCTGGACCCCCAATTCAGAGCCTCGGTTCTCCCAGGCTGCTTTATGATGATGCTGCATATTTTGTCGCAGGGTCGTGGTACCAACATTGGGGCCCTGGCCACGCTTTACCTTCTGTCTACACATCTTGCATGTGGCCAGGTTGCCCTCCTGCGGATGATTGATAAAAAACTGCCATACTGCCGAGTAGCTAATTTTTCCACCAACAGTCTGCACAAATTCACTGCTACTGCCGCCAACACCAGGAACCCCTGCTCCACTACCTCCCGGGAAGGTAGCCTGCCGCGAAGCAGGTGGTCTACCCCGCCCCAGGCCACGTTTGGCTCCAGACATCACAATTCTGCCACCATGCTGACTGCCAACCATACTACCACCTTTGCTGCCTCAGCTGCTGACTCAAGGGCAACCTGGGACCCTCTTCTCCTTATGATGATGAAGCCCCTCTGCACCGGGCTCCCAAGTGTGATTGGCCTCATCATCATCATCATTGAGTTGTGTCTGCACGTCACTGATATCCTCCTCGGTTTCCTCAACAGTGTCTGCTGCAGGAGCTGGAGCGCTCGCCACACCATCTCCCATGTCACTCTCCTTATCAGTGTTTGTCTGCCTAGCCAAAGAAGCGGTGGATGTCTCCTCCATTTCTTGGCTGGGCAGTAGCTGCTGACTGTCCTTTAACACAACATCCTCACTGAATAATGGAGCTGAACCCATAGCATAAGATACGTCGGCTGGGGGAGCGTAGGACAGAGGCAATGGAAGGACAGGGGCTGCTCCCGGGCCTTGCCAACTCAGGATTGTGCCCGAGGAACCTACTGACTGTTGACTAGGGATGTCAGATGTCACTTGTAATGAGGCGGATGACCGCGTTAACCAATCGATGACGGCAGATGCGTTGCTAGTTGACCGCTAGCAGATATCGGGAGATCAGGCCTCTCACCGCGACTCCTGCTACCACTCGCCCCTAGTCTGCTGCGACCTCTGCCTGATGAATCTAGGCCTCTCCTCGGTGCACATCCTGGCACTTCTCTGCCTGACATTTTTACTGTGTTTAGGAGGGGAAAACAATACACTACACTACACTTAAAACAGTATTTTTGTAACAGCAGGTGTGTAGAAAAGTTAGAGCAAAATAGGCAGACACTGTAGCTAAAAGCTAATGCAAAAAGACACTGTTAGATGGCCTTATACAGGATGCCCCTGGTCAAAGTTAAATGCACCAAGGCAGTTTTAAAACATGGTTTTTGTTCAAAATGCAAAAGGTAAAGACACAGGTACTCTTAAAAGATAAATGCTAGCATTCGGGATGCCCCCGGTGAAAGGCAATGACTTCTGGAAACTTTACAACGTGACTTTTGTTACAAAATGCAAAGGGTAAGTAGCCAGGTACTCTTAAAAGATAAATGCTAGCATTTGAGATGCCCCCGGTGAAAGGCAATGACTGCTGGAAATTTTACAATGTGACTTTTGTTCAAAATGTAAAAGGTAAAGATGCAGGTACTCTTAAAAGACAAATGGTAGCATTTGGGATGCCCCAGGTGAAAGGCAATGACTTCTGGAAACTTTACAACGTGACTTTTGTTACAAAATGTAAAAGATAAGTAGCCAGGTATTCTTAATAGATAAATGCTAGCATGCGGGATGCCCCCGGTGAAAGGCAATGACTGCTGGAAACTTTACAACATGACTTTTGTTACAAAATACAAAAGATAAATAGCCAGGTACTTGTAAAAGATAAATGCTAGCACGATTTTTAAAGAATGACACCAGGAAAAGGAAAAGCTAAATAGGCAGGTGTGTTATTAACTCTAAAGAGACTTCAAAGCTAAACACTGTAAACTGTCTCTGTCTCTCTCTGTCACTGATACTGCCTCTCTCCTTCTCTCCCTGGCCCTATCTGTCCCCCGCTCTATCTATCTCTCCCTCGCTCTATCTATCTGTCTATCTATCTATCTCTTGCTCTGTCTCTGCCTGACCTGTTCTCGCCGCAATACACAATATTATGTTGGAATACTTGCCCTGCGGCCCAGTTTCTGAAGGGAGGGGATTATGCTCTGCTTTAGTATGTCACAGTACATGTTGCATTCATGGTTTCCACATTAAACTGTAGCTCCCCACGCCCAAAAGAACTCATGCAACCCCAAATCATGACACTGCCACCAACATGCTTGACTCTAGGCAAGACACACTTGACTTTGTACTCCTCACCTGGTTGCAGTCACACACGCCTAAACCATCTACACCAAGTAAGTAAGTAAGTAAGTGTATCTTGGTCAGACCACAGGACAGGGTTATAAGTCATGTTCTTAGTCTCTTCAGCAAACTATGTGCGGGCTTTCCTGAGCATCATCTTTATAAGAGGGATAACAGCCATGCAGACCAATTTGATCTTCTGAGCAGCATATGTTCTCAGCATTGACAGGCTGACCCCCCATTATCTTTTACAGCAATGCTGGCAGCACTTATATGTCTCTTTTGAAAAGACAACCTTTGGGTATGACGCTGAGCCCTTGCACTCAACCTCTTTGTTTTACCATGGCGAGACCTGCTCTGTAGGGTTATGACCACCATATTGTAGCTCCGTTTCAGGGTACTGGCAACCTTTTACAGGCTATGACATCTTTATGTAGAGCAACAATTATTTTCTTTCAGTTCCTGAGAGTTCTCTGTGATGAACTTCCAGTGACCTTGTAACACAAATGATTCACACGACACTGAGATGAGGAAAATAAAAAGCTGGGCATAATTTAGCACAACCAACCACATCCTATAGAAGTTTTAATTAAAAAAAGAGCATGTATCAAGTTAACTTAGTGTCCTGGTAATGAACTGGATAAAAATACTCAAAACCGATTTTGGCTTCAAATGAAAAATTGGGGGACAATTAAATTCTATTTTGGCTCTTATCTTTCCTTCTAGCAATATTTTTCATAGCCACCAATTGCTCCCAGTATGATATTGTGAGAAGGGGCTTAAATAGCCAGTTGAGAACAATGATATCCTGTCAAAAACAGCACACAATGGCATAGCTGGGGAAAATGAAAATGAAAATCACTATAACAGGAATACCAAGCAGCACTGTGGGAAGAAAAAATCTAAACGTTAATGTACTTAGGGTGGGGGAGCAAAATAGATTGAGTTGTTTTGGGGGCTTTGGTCCGCTTTAAGGGTTTAAACAATAATGGCTATGCATAGAGGTATTTTTAAGACACCCTGCTGCATAAGGTGTACACTGACTACTTTATATTACAGATATAATTGCTTCAGTGTTGTCCCATGAAAAGATTTAATAACACTTTTACAACTATATAAGGGAAGTACTCAATTTTGGATACTAAGAGGCTGATTCATCATTAGCGGCAGGTAGCGACAGATGAGCGTCTGTAGCAGGCATTTTCAGAGCTAGTAGTCACTGTGCTCGGCCGTGGTTTGCTACTTTATAGCGACTCAGTCGCTGTTCAGTTATGTTGAGCACATTTTGAGGAGTCGCTATTTCACCAGTATTTCGCTGTATGGGAGTGCATGGTAGCGACTGCTCATAGCGACCGACTCACACTATATTCAGGAAAAAAACAGCCTCACAAATCTCTGGCGCTGAAAAATAGTTGTTTGAAGCCCAGAGCGCAGGAGGCGGTGTGTTTAAAGTCTGTTTTCAAGCATCTAACAACTAGTAACAAAGCGAAAACATATGGAATTACATTGTAACAACATTGTAACATGAACATTTTAATGCCAGACCTGTAATGTCATTTTTGAGGAAATATTTAAAAAATGAAAAAAAATTTTAAAAAATGCTATTTCAATGCCAGAAGAGGTCAAATAATTATTTGTGATTTTTTTGAAAAAAAAAAAACCCGTTTAAAGAGAAGAAAAGGATCGTCCATTGAAATGTATGGGAGAGCGACAGGTAGCAAGAGGTCATACCTGGCGCTGTGTAAGGCTGAACGCTGGCGCTGTTCGCTGAGGGTGTGAAAATGATGAATCAGACGCTACATGGCGCTATTCCAGTCGCTAAACAGATTCTGCTTGATAAATGTGTAATTGCGTGCCGCGTCCAGCGTTGACCAGTCGCTATCTGTCGCTACCTGTCATTAACCAGGCGCTACCTGACGCTATCCCTTCTTAAATAAGGGCCTAAGTGTCTAACTGTAAATCTGCAGGGCTGTCTTTGGGGGAGTTCCCCCTTAACTTAACAAAATTTGTATAATTTAGATAAACTACTTATCCTGTATGCATTTAAAATGTCAGCCATAGACATCTAAAGTTTAGACATTCAAACAATGCAGCTTTTCGTTAGAATGCAGTAAAAATTATTAAGCAAAGATACAACTCAGGCCAATGCTTATGACAGATGTAAAACTAGTTTTGCTTTGTGAGTCTGAAGTATTTTTTTCTTAGAGCTTAGTGCCCGTGGTGTTTTTCATTTAGAACTACAAAACTTTTCTGAGGCTTCCTTGGCATGTTTCTAAATCAGACCCCTTGGGGAAACATGAGACTTAAGGGATAGGGAAAGTGGGACAACATGAGGAAAAAGATCACTACCTACTGCCTTGTCAGTTTTAGGGGACTAAAGAGTTACAAGAGGAACTTGTCCTGTGGACTTTAGAAAAATGGAAACATTGCCAAGAACTGCATCTGCCAGATATTTGAAAACTTTCATTCTTCTAGGATAAAAGCCTAAAAACCTCTTACTGTTTGTTTTGTTCAGGTTTAACAAAGGTGTTGATTAATTTATGTTACAGAGTACCCAGTAATATTCTGTCTTATAAATAATTTTATATAGAAAAGGAAAAGTGCTTATATGGAACATTTGGTGGAGCATGTGTCAGATAACTGGTAACAAACATTGCAGCAGTTTCATCTTACATATCACAGATTCATATTACTGTTTCATGGCTTTATGAGCACCCCAGGCGCACGTGTGGATCACACCAAATGGCATGCGCTCGCAATGATCGCAATATTACTCTTCAGGCGCTTTCTGTCTGAAATTCTGCTGTTTTGAAGTTCAAATGGCCCTTCGCATTTGGCTGGCTAAGCCCTTAACTGGTCACAATGGCTCCCATGTTTCTCCCCTTGTTTTACTCGTCTTCAATTGGGGTATTGTCTCTCCAGCTTCTGTGTTTTAGGTGAATCTCTATTCTCCATTTCGGAGTGTATTCCCTGTCATGTGACTCAGGTGACATAAATCAGGAGGAAGCCCGAGCACAACTTAATGCTCAAAAAAAGTGTGTAAATGCATAGGCACATGACCACGGTATATATAGTATCACAATATACCTTCTGCTCAGCTGTTTACTCAGGATTAGAAAATGTCAGCTGACAGGCAAAGGAATGTCTTTGATAAGAATATATTCAGCTCATCGCCAAAATAGCAGGCAAATTACACTTGTCCTTTAAACTTCTGTATGCATGGAAGATTATTTTCCCTTTATGCTTGGATTAAAATAGAACCCTTAGTTATTTACTGGTAAGAGAGTTCTCACCATTAAACAGGCAAACTTTTCTGGTTTGAAAATCCAATCATGTAGATCTTTAAATATTTTCTGTACCTGATTGAAGATTTGTGGTGTATGAGCTCAAATAAAAATTTGTAAAAATCAAAAGCAGAAATTTTACCTTAAACTGGACCAACAGCCTTGAACAGTTTGAAAAAACCTCCCTTGCCCATTCTGCATGCATCTTTGCTCATTACTCAAAGCTGAAACGCTGCCTCATTGATTTTCTCCTGGTAGCGGCCATTTTGGAGCTCCCTTTCCCAGCAGTGCAGCTGACTGGATTCAACAGATATAGCCCACAATGATGAAAGGAAAGGAGGTTCCCAGCTGCTTTTTCACCAAAAGGTGATAAAACTTTGAGCAAATGAGCACATGATTAAGGGGGCACACTAGACCCCTGAAAAGTGCCATGCCTACTTGACACATGTGGTGATATAGATATCAGTTTTTAACCTCTGAATTAAATGTAGAGTTTTATCACCTTTTGGAAATAGCAGTTGGTAACCTCCTTTCCTTTCCCCAATAGATGCCTGTGGCCTGCAGTGGCTTCTCCTCAGCTCCTCCGAACAAAATCATCACTGAGGAATGAGGAAGGCATAAGGAAGGCACAGATAAAAACATTGACATTCAGTCTGGTGCAACACTAAATGCACAAGTGCAGCTCAACCCAGTGCAGTTTAATGAAAGTACTGTTGTGACAGCCCCTGGTGCCATGATGGAGTGGTAGCCATTGCAGGGGCAGCAATTGCAGGAGATTGTGTTAGCGGTGGTAACGTGGTCAATCTAGATGATGAGGTTCAAGGGAGTGGCGATGACTACCTTGATGTCAACGGTCAGGTCAACGCAGACCATTGGGAACAGCTGGGACCATCAGCGATGGACCAGGAGGTGGCAGTGATTACAAAAATGTACTGCAACAGAGAGCAATACATGTGATTCACCTGCGCTTCCCATAGACTTTTATGGGTTGTGTTGTGGTCGTCTTTTGGGCCAATCTGTGAATGTAGCATTTTAGTCTAGAGAAAGTAAAACACTTAAAGTGTTCCATCTAACCGCAAAAATAGACCATGCATGTGCAATTAGGCTAAATGAAGCTGGGCTTCCCTTCTTTGAAGTCTGAAAGATGAAGTCTGGTTGCTTTTGGATTTGGACTCTAGTTTTGGGATTTTCTTAAAATGGCAGTTTACAACGCCATTCTAAAGAATGTTATTAGGCTGGTGTGGAAAATCATGATTATTGTACATGTAGCCCAAACCTGAACCCTATAAAAATGTCCCCTGTGTAATGTATTCTGTGTTTTATTTACATCCATTTCCCTAGGCATGTTCCAAAATCAGATTTTTCAGAAAAAGAATAGAAAAGGTAAGTCTGCTATGGTAGCAAAATGGCTGCCAACACTTTATAAATGCTGATGATTTTAAGTACTAATGTTTTACTGTGTTCCACTGGGAATATTAGAAAAGAGAAGAAATATGGCAATACCTTTTGTAGGCTAACTGACAGACATTAGGTTAAAACATTTAGTTTGGATTTCATGCTTATATACAGTTTTGGCAATGATGTTTAAGGTAAAACCCCAAATTCCCAGCATCAACAGGCATACACAGACATGCCACAGTTCTGAGGCATTTTGAGTTCAGTTCTGAGTTCTGAATTCAGTTCTGAGGCATTATACAGTATAGGGGTTTTTGTGGATTCGCCCCCAAATGTGGTCAGCAGGTATTAAAACGGGCCGATGGTCATTTTATTAGGTCCACTTTAACCTTTGAGACATAAGTAAAAATGTGCATTAGTAACTTTTAGTAGAGCCCAATTGACCATGTTAAAAACTAAGAAAATAACTTTGATTTTCTTAAAATGTTAATGTCTTGTACTAATACTAATTGTTAAATATATTAACCATATATCATATGCTATACATATTATCTATAATGAATTTATTTATGTTCACCTTGGTTTTTTTTTTGTCAATTCAGAATTTTATATGAGGCCTCACGGTTTTATTTAAACAAGGCATCATAGTTTCTCTTCGTTATTATAGTAGGATAGACTGAATTTACAGCATACTGCAAAATCCATTTCATTACTTGAATATTTATAAGGAACCTTTTCCATACTCATATCTAGATTTTGCCTGTATGACAGAAATGAAATTAGGTTTTTAACGGCTACTGGCAGGAGTAGTTTAATTAAAATCTTGATTTTGACTCTTGATCAGTGTATAATTTTTTTTTTCTTTTGCTCTTTCCCTTTTTAAGTAAATCAAATAATATTTAAATGCTGGGGGCAGATAACTGTTAATGTTCTTTGTATTAATATATTAGCAAATCCTTTATTTCATTCTCATCGGGATCTTAACTAGTCCTTTCTTTTTATAGAAACATTTGTAGCTTACAGTGTAAATGTTGGCTAATTTCTTTTTATTATTACTACTTGTCAAGTGATAATTAACAGAATCCCAATGCTTGCCAGAAGGCAGCAATGGAATTCATGTACCAAATTTATATACCTATGACAGTGCTTGCAAACATCCACAGTCACATGTAGTTATTGAGGCCGGGTGGAAGAAGCTGTCTTCATAATGGGTCACAAGTTTGTTGCTATTCGAGTACAAAGTACCCCTGTTAAACCTTACCCTCTTCATGCCCATGTTAGTTACTGATTGGTTAAAGGAGGAGCATGAATAATAGAAATGAAGATAGGGATATAAAAAGGTTATTGTGTGAAGATCATCTGATTGTCACTAAAGAATGTTACCATCTTAATGGAGAACTTTTCAACCTAAATACAGACTTAAGGTCAAAATAATGTAATCCTTTGCCTGTAAGGAGAGTCTGTAAGCAAAAAGGGAATCTTGTCTTTGCTCCGCTGCATGGGATCTGCCCAGGCCTACATACAACAGCAGCAGTCTGCCCAGGTTTGAACATGGTTCTGATTTTAGAATGTGATTGCCCAATGTTGTCAGTTTAGGAGCCAGCCACTGTTCACTGTTCTAAGTAATCAACCTGAACAGATTAGCAATCAACTTGGGGCTAAGATGAGCATTTCATTTGAGATGATGAAGTTTTCCTGGTGAAGTGCAGAAGTTTTACAATTAGATAAATGACTCCAGTTCGTCAGATGATATATAAAAGGCTTCTCTAACAAGAAGTAGCGAGCCACCTAACACAGAAACACACGTCCACAAGTGGGATGTGATATTAAAAATAATAGCTAAGCATTGCATGCTCAGCAGTTCTGAGCACTTGGAATAGCTAAGTGACGCAAAGAGTTGATTCACATAGTCCCACCTACTAACTACATGTGATGGATAACACTGTTATCCTTGGTCTGTAAGTGCCATGTAAACACATGCTGCCCTAGCACAAGCACTACACATGAAATGTGTGTTAAAAAGACACATGCTCATTTACATTAATGCACTTTTTTGCCTCAATTAATTGCTATTGTTGCTCTGCAGGCAACAACAATTGGTAATGTGACCCTAACCTCTGAGTGGGCTTGTACGCACTAAAGGCTAGTTTAGAAGTATCAGGAAAGAGGTTATTGGACTTGGTAACTGTTTTGGTGTTTTGGTTTCGCCCAGGCAGGCTTCCTCAGCGTCACTCATCGATAATAAGTGATATATATATATATATATATATACTGAATCATACCTGGTCAATATATAACAAAGAATTATCATCTTATGTCATTATCGTTACTTATATATTGACTAGGTATGGTTCAGTCCAGTCCCGTTTAATTTGTAAACAAATTACTTTACCAATAGTCATTGTCTTGGTCATAGATCTATACATACATAATTTACTATCAATGACTGGTGCTGAGGAAGCCTGACTGGGCGAAACTAGTACGCCAAAAAAGTCAACAAGTCCAATAACCCAGAGGCATTGTTCCATTAATTTGTGTACATATACTTTATTGTTTAATCCTGTCAATATATTTGTATGTTTTAGATTAATTGTGAGGGGAACCATTTGACCGTCTTCCCCCCTCTTTTTATTAAGAATCTCAATAAAGAATTTAAACTTTTTACATGATTATACCTTAATTAACTTCCACAATGAGTGAAGGCGGGGTCGCACCCATAGGTGAATATTAGACTGGGCTAGCCTCTACCCAGTCATCCTCTTTCCTGATATGGCCAAAACCTGAACATAAGCTTTGTAACACATTGATATTCACCTTTTTAAAGGAGTACTATTGTGAAACATAGTCAAAAAATAAAAATCAAAATACCTACTTCAAATCTGGGGTTCTCAACTTTTTATTCATCAAGTACTAAATTTCACGTTCAAAATATCACCTAGGTAATGCATTTGGGTTCAGCGTCTAAACCAGTGTTAGAAGGCACACAAAACAACCATATAAAGTGGGTGAAAGGCACACCAATGCACATACATAGTTCATGCCTCCTTTTGGAGCAGTTTTGCACTTGCAGAGCAGAGCAAATCATGCCTGGGTAAGTTAAGATGGCAGCAGATCAGGTTGAGGGTACAGAGTAACCTGGCCTAGAGTACCTACTGATAGGATCTTGAATGCCACTATTAGTAATCATACCACTTGTTAGCTATACTCCCTTCATCTAAAAAATTGGACAAGCCTGTTCTTTCTTTTAATGGGCTGTCCCCTGGAATGTATATACGTAAATATTTAAAAGGTCCGGGAGTGCCCACTCAATAACCAAGGATTGCCCAGTGCACTGCACCCCACTTGCTGCACTATACTACAACAGGTACTAACGGGGGTGCCTCACTAACCTATAAGGAACCACAAAGTAGACACACACAAAACACATTGGTTAAATGCGAGGCCGGCACAAAGGACAAAGAACTGGGCAAATTGCCAAACACATGTATAAATTTATTGCAGTACTATAAATGGCACATCAAAATGTCACACACATTACATATTAAAAAGGCTTAGCCATTGTATAAAAATCAGGGGCCCCCAGACACACCAGATTTCCATGCACCCCTCCATGCAATCCCACACACGCCTGCTGGCCAGCATTGATGGGACTAATCTAAAGTCCTCCTCCAATAGAGGGACACGGTTCCAACTCCAAGGAAACAGCAAGTGTCATGACAAAGCCAATACGAGGAGGGCTGCACCGCTTACAGGGTAAATGTATACAGTTCACCATAGCGGTCACATGGCGGGAGCTGCTGGCTGCTGCGGCTCTATTGTGTGTTACGCCCACACACACACCGCTGCCAGGCAGCTCTATACCTGCCCCAATACGCAGTGGGTTACGCAGATCCCATTGCAGAATCATGTCAGCGTTTCACCAGTTAGAGCCACAGTGTCTCAGGCACAAATAGCGAAGGGAGACGTGATGGAGGGGGCGTGGCCGGGCTGCCCGTCACCTACGATCGTTTCGCCCCGCCCACCAGAGCTTCGTCAGGGTGGGGGACGGCCGCATTCGCCAGCTAATAAATATGCCTAGCCCCGCCTACTTCTTCCGGACCGCTGGCCAATCAATGGCCACATATCTCTTTCCTCTTTGGAACGATCTCACCCATTGGTTACTATGCGGATCCGATTGTCACTCTCAACCTGGGAGCGAAGGCTGGCTGTTTTTATTCCTCACAAATATCTTTAGCTGACAGTCTTCGGTGCTTGTGGGGGAACCCCCCTTTGACCAATCTACAAGGACAGGATGCGATGTAGTTCAATACATAATAATTTGTAATTTCCAAAGTAAAAGTTAGCTTCCGCGACCCATTGCTATCATTTGGTATCTTCCAACCTATCTCCATATCTCCTTTCATCTAAGTGTATAATGCCTGTGTCCTTTTGACACATGTATACTTTAGGGGAACCAAAGCGTCCCACATTACATTCTCCCTGTCAGGACCAGAGAGTACTTTAAGTGCACTCTCTGCCCGGGGGGGGGTAAAAGGTTTGGCCAGAGCAATGACACGGAGACATAAGATATGCTTAAAGGGTTTATTAATGGCAAGGATAACAAAAAACTCTTATATTCAGATACAGGGAAAAAACTAACAAAAAATACCAGATAACAGAAAACCGAACCCCTAAGGTGCTGGAGCACTCACCCAGGGTCCTAGGGCAGATGCAGGCAGTCTCCAGACTCCTGACAGGAACAGACTGAAGATCAGAACTCCAGATACAAGGCACATGGATCCACGGACAAAGAGGAAGAAACAACAAAATCCTGCTGCACCTGGTGGAGGGAAAATCTCCCTTAAATAGCACACACACCAGGTGCAGCAGATGAGGAGAGAGCAACAAGCTGCCACTCTCTGGAGGTTGGAGGGACTGCCGCTGGGGTGAGCAGCCGGAGCTCCGCTGACACCCGCTGGTGGCTGAAGGAACTGCAGATGGGAAAACAGCTCCCAGCCACCAGTCGGGCGCCAGCTGAACCCGGGGACCTTACACTCCCCTCTACATCCGATAGTTAAAGCCCATTCTTTTAGCATTCTCACTCCCGCTTCAACCTTCATGCATACCTAAACAGCATTCACAGAGGAAACCGGGTAAAAGGTAGAAAACAAGAGGGGGGGTGAGAAGAAAAACAGTTCACAGAGGAAGCAACACACAAAATACAACAAAGGGAGAGGGAAGGGGAGGGAGGGAGGGAGAAGGAGCAAGGAAAAGAATCGCAACAAAGGGAGAGGGAAACAAACAGATTATATTTAAATTCATTTAGGTTTTTTGTACTCCATGCCGTCCTGCAATTTCAACCAAGGGACAAAGAACAAGGAACCACAAACAGGACGAAGTAAGTGATAAAGCAATCTAATCCCTTTGATACTGATCCCGAATTCAAAATCAAAGAGGACCCAAACTACAATAACCCTTGTTGTCACCGGGACATAAACAAGATCAAAAATGAATTAATCCTAGGCAGTGGACCACACACGATTATGCTATACTAGGGGAGGGGCTCATAGGTCCATATTATTATTAAGGCTTGACTGATGTTAAGCACTCCCTTAAGGAGGACCAAAAAAGGCCCACACTCCACCATAAAGCAGGCTTAATGTGGGACCATACTCTAGAATTCTCTCATAAGAAGGCCTTTAAACCCATATCTGTATTCAGGCCTAACGGTGTAATTGTGCCCAATTTAAAGATAAGCCGTGCTTCCTGTTGTAATAGCCTTTGGTCATGGGACCCTCTTCTCTCCTCCATCTGTAATTTATAAATATCACATACCTTTAGTCCCTTAGGGTTACCCTGGTGATGAATTTTAAAATGTTCTGCTACCGGACTTTTGTCGTTCTTTTTACAAATATCCCGGACATGTTCCCCCACCCATACCTTCAGTTCTCTTTTCATCTTCCCCACATATTTTTTGTCACACAGACACATGAGTAAATAGACAACATACAAAGTAGAGCAATTAATAAATCCCTTTATGGGTATCGGAGTCTTACTCTTTGGTCCCATAAAGGTGGTTGCTTTAACCATAAAGTTACAGATCTGGCAATGCCCACATCTATATGACCCATTTAACTTGTTGACATTCCTAAGGCCACCCATTGTGGTTTGTTTATATTCACTATGCACAAGGCGGTCACGGATGTTGGTTGCCCTTCTGGCCATCAACAGGGGTCTAGGACCCAAATTCCTTGCTACCACCGGGTCCAACAATAATATATGCTAATGTGCCTGTGTGTGTCACCTCTCGGTGAATCTAAAGCCTTCTTGAAACAGGTGCGGAGCAACCGGTGTGGGTACCCCCTGTCCCTGAATCTTCTAGTCAGCACCCCGGCCTCCCGCACGTAATCCCTAACCGGATACACAGGAACTGCCCCAGGGGTATCCCGCGCCTGAGAGGACCCGGGTGATGACTTAAGAAGTGAAGCAGGGTGTTTCCTGCTGTAGGTTCGCAACCAGCAAATCCAGGAACTCAAAGTACTGTGAGCTAATTTTGTAAGTAAGTCTTATATTACGTTCATTCAAGGATGCCAAAAAATCTTCCAGATCTTGTACCATTCCCCTCCACACCAGCAGGACATCATCTATGTATCGCAGCCACAGGGCGACCCGTGCCCCAAAGTCAGCCTGCTCAAACACCCCCAGGCTCTCTGACCGCCTTAGGTGTAGGCAGGTGTACGATGGGGCACAGGCCGCCCCCATAGCTGTCCCGCGGATCTGATGGTAAAACCATTAAACCTAAAGTAATTGTTTGTCAACACAAATTCAAGAAGCTTAACCACAAATTCATTATATGCGGCATCACAGTAACCTATCTCATCGAGACAGTCCCTGATCGCCTGGAGGCCCACCGTGTGAGGGATCAAAGTGTACAGACTCTCTACGTCGATGATGGCTAAAAGGCAGTCTTCACCCACATTCACATTAGTCAATTTTTGCAGTGAATCAGTGCTGTCCGACACAAAGGAAGGCAGCACCCTCACCAGGGGCTTCAAATTCTCATCTATAAATCGAGCCACCCCCTCTAGGGGGCCTCCGTTCCCTGACACGATGGGCCTCCCTGGTGGTGCACAGGGGGACTTGTGAACTTTAGGGATTGTGTACATCACAGGTATATTATAGTCAGAGACTTTCAAATTGTCGAGGACATTTGGGGTCAATAGATTCCCCTCTTTCACCCAATCTAGTTTCTCGTTTTACAATGATACTATGGAAGGAAAAGGATTTCCCTCCACCCTACGATATGTATTTGCATCACTTAGTTGGATCTCGATCTCTTTTCAACAGAACTAGCACAAAAAAGACAAGATACCGCGCTCAGCACTACAAGTAAAAAAGCTCAACGTGTAGCAAGTCCTTCGTCTCAAAAGTAGTCCAAAACTGTTGTAAAACACAGAGCTGGTAGTAGGTAATAACTCAAATCAAGATTCAGCAGTCCCACAGCGCATGCACCTCCACCTTGAAGTCACCAATAAAGCTGGCCTCTTACCAAATAAATGATGACAATGGGCATATAAGAATCAGCAATTAGACTCAAACTTTCACGGCTCCCCACTGAGGGGGTATAGCTTCCAATGGCCAGATGCAGTTTTGCAACGCTTTAATTTCCTCAGGTATGCACCAAATGATTAACCATGTGGGAGATAAATAAAACCATCTAGTGCAGAGCGCTCATTCAAATAAAGACTAATATTTAATAAGAAATGCACTCACAAATATAAGATTAAAAACAGCGTATCTCAAATACAACAGAAGCCAACAGTTCTCACCACCAGGGTTCCTTGAAGTAAACAAAAGGCGCAGCCTTTGTCCTTATCCTACGTGCGTTTCACCGCCGTAGCGGCTTCAGCTGGGAAACAAGATTGGAGCCAAAAGCCGGTATTTAACCAGGAAGGCAGGTGACTCATCAGTCATGTGATATTCATGTCACATGACGCGCACGCAATGTAATCCCATAGAGAGCAATAAGGAACAGCAGTCCCATGCATAATGTCTGCAGCCACCAATTGGAATGAAGGGGACGGGAGAGAGTTGCTCAGCTGGTCTTGCCAAGCTGGGTCCAATCAGAAGATGGATGCCAGCACGCAGTCAGTCGCATCACTCAGAGCTTGATAAGGTTGTCACAAGGATTGCTTTTATTTGCCCCAGCCCATATAACCACACACAGTGACAGCATAGGCCAATCTAAGCAGCTGCGTTCACGCTGCCTGCAAAAAACTTCAATTACGCAGCCTATATCCCTGCGCACATGGTGGGTTAAGGTGGCCATTGCATAAAGGGGGCTTCTAAGTATTTACATAAATCATAAATCATAGGCCAATTTAAGCAGCTGCGTTCACGCTGCCTGAAAAAAGCTGCAATTATGCAGCCTATATCCCTGCGCACATGGTGGGTTAAAGTGGCCAGTGCATAAAGGGGGCTTCTAAGTATTTACATAAATAAATCAATACTACAGATAATACAGGTAAAGTGTACAGTAAGGGTCATAGTGTTTCCACTGGCACCTATAGAAACAAGGGGACCCAAACTTAAGTGATTCTAGGCCAATCAACGTCCAAAGAGGAAATAAGACTGCTTATTCAACAGAACTACATTGCCACCCTTGTCACTTGGGCGAATTATAACTCCTTCTGCCTGTTCTAATTCTCTAAAGGCCACCCTTTCTAGTCTTGTGACCAATAGAAACCCAGTCCTCTTTAGATAAATCCCACTGGACTAGCTGTAAGAATAAGGACATGTGTCTATTGAGGCTAAGTGGGGGGAAGTTTTTTGAACGCACTTTCAATTTGTTGAGGTTGGGCATTAAATCAGGTATATCTTCATTCGAGTCTTGCAGCCCCTGGAATGGGCTGGTCTGTGCTGAAATAACAGTTTATTGAATATTATTCTGATGTATGTAGATGATTTTTTCCCATTATGCAGTGCTTTGGGATATTTACAGCGGTTAATGCACATGCTGACTCAGAAGTATTAGAGGAATTGTACACTCAAAAACCTATCACTCTGGGATTTCATTCCTCCCAGGATAAGAAAACCGCAAGCTTGGAGGAATTTCAGTTGTGATGTATAAGTAACTCGTTCTCTCAGTATCCAGCATGTTTATATGAATTTTTAACTTTACTTTAAGTATGCTTTGTAAATGCCTGTTATTTTTTACTTCCTACTTCATCCTCTCTAACCAACTGTTGCATGGTATTGGATTTCCACCACTGGCCTGTATTCCCCATAACCCAGTGCAATTGATTAATTATAAATCTAAAATACTGGAATGAACATGGCTGACAAATCTGAGTAATAAAGAAAGGACTGCAGCTTGGAGCTACTACAGTATCTGGACATCAGCTTTATTAACCCATGACGGATTATAGGTTTTGTAACAAATAACAGTTGCTACATTGGTTGCAGGAATTTCTGATAGCAAAGAACCACTGTGTACAGCAGATAAGCGACATTAGCTGCCATTCCTTTCAGTGTGAGGTAGTGATTATTTTTAAAACTGGTAGGTGAAACATTGCCATGCATCATTAACCTCTGGGTTCATTATATCTCTTGATGATTCCAAATGCTGTGTTTTCACAATAATCTCACATTTCCACAGGCAACAAATGGATGACCAAAGGCATATATCGAAGTAGTTTAAGCGTTATTGAATCATGTCAGTGCTGTGCATTAGGCAAGAAATGGCCAAAGAAATATAGGGCCTTATTTATCAAGGAATAGCGACAGATAGCGACAGATAGCGACTGGGGAGCCGACCAGTAAAGCCAGGTACCGCAACTAGAAAGCCGGCTCCCCTCCACAATCACACATTTATCAAGCCGATACTGCTTAGCGACTGAGATAGCGCCACCTAGCAACTCATTCATCATTATCCCAGCCTCATCCCACAGCGCCAGCGAACATCCTTGAACAGCGACAGGTATGACCTCTCGTTACCTGGCGCTCTCCAATGTATTTCAATGGCAGAATGTATTTTAATTAATAATAATTTTTTAATATATTTTTTTTTTACATTTCAAAAAAAAAATCTGTGAACACTTCCTTTGAAAATTTATTTTTTGGGAGAATTGATATTACAGGTCTGATTTTAAACTATTCAGGTTTGAATATTATTTCAAAATCATTCCTTTTTTTTTTGGGGTGGTTTGGGGGTTAAAAAACTACTTTTAACACATCGCCTGCTGCGCTCTGGGATTTAAACATGCATTTCACAGCGCTAGGAATTTTTAAGGCTGATTTTTTAATGAATATGGTGGGTGCCGGTCGCTATGTCCAGTCGCTATCATGCGCTCCCATACAACAGCGAACCTGTCAAATAGCAACTCAGCATCTTGTATTCAACATTACGGCACACCGACTGAGTCGCTATCATCCACCGAACAATGGCCAAGCACAGCAACTACTAGCGGTCGCTGTCAAAATACCGCTACAGTCGCTCAACAGTCGCTATCTGTCGCTATTAATGAATCAGCCTCATAGTCTGGTTTGCAACATCATCATTCCCAAAATTGTTTTTTTCAGCGAGCTTGCAATACCCAAGGAACACCATATTTACTATCATGTGATTAATGCTGAGTGAGTGGAGGTCTTGTCCTATAAGACACAGTGCAACTGTTACTATATAAAACCAATTACTAGATTTGAGAAATATGCAATAAACCAGATTTTTTCTAACCAAAATTGAGTAGTGTGCCCTTTACTTGCCATTTTATATCATGCACAAACTGGTTCAGCCAATCATGCATAAATTAAGTAGCGATGAACTGCAGCGGGTTCTATTTAGTTTGGAAGCTCTCAAATGTTGTATACAATTAATCCAGCAACACAAAAAATGCTCTAACAGCTACTCTGTCCCTTGGTGCTCTCAGCATAAGCGGGCATGGCAAGCCACAGTGGCCCTGCAGCTGGCAAGCCTGGCTGCATGCTTCTGACTCATAAAGTTGCACCATGACATGCCCATTGCAGCACCACCATGACTTGAAGCATATATTAGTATACTACATATTAGTATGTGCCTGGACAGGAACTTTGAAAACCAAGGCCAGAATCCTAATTCAGTAAATATAGAAGCAATTGACCTAAAGGAAGTTAGATAAATACTGAAAAACATATTTCACACCTAAAACTTTTGGTAGAGAATTGCGGCAACTTATTTTATTCACTTGTTAAAGTGAATATTGAAATAATTGTCAAGGCACACTCAAAAGTATTACAACTGTGAAGGGCTACATGGCAATATTCTATATTGTATTCCGTTTTTAAAATTAAGCTATATTGCCAGAGTAATTATAAATAATATTTTACCTTGTGTAGTGCTGTCATCTGTGATGGCAGTGGCAGGGCTGAGTGATGCATTGAGTGAGTGATACATTACATTGGCCTATCACTAAAAGAGGGGATGTCAGCCTGACACAAATCTCAGGATTCAGTTAGTGGTGAGGATCAAGGGAAATGTGCTGGAAGCAGAGGAAGAACAAATCCTCCTTCCTCCTGCATCTCAAAACCGATCTTACAAACTGCTATATATATGAAATTCATTCATTTACATTTTTCATTCCTCAATATACAGCACCCCATTGTATTGCATGTACCCAGGTCTGCAATAAGTCTCCGCATGGAATATTTTCTTGGAGATGAGAGCTACATTTGTCTATGTAAAGGTCATGTTCTCTCTTTAAGAGGATTGTCTTTGCAATTTGATGATGGACCTCATATAACCTTCTCTAATATTTGTGTTTGTAATACTCAAATTACCTCCAGGGCAGCTTGGCAGCAAACAGAGAAACATTTATTAGAAAGCTGATAAATTAGGAAACAAAATAAATAGATTTTTACTCTCCTAAATCAAATATAAGCAAAAAAATGCCATGTAAAGACAGGAGCATTGACTGAAGTAATGTTTCTTGTAAATGCATTTTGCAGATACTATAGAGAATCAATGGCATCTTGAGAACTGACCTGTACAAATGCCTCATCAACCTCTGTCTGGCTGTTCTCTGGTAAACAGCATCCCAGGATAGCATAGCTTTTCACTATTATAAACGCATGACACAAAATAAAGTATCTCCCCTGGCTGTTCATCTGTCACACATGATAGAAATATCAAATTATTTAATAGACTTTAGAGAATTCTGGGAATATTTCTTTCTGAAAATGTGCTAAATATAAAAATGTATGAATACATATTCATTGACATATTTGTACATCTCTTTAGATAAGGTAACACTGTCAGAAAATGTAATTCTACACTATAATATTTATTATATAGCTGTTATCTTTGTAATATGCTGTGCCCTGCCACTAATGTGCCTCCTAGATGGCCAGGGACTATGCTCTGTAGCTGAGGCCATAACAACTCATGAGCGGGATAAATATGAACACAGTTAAAGTGATGGCACTGAAGCTTTGGTATCATCAGGAAATATTTTATGGCAGTGATGGGAATACATTACCAGAAATTAGGCTTATGCTATAGCATTGCAGAACATTCACTGGGGTGTCTTGGCTGGGGAATACAATGAGGGAAGGAACTGGGGGGGAGGGGTCAGGAAGTGAATGGAAGGTATCAGAAGCAACAGTGCCTAAGCAGAAAAAGGCTCTGGGTGAATTTGCTTTGATTTCTATGAGCGTCTTGAAATTAAAGTTGTAGCTTTATAATTAATACATACCCTCATTATCCCTACGTGTTGCAGCCACCCCTCTTTTTCCAGTAGAACCCAACCCTGCACTAAGCACCAGTTTCTGGGGTCCTCATAAGACAGAACAGAAGTGAGGAGTATGTCATGGCCATTGAGGTTCATGTACTACCCCCTCAAAGGCACAGAGTTGAAATCCCACACAAGAAATGATAAATTACCCTTTTGCGATAGCATATAGGTAGCATATACAAGGCTGGTGCTGGTGTGAGTATGATTGTGTCACATTTAAGGCAGATCTATCATCAATACCACTAGGCTTTATATTAAATTTCACCATTCCTGCATACTGTAAATCTATACATATGTAATCACCTACAGGAAATATAGCTGACATAGCCTCAAATATCTCCTAGTAGTATAAATTCATATGGAGTAAATATATGGAATATATATATATATATATATATATATATATATATATATATATATTATATATGAAAATATCTCCCTATCGTACCAAATACTTTGCTGTCTGCTTACTTCCTCAATATTTATGATAAGATGGTAGCAATCTTTCTGACTCATTCTCCTTTTGGACTATAGGATGGACAGCCTCGTCCCTGCACAGTGGGGTGTTAAACTAAATATTTTTTTACTACAGGCATTGATGTAGATCAAAATGTTTGGTGAAATTATGTATCGTAGTATAATTTTATAGCAAGGCAGCAACATTGTACAAAACATTGTGTGGTAATCCTTCCTCATGGCCTTCCGGGTTTTTACTTTCTTCTTATTCCGAGTTAAAAAAAGGAAAAACGACATTTTTTATGCTTGATTGATTGCGTTTTTATGCTACAAATATTCCAGCCTAAATATAATATAGAAACTTGCACCAGGTAGTGTTTACTATATTTTTGGTACCTTGGCCTTGGCTATTAAAAATGCTCACAGATATAGCTGACATACCCGGGCAAGTTGCCAGGGCCATGGAAGTCTTTAGGTGCCTATCTAGATTTAGACCAGTAAACCAGGTGTCCCACGTGCGAAGCTGCTCATGGCTGGCATTAGGACCAAAGGATAGTCAGTGCCAATATAAAAGGTGGTAATAGGTAATAGAGGTAATAGAGAGCAGTTTGGGGAAGCTCAGCAGGTGACAATTACCAGTGCATGATCAGGGACAATGGTGGGCCATTCAGCAGCAAAAGAAAAAGCAGCAATGAATGGAGGATGATTAGCAGTAGTTGAGAAAGCAGAAACTACTGGAGATCAATCAGCACAGAGGAGGACCCATTGGTGGCAGCCGAGCTGAAGGCTGCTATGATGTGGTGTGTGATATGAGTCATATGACATTTCAAGAAAAAGGGCCCAAGGGCCTACATTAACCTGAAGTCAGTCCTGCCATTAACCTGGAGTCAGACAATGCACATTATCTTTATATGACCCAGTAACTAGACTGAGTTTCACATAAAACCCATCGTATTTTGAATGAATATTTGGGCACAACTGTTGGTAATTTTAAATTCTTAGATAACATCCAGCTTTGAAGCAAACCTTTATGCATCTATACTCACCACCACTTTTAAAATTATGAGCTCTGGTAAAATTGTATTTGATGTGACAGGTGTTTAAGATAAGCCACTTTTTTCTACTCAACCGTTAACTTGCTTCCTATTAATTGGGCTTAATGTAATGTCATTTTCTAAATTGAAGTGAATAACAAGTGATCTGGAAATTAATTTAGACCATTAGTTTAATTACAGAAATTGATGGAAGCTTTATCAGACAATTACAAGAAGAACAAAAACAAGGACTGATTTATACACTGTTGTGGTTCCTAAATCATATTTTTACAGCCAACAATGCACCTGACTACAATCTACAATCAATACATCTGTTCTGAAATCTGCTGCCAGTTTTCTTGTGTCGCCGAGAGCAATGTTCACTGTAGCTTGCACAACAATTATAAAAAGAACAATTCAAGCTGCCTTGGCTTTTCCCTTGTTATTTATTGTGAGAGTATCCGAGAGGTGCAGAGCCTGATATTTTTACAAAGAAGGCAATGTCCAACAGCAAATTCTGTTATTACCAAATAATTCCTGCTGTGCCTATACCTGTGTTCCAGCTAACTGCTTGAGCTAGTGACCTTGGGTGGGAGTATGAATTCATACAGCGGATTTCTGCAAAGTTAATACATAAGCTGGAGGCAAAGGTAAAATAGAAATATTACAATAAAAGATATATATATATATATATATATATATATATATATATATATATATATACTTTTAAAAGCATTTTTGTCATCTGTATTGCAAGCTTCCTACTCTAGTGGTATGAAACTAGCAGTGTCTGCAGAGCAACTCATCTGTTTTGTAGGGCACTTGGCTGGCCTGAAACAGCTATACATTGGACTACTTTGATCCATTTTATCCCCCACACCCCTAGGTGTACACCTCTACTTAAAATCCATAAGAAGCAAACAGAATTGGGTAAAATGCTGTTCCGTATCCCTGAGAACAGGGCAGCCACATGCATGTCTCTACAGCTACAATGGTGACCTACAAGGCCCAACAGGGTGGCATGAACAGAAAGATCATGGCTTTGCCTCTTGAGTTGCATTTGTTGGCCGTCATGTGGGATACATGCACAGTAATAGACCAAGTGAGGATTCCTGCCAGACTTTATGTGGATGGTTATCTCATTATGTGGTATGAAACAGTCCCAATAGTTCCTGAAAAAAGAAGAGACTTGTCTGATTTGAGAAGAAGTTCTTCATGACCTCTAGAGTATTCTTCCAATGGCCTTTCCAGTACATGGAGAATCTCTTCAGCCTGGGATACCTATATGACTATTCGATGGTTCGCATTCTACACCCTGGGCTCTCAGGGACCTAAATTGTCTGAGAAATAAGGGACTGAAGTCACAGACACACAGTTGTATTTATTTAAAAAAAGGATTGACTTTGATTTTAGAGTTTATTTATAGATGGTGAAACATACATTTAGTTTATTGTATGCTCTTTGGGCACACTTGTATACACTAAATAAAGTGTTCAGAACAAAGTGACTGGCAGGTTTCCTGCTTTAAACAATACTAATACAATGGAATGTGCTTATTTCCTACATATCCTTCATGAGTGCTAACATCCTTACTAGAAATGAGCAAAAATTTGATTTGGATGATTCAATGAATTACGCAAAGGAATTTGGGTTAATCCAAATTAAAGAGTTAATGAATCATTGCTCCTATTGGTAGCCCATTCTATGTCAGGGACAAATGTGGCAGAAGCCTAATGCCTGCAAAGTGGTGTCAGACACTCGCACTGAGGATCGCAAAAGTGAGGAGGTGATAATCAGTCACTTCACTTGCACTTAACATATAACATGCTGGCTCCCCTGTAACTCGGGTCTGGTGGGTTCATGGTGGGGGTTGTCTAAGCAGCCCTAGATGGCAGCTCATGCAGCTGGTAGCATGGCTGGTTTCCCCCATGCCCCTATTTTAGTGCCTGCCGCCGACCACCTGCCATTGGAGTGATGGGTCCCTGAAATTCTGAAAAAATTCCAATTTGTACTAATCCTTACCATTACACCTCACAAAATCCACGTACAATGGGTCATTGTCATAGTAGAGTAATACAACATGCTTTCCACAGGTCTAAGTTAACACGTTTAGACAGCTTGTAGAAATTAAACATTATATACTGTCAATGCAAGACAGAGATAAAGCGATCCCCACTCAGCTAACCAGGCTAAGCACTGTAAAGTCATGTTCTAAAGCACTAATCCTCAAAAACACTAAACAACTGATTTATTAATGTACATATTACATATAAAGATATGAAAATACAGTCCAAAAATTTGCAAAAACATTCCTTTGTATGCTCAGCTCTTAGCAGTGGAGAGTGGATGGAAAACTGGACCTGAATCTACTAAACAAGGGAGCAATTTGTAAACAGTGAACAAGAATTATAAATTTAAACCATATTTGTTCCATTCAGTTTGCAATTGAAGCTGCAACAATTTGTGTATTTTCCACTTTCAGTTTGAGGTATTGTTATTTTGGCATAATTTTCTACCACATTCCTCTATGACTTAAAATGAAACTTTGGTTCTCCCGGCTTTATGCTATTATTGGTATAGGTTAGGATTTTAATTTTAGAAGAATCATATCTAATGAGGGCAGGCATTCCTGTTGCACTTCAGGAAGCAAAAATATAGCAGCAGCAGAAAATATGTCCTGTAAATTTAATTATTTTACAATATGTTCCTCGGGGGATATAATAAACATACAGAAAGCTATTTGCAAATTCCCAGTTGCAGTAAAACAAAGCTGAATAGAATAAAATGTCAATTGATTTAATGTATTTATATTTTCATGCTAAATTTTTAAATACAAAGGGAGAAAATAATGAAAATATCCTTGCAAGACCTATTGCTTATAATAATGAGGTCAGGAAACCTATTGTGAAAAACATTGCAAAGAATTGTAAAAATTGCATTATGTGCAAAATAACCTGGTTTGACTGCAAAGCGGGTGGCCTGGTAACAATTATGCAACCATTAATGATCCTCTTTTCCTACCTTATCCCTCCCTCTTCCCACATATTTGTCTTGTGAGTATGTTAACCAGGGGAGGGGGGGTCAAGTACAATATTGTACAATATTGTATACTGCTGAGTACCAAAATTCTGAGCGGCAGAAAGTTTTGCTTTGTGTAAAGCTTTATTTATTTCTTTAACAGAAAATAAAATAATAATATTAACAATTTATTTTATATATCTCTTACATGTTTTTCCTTATAGGTCCAATATCTTCTAACAAGCTGTCTTTCTCCAGTTGGCTTTCTCCAATAAAATATTTATATAAGATTAGCACTGCACTCACCAGTCAGTCCAGCCAGTCATGACAATTCTCATAGAGAATTCCTTTTAACATTTGCATCATAGCATACAAAACTCTCTGCAACTAGGCACCATCCTAAATTTCTTCTTTTATCAATAAATGCCAACCCAGACTCAGCCTCTGCTCTGCCTAGGAACTCCTCCTCTCCTCAGCCCTGATCACTTTCCTTTTCCTTCCCATGACTTCACATGCGCTGGAACATCCTGCCATATACAATGCAACATTTCTTAACCATTCAAGTCTTCAAGAGTGCCCTCAAAACTCACTTAATCAGACAACACTTACCTGGCCTCAGAAATCGACTTCACAGTCCATACTATTTGAGACATAGGCTCTTATTTAAGAAGGGATAGCGTCAGATAGTGGCTGGTTAATGAGAGGTAGCGACAGGTAGCGACTGGTGAACGCCGAACACGGCACGCAATTACACATTTATCAAGCAGAATCTGAATTAGCGACTGGGATAGCGCCATGTAGCATCTGATTCATAATTTTCACAGCCTCAGTGAACAGCGAATGCATTCAGCCTTGCACAGCGCCAGGTATGACCTTTATTTATTTATTTATTTATTTTTTTAAATCACAAATAATTCTTTGACCTCTTCTGGCATTGAAAAAGCAGTGTTTTCATAGTTTTTCATTTTTTATATATTTCCTCAGAAATGACATTACAGGTCTGGCATTAAAGTGTTCATGTTACAATGTTGTTACAATGTAATTCCATATGTTTTCGCTTTGTTACTAGTTGATAGATGCTTGAAAACAGACTTTAAACACACCGCCTCCTGCGCTCTGGGCTTCAAACAAGTATTTTTCAGCGCCAGAGATTTGTGAGGCTGTTTTTTTGCTGAATATGGTGTGAGTCGGTCACTATGAGCAGTCGCTAACATGCGCTCCAATACAGCGCTGTACTGGTCAAATAGCGACTCCTCACAATGTTTTCAACATTACTGAACAGCGACTGAGTCGCTATAAAGTAGCGATCCACGGCTGAGCACAATGACTACTAGCGGGCGCTCTGAAAATGCCTGCTACAGACGCTCATCTGTCGCTACCTGCCGCTAATGATGAATCAGCCTGCCCGCTTTCATCTTTAATCTCTTATCCTTTATAATGTAAGCTTGCAATGGCAGGGTCCTCATTCCTAGAGTATTTTAATATTAATGTGTCTTTGTGCTTTTCTGTCACATCTGACTTGCAATTCGTATGTATAAGTATAATATTTGTTTTCCCCGTCTGAAATTTCTACTTTGTACAGCACCATACAAATGGGGATGACCCCATGTTGCTGGTGTAATACCCAACTCTGTATTCTGCTATGTATACATTTTTGAATTTCATAGTATTATTCAAAGCAATCCGACTAATACAGAGTCTGCAGCACAAACAACCATAATGCATGTTCTGGACCTTGCTGCTACTCAGTGGATTATATGCATTGCCTCTCTTCCATGTTGTGCATTTGATTCTACAATACTAGCTTCACGAACCAAAGTTCTGCATCATGACAAATGTGGTCATTAACCTAAGACCACATTTTAATATATAAGACATTTATTTTGAAAAAACACAGCCTTTAGTGACATACCCTGAGTAATTTTAGTTTAGTTACAACAGTATACATTTTTTTACAATGCAAAACTCATTACATTGTAGCATACAGAATAATTATTTCTGTATGATTCTGTGTAAATAGCTTGTGCAGATGCTGAGTTCCATTTTCCTCTGACTTTATTAATTTTTCAGCAACCAATATCTCAGCTGTAATGGCTTGTAAGAGCCCTGTTGAAGTTTCTAAAATTCAGTAACTGTCATCCGTGTTGTTAATGCTCTGGTTACACATTACATTTGAAAGCGCTTAACTACTTTATTTTTCTTTTCTTTTTTAACTACTGTGATGACTTTGTTTCCATACTACATTTTTGGGACTAATTATCCTAACCCTGTTTAAGTGAAGTCCACTGACCTGCCTGCACCATAACTGAAATTATAATATCATAGTACTATTTTCTGCAGGACAAAATAGCTTACCTGTCTAGAACAAAATCTTACCTGCCCAAGAAAGTGTGAATTATTATCACATAGGTAATTGCATTTCTCCTTATTCAAACTCCAAACCTAGCAATCTTGGTTTCAGATTTTAAGATTCATAATTGTAGTAAAAGGTAGTATTGTTAATTATATTAACTAAGTAAATCCCTCAAACGTATTAAATACTGCATTTGCTGCATTTTCAAAATATATTTGGCATTTACATGGGCAGTTAGCATCATATAATCATTTGATAATTAATAGGGGATGTTGCACATTGCCTGCAATGAGGAATGCCGCATGCTGCCTGTAATGGGGGATGCCACATGCTGCCTGCAATAGGGGATGCTGCACAATGCCTGTAATGGGGGGATTCTGTACACTGCCTGTAATGGAGGATGCCACACACAGCCTGTAATGGGGGGATTCCATATACTGCCTGTAATGGGGGATTCTGCACACTGTCTGTAACAATGGGATCCCACACACTGCCTGTAACAGGGGGATTCTGCACAATGCCTGTAATGGAGTATGCTGCACACTGCCTGTAATGGGGGATTTCGCACACTGCCTGTAATGGGAGATTCTGCACGCTGTCTGTAAGTATGTTCTGCACGCTGTCTGCTAAGTATTTAGCAGTGGTAGCAATACTAGTTAATTGTGCATTGCATTTTGAATGAATTATCAACAGATTCTCTATAAAAGCACCCAGCACATCACATATCCTCCTTAATACTCACAAAGTTATTTTTTTGTTGCTATCCTTAGTAGTAGCTTTTTTGCAGCAATTCGGCTATAAAGGTCTAATTCTCATACACCTCTCAACTTAATGGAACACTTGTGAACGCATACTTGTTAATTGAAAACCGTTCCAGGTCACTAACCAATGGAGCTGATTTACAGAATGTAACAAACGTGTTTAAAGTTTCAATATTAATTTACAATGTATAAAAAGAAGCAACTCAGAATGTAAAGGTTTGTTTGTGAGCGTATTTCTTTTTCTGGGAAATGTAATTTTGTGTATGCCCAAATGAGTATCAGACAGCTTAATATGGTTTTAGCGAGTTTTTCCACGCAAAATGAACAAAATCAAGTTATTCCAAGCCTATTTTCATTTGAAAAATGGGTGAAAGCAAATTTTTGCAGGTCACTATTTCCGCCACCCAAAAACTTATGAGAGCGGCTGTCTTAGCACGGGCAAAGTTGTTGAAACTCATGTCGCCTGTGCTGGGTTCAGAAGGGAAAGCTGGCATAGGGAAGGTGGCAGCAACCACTAGAGGGAAGCAGATAGGAACACGGAAGAAGAAGGTGAGTCTCACTGGGGACACACACTACATGGGATGCCCCAAAAGGAACCAGGAGGAAGAAGGTGAATCACACTGCAGGGGTGGACACAAACTTGGAATGCTCCAAAACTGGTGTTCGGGAAAAAAAGGATGTGTATTAGGGATGAGCGAATCGATCCGGACGATCCCGGATTCGTTCCCAATTTCATGGAAAATTTGATTCTGAACGAATCCGAATTTCCCCGCAATTCGATCGGTCGAAGTTTTCCTTTAAACTCCATTTATTTCAATTACAGGCATTCTAAAATGGTGGATGAACATGTCCAGACATATCCCCTGGGGCAAGGTATCATGGGTAAGTCACATGCAGCCTATCAGCAGCCAGGAAGCCCGGTGACGTCACCATGCTATATAAAGCGGCGGCCATCTTGCTTGTGCGCATTTCAGCCTTGCATTGCGGCCAGAGCACAGCTAGTTAGAGACAGGGACAGAGAGTTAGAGATAGGTAGGGAGAGTCAGAGAGGCAGACAGAGAGGTAGACAGAGCCAGGGAAAGATAGGGAAAAACCGGAACCATCCAGCCAGGGACAGCTTAGAAGTGACAGTGAAATTTTTTTTTTTCATTAGTCAGATCAGTTTTGAATTCGATTTCAGTTCTTTGTGCTGTAAATCTGCCTTGCCACTGTGCATGCCATCTATGCAGTGGCTTATTTAACCCTATATGTTACACACAAGAATGTATCTTAATATATAACTGTGTTAGTTTAAATATTTTTTGGTCTGCCTTTAACAAAAAAAACACCAGCCCACCTGGGTATCCCAAACCTGCACTTAGCAGCCTATCTGTTATGCTCAATACGCTTGTTGATCCTTCCTCAGCTTAATCAAAGTATTGCATTTTGAATTGCATTTTGAATTGGTTTTTGGTCTGCCTTTAACAAAAAAAAAAAACCAGGCCGCAGGGCATCCCAAACCTGCACTTAGCAGCCTATCTGTTATACTAAATACGCTTGTTGATCCTTCCTCAGCTTAATCAAAGTATCGCATTTTGAATTGGTTTTTGGTCTGCTGCCAAAACACTAGGCCGCGGGGTATCTCATATTGCCAATTTTCATAGTATCTGGTGGAGAGAAGCAGTTCCTCACTTTATTTAGCTTCTTCTTTTTAAAGTAAACACATTTTTATCGTACCTATTGCGCATTTCAAATACATAAAAATGTCAGGCAGACAAGTGCAAGGATGTTCAAAGAGGAGTGGCAGAGGCCAAGATTCAGCAGGCAGAGGTCGCAGCAGACTAGGAGCAAGTGGCAGCAGGAGTCATGGTGAGATACCTGATCTGACAGTATCTGCTAGCGGTCGTGTCTCCACCAGTAACGCATCTGCCGTGGTAGATTGGTTAACGCGCTAATCAACATCATCACAAGTTACATCTGAGACCCCCAGTCTAGGGTCGGTAGGTTCCTCCGACACAACCCTGAGTTGGCATGCCCCGAGAGCAGTCCCTGTCCTCCCATTGCCTCTGTCCTACGCCGTTCCCTCCCCCAGCGACGTATCCTATGCTTTGGGTTCAGCTCCACTCTTTAGTGAGGAGGACGATCAGATAGAGGACAGTCAGCAGCTACTGCCCAGCCAAGAAATGGAGGTGGATTCTTTAGCTAGGCAGACAAATAGTGATGTGGACAGTGTCGTGGGTGTTGCGAGCGTTCCAGCTCCTGCGCCAGACACTGTTGAGGAAACCGAGAACATCAGTGACGTGCAGCCACAACTTGGTGATGATGATAATGATGATGAAGCCGATCGCACTTGGGAGCCGGGTGATGAAGGGGCTTCATCGTCATCATCAGGAGAAGAGGGGTGCAGGTTGCCCCGGAGTCAGCAGCTGAGGCAGCAAGGTGTTAGCAGCATGGTTGGCAGTCAGCATGGGGGCACAATTGTAAAGCCTGAAGCCAAACGGGGCCGGGGCCGGGTTAGAGCACCTGCTGCGCGGCAGGCTACCTTATCAGGAGGTAGTGGAGCAGGGGTTCCTCGAGTTGTCGACAGTAGCAGTGAATCAGTGCGGCCTGTTGGTGGGAAAAGTAGCTCCTCAGCAGTGTGGCAGTTTTTCCTGAAGCATCCGCAGGAGGGTAACATGGCCACATGCAATATATGTATGCAGAAGGTGAAGCGTGGCCAGGGCCCAAATGTTGGCACCACGGCCCTGCGTCAACATATGATGCATCACCATAAAGCGGCCTGGGAGAACCGAGGCTCCAAAGAGGTGGTCCAGCCTGCTTCCTCACCAAGTGGCACGCCGCTCCCAATTTCTGCCAGCCAAGGCTCCAGCACCTCAGCCAAAGGCAGCTGTGCATCATACCCATCCTCTGTCGCTCCTGCTCCTCCTCCTCCAAGTCATGCATCCCACCAGCAATCCATCAGTGAAGCCATGTCCAAGAGACAGCAGTATGCGTCCACTCATCCTATGGCGCAGAAGCTGAATGTGCTCCTGTCCAAATTGCTGGTGCTGCAGTCGCTCCCATTTCAGGTGGTGGACTCTGCACCTTTCAGAGAACTGATGGCTTGTGCTGAGCCGAGGTAGAGAGTCCCAAGCTGTCATTTCTTTGCCAAGAAGGCAGTACCAGCGCTGCACACTTTTGTTGAACAGAAGGTGGGCCAGTCCTTGAGCCTGTTCGTGTGTAGCAAAGTGCATGGCAGCGCCGACGTCTGGAGCTATAGCTACGGTCAGGGACAGTACATGTCGTTTACGGTCCACTGGGTGAATGTGGTCCCTTTGCAGCAGCAGCAGCAACTTGGACAGTTAACGCCGCTTCTGCCTCCGCGCTCCCTGCCCGTTGGGCCTGTGACACCATGCGACTCGGCCTCCTCATCCTCCGCCATCTCCTCACCCTCCACTGTAGGCTCAAGTCTCAGTGCCCCTCCAGTCTACCATGTGTGCAGGCCATGGAGGTGTCACGCTGTGCTTCACATGGTTTGTCTTGGCGAACAGAGTCACACAGGGGAGGAACTGCTTAAATGTATTCATCAGGAAATCCAAACATGGCTTACTCCAAGAAAACTTAAAATGGGAATCATGGTTACCGACAATGGGAAGAACATTTTGTCTGCGCTGCGCCAAGAAAGCCTGACCCATGACCCCTGCATGGCTCACGTCTTCAATCTAGTTGTCAAGCAGTTTCTGAAGTCTTCCCCCATCTGCAAGACATCCTAACAACTTCAAGGAAACTTTGCATGCACTTCAGCCACTCATACACCGCCAAACACACCCTTTTTGAGCTACAGCGTCAGAACGGTAGCCCCCAACATAGTCTGATTTGCGATGTTTCCACCCGTTGGAATTCCACCTTTCACATGTTGGACCGATTATATGAACAGAGAAAAGCCATCACAGATTTCCTGATGATCCAAGCGGATAGGGGAACTCCCCTGTGTAACTTCAATGTCAACCAGTGGCAGCTCATACGTGACACCTGCCGTTTGCTTGGGCCCTTTGAGGAAGCCACTTAATTTGTCAGTCGGCAGGATTATGGGATGAACGACGTGATTCCTCTGCTTCATGTACTACAGCACATGTTGGAAACCATGGCTGGTCAGGGCACTGGAGACATGGCGTCTACATCTTACGGCCACATGAACCCCATTGGAGCTGAACTGGAGGAGGAGGAAGAGGAGGAGGAGTTGCCCAGCGAAACACAGTTTAGGCTTGGCGAAGTGGCTGGTTTATCTAGTCAGCGGACAGGAGAGGGCTCCTGGGCTCCTGCTGCCAACTCCAGTGTGTCTTTCAAGCTATGTTTGGGCTCCTGCTGCTGCTGCTGCTTGCAACTCCAGGGTTTGATTCATCCAATTTTTGGGCTCCTGAAGCCAACTCCAGTGTCTCTTTAAAGTAATGTTTGTGCTCCTGCTGCTGCTTGCAACTCCAGAGTGTGATTCATCCAATTTTTGGGCTCCTGCTGCCAACTCCAGTGTGTCTTTCAAGCCATGTTTGGGCTGCTGCTGCTGCTGCTGCTGCTTGCAACTCCAGGGTGTGATTCATCCAATTTTTGGGCTCCTGCTGCCAACTCCAGTGTCTCTTTCAAGCTATGCTTGGTATCCTGCTGCTGCTGCTGCTTGCAACTCCAGGGTGTTATTCAGCCAATTTTTGGGCTCCTGCTGCCAACTCCAGTGTCTCTTTAAAGCAATTTTTGGGCTCCTGCTGCTGCTGCTTGCAACTCCAGGGTTTGATTCATCCAATTTGTGGGCTCCTGAAGCCAACTCCAGTGTCTCCTTAAAGTAATGTTTGGGCCCCTGCTGCTGCTTGCAACTCCAGGGTGTGATTCATCCAATTTTTGGGCTCCTGCTGCCAACTCCAGTGTGTCTTTCAAGCTATGTTTGGGCTGCTGCAGCTTGCAACTTCAAGGTGTAATTCAGCCAATTTTTGGGCTCCTGCTGCCAACTCCAGTTTCGCTTTCAAGCTATGCTTGGGCTCCTGCTTCTGCTGCTTGCAACTCCAGGGTGTGATTCATCCAATTTTTGGGCTCCTGCTGCCAACTCCTGTGTCTCTTTAAAGCAATGTTTGGGCTCCTGCTGCTGCTTGCAACTCCAGGGTGTCATTCAGCCAATTTTTGGGCTCCTGCTGCCAACTCCAGTGTCTCTTTCAAGCTATGTTTGTGCTCCTGCTGCTGCTTCTGCTGCTTGCAACTCCAGGGTGTGATTCATCCAATTTTTGGGCTCCTACTGCCAAGTCCAGTGTCTCTTTAAAGCAATGTTTGGGCTCCTGCTGCTGCTTGCAAGTCCAGGGTGTGATTCATCCAATTTATGGGCTCCTGCTGCCAACTCCAGTGTCTCTTTCTTTGGGTGGCTGCTGCTGCTTGCAAGTCCAGGGTGTGATTCAGCTAGTTTTTGGGCTCCTGCTGCTGCCAGCTCCAGGGTGTGTTTTTCAGGCACTATAAGGACCCAGCATAGTGATGCCACTTCAACTCTCTGCAATTGTGCCGCTTTGCGATTCTATTAGCGATGCCTCCGATCTGCATGTGATAATTATTTACAGTATTATTTCAATAACCAAGCACACGTCCTATGCATGTTACAGCAAGGCAGAATGGTTTACAACCCTATTGAGGCTCTAGGAGGCTCAGAAATAGCCATTTTTAGTAGCGATTCATCGCAAATAAATTCGGGTCGAAACGATTTTTGTCGGAAAATTCGGCTAATCAGTCGAATCGAATTTTTCAAAAGTTCGCTCGTCTCTAATGTGTATACCGACATGCAAGAGAGATGACCACAGAGCACCCGAGAAACAAGATCTTTGTGGCAAAATTTGGCTGAGAAAAGGTACAAACTCAGCTTAAAGCTTAAATTTTGGGTCCACCTCTCATTGTTTGCCCCCCCCCCCCCGTTGGAGCAGCCGGGTAGTGCTATTGGCTTGATGGTGGCCCCGTTTTCAAAGAAAACCAAGATTCTTCACCCGGAAGCTACATCCTGCGGCACATTTGAGAGTGCCTCTGTGATGAGGTGCAGTCGGCTGGCCACTTCCCCTGGGCGTGTGTGCGCTCCTGAGCCCAGCTATTCAGAAAGTCTGGGTGGGTGATGCAAGGGTAGGCAAGTAGCCGGGTCTGAAATCTTTTAGATTCCAGTGCCTGGCCATGCAAGTTTTGACCCGCTTTACCAACACTGGGTTCTCATTCTTCTCCCCACAGGCTTCTGGCCCAAGCACAATTCTGCTGTGTCCGACCTGGCTCCTCCCCTGTGGAGCCTCAGGTGACTGAGAGCGGAGCGGATCACTTATCTCCCAGCCCTAAAGCAAAGGGATGGCTTCTTTTAGGCCCTATTCACACCTGAGGGCTTGGCTCACTCCTATTTGCCCGGCAATCCCCATCAAAGCACTACCTATCGCAGCAAAAACAACCATATGTCACTGGTGCACAGGCGATTTTGATGTGATAATCGTTATTGCTGCACATCGTCTAGGTGTGAAGCTGGCTTTAAAGCAGCAAGGGTCCCACAGCATTGCAAGCCCATCTGGCCGAGCTCCCCCCAATTCCCTGAGTGGCACTGCACCCCCATGTTCCATGCCCTTCAATTAATTAATGTGATTTAAAAGTACTGTGCATATATCTTCAAATCCCTGCCTATTACTATTGTAGGTATTGATGTAGTTGGTTAAACAATAAAAAGTTGATATTCTTAACAATATGGCAATAGTTTTATTTGTCAAACTGACAGAGCTGTATCTTTCTTTGTAGCCACGAGGAATAAATTTGTTAGCAGATGCCTAAGGCAAAAACAACTGTGTATGCTTTCTTCGAATGTTTTTGCTAGAAATTAACATATTTCAGTGTGCATATCATAAGAAATGAAGCAAATTCACTGCATGTATTTAGACCCCTATCACAATTGCCAGTGGGTGGTAAGCAGGAGCTTTTCAAAAACCTTATTATTCTGTCATTTAATACATACTGGAATCAACGTGGGCACAGTTTATGAGGCCTACATCAATCTCTAGCTGGGCCCAAGTATTCACAGCTAGAAATTAATGTAGGTCTCATACATAATTATTTAAATATTTTATTCTTGTATACTGAATATCACTGTATGTCACTGACATCAAAGTCACAGTGTGCAACATACATGAGATGAAGTTTTCTGAACAAAAATTCCATAATTATTGCAGTGTCAAGTTACAGGGAATATGATTTTTCTATGCACATTTTTCTTTTGCTGACCCGAGCCAAAGCTATGACAGAATGACAATCATTGTCAGTTACTTTGATCTTTATGTGTATTGTACTCAGCTTGTCATTTTCTTCAGTGTGTGTGTATATATTTATATTTAGAAGATCATCTAAAATAATCACCAAGGATCGTTTACTATACAAATTCAATTGATAGCATATTTACTTTAGTTAGGGGAGTTTTTAATGTCCTAGATATGACTGGGTATTAACAAAATACAGTACTTTATGTATATACCACAAGTATATGTTTAGATGTTCATGTGGCTATATCTATGTAAAACTGTTTTCTAATCATTAGGACAGTGTAAGAGTAATTTTACACTGGCTTTTATATTGCAGTTCACCATTGTCTGATTACATGCAATGACAAATATAAAAAAAATTGCAGACATTTAAACATGAAGTTAGTTAAAATAATTTAAGTTGGGGGGCAGAGCTTGCCATGAACGTGTGAGGAAGCATTTTCAACCCTCTCCCAGGTCCATTAGGTTTTAATGACAGTAAATTGTTCACACTTATACCAAAATCCTTTCAAGACCTACCCAAGCAAACGGGCAGAAGGTCAAGAGCAGGACAGCAGGACGCTGGACGAGAGCCTGGGAGTGGTTGGGCCGGAATACAGTTCAGTGGGCGCCATCTTGATACACCAGCCTGTGCTCACCGGCTGATGGAGAGGAGCCTGGGACCCAGGAACAACTATCAGGTCCTTAAGGTGATGGGCACGTTCCATCCCCACTCGAGGACGCAGTGAGTAGCATTTGGTGCCTCCCTGCCTGGATCGCAGCCTGGACCCCAGCCAGGAACCCCCACCTTCACCAGCCAGCTAGGGCCCTCCCCTGAGCAGTACAGGACTGTGATTCCCCCTGGGGACCATTACCCTCTCGGCAGAGTGCCCCCCTCTAAAAAGCCATACTTTCCTGCATAGGGGCTTTCCCTGATAACCAGAGAGAGAGGGATTGAGCGCTTAGCCCTCTTTTTATCTTGCTGCACTGACATCTTAGCATGGGATTCATTTGCCCCCCAAAGGGCCCTGCACTCATTCTCCCTTTTGGGGGCACCAACACAGAGCACCCAGCTTGCAGGTGCTGCCCCCCCCCTCTGATCCTATTTAACTCATAATGAAAGGGGCAACATGAACAAAAATAGCAGGGGACCAACGGGGAGCTCCTCCGCCACATCTTAAAGGAAAAAGAGGCCATCATGACAGCTGCAAGAAAGAAGGGCACAGTGAACTTCAATGTAGCTGAGCTGCACTTCTTTGTGGACTTATTCAGATCCACCCTCGCGAGGAGAAGAATAATGAGTCTTCTTTTGCAGACAGTTTAACATCCTGTATCCTTGGGGATAACCCATTTCTCTCATTGCCTCCAAGGGAGGGACATTCATGTATGAGGACTTACCATCGCCATTTGACTTTTTTGGCATGTGGCTGATCCAGATTCCAAATTGTCTGTCACACATTACAGATCCCTACCCACTTCCAGCTCCCCCTAAATGGATACTTTCCCGAACTTTTCCTTGCAGTTTGATTGACTTGATCCCGACATCCAGGGATTATTATTATTGTAAATAAGTTGCGCAGTGTCTTGGAAGGGCCATGGGGAACCTACTTTTCTAACATCCGCCTAATACCTGACCCCTCCCCCCTAGACTCCCCCTCTATTTCCTCCTACTACCTATCATCCTTACCTCCACCCTAGTCCTTTTTTCCCTTAACTTGGGTTGGGAGGTGGAGGAGGACCTGATTTGAATAGACCACAGACGTTACATTGGAATGCAGCCACTGAATCACCTTAGCTTTACTTCCCTGAACATCAAGGGCAGTGAATGCTTGCACACTGATATCACATTTATCTAGGAGACTCACTTTAAAACCTACCATGCTCCAAAACTCAGATCTAGATATTTCCCTCAAGTCTTCCTTAATAACTCTTCCAATACCAATTACAAGGGTGTAGCAATTTTACTCTCGAAATAAATGCCAGGGGACACTTTGGGGAAGAAGGCCCCAAACAGCGGGTAGGCAGAGTTATTTTTAAGCTTTTTAGATGCTCTATCATCATTTCAGAAGGGTAAGGTGATCATGGGGGATGATCTTAACCTCACCTTGGATCCCCTACTAGATACATCAACAGGGAAATCCTCAATCCCCCACTTTATGGAAAGTTAAAAACAGCCCTACACAATTCACAATTAGCTGATGCTTGAAGGATTCTCAACCCGGCAGTTAAAGACTTTCCATTTCACTCAGCCCCAAACACCTCATATTCCATAATCAATCATATCCTTCTATTAAACTCATTGTGGCCCAGGGTACAGAAAACAGAGATTAACCATATCTCCATTTCTGACCATGCCCCAAGGATCGTGTCCACAACACTTGCAAGGAGTGGACCTGCAGACTAACTGACTCAATGTTAAAGGACATAGTGGTTAAACAAGAGGTCCAAAAGGTTATTAAGAATTACTTAGACCTTAATAAAAAAGAGGACACCTCTCTTACCACTAACAAGTATGCCAATAAGACGGTCATTAGAGGCATTTTACAGCAAGTGTCTCGCCATAAAAAAGACAGGACCTTCACCATGACAAAACTGCTACAGGATGTATGGCGATTAGAATTATCTCACAAACAGTCTACTGCTAAAGATATTCTGGCTGAGTTGACGAGAGATAGGGAAAACTGAGTGTGAGCATGCTTTAGAGAGCGAAGCACACTATAGAAACATGTAGGAGGATGTACTATGAATGGGGGGACAAAAGTGGGGCCTTACTGGCAGGGTCCTTAGGAAGCTAAATGTTATTGAATCAGCCATTGATAGTAATCAGAAAGACTTTTCTAAAGACATTGCCCATGCCTTTAGAGATTTCTACCAGTAACTACAATATTGGAAACACTGTGATGACAGACATTATCATACTATTAAACAGGATGAAAAAATACATTGAGGACTTAGGACTTAAGGACTCAGAAGAAGTAGAATTATTAGCCCCTATCACAGCTATGGAACTTGCTAATGCAATCCAAAAAGCTCCCACGGGCCAGTCACCAGGGCCTGATGGCTACACCATAAGGTACTACAAACATTTTCATGATCTGCTTAGCATGCCCTTTTAAGTGGCCTTTAATGCTCTTGTCAGTGACAGCAACCCAGTGGCGCTACCACAAGAGACCCTCAGGACCATATTACAGTTATCCATTTCCACAGCCTTGTGGAAGCTCCATCCCTCCTAAATGTGGACATAAAGCTGGTTGCTAAAATTCTAGCTGACAGATTGGCTCCCATGCCACGGGAGTCCATCATTGATAGTGGCCAGTTGGGGTTAATTTTGCAAAGAGAAGCCAGAGATAACACAACTTGCACCCTAGACATAATTTATCTAGCTTGTCAGTAAATGGAGGTTCTCTTGTTCCTCTCTATCAATGTTGAAAAGGCGCTCGATAGAGTAAACTGGAGCTTTTCAAGTGTCACCTTGGAACATATTGGGCTTGGTCCACATGCTATCACCTACATAATGACCTTATACTCCATCCTGTCAGCCAGGATAAAGGTTAACGTCTCTGTGTCAGACTCTTTTCATATTAACAATGGCACTAGACAGGGCTGCCTCCATCTCCCTTCTTGTTTACACTTACAGTAGAATCCTTCCTACGAACTGAAACAATGAAGATATAGCGGTGTTCTCCGTAGCTGGAGCTCAACATAAACTGGCTGCCTGTGCCGACGACTTACTGTTCTCAGATCCTTTAATAGCAATCCCAGTCCTTATGAAGGAATTTGAGATATTTGGCAGTTTATCGGTATTAAAAATTTGACTTGACATTCCAGATCTTCCTCCAATTGAAAGCCAATTTTCCAGTCTGATGGACTAGCCCAGCAATTACCTACGTAGGCACCAAGCTCTCAGTGGACGTATGCCAATGTTTTCAGTTAATCTTTATCTCCATCCTTAACAAGACAAAGAAAAAACCTGGAACCCCCCCCCCCCCCACATTCACCTGTTTGGAATGTATGAGTATCTTAAAGATGGTGGTCCTCCCCGGATCCATTTACCTCTTAGCAGCAATATCTTGTCACATTCCAGTCCGATTTTTTAGAAATCCAAGCACCATATTTAGAAGGTTCATACGGGGAGGGAAGGGGCCTAGATGGTATCACACTCCTGAAAAACTCCATGCTATCTTTCTAGATACCCTTCTCAGTGTTGTGTTGTATCCACATATTCTGGCAATGAGAGCAGAAAAAACCTTCTGGAGCAACATAGCTACGGTGATCTCAGAATTAACAGGAATGCAGACCACCCTTAGATCCAGCCACAGACAGCTCTCTCCTAAACTCGTTGACCACTAGCCTATCTAAGTATATAAAATCATTGCAACCCCACCTAATAAAAGCTGCAAAGATCCTGATACCCAAGTTGTGGAACAAAGAAGCTACACCAAGTGTCAAGGATTGGTTAAGGGAGCTGCAGGAGGTCATGGACATGGAAGAGCTAACATTATCTCTGAATGAGAGGGATGAAGCTTTTCACTTGATTTGGTCTCCTTGGATAATGTTCAAAGACTCAGATAGGTTCAAACTATGGCCTGACTCAGGCACTTCTATTCTCTTGGATGCAGAGGTCTCGGGTCTGGTGGAGCGGGAGCTTGTCCCCTCCACCTGCTTCTTTCTTACTCCCCCCAGCCATTCCCCCTTCCTCCCCCTCCAAACCTATTGCCCCCTACCTCTTTCTCTACGTAATCATCCCTTACTTTTCATTCTCTTCCTATCTCTATATTTCTTATCCATTCGTAACTCTAGTTAAGAATAGTAGGGATGATATTGTGGATGACATGGTGATATGGGTTGGAACAGATGGGCCCTCTATCTTATTTGGAGCTGGGTACATATCAGATGATCAATTGTGACGCTGCAAAGATACCTCAAGCAAATAGGTGATCAGATTTCCCCCCATAATAGGATGTGGGGTTCACTTATTATCTTGTCCTAAAGATGGATGCCAGTTCAAGCTGGTTTTGACCTGTTTGGGAAAGTCTGGATGCAAGCCAGAAGTTTTGCTTTGAGCTTGTCTCTGCTGTGTCAAACTCTGCTGTAAGGAACTTACCTGGGAGTCTGCCCCTCCGGCGGCCGCGCCGGGCAGCTGCCCCTCCAGCGTCGGGCGCGCCAGCAGCCTCTTCCTCCTCCACGCCCAACGGCCGTGCACGTGCTCGCGTGCTCGCGCGTTCCTTTTATGTCCCCCGGCGGCGCTGCTCCCAGCGCATTCGCCGGGGGCAGATTTAAAGGGACCAATCCTGGCCCAGGGATCCTCTACTCTGGGGAGGTCAGGGACTGGACAGCCTGACTGGTCAGGGTGGTCCAGTCCCTGGGGTTACTCCTATCAGGGGTGAGATTGTGTGTTGCACCAATCAGCACATTCCTCTTCCCATTGGTCAGTCACCATTTAAATATTTTCCTGTCCGGACCACCAGTGCCCGTTATAGCCATTTACTAGCTTGGGTGTGCTTCTGACTCTCGTCTTAGTGTTTTTGATCCTGCTTCGTCCTTGACTACTCCTGCTCACTGCCTGAACCGACCTTCTGTCTGTCTGACTTTGTTTTCTGCTTAACTCCTTGGATACTGCGCTCCTGTGATCACCCGGCCTTGACCCTTGCCAGTTCTGACTACTCTTTGCCTTGCCCCTTGGTTTTGACGTTTACGGACTTTTGTGCATGAACTCCTGTTTTGGGATACCCCGCAGTTCATCCGTCTTTATCGTAAGCCAGCAATCTTTGCGCCAGTAAGTCCTGGGGACAACCGAGTCTGGAGAGGCATAACCCGTGTCTCCAGCAAGCGGGGGCTTGTCTATAGGCACAAGTGAAAGTTAGTTACATCCTAAAGACACTGGTAAGGATGATGCTGCCTGTAGACATTAAAGGAATTTTAAGGCAGTTGCTACCTTTGTTACTACCGTGACTACATTTTTTTTCTAAATGTATTGCTTATTTTATAACAAATTGCCCAATGAGAAATACATTTAAAAAGAAAATTTGAAGACAATGCCCATTATACAAACATTACACTTGACTCTCCTTGCTGTTTTAATGATTTTACACTATTTCATCTGGTTCCAGCCAATTTTAATATTTTGCTAGGAAATGTTTATCACATTTCCCATCTCCTAACAGATCTATTAACAGTAATATAAAACATATCTCCCTAATGACAGAGATACAAATGATAAGGTGTCAACGCTAAATATGCAGCAAACAAAAGCAATTATAAAAATTTATCTGCAAGATCATTGTTCCAATGAATCAAATCAAGAGCTGTATTTTTTTTCAAGATTCTACAGAATACAATCTATTATAGTACTGTTACTGTTGCCAAGGACTGCGCAGATTAATTAGTTGTATAATAGATGATAAACCCATCTGCAATATTTTAATTGTTGGGTTATGCTTACTGATTCATAGTTATATTAGCTTTCTCACATCATGGTTACCTTTCTTTCTGATCTTTCTATTATACCTGGATTCCTATTATGTTAGGCTCATTAATAAATACTACTAACAATCTAAATGTTTAATTGCAAAAGAGAATATAGACATATAGCTTTTATGTTAAACAAACATTTATATATAGCTACATAATCAACTAGAAGAAATCTGATTTGTTTCAAGGTGTGGTGCAATATTTGAGTTTATTAAAAATGTATTTAATGCTGTATGTTAAAATGTAAAAAAAAGAAAACCACTGAATAAAAATATTCATATTAATTAATAGAACCATCATTGCAGCCATCTAACCTTTATCAATACATATTAATATAGAATATCATTAAGAAATAAGGAAAAGGGGTATTGATCTGCATAGTAAGTATGATTATATAAGTGATGATTAATCTATAATTTTTCATTCACATTTCTATGTGGATAATTCAAGCATATACATATACTATGCAAAGTATGCACACCTACTCAAAGTATAAAAATGGAAGGTATCAACTTTCCCTCTCTGGAGTTTATAAGGTGCTACTTCGATGGTACCTAATCCTGACTCGAATAGAAAACGTGGTGCCCGGTAATTACAGCGGCTGCTTTAGAGGCTATCGAGAGGATGGTACAGTTATGCACTGATCAAAAATCAGGGGCTTCTGGTCCCATGTATTTGGTGTTATTCACACCTCTATAGGACAGGTAAAGGTCGATGCAGAGCCAAGTGAGGCTCTTCACACTCTTTTTAGTAGAGAAAGCTGACATTGACGTATATTGTCTACCTTTGATTTTAGGCTAATTTAGAGCCAGGTGAAAAGGCACACCTGGTAAACAATGAAAGTCAATGGCAATTTTCTCTCCTAAAAGGGTGTGAGAATTCTCACCTGGCTCTGAATCAACCCCATTGTGTGTCGAGATCCCTGTGACGCTCTGTTGCATGCAAAACAGAATTACAAAACCTCAGCACAAGCTCATGGTCTTTGTCTATCTACCAGCAAAGCTATAGATCCTGTCTGGAAAAAATGGGTGCTCTTACAAGTAAAAGACTGTATGAACTATTTTTTTTTTTACTTTTTTTTTTGACTGGTATACTAAAAGATAGCACTAAACAATTTATTAAAATATGTAGACTGTGGGCTGAATATTCCTGTCCTGTTATAGACACTAGGATTCTAGTCTCGGGGGGCAGAGAGTGTGCAGATGTGGAAAATGAACATTTTTCTCTGATAATCCATTACTATACTGTAAATCATAATACTGGTTTTCAACTATGTTTGATGGGCCTTCTGCCCAATCGGAAAAAAAAAAAGCTTGATTGTAATTGAAATGGAAATGAAAAAATAAATATTTTGAAATCTAAAAATGGAATTTCCTAATCAAGATTACATTTAAAAAATGCACAGGGATCATGCTAAATATTTGGTAAAGTAAGGTTCACCCACGGTGTGCCTTGCAATTTAAATTTCAGCCTGCATTTTGGTGAGTTTTTATTTTTTTCAAGTTTGCAAATAACAGTATCCTATGGGCTACACTGATTAATTTGGCATTGCTTTCTGCATACCCAATATGTTATTTCTAAATTCCTAAAAAAAATTACATACCTCAACAGGAGAAATGTTTTATATAATCTGTAAAAAATTGAACATTTTGATTGCACAGTAAGATATACGTTGTAATTCAACTCGCAAGCCATGGGTTCACCTTGCTTTACTAAACAATTAGCATGACTCCCATAGTCACCTGATTTGATTTTTGTTTTGGTGCTGATTATGCCTGTAATGGATATTTAGGCACCAACATCCTTGTTCATCCTCAAGCAGTGCACATTTTATCAACTCATTTTGTTGTGCTAAAATATGTACTGGGATCTTTCACCTACCCTTTATTACCAATAAAAATCTAATGCAGATATGTATGGCTAATCAAAACTCTTAGCTCTAAACTTAATGGTATCAAAATAGGATAAAATGAATACTGCCAATTGAAGTGGGGTGTATGCTGTATGCTGACTAAGCTCTTTGCTGGCTGGCTGCAGTCATGTTTGGAAAAAAGATCTTTCCCCCAACAGGTCAAAAAGGGACTCTTGATCATTACTATTCCTAATGATTTTTTTTACCAGTCTTTCTGCGACGCACTTGTTTTTTAGAACTGCTCTTTAAGTGGATATGAAAAAAGGAAAAAAAAATGATATGGCAGTAATAATAATGCCAGAAACATTTTTGCTCAACTATTAACCTAAAAGGTTTTAGAATTGATTTACTGTGTGTTTATTCAAATTGTCAGGACATCACTATATCTTAGATTTGCATTGCATTAAGGCAGCTTTCCTTACTATCTTTCCTGATCTTGTCTTCCAAAGTAATTTAACACAATTCTAATTTTCGTTTGCATGCGGGGTGCTCTCCATCCATGGAAGTGAGTTATGTGTATTCAAGTGGCGCATCTTATGAATCTTGTTAAGCTTTACCACCTTACAGCTCTTGCTGACGGAATATTTAATCACAGAAATGAGTTGGCAGATATGATATACAATGTGGTTAAGCCTTGCAGCTTGTGTCTTCACTGGCAATTGAGGAACTGGTGAATTTGCCATTTATCAGTCCTATCTTGACAGCTTTGTGTAACCTTCTGTTTTCTTACTTATTTATGAAGATTAAAGGTGGCTTAAATCAACAGTTTCCCTGCAGATACATCATCTTTATATCTAAAGTGGCCATTTTTTCATCATTTATATAGGCAGTATAAAGAGCAACTCATTAAAAGAAAAGACAACTTTGAAACGATGAAAGTTATGCATATGTGGACTGATTAACAATAATTCATACAGTTTAATTTAAGATATAAATATTATACAGAGTAATCAGAAGAGCGTATACATTTATTTTTCTTTTCTTTTTAAATTGCATGTTAATGTGCATGCCATAGACTAAGGAGTGCAAACCAATGAACTGAAGCCTAACAGGCTGATTCATCACTAACGCCAGGTAGCGACAGATGAGCGTCTGTAGCAGGCATTTTCAGAGCGCCTGTGAAGTAGCATTTTAATGATACCATGTTACAGAGAATAAAATAGCGTAATACTATCTATAGACTTTGGGGTCAATTTAGCACCATGTCAAAAAGGGGCACTTTGGAGCAAAAGTTCACTTTAGGTTTAAAAAAATAAAGGTGCAATGGTTCTGAATATACTTCTAGGTATAAAATGAAATCAAACAGCACTTTTTATGACAAAAAAGGAGTGATTTGGAGGCAGGTACAAAAAGTGAATTGAGTGGCTTATTCCAAGTGAATGAGCGGGAACATGAACAGAGCACACTCCTGGAGACCAGCGCAGTTGAAGCAAAGATGGTGGCGGCCAGAGGTGAAATTGCCTGATGATTGCATCTGTATTGCAGCAGGATTGCAGGCCAGGGAAATGACCTTTTTTTACAAAACCTCCCCACCCTGCTTTTAGCACTAAGAGTGGGGGGGGGGCTTAAGTAAGTAAGTACCTAAGTAATAAAAAGTGCCGCTGACTATCTACTTAGGGGGAAATGTATCACCCCTGCAAGTTACTTAATTTTCATATAAAGTGTAATTTTTGCACCATGTGTACCTGGTGTACCCGGTGCAACCCCGTTGTCTTATTTTTAAATTAGTGCATGCATGCATGCATTGCACAGTATTGGTAAACATAACTAAACAAATTTATGTATAAAACATGCAACATAACTAATGGCATATAAGCCAATATAAGTGTCCTGTTCAGCTTCTTAAAAGCCAACCAGCTTGGGTTATCTTGTTCGGTTCTTTATGGGAACCCTGCTGCCTCCTCAGTTATTGCTGCTGGGCCACTGCCTGCATCACTGAGAATTAGAGCTTTACTTATGAAGCATCAGCGCCACACAGCGCCACTTTTTTGGCACTTAGCACAATGGGCAGAACTGCAGTAATGAAAAAACATTGACCAGGACCCTAAAAATACAGGAGAAAACATTCCAAGGAGGAAAAAAAATCATAAATATGCTGGGGAGAGCCGTAAAACCAGCAGTACAGTGGCACTCACTGGTGCTGGGATAATCAGCCGGCGACATAGGCCAATACCTAAGTGCAACAATCAAAGCTAATTAGTATCGTTCGGCCCAGTGACTGCTAGCGCCAATGTAGTACACAGCACAGCGCAAGATAAGACCAAAATGCCCGTGCTTCGAAACTGGTGCTATAGCTACAAAAAAGATGCTAAAAGGCGCACATCATAAATAAGGCCCTTAAGCATGTGGCTCTGTTTGCAATATGTGGAAGCATGCAAGGTACTTTCTTTGTCTAAAGTAGCAGGAAGACTATTCAAAATCTGAGACACAAATTTTATAAACTGGAAGACCCATCTGCACTTACAAAGCATGAGGTATTTTGTTAGAATCAGATATTTTAAAAGGTTTTGACATTGTGAATTTTACACTACTCCCACTGGGGAGTGAGAAACCATGTGCCTAGATAGGGACTTCTGAATCTCCCACTTAAGGGAGCTAATTGTCTAATATTTGTCTAATATTAGAAAACCATATAAACATGCTAACTGGTGAGAAGAGACGTTACTTCACCCTAGTTAAAAAAAAAACACCCAGCTTGTGATTTTATTCAGCTGGAAAAAATGTCTAGGTTCCAAATTTTTTTGAATGTACCATTCCAATTGTATACAGTGAGAACTGTTCCCCATAATTGTCTAATACAAGTTCAGTACACTTCATTCTGTTTGGTGCATTTAATGCTACAGTATATGCCCAACAGTATGTTTGCCAGTGTGAGTTTTAAATTGCACAGCACATGTTCTAGTAAAACTGGCTCTTTATATAAATCATGTATCAAGACAATGAAGTAAAATGTGGTATGGGGTGTTTATGAGTTAGAATAAAACTTCAAGTGGGTGGTTGGCTCAAGATCCAAATTTAAAATCAAGTTTTCAGTGAAAACTATAGTAAAGAGTTTGTCCTCTCCCCCACAGCGATCTCTGCTAATTGTTTTAGAAGATCTAGCTCTGAGAAATAGGGGGGATGTACCAAGCAGTCTTGGAAATTCAGCTCCCTTGGGAGAGTTTCATGCACTCCTTGGTGTTCTCCCTTTGTAACAAGCAACCAGGAGTGTGTGTGGATGCCAGAACCCAGATCTCTGGATGACCTGGTCTGTGCCCAATCTGCTGTGGAGGAGAGAAATCAAAACAATTAAATAAATGCCTTCTCTGCAGAAGGATTTGCATTTTAGGAAAATGCAGCCTAAAGGTAGCTGGCCACCACTGCTGTTAAATGGTGTGCCTGGGTCATCATGGAAGAGCAGCCATTGGAGACACAGATAAATTCAAACATGTTAATAATGAACCTCTCTCTGTAGGCTGCTGTTCTAATGCCCAATTATCTAGAAATAATATGCACCCACTTACAGGAGTCACCAACTGTAGGTATTCACAAGTTATCATTAGTAAACCATTAACTATTCCAGAGGGTCTTATTTGGATTTCCATGGAGTGAAAAGTTCACTTGTGCTTATGCTTTGAATTTTTAAAGTCACCATTTGTAAATAATACATATTACACAATTTTCCATTATCTTCCAATAAATAAGTTTTTGACAAATCAACAACCGCCTCAGCATTTTAATAAAAGAAAAACATGTATTGTCTTACCTGCATAGAATTCTGGACTGTAAACTGCACCAACAACAGGATTTAACTTCCACCCTACAACAAAAATATGCAATTACACCATGAACAAATTGCATATATGTAAGCCTCTGGGTGAGCTTTGTAGTTGTACTATGTATATATATGAACAACAGCACTTAAACCTGATATAGAGATCTGAAAAAGTAATAATATTAGATAAATGAGGGAATTTAAATGTAGCGTGGAGCAAAATATTCTTCAGTTATTTGACATGTCAAGACATTTAACAGGGTTTATAATCTATGCATATGTCAAAGATTAAGGGGGTATTAGATTCACATTTCAAAAGCCTCTCATTTGTAAATGCTTCTCCAACATTTAATTAATTCTACTCAGTAAAGAAAGTGTAAAACATTATATTTAATTTGGGTAATTCTGCAAGAGAGATGCAACATTTTTCCAATGAGATGGAAATTTTTTCTTGACAAATTTGTATATAACAGGGTATGTGGGTGTACATTGCAACCTGCATCTCAATGAGCTTTCTTTGATAGTTTTCTAGACTCAACCCTCCAAAGAATCAAGTAAATCATTCCTTTTTAGCCAGGTTTAAGTATAATTGTTTCTTAGCTTCAAACTTCCAATCAATCAAGTAAATAATTATTATTTAACCTGATTGGATTTTTGGGTTGTCTAAGCTAGAGCTTACTAAACACACACTCTAAGAAACCAAAAGGAATAATGCTTTTAGTAAGCATTTTGTATAGGATTCAAGCATTGTTTCAGGATTTGTGTTCGTTTGGCAAATAAAGGATGTTATGCTAATAATTTGGTGTTTCAAGGTTGACTCTGGGTGTTATTTGCATATAACTTGCATCTCCATAAAAACTGTCACACAAAAAGGGCAAAATTTATTTTTCCTCCCAAAAAATAAACTTAACCTGCAATGAATTATTTTTACAGGTGAGGTATATGAAAGCAGTAGCCTATGGTCTTGTAGAAAAAGTAGAGTATTTTATTGTTTATGTGTTTAGAGGGTTTTTAGAGTGAAAAAGTAAACTCATTTAACCCCTTCCCAACACATGACGTACAGTTACTATGGGAGGAGTGCATTCCCGCAAGCAGTGATCGGGATAAAACAGCTGCTGTCACTGACAGTAGGCCATCGCCCTCTTCGTCACCTCATGGCGGTGTTCACTGTGATTGGCCGGGCGATCCCAGACCTCCCGGTGATGGAGGCAGCGGTAGCAGTGATCCCAGATCTGGTGGCAGTGAAGACCATGGAGGCAGCGGTGGTGGCAATCCTGGATCTGTTGACTAGAGATGAGTGAATCGAATCTGACAAACCCGAATTCGTTACGAATTTCAGGAAAAATTAGATACGTAACGATTCCGAATATCGCCACAATTCGATCGCTCCAATCACTTCCTTAAAGCTCCATTTACTACTATCCAGCCAATCTAAAATGGTGGATCCACATGTCAGGACATGTCCCATGGGGCAAGGAATCCTGGGCAGGCGTCACATGCTACCTATCGGCATCCAGATGATGTCACAGCCCTATATAAGCGGTGGCCATTTTTCCAAAGCTCATTTCGCCACTCTATTGCGGCAAGAGCAGATCACGCAGGGAGAGAGGGACAGATAGATAGATAGATAGATAGAGCAAGGAAGAGATAGATAGAATAAGAAACAGAAGGAGCGAGGGACAGAGAGAGAAGGAGAGAGGCTGTGACAGTGACAGAGAAAGACAGGGAAAGTTTAAAGTGTTTACATTAGCTTTCAAGCCTATTTAGTGTTAATAACACACCTGCCAATTTAGCTTTTCCTTTTCCCCGTGTCATTCCTTAAAAGCGTGCTAGCATTAATATTTGAAGAGTACCTGTCTATTAACATTATGCACTTTTTCACTGTTAAAGCAGGCAGCCTGTGCCTTTGAACAGGGGGCATCCCAAATACTAGCATAAATATTTGAAGAGTACCTGTCTATTAACATTGTGCATTTTGTAAAGAAAGTCACTTTTTCACTGTTAAAGCAGGCAGCCTGTGCCTTTGAACAGGGGGCATCCCAAATACTAGCATAAATATTTGAAGAGTAGCTGTCTGATAACCAGTTGCATTTTGTAAAGAAAGTCACTTTTTCACTGTTAAAACAGCCAGCCTGTGCCTTTGAACAGGGGGAAATCCAAATACTAGCATAAATATTTGAAGAGTAGCTGTCTGCTAACCGGTTGCATTTTGTAAAGAAAGTCACTTTTTCCCCTCCTAAACGCAGTAAAAATGTCAGGCAGAGATGTTCCAGGATGTGCACCGTAGAGAGGCCAAGATTCATCAGGCAGAGGTCACAGCAGACTAGGGGCGAGTGGCAGCAGGAGTCACGGTGAGAGGCCTGATCTCCCGGTATCTGCTAGCGGTCGTGTCTCGACCAGCAACGCATCTGCCGTCATTGATTGGTTAACGCGGTCATCCACCTAATCACAAGTAACATCCGACACCCCCAGTCAACAGTCGGTAGGTTCCTCGGACACAACCCTGAGTTGGCATGGCCCGAGAGCAGCCCCTGTCCTTCCATTGCCTCTGTCCTATGCCCCCCCCTCCAGCCGACGTATCTTATGCTTTGGGTTCTGCTCCTACTGCTCAGCCAAGAAATGGAGGAGACATCCGCTGCTTCTTTTGCTAGGCAGACAAATACTGAGGAGAAGAGTGGCATGGGAGGTGCTGTGGCAAGCGTTCCAGCTCCTGCAGCAGACGCTGTTGAGGAAACCAAGGAGGACATCAGTGACGTGCAGACACAACTTGATGATGATGAAGCCGATTGCACTTAGGAGCCCGGTGCAGAAAGGGGCTTCATCATCATCAGGAGAAGAGGGTCCCAGGTTGCCCCTGAGTCAGTAGCTGAGGCAGCAAGGTGGTAGTATGGTTGGTAGTCAGCATGGTGGCAGAATTGGCATGTCTGGAGCCAAACGTGGCCGGGGGCGGGGTAGACCACCTGCTGCTTGGCAGGCTACCTTCCCGGGAGGTAGTGGAGCAGGAGTTCCTAGAGTTGGCGGCAGTAGCAGTGAATTAGTGTGGCCTGTTGGTGGAAAAATTAGTTACTCAGCAGTGTGGCAGTTTTTCATCAAGCATCCGCAGGAGGGTAACCTGGCCACATGCAAGATGTGTAGACAGAAGGTCAAGCGTGGCCAGGGCACCAATTTTGGTACCACGGCCCTGCGGCAACATATGCAGCATCACCATAAAGCGAACTGGGAGAGCCAAGGCTCCGAAGTGGGGGTCCAGCCTGCTGCATCAGCCAGTGCCACGCCGCTCCCAATTTCAGCCAGCCAAGGCTACAGCACCTCAGCCGAAGGTAGCTGTGCATCATACCCATCCTCTGTCGCTCCAGATGCTCCTGCTCCTGCTACTACAGGTCAGTCATTCTGCTAGCAATCTATCTGAGAAGCCATGTCCAAGAGACAACAGTATGCATCCACTCATTCTACGGCGCAGAAGCTAAATGTGCTCCTGTCCAAGTTGCTGGTGCTGCAGTCCCTCCCTTTTCAGGTGGTGGACTCTCTCTGCATCTTTCAGAGAACTGATGGCTTGTGCCGAGCCAAGGAGTCCCAAGCCGTCATTTCTTTGCAAAGAAGGCAGTACCAGCCCTGCACAAATTTGCTGAACAGATGGTGGGCAAGTCCTTGAGCCGGTCGGTGTGCACCAAAGTGCACAGCAGCGCCGACATCTGGAGCTGTAACTATGGTCAGGGGCAATACATGTCTTTTACGGCCCACTGGGTGAATGTGGTCCCGGCACAGCCACAACAGCAACTTGGACTGGTCGCGACGCTTCGGCCTCCACGCTCACAGGCCGTTGTGCCTGTGACAGTGTGCGACTCCACCTCCTCATTCTCCGCCGTCTCCTCAGCCTCCACTGTTCGGTCAAGTGTCGCTGCCCCTCCAGACTACCATGTGTGCTGGGCACGGCGGTGTCACGCTGTGCTTCACATGGTTTGCCTTGGCGAACAAAGTCACACAAGGGAGGAGCTGCTAAAATTCATTCATCAAGAAATCAGAACATGGCTTACTCCGGGAAAATTGGAAATGGGAACCATGGTGAGCGACAATGGGAAGAACATCTTGTCTGCGCTGCGACAAGGAAGCCTGAGCCATGCGCCCTGTATGGCACACATGTTCAACCTAGTTGTCGAGCGTTTTCTGAAGTCTTCCCCCCATCTGCAAGGCATCCTAACAACGGGAAGGAAACTTTGTATGCACTTCAGCCACTCCTACACCGCCAAGCATACCCTTCTTTAGCTACAGCGTCAGAACGGTATCCCCCAACATAGTCTGATTTGCGATGTTTCCTCTCGTTGGAATTCCACCCTACATATGTTAGATCGACTATACGAACAGAGAAAAGCCATCAATGATTTCTCGAAGATCCAAGCAGATAGGGGGACTCCCCTGTGTAACTTTAATGTAAACCAGTAGCAGCTCATACATGACACCTGCCGTTTGCTCAGGCACTTTTAGGAAGCCACTTTATTTGTCAGTCGCCAGGATTACGGGATGATTGATGTGATTCCACTGCTTCATGTAATACAAAACATGTTGGAAACCATGGCTGGTCAGGGCACTGGAGACATGGCGCATACATTTCACGGCCACATAAACCCCGGGGAGCTGAGGAGGAGGAGCACAGTGAAGCACAGTTTAGGCTTGGCGAAATGGCTGGTTTATCTAGTCATCTGACAGGAGAGGAGGAGCAGGAGCAGCAAGAGGAGCTAGAGGGTTGTGAGGAAGGTAAGCCAGAGGACCCAGACACACCATGGCAGTATGCAGTGGAGATGGAGACAGGTAGTCCCTACGAGTCACTTGCACAAATGGCACAATGCATGCTCACGTGCTTGCATAGTGACCGCAGAATTGTCTCCATTTGTCAACGGGATGACTTCTGGCTCTCCACCTTATTGGACCCTCGCTACCGGCACAAAATGGGGGCATTTTTTACACCCACTGAGGGGGAGGACAAACTGATCTACTACAAAGACATTCTACGTAGTCAGTTGGCTGATGCCTATCTGCGCCATCGCCCATACTCTCGCTCGGCGCGTCCCGCCGTTTCTATGGAGACACTACGTGTTACGTAGTGTCTAGGCTGCCTGTCTAGGATGGATTCTCCTTCCTGATAGGCAGTTATCTCTCCTTCTCTGATAGGCTCAATTCTACAGCCTATCATGAGTGAGCGCCTTACGGCGCCAGCTGTGATGTCATCGGCATGGGCCTGGGAGTCGCACACAGCGCGTTGGTGAATGGGTGAGTCTATCTACTTCATTTACTATATATTAAGTCCATTGTGAGTGTATATTTATCTATGATTAAGGGTGTTCTATGCCTGAAACGAGTAAGAAGGCGCCAGGATTGCTCTTATGTTTTTACCTTCGCTTTGGATTTCTTCATACAAACATTTTTAAATGGATGGCAATAAAAGCTAAATTTTAGGAGTGCGGATTCCCAATCTTTTTTTCCTTTCTGCTGGACTACAGGGCTTTGGAATACCATGATTCCTGCACCCAGGGCATTTGCCTAAAACAGAGTGTATCCACATATATTTTCAAGTTCTCACCTTCCACTGCCATGGCTGCTGGGGGGTTGCAGGAGCAGAAGCAGCTCCATCAGCAGCAGCCTCAGTCTTCAGTCGCTAATGAGTAGCTTTCTTTACCTGCATAGTTAGGCTAATCATGAGCAGCAGGAAGACCTGGAGCCGGGCCTGAACCAGCAGGACGTGTCATACCTTGACATGACCATGCCAATGCAACTTAAGGATTCGCTGGACTTCTGGGCAGCCAAACTTGACTTGTGGCCGCAACTGGCAGAGTTTGCCCTGGGAAAGCTGTCCTGCCCAGCAAGTAGTGTGCCATCTGAGCGGGTGTTTAGTGCGGTGGGGGCCATAGTCACTCCAAGGAGAACTCGTCTGTCCAAGAAAAATGTGGAGAGACTCACCTTTGTGAAGATGAATCAAGTATGGATCAGCCAGGATTTCCACCCACCAATGGCTGATCCATGGTAGGAGCTGATTCATGGTAGCTCCTAATGCTGCTGCCAACTCCAGGGTGTTTCATTCAGGCAACATATGGGCTCCTAATGCTGCTGCCAACTCCAGGGTGTTTCTTTCAGGCAATATTGGGCTCCTTATGCTGCTGCTGCTGCTGCCAACTCCAGGGTGTGTCTTTCAGGAAATATATGGGCTCCAAATGCTGCTGCTGCTGCCAACTCCAATGTGTTTTTCAGGCAACATATGGGCTCCTAATGCTGCTGCCAACTCCAATGTGTTTTTCAGGCAATATATGGGTTCCTAATGCTGCTGATGCTGCTGCTGCTGCCGCCAACTCCAGGGTGTGTTTTTCAGGCAATATATGGGCTGCTTATGCTGCCGCCAACTCCAATGTGTTTTTCAGGCAACATATGGGCTCCTAATGCTGCTGCCAACTCCAATGTGTTTTTCAGGCAATATATGGGCTCCTTATGCTGCTGCTGCTGTTGCCAACTCCAGTGTGTCTTTCGGGCAATATATGGGCTCCTAATGCTGCTGCCAACTCCAATGTGTTTTTCAGGCAATATATGGGCTCCTAATGCTGCTGCTGCCAACTCCTGGGCGTGTCTTTCAGGCAACGTATGGGCTCCTAATGCTGCTGCTGCCAACTCCAATGTGTTTTTCAGGCAATATATGGGCTCCTTATGCTGCTGCCAACTCCAATGTGTTTTTCAAGCAATATATGGGCTCCTAATGCTGCTGCCAACTCCAATGCCTTTTACAGGCAATATAGGGGCTCCTAATGCTGCTGCTGCTGCTGCCAACTCCTGGGTGTGTCTTTCAGGCAATATATGGGCTCCTTATGCTGCTGCCAACTCCAGTGTGTCTTTCAGGCAATATATGGGCTGCTAATGCTGCTGACAACTCCAATGTGTTTTTCAGGCAATATATGGGCTACTAATGCTGCTGCTGCCAACTCCTGGGCGTGTCTTTCAGGCAACATATGGGCTCCTAATGCTGCTGCTGCTGCTGCCAACTCCAATGTGTTCTTCAGGCAATATATGGGCTCCTTATGCTGCTGCCAACTCCAATGTGTTTTTCAGGCAATATATGGGCTCCTAATGCTGCTGCCAACTCCAATGTGTTTTTCAGGCAATTTATGGGCTCCTTATGCTGCTGCCAACTCCAATGTGTTTTTCAGGCAATATAGGGGCTCCTAATGCTGCTGCTGCTGCCAACTCCTGGGTGTGTCTTTCAGGCAATATATGGACTCCTTATGCTGCTGCCAACTCCAGTGTGTCTTTCAGGCAATATATGGACTGCTTATGTTGCTGCCAACTCCAGTGTATTTTTCAGGAAATATATGGGCTCCTAATGCTGCTGCCAACTCCAATGTGTTTTTCAGGCAATATATGGGCTCCTAATGCTGCTGCCAACTCCAGTGTGTTTTTCAGGCAATTTATGGGCTCCTAATGCTGCTGCCAATTCCAGGGTGTGTCTTTCAGCCAATATATGGTCTCCTTATGCTGCTGCCAACTACAATGTGTTTTTCAGGCAATATATGGGCTCCTAATGCTGCTGCCAACGCCAATGTGGTTTTCAGGCAATGTATGGGCTCCTAATGCTGCTGCTGCCAACTCCAATGTGTTTTTTCAGGCAATATATGGGCTCCTAATGCTGCTGCCAAATCCAGGGTGTGTCTTTTAGGCAATATAGGGTCTCCTTATGCTGCTGCCAAATCCAATGTGTATTTCAGGCAATATATGGGCTCCTAATGCTGCTGCTGCTGCTGTCAGCTCCAATGTGGCTTTCAGGCAATATTTGGGCTCCTAATGCTGCGGCAAACTCCAATGTGTTTTTCAGGCAATGTATGGGCTCCTAATGCTGCTGCCAACTCCAGGGTGTGTCTTTCAGGCAATATATGTGCTTCTTATGCTGCTGCCAACTCCAATGTGTTTTTCAGTCAATATATGGGCTCCTAATGCTGCTGCTGCCAACTCCAGGGTATGTCTTTCAGGCAATATATGGGCTGCTTATGCTGCTGCCAGCTCCAATGTGTTTTTCAGGCAATATATAGGCTCCTAATGCTGCTGCCAACTCCAGGGTGTGTCTTTCAGGCAATATATGGGCTCCCTATGCTGCTGCTGCCAACTCCAAAGTGTGTCTTTCATGCAATATATGGGCTCCTTATGCTGCTGCTGCCAACTCCAGTGTGTTTTTCAGGCAATATATGGGCTCCTTATGCTGCTGCCAACTCCAGGGTGTGTCATTCAGGCAATATATGCTTATATTGGTTGCAATATATGGCTTATGCTGCTGCCAGCTCCAATGTGTTTTTCAGGCAATATATAGGCTCCTAATGCTGCTGCCAACTCCAGGGTGTGTCTTTCAGGCAATATATGGGCTCCCTATGCTGCTGCTGCCAACTCCAATGTGTGTCTTTCATGCAATATATGGGCTCCTTATGCTGCTGCTGCCAACTCCAGTGTGTTTTTCAGGCAATATATGGGCTCCTTATGCTGCTGCCAACTCCAGGGTGTGTCATTCAGGCAATATATGGGCTCCTTATGCTGCTGCCAACTCCAGTGTGTCTTTCAGGCAATATATGGACTCATTATGCTGATGCCACCTCAAGGCTCTGTAATTGTGCCACTCTGCGAATAGCAATGCCTCTGATCTGCATGTTATACTTCTTGTATTGTTATTTCACTAACCCAGCACGCATCCTATGCATGTTACAGCAAGGCAAAATGTTCTCCAACCCTATTGAGGCTCTCGGGAGGCCAGAAATAGCCATTTTTAACAACGATTTGCAGCGAAAAAATTCGGACCGAATTTTGCCGGAAAATTTACTGGAAAATTCAGCGAATCGGCTGAATCAAACTTTTCATAAATTCGCTCATCTCTACTGGTGACATTGAAGACCATGGAGGTAACAGTGGCGGATTTTGGAACTGGCAGTGACAGAGACCATGGAGGCAGCGGTGTTGGCGATCCTGGAGCTGGAGGTGGGAGAGACCATGGTGTCCAAGGTGTAGATATGAATCCAGTCCCCCGGCTAGCCAATTATAAATGAGAATGGGGGGAAGGAGCCTGCACAGCCCTGTCATATGTCAGCCCCCCCACTGAATTTTAGTGATGATACAGATGATGTTTAGAGCAGAGATGACGGGGGAAGGGTGCTGGGAGAGCATCTGATATCAGCATTGTGCAGGGCCCCATAAAACCCTGGATCTGGGCCCCAATAAACAATTATATAATTCTTGGGCCTCATGGCAGCCACAGCCTGATCAAGCTTTCATACATGGAGTTCAGCCATCACATATAGGTTATGACGGCCCCACCATAGCCTATATGTGTTGGCTGGGCCCCATGCTTGCAGCTTAATCAGGCTGAGGTATTACATAATTGGTTATGGGGACCCAGAGTCAGGGTTGTATGGTGTCCTGCACAAGGCTGGTATGAGGTGCTCACCCAGCACAAACTCACCTCTCCATATCCAGCTGATGACCTGCAGGTTTCCCCCTTATCAAGCCACTGACCCTCAACCTCACCTACCCTGCCTTTGATCCACTACCTCACCAACCCAGCTCATGACCCGCATCCTCATCTCCCACCTACTCTGCCACTGACCTCCAGCCTCACCTTCCACCTATCTAGCTGCTGACAACCTCACTGCCCCAGCCAATGGTCCACAACCTCACCTCCCACCTACCCAGCTACTGACCCTCTATTTCACCTTCCACCTATCCAGACACTGACCAGCAACCTTTCATTCCACCTACCCAGTCGCTGACCCGCAGCCTCAACTTCCACCTACACATATGATGACCCGTAACCTTACCTACCCAGCCACTGACCCGCAACCTCACTACCCATTGACCATGCCGCTGACCCACAAAATTATCTCCATCCAACCAGTCACTGACCTGCTATCCCACCTCCCCACTATTTCTTGTCCACAACCTCCCCCTTACCCAGCCATTGACCTACAACCTGACCTAACCCAGCCACTAGCCCGCAACCTCACAACTCACCTACTGTGCTGCTAACTCAAAACTTCTCCACTGACTTACTCAGCCACTGACCCGCAACCTAACCTCCAACCTCCCTTGCCACTGGCCTGCAACCTCACCTCCCACCTATGCTGCTGCTGACCATCAACCTCACCACCCACCTACCTTCCAGTTACCCTGCTGCTGACCTGCAAGCTCTCCCTTACCCATCCATTGATCCACGCTCTCACTTACCCAGCCACTAACTCGCAAACTTACCAGCATCAGCAGCAGCATCATTTGAGGACCCAGATGTGGCAGGGTGAAGTGGAGGATATTAGTCACAAATGGAAGACCCGGTATTATCCTTGGATGTCCCCAAGATGGCAGCAGGGGAAGCATAGAAGGACCGAAAGACAAGGTGGGGACATCAGTGGTGGTGAGTTGAGTTTACTCACCACATCCATTGTCAGGTCTTTAAATTCTGGTGCTGGAACCAAATAATAGTCAAGGGCCCAAAATCTCCACTTACAGACAGTGTGGCATTCCCCTCCCCATTCTGCATGAGCAATGTGGCATTCCCCATCCCATTCCCCATATAGGCACTGTGGCATGCTCCCCCTCCTATTTCCCATTTAGGCCATGTGGCAGTCCCCCCTCCCATTCCCTATATAGGCAGTGTGGCATTTCCCTCGTCGCATTCCCCATATAGGCAGTGTGGCATTCTCCCCCTTCTATACCCATATAGGCAGTGTAGCATTCTCCCCCTCCTATTCCCCATATAGGCAGTGTGGCATTCTCCACTCTTTCATTCCCCACATTTCCCCCATCCCATTCTCCATAGGCAGTGTTGCCTGCCCCCTTCCATTCCACATAGGCAGTGTGGCATGCCCCCTCCCATTGCCCATAGACAGTGTGGCATTGCTACACCCCATCCCATCCCATATAAGCCATGTGGCATTCCCCCCTCCCATTCATCATAGGCAGTGTGGCATTCCCCCATCCCACCCCCATAGGCAGTGTGGCATCCTTCCTCCCATTGCCGATATAGGCAGTGGGGCATTTCCCCTCTCCCACAGTGTGGCATCCCCCCTCCCATTCCCCAGAGGCAGTGTAGCATCCCCCCTCCAATTCCACATAGGCAAAAGGAAAAAAAATAAAATTACATATATCCATCGCTCCCGATGTCCCCGTTGTTCGTGCTGTCCCCGCCATCCATGCTGCACTATGTCTCTGCTGCTGCCTCTTCTCCGGCTGTGCCTGCACACACAGAGCAAACATCCGGCTCTGTTAAGCAGCTGGGTGTGGCCAACACTAGAGCGTCGGCCATGCCCACCCACTGAATGGAGCCAGGTATGTACACTGTGTGCAGGAGCCACAGGAGAAGAAGCAACAGTGGCGGCACTGGGAACAATGTGGACGGCGGGATAGCGCAAACGGCGGGGACATCGGGAGCAATGGATGTGAATGGATGTGACGCTCTAGTGTTGGCCACACCCAGCCGCTTAACAGAGCCGGATGTTTGCTCTGTGTGTGCAGGCACCGCCAGAGAAGAGGCAGCAGCAGAGACATAGTGCAGCATGGATGGCGGGGACAGCACGAACGGATAGCAGCATGGATGGCGGGGACAGCGTGGCCAACACTAGAGCGTTCGTGCTGTCCCCGCCATCCATGCTGCACTATGTCTCTGCTGCTGCCTCTTCTCCAGCAGTGCCTGCACACACAGAGCAAACATCCAGCTCTGTTAAGCGGCTGGGTGTGGCCAACACTAGAGCGTCGGCCATGCCCACCCACTGAATGGAGCCAGGTATGTACACTGTGTGCAGGAGCCACAGGAGAAGAAGCAACAGTGGCGGCAGTGGGAACAATGTGGACGGCGGGATAGCGCAAATGGCGGGGACATCGGGAGCAATGGATGTGAATTTACTTTTTTTGTTTTTTTTTTTGTTTTTTTACATTCGCCTGATAAGATGCACTGATAATCGCCCCCCCCATTTTTGGGGAGAAATAAGTGTGTCTTATTTCCTACCCACTCTATTTTCTGATGGCTTGATAAGCCAATTCTTTTCAGTGCAGAATATACATAAATGATCATAATGGAAATAACACAAATTAAATGTAATTAATTATTTAAGTATTAATTAAATTAATACTTTATCTTGTCAGCAATATATGTGCTGGCTCATAAGTGTGAGGGTTAATCACATGTGAGGATAGTTAATGTAACATAAATTTAAAAAACTGCCTTACCGTCTCACAATGTCATTTATAGAGGTAGGTTATTTGTTGTGGTTGTTAATAGATGTATTTATCTTGATGTATTAAATGTCAATTATTCTCTGACATTTGCCATTGGTCATTAGAGAAATTGCCCTTTCCTACTGCTTATATTTATGCAATTTCCCTGAATGTGCCATTTTCAAAATATGCTAAACTTAGCATGGTATTTTGCATGATATGTATTTTATAAATGTAGGAGTCTTATCAAAGTGCTTTCCCAGGGCCAATTAATTTTAGAGCTCTGCTGAATTTAGCCTTGTACATAAGATCTTAACATTTAAAATGGAAAAACTCAATGCAGCTGGCCTTCCCCCAGGGCATCGCAGATCAGGGTGCTTCACTGTGTGAAACCCCCCTCCCTGGGGCACTGCAAAACTCACCTTCTTCCTGGCTCTCTCTCCAATTTAAATATCATTGGCCTCATCCCCAGCATCTTTGGGCTTTGCATGTGATCCTGCCCCCAGTCATTCAGATAGGCTGGGGGAGGAGCACACCAACTGATGGGGATGAGGCTGCGTGTGCTCTCATTTCTCATAAACAGAGCCATTTGACGAGCATTTGTTATGCATGGTAAATGGCTCCTGATTGGATGAGAGCTGTGCATGTTGTATCAGGCTGCCCCTGGGAGGTGTTTTGTTTCGCTTTAATCACTTTTCTTTTTTTAACATTGTTTTGGTCTATTAAAGAATGAAATATTTCAGGCCATGCACATTTCTCCATTCATCCTGTGAATAAAAAGTATGCTGAATTTGATATACCATATTTCTGTATGATCTGTACTCTTTCTATAGAGAAAAATAAATGTACTATCAAATCCATTTATTAAAATCAGGTACTTATGCTCTTGCCAGTAATGTATGCTATTAGTGTCAATGTTCAATGGTTTTGAATTTTGCTTTTTTCAGTTCAGTCTGGTCTGAACCAAATTTTAATAAAAAGGGATTAAATACTCCAGGATTTCATTGGAAGATTTTATCTTTAGAGATGAGCAAACTGGTTTGTCAGAACCCAAGTTTGTTCCGAATCTCAGGAAAAATTTGATTCGGCTTTCACCACCCTCTGACAGTGCGGCTGACCTCCTCCACTCTCAGTGTGCTGTGTGACATGCCGATCTCCCCGTCTTTCTGGCCCAGCTACTGGCTGCAGGCACAAGTTGACTTGCAATCCAACTTGCGCTCTCAGCCAGCTGCTGGACCAGAACAACAGGGAAGCTGGCATGTAGGTAATATGTGATACACACTGCACGGTGAGAGTGGGGGAGGCTGGCAGTGGGCGGTGAAAGCCATCTTGCACAGCTAACAGTGCGGCCGCGTCCCCAGCTCCCACCGTGCTGTGTGTATTCTACTAGAGAAGAGCGATTCTCAAAGGTTCGATTTGGACGAACCCGAATTTGTTCGAGAAATTCGGCAAATTGCCCAAATCCAATTTTTAGGAAGTTCGCTCATTTCTAGTTATCTTTATAAAATAAATGCATGTTTGAAGAGCAAAAACTTCTCCCTAAACACCTTTTTATTAATTATGTTATTATTATTTTTTATTTATAAAGCACCATCTTCTTCCGTATTTCTGCTTCCTTTAAAACATCGGTATAAAATGCTATAGATCCCTACAGCAAAATAATGCATATTTAGGGTGAAACTTCAGAATTACCATATGGGCCAGTGTTCATTGTTTAATCTCTATGCCATTTAAACGTTATACAGTTACATAGTTAATAGGGTTTAAAAAGTTAAGGAAAGTTTTTTTTATTATATATAGATAACAGTTAATAACAACTGTTATAGTAATTTTCTTCTAAAAAGAAGGGCATGTCCCATGTCTTTAGAAAAGATTTTACCTGAAATAGTTTTCCCCATATGTTTTGTATTGGTTATTTATATATTTATACAAGTTAAAATGTCCCCCCCTTAGACGTCTCTTCTCAAGATTAAATAGATTAAATTCCTGTAATCTTTATTATAGCTAAGATCCTTCATTTCATCAGTTTGGTGGCTCTCTTCTGCATCCTTTTCAAAGTCAGGGCATCATTTCCAGTAAACTGGTGTCCAGAACTGGACCGCACAGGTAGAGTGCCTCTTCCCATGGTTAGAGGAATAAGTGCACACAATTTTGGCAGCTCTACTCCCAGAGTTGTCTGTTTCAGGCCAGACATAGTCAGAGGCTATTTTGGGAAGAGGTCCATGTTAGACCATCTTTAGAGATTAAAGAGAACAGAATGCTCCCTATTTATTGAAACAAGGCAAAGTGTGCTTTCTTATGACATAAAGTTTTACATGCATTTACATGGTGCATAGAGAGCGAGGATAACAAGATTTCACCCCTTATCCTTAGCAGTAGGTGAGGCCATACAAATCATCTCTTTTGCTCTCTAAAGTTCCTCCCCTAAATGCCCCCCTCTGCAGTCACAAGAGGAAGATTCCACTGATAACTGGAAGTGACCAGCCAGTGGAGTGTGGAAGAGGATGGCTCCCATTAGTACGGCTCAAATATATACTCTTTTTAATCAAAAATTTCAGTTTGTATCAAGTGCGGGAGAAAGTAATGGGTGGCCGGTGAGTCTTTTGAGACTTGACTTCCATTTCAATTTTCTTTCAAACATGCCAATGTATACAAGTATAAAATACTTACCGTTTGTGTAAGGATTTAAAGTCTTTTTATTTGTCATCACACGAGCTGTGGCGTTGTTAACCTAGGAACACAAAATGTTAATGTTTTTATTTTTGCTAGGCAATCTGATTTTTATTTGTTTTACACTGGCTGAAACATGATATTTGTACAAATTTTACTGAAAAAAACATAAGGCGTGATAAAAAAATGATAAAAAGACTTGTAATTACATTTAGTTCTATCTTTCTAAAAGTATAAATCATTTTAATAAAGCAACACCATATCAATTAAAATTTAATAGAGAGACGTTAAAAGTAAATTAAAAGGTTTTGCATAATTTATTTCTTTAGGAGCATGCTCACATTCTGTGAGAACACTGAAATGGTAAATATTTAATACAAAAAAAGAAGCTTTATATAAAACAACCTGGAGTGGAAAATGAAAAGAGCAAGAAATACAGCTGTCAAAGAGGATACACAGAAAACAACAACGTCTAGACAAGACAAGAAATCTAAAAAGCCATAGTCTAGCATTCAACTTTTTGTACAAGTTTCAGAGCATTACTGCAAGTGCTAATGAATGTATCCATTCAAGCTTGTTCAAATTACGTCTAACAAAGAGAGTATACTATTAGACAAAAGTAAAATGCAATTAAGCTTGAGGAAGATGAGGTCCAAAGTTTTAAAGATTTGCTAGTATAAAAGTTGCATAAAAATTGTACTTTAGCAGGAATAGTAATAATTAAGCAAAGATAACATTCCTATAGTGGTGATCTCTTTTACAGCCCCTGGTATCTGAAACCAGTAGCTGCTTGGCTTAAGATGAAGGTGTACAGTGGTGCGCCTCCCTCTGGCTCTGACATTGCACAGATGCCATACCCAGATTAGAAAGCAAAACCATAGGACCTGGCTTTAGTTACCATGGCTGCAGAAAAGCATTAAGCAATAAAGCCTTGTGTCTCCTTTGCTATCACTTGTTTGAGGTTAGTTGGGAAAACCATCTACCTACCATTTTCATTATTATCTGTTTTAAGTACATTCCACCTCTTGATATGAGAAAACATTGTTATGCTGAAGCTACTAATTGTTTCATTTTCACTTCTGTTCATAGCCTTCATGAATCTCTCCTCAACCCAGCGGGAAATTTGCCTTCCATAGTTTTATAGAAGTTGGATCTAGCTGTGGGGTTAATCTAAAACATAACTTTTACTGATTCTAAAATAATAATTATGTGTCCTGAAAAGTTTCCATGGTTGCAAAGCCGCATTTCGGGGTTGTGGCACCCCTTAGTCTTAGCCAGGGCTAATCTGTGCTGGGGGCCTATTTCATGTCAGGGAACTGTGCATTTTTCCATATATAGTTTTATGTAAGGTCCTTCTGAGGTTTGAGAACTCAAAGGGTAAGTCATTAAGATTTGAAGAAGCTCTGCTAATAGTGTCTCTGCAATCTTTAATAGGCACCCCTGCATAAGGTTTTAATTGTGTAACAATTCATTTTAAAGAATCTCCCACATCTGATTGTGTATAAATTAGGCACACACATATTTTTTATTGTAAATAAATAGTAACTTTGATTGACTATCCCATGTGGAGAGCTTCTACAAATATGAAAGCGGACCTCCAATATGGTAAAAAAAATCCCATACCCCACTTCTGTACTTCTGTTCCTGCAAAGTCAGATTCTGGCAATTGCCTTTACACCCCTTCAAACTGAATAGGAGCCTCTCCATGACATCCAACACACTCAGCTCACAGCATTTATTGTAAGCAAATTTACCCAAATAGGAACACCAGAAACAATAACCCAGAGGAAATGCTGCTTACATGAATACATGAAAATGCATAATAAACTTTTTGGTCCAAAAGGTGAAGCAAAACAACACATATTCAGAAATACAAATGTTACCCATAAACGAAATTAAAAAATATGAGATACTCAAAAGATTTACCTCTATTTTACGGCCTTCCACAACTGTGCCATGTAATTTTTCTCTCGCTCTGTCTGCATCAGCACTGTTTTCAAAAGTTACAAATCCAAATCCCTGCATGCAGAAGCAAAATAAAACATCAAGTTATAACTGTAGTCAGGAGTGTTTTCTTCTGACATTGTGAGTCTTTATTGAACTATAGAAAATCATGATTCGCATTCTATGTGAAATCACTTCTATTTACTTTTATACTAAACAACAAAGTGATGGATAGAATATACATTTAAGAGGTAGCTCAGATTAAAATTTTATGAATATTTTTAGATACTCCAGGAAACATGGAAGTAAATGTTTTCTATCACATTGTTTTGCAGCTATTACTTTACTGTACTTTGGGACATTTAGCATGCTTTTACAAGCCATTTATAAATGTACCAAAAATTAGAGGGAAGATTTAACAGTAATGTAGTTTACACCTGACTAACAGAAATACAAAAAAAGACTACTGTGTGATAGAAAAAAAAATTTAAAGGGGATCTACGGACATTGGTTTGAATTATAAGACTGCTTTCATTCCCAAAGCTGCACTGTGTTTCACTACGCAACTACAGTAAGTGGACAATGCAGCACAGATAAAGGGCAGGCAGCCCTACGCTAACGCTAGTGCATCTGTTCAATTCTGGTTCTATGTGGAAAAAAGGTTGCTGTGACATTATATTACATGGCTCCAATCCTTCCCCATCCAAGTGTGTTAACAGATGACTCACACATTCCTCTCCTATGCCCACCCACACTGTGTTCCGATAGGAGTGTTTTCCTGAAAATGCCTCTGTTATTATCAGACCACAGCCAGACTGGAATAGAGAAGGAGTAAACGTGGGGGTGGTACAACATCACAACACGATCTGAAGCAGATCTGAAGTGAACAGCTGTGCTGGACCTAAGGTGAGTATTACTTTTTAACCAATGCCCACAAATTCCCTTTTATATGCTTAAAGTTACAAGTGCAATGTTTTCTTTTAATTGGTATAGTGCTATTTTTGAATAAACACATAATTCACTGTGGTACAAATATTCACAAGCAACACATCTGACATAATAATCAAGGGTTCTAAAGTGTTATGCGCTGTTGAGGGTGTTGACATTGCCTGAACTAGCCCATAATGTAATTATTATGTTAAGCCCCCTATGGTTATTAGAATGCTGTCTGCAAATCAAGAGACATGAGTTACAGGTATCAAAGAAAGACTGAACACCTATATGTGTAAAATCTCTCCATGACTATTCCTAATAAGGTGCAAGAAATGAAAAAAAAGGCCTGCACATATAGAAGCTCTCCAGGAGCAAAGACCCTTTTCATTTGGACAAAGAAATGGGTTGGTGTTGCTATGGGCTGCTTGCAGTGTCGCTCACTGGAAGCTCTGCTTTCTGTAACCACTGTCTTCTGCTTCCCTGATGTATAGCAACAGGAGTTGCTGGGGGGGGGGGGGGGGGCAAAGTACTAGCTGATTGGGGATGGCTTAGCACACTGCACCTGAAACTGTAACCATGCTTACTTTACTTGGTTTCCTGTTGCTACCTTATTACTGTATGTCCTGTCAAGGTCTGAATATGTAATCCTGTGGAACTTGTCATGTGCTGACCTTGTTTGATTTGTGATCCATGTTGCAAACCCTGTTACATGCTGACCACATCTGAGTTGTGCTCCACATTGCAAATCTCGTTTTTCTTACCAACTTGCTACCTGTTCACAAACTAGGCCATGACTACCACCAAATCGCACATGCTTTCCACCAGAAATGCAGACCAAACCCCCATCATCAACAAGGTTTCAGACTGTTGGACCAACATGAGAGTACATAACCCACCAGCAGGACTTCAGGACCATGGTTGATGCCTTTCTTGTTATCATCCAAAGTCACTACTATCTATACCTCGCCTCCTCCCTGTAACCCATATTACCAAATTTAGGCTTACAACAAATCAGATTTGTAACATGTAACCTATTTTGTTCTCCAGGTCAAATACTAGTAAATAGTATATAATAGTATGTTTTAATCCTGCATTAATGTACTTGGGAAGCCTGATTAAGCATTGATTAAGTGATGCACTCATCTTACTTCTGTTTCCTGTGGTGGTTCTGTTTGGTATACAACATATCTCATATCTCGCCACTGTGCAGTCACTGCCCGATGGCCACAGAGCAGAAATGGTGTTGCTCATCAACCTCAAAGCCAGGAAGTAAGGTGAGTGCATTGTCCCACCTCATTCTTTACTAGATCAATACATTCTGCGGCATCCCAAAGCAGGGCACCCCCTTGCAGACTTTTGGTCCAAGCAGATCTTTATCACCCTGGAACTTGTACATGACTGTAGTCCAGGTAGTACTTGTTTCTATGGAGAGAAGTCATTGAAAAGTCCTTCCCTCATCCTGAGCATTTGTGTTTGGTGGGAAAACCTATTTGCTGTTTGGTCTTTTAGTTATGGTCCATGGTCAGCTGAGATTTCATGTCACCAGAGGCTGAGAGGTATATAATCAATCACCAATTAAATGTTAAGGTGCCTCTTCAAAAATAGATTTTCCAGTTTTAAACTTTAAAACATTTGTATTGCCAAAGCTCATTTACCTGCCTGCGTGTTTTATGACTAGTGTAAATCAACTGACTCCGATAACAAATTATGTTAGCTTTTTAAAAAGGTTACCAAAATACCACTCGGAATTACAGATGTGACAAAACCCAATTTGAATGTTAACAGAAATTTTTATAATAATGCCTTTTATTGGATCGTTTGTTAGCAAGAATGCATACGAATTACAAGTAGTGTATTAACATGAAAAGTGTAACTATATTAAAAGCAGTCAGAAAAAGGTAGGTAGGTAATTCATCCCCCTTATCCCAATTTATTGGGATGCCCCCAATGAAAAATTAGTAGAATGTCCAAAATCCAGCTGACTACTCATGGGCCACAGTTAAGTACAGTTAGCCAAAGCACAGGAACAAAAAAATGTAAATATTTAAGCTTGATTTTGAACTTCATCCAAATTTGAATGTCCCAGGGAAGGGGATAAATGGACATTTGCTTATTTTAGGTCAACTTTAATGTTTAAATCCAGTCACCTGTTAACTCCCCTACCCTGCCCCTTGGTGCAGAGGCAGGATAGGGGGTTATGATAAAAAAAAATCTTTACCTCACCCGAGATTCTGAGCTGGTCACCCTGTGATTCCGGCACTGGACGCTGCCATTTTGAATCTGCTGCACAGAGCATTTGAATGGGCAGGGGGTATGTGCACAGAACAGGGGACATAGACAATGACACTTTATTTGACCCCAGTTGATCAAATAGAAGTTAATAAATATCTAAGATACCACCAGAAAAATTACAACTCTATTAAGATTAAATAAAAGACTAATTTATTCCCAAACAATCTAAAAAAATGATTCTATAGACATATCCTGCTAAAACATATCCAATAAGCTGAAAACACACCCCATGAGGGCCCTATTAATACCATAAATGCAACCCTTACAAAACGTATAATATAAAATGCGCTGTTATGATAAGGCAAATGATGTGCTAATAATTTCTAGCTACAATCTACCCCTCAAAAGCCAAAGCCCTGAGGAAGTTGATGTACCACTATGCGCATGTGAATCGCCTCTGGACCCCATATACCCCATACCACATATACAGTGATGTACGTTGCTTTTCACTTTTTTTGGCTTTTCAGGGAAAAGATTTGACCTATAATAATTTTAAGTAATAGTTTTTTTAGCTGATATGGCATGGGGGCTTCCAACCCTACCAGAGGGGAGGGGGGTGTCGGACCTGTAAATAAAGGTGTAGAGCCCGCACTCTCCTGCGTCTTTCATTCGAGGGTTGCCTGACGCGTGGAGGAAGCACCAGGATTCCAGCAGGCCTATATGTCCCATTTGGTTGTCCTGCATCACTGCATATCACCTAATTAAAATAAGGTAATTTGTAGAGTTGGATGAACCTGAACCTCAAAGTTCAGGTTCGTACCAAACTTTGCCAGTTCAGGTTCCCAAACCCGAGCACTGACTTCAGCCAGTAGTCCATGTTCGAAATCTGACTTGAACATGGAAAAGCTGGTTGATTAGCAACCCATTAACCACCTTCACCTAAGGGTACAGCAGCAGGAAGCTGCTGGAACTCACCTCAGCCCTTTTTCGGTAGCAGTGGCGGTGGCGTTGAATACAAACAGATGGCTGCCAGCTCCCATGAGCGAGGACACTTCTATTGCCAGCACTGCTACTTTTTGAAGATCCTGCTGGGGCCAGATTCAAGCATACACCGCTGCCGCCGCTGCACGCTCTGCGCCCCCCACGAAAGCCCCCCCATTCTTTGGGTCCCCATTGTATTCAAAGTTTGGCCAAACTTGCGGGACCTGAGCTTTGTGGGGTTCCCCCTATACCTAGCAATTTTACATTGTATTTGCTCATACAATTTGTATTTTCCCTTCAGACCTGTATATGAATCTGTGTGCTTTTAAATATATACATTAATCTTGGGCTGTTTTTTGATTCTGAATTGATCGTCCTTGTTCTCAGTCATATATATGCTACCAAGCTGGCTTCTGGCCCTAGATAGACTCACTAACAGACCAGGCCTGCAGAGCTGGTGGGATTATTATGTTTTGACATGTCTCTGTTCACTGATGCCAGTGTAGGGGTCCTGGAGCCGGTTACGGTCACTGGACCTGTATTATCAACAATGTACTGCGTGATTGCAGTGGCATCAGCCTGGGCCACATGATAGGGGGTTTCCCTATAAGGTTTAATAAATCTTTTCCTTCTCCCCGTCTTTATATTAGGGGTCTGTTTTTCTCCTTTTTTCCTTTGTCTATCATTTAATATATCCTTTTATTATTTTCTTATAAATGGATGAATCTTTTCTGTATGTGTCTTTTAGTCTACTATCTGTAGACATGACATTATCAACTACAAATTCTGTGTCTACTGTCTAGGAGAAAAAATAATTTGCTCAGAATAGCTAGAGCATAACATTTATCAGCAACACAAACATATACAAATCACATTAAGCGTTCAAAGGCTTGAAGCAAAGAGTCTTTTTTTTCTTCAATAGAAAAAGGCCATAGTGAGAGTAAATTGGAGCAATATACAGGGTGATTGCTTGAGAGCAGGCTAGATTATATTACCAACTTTCCCTTCAATAACAGAAAAATACCTATGCTGCAAAATATTCTCTTCTGCAAACACCCTATTTTCTTTTATGAGACGTGCACTTATTAACAAAGAATTGGGGAACTTGCAAAGCCTTTGACTGTTAACAAAAGGAAAGTATTTTTCTCTGTTTTAAACAAATAGTACATATTATTTCATCTGCCAAAGTATATGTGATAGATTGCATATATTTGCTGCAAAGGCTTGCAAATGGTATGCTCTAAACTGAAATCAGGTTAGGGTATTACAAAAAGCACCATAGTGATGGGAAACTTGGGTGTTTCCTAAATGCGTAATTAAAGGGAAAGTCCACTTTTGTCAGTTCAGGTCTGCAAGTTGGGTTCAGCTGAAGCAACTGCAGGGAAAATGGGCAACTTATTATCATCTTGAGCACTGCTCAGGCCCCCCTACTGGCTGCAACATATAAGTGCAGAACCTGGCTGGTAAAAGATATAGGGGAAAGCAAGAAACTGCTGCAGGAATGGATAAAGGTAAGTGGAGGAGCCGCATGCCCCTCTGGGAGCCCTGATCTGAAGGCTGTAGGAAAAGTACATGGGAATATCTTTAATGAACATCTGTAGATAAAAACCATACTCAACTTACCTCCCTGGCAATTGATTCAGGCAGATCTATTTCCTCAAAACATACTGCTGAAGTAGACATAACCCTGATCTGCAGGCTGGTGCCCGTTAACTCTTGGATTACAGTTGCAGTTTGCTAAGCCCGGAAAGCCACCCCTAGCCTATATCACAGTGTAGAAGCACAAAAGCATAATTTGCCTGAAGGGAATATCACAATGTATTGTATCTGCCTGATATAAGGTAAGGAAATTATTAAATTAAATGTGTTAGGAAATGTTTGTCCAGTTATTTAATTTATTTATTTAATTTGACTGCAAACAAGCATTTCACGAAGTGTTAAGCCTGTTTCCACCTTATTGAAGGACATCTCTACCTCATTTGGACAGTAATGTACCGGTAATATAGTTTTAAACCCACAGCACCTGCCTTTTCTAAGTAAATCTGGAAACTGTTGTGCAGTACCTGTCAATCAAAATCTGACCTTTGGGTTTTTTTCATTCCTAAAAAGTCTAAATAAAATGTTTAAGTACTTCTTAAGGGGCTTCTCAATTTGGAATGCCCCTCAATGTGTATCTCTATGGAAGCCCATGCTGCATACTTATCTTGTTCAAATACAGAATTCAGCAGAGGGCTCAATGCTGCAGCGGCATCCCCACTTTGCATTCTCTTTGTGTCCAGTAGACCATTTGGCGGCTGGCAGAGGAAGCAGGAATGCTGCTGATCTAAACTGGGCTCTGCTGAATGCTGGTTTGACCGCTGTTAGGCAAGTGCAATAGTTTCTTTTTTACTTCAACACATTTCACAATTTATCCAGCTGCCTTTCCTAGTGGGATGAACTATAAAGCAGCATGTCCAGTTGCCTTGGTCTATTACTAAATACTTATCTAGCATGGATGGCTACTTCATAACAAAGTGACTAGTTGCACAAGTTCATTAAAAAATAATTGTCATAAATTTGCAGTTATATTTTACATGGGGACATCACCTGATCATTCTGAAGCTGAGTGAAATGCAAAATTTCAGCTAGAAAATTTGAGCCGATTATCCAGAAAGGCCATTTTTGCATTGTATTTTCAAGCCTATGCAACTGGACACATTTAATTAGCCAGCTTTGCTGAATCACTCAAAGTTAATTATGTTTTTTGCATGTTTTTCTATGTTCATTGAACACAGAAATAAAACTCTTCCAAGCAGCTGGATTATGCTTTACTTTGGAGTTTAAAAGGAGTTAATCATCACATTCTTCTTCATCGTACATGCTACATGTTGTGTGCAAACTTTTCTAATTTTTAATTAGAATATTTATTTAATGATTTATTTAAAAGGTACTTCACAGAAAGACTGAACATAAAAACTTACCTTTGATCCCCGTTCATTAAAAATGATTTCGACATCTAAGATTTTACCAAATTGCTGCAAGAGAAATAAAAGGCAAAAATGTCACCAAACAATGAAATCTTACATGCATTAATTTATTTTTGGTGGTGGTATTGGGGGGGGGGAGTTATGTCATACACTGTGGTGAAATATATTCCATAAACGTTACCTGCACAAGTTATTTCAGTACAAATTTTTTTCTAAAGGCCAGATTAAGAAAGCTACATTCTTTTATATAGCAAATAGAAAAAGATGGAAATTAAGAAGTCAATTGAAAACTGGAAAGCTGTAGTATTAAAATAATGTCAGTACAGTAAGGGTATGAGTAAAGCTTGCAATCTTACCTCTCTGGTAACATTGTCCCTGGCTAAAAAGCATATTCAGCAGAAACAAAACAATGGAGGTCACTGTGTCAGGGAGGAGAAAATCTCTATATCTGCTCCAGTTGATTGGACACCAACATAGTAAATAACTTTATATAAGATAACAGGGTGCCTTATTATAGGTCAGTGGACCTTGATAGGTCTTTCTATGTCTAGGTGTGATACATGGCAACATAGATTAGAGAACCAACAATCCCCACTGAGGGAGGCATGAACCCCTAAAGCATTTATTTTCTTTTTTTTCCTCTAGACCTTTCTTACAGATATATTTCAAATTATCTCCATATTGGCATCTATAGTTATCTTTATAGTTGAAACTGCAGCAGGTGTTGGAAAAACACAATAGTGGTAAAACATGTACACTAGAATATAAAACTGGAAGTAACAAAGAATGGTCATATATCAAGCCTTTTGTCCATTTTTGAAAAAGCGAGGGAGATATCTTTACTTCTAAGCTGTTGATTTTGTATCTTGATCTGTGTGGTAATAATTACATGTTATGTATATGTTGTATAGACAATAATATGTATGTATAGGGGTGATGGTGTTTAAGACATCAGAGTATACATATATATTTATAAAAATGCTTTTAAGGAAATAAATGTGGAAAGAATTTGGGTAGATTACCACCTGATATTATCATGCTATATGATTGATTATGCAGCTACCAGTGGAGGGATAGAAAATAGGGTAAAGGAGATCAACCAAGTCTCAGACCATATATCAAGGTCTCATTGGTTCTTGGCATGCCCCATGTTTTTTTACTATATTGCGCCATACCTGTGCTTATCTGAAAACTTTCAAAAAGTAAAATAAAGTTACCCAGCTAAATCTAAATAAATATTGTGCATAGTAATAAACAGACCAAAATGGCGGTCATTTAAATGTCCTAAAATGATATAGTAATAGCATATAACAAGTACTTGTGATATTTAGGGCATGTTTCAGCACAGCCCAAAATAAATTCACCAAGGCAAGTCACAGGATACCCTACTTGATTTTTCCACTTGTTCAGATAATTCTTTCTTGCACATCTGAACATTTCATTTTATAATGGAAAATGACGACATAAAATGTTGCAAGGGCTAAATCAAAACTTTTTTTGAAACTTCTTGAATGTTACTTGGGGATTTTAGAGCCTTAGATCATTGATATATATATATATATATATTTTTTTTTTTTAATTTACTGTCGGAATGACTTAAGACCCCAAAACCTGCGAGTAATGCAAACCAAAGGCTGTAAAATTACTGGTGAGAGGGTTCTTCCTTAAAGAAGCTGTATCGCAAAATTGTGAAATATTAAAAATATATATAAACATGTCAGCTAATGAGAGGAAGAGTCACTTTTACACCCGAATATGTGTGGCAGAGCCCCCCATCATCCCCATAGCAGATTGTGACAGAGCCCCCATCACCCCATAGTAGACTGTGACAGGATCCCACATCACCACATAGAAGACTGTGACAGAGCCCACATCATTCCCATAGCAGAACAACCCCCATCATCCCCATAGCAGACTGTGTGGCAGAGCAACCCCCATCATCCCCATAGCAGACTGTATAGCAGAACAACCACCATCAGCTCCATAGCGGACTGTGTAGCAGAACAACCCCCATCACCCCCATAGCAGACTGTTTAATAGAATCCCCATTCCTATAGCAGATTGTGTTGCAGAATAACCTCTATCATCCCTATAGCAGACTATGTGGCAAAACAACCCCCATCAGCCTCATAGCAGACTGTGCAGCAGAAAAACCCCCATCATCCCCATATCAGACTGTGTGACAAAACTTCCTCTCATCCCCATAGCAGACTGTGTTGCAAAACAATTCCCCTTATCCCTACAGCAGACTGTGTGGCAAAACTACCCCCATCATCCTCAAACCAGACTGTGTAGTGGAACAACCCCCATCACCCCTAGCAGACTATGTCATAGAATCCCCATAATTCCCATAGCAGACTGTGTTGCAGAACAACCCCCATCATCCCCAATAGCAAACTGTGATAGAATCACCCATCACATGGGCTGCTCAGCAGATCATGAACCAGCTTTAGTGTTGGGCCGAACGTCGAACCCCAGCAAATACTTCTGACTGAAGTTTGAGGTCAGGAACCCAAACTCGCAAATTTCAGTATGGACCCAAACTTTGCAGCTCAGGTTAGCGCAACACATCCCCTGATTTATTTCCCTTCTGTTAAAAGAAAGAAACAAGCCTGGTTGAATATCTTCTTTATGCCGGGTGTATACGTGAGTGAAAAATGCACCTTTAAAGTATATGCCGATTATGTACGTACCAAACAATGATACACTATTTATGTGATTGCTATATAGACAAATGAGAATATGAGGTTTGTGACAATTATAATCCTATACAGAACTGATAAAGATGTTGGAAAAGCCTTTTGGTGAAACATGTTAACCAAAATAATGCAAGGGGATGAAAAAAGAATCATAGGGCCACCAGCATCCCCTAAGTATGAATTAGGAGATCAAAGCGATTCTAGATGAATATTGATGCCAATGTTGCCATTTGTCATGTATTGTTACTTGGTCTAAAAATGGTTTCTTCTGTATATGGTCTAGAGGCAGTAATATATACCTGAATTTATTGAATAGGACTAACACAATTACATATATCTTTTTTCATTCATGTTGAAAGGGTGTGTAAATTGATCATGGTCAGGGGAAGGTATAATGGCTAGTTAAAGTGCTTGCCCAGACCACTTATTTTAGTGTAAAAGGTTAAAACAACCCTTTCTCTTTATTTTTTTTAATGCACTAAGCATAGGACCCTGACCTACTATATCCCCACTATTAGTCACTAGTAAGTCACTAGTAAGTTTGGTGCTCCTCCAGGGGTGCTAGCGAAAAGCAGAGCTCTTTGTAGCAATATACCTCCTGCCTCAGCTCTTGGTGCCTCCACTTGTAGAACATCAGGTCTGCTAGGTTGTGCAGAGCAGCATGACATCTTATGATTCCAGGATGTGGGAGGTGAATATAAGATAAAACCAAGGGGTTTCATGCAGGAAAAAAAGAGTTTTGGTCTCATTTAATAAAGAAACATTGATGGAACTGACAGTAACTTTTCATTGATGCCTATTTGAAACTAACCAAATTTTGTGGGCCTCCAAGTGGGACAACTTAAGCCAGTTTGTTGGTAATGGGTGTGAAGGGGGTGTGGTTTAGGGGTGAGGTTTATTTATGGGCATCTGAGGAATAAATGTTCTTATGTTTCAATAGATTGCTATTGATAGAAAGAGGTACAACATTACAGCTTACTCAGATATCGCACATCATAACTAGATATATATTCAAGACTAATAGCTTTGCCCAGCATCAGATAACTAATGTTACGGAAACCTTGTAATCAGCACATAAGAAATAATTATAGTCACTTACAGTAATTTTGGCAAATGTAGTCTGATAGGTAGAAAACAGAAATAGAGATGCAAAAAAATAAAAACATATATTGTGGGTATAAGGGGAGTGAAATAATGGTAGGGATTAAAAAAAGTTATGATACTCATGTATAAAATTTCAATAAATTGCCCATGACATTAATCATGATATCCTGTGGATAAGAATAAACATACTTCAAACTGTATGGAGAGTAAACACACTTATAAAGAACAGTAAGAAGAAAGATGAGAGATCCAATTTAATTTTCTATAAACTTAAGTTAAAAATAATTTTAGTTTGCTTCCATAAGCAAGCGATCAAGGCTTTTGCTGCAATAAAGATGAATGACATTTCAAAGATCTTGGTTGATGACTAGAGCCATAGGAGAAAGAGATAAATTGACCTTGGTAATGTGTGTAATTAGTTGATAATTTCTGACCAGAAAGTTGTCACCACTGTGCATGTCCACCACATATGGATCATATCATATATGGAGCTTCACAGTGTCTAAATCTCTAGAATCTCTAATCTCTAGCAAGCCTAGTGGGGATCCTATACTACCGCAACAGGATCTTGTAGCCTGCCTCTACTAGTGGCAGATTTGTAAACCCCTTTGTGAGACCCCCAGCCAGCAATCCTCAGCACTCCAACTTCATATTTAATTTAAGATCCCGCTCCCAGGCTAGCATATATGGATGTTTAACCCTTTCAGTGCCAAGCACGTAGTTTCTACGTGCTTGCTTCTACTCCACTTAAGTGTCAAGCACGTAGAATCTACGTGCTTGACTTTCCCCCCTGCTAGTAAAAAAAATAAAAATCACAAATACTCACCTGACCCCTCGTTGGATCCGGCTGGGTCTCCTCTTTAATTTGGCGCCATCCGATCCCCCTCTTGCTGCCTCTCCTCGGCTGAGCTGTCAGATGCCCTGGTGATCGCTGGGCAGAGCAGTGGAGGGGCAGGGGATGCTCTGATCCCCTGCCCCCCCCCTCCTCTGGCCAGCGATCACCAAGGCATTTGACAGCTGATCACCACAGGAGCTGACAATCGGGTGAGGTGAGTAAAGTAAAAAAAAACTTTTTTTTAATAAATGACATTTTTGTGTGTGTGTTTTTTTTTTATGTTAACCCTTTGTGAACTGGTAAGGGGTCCATGAGACCCCTTATACCAGTTCACAAGGCTGGGGTCTGGCAAGCCACCTGCAACTAGCGGGTGGCTTGCCATTAACCCCCACACCCCCAATTACCTGCCTCCCCAAAGCCCAGGGGGGGGCAGAAGAGCCTGGGCCCACACAGGGTATGTGGGCTCGTAGGCTGCAGGGTGGGGGGCCACAAAAGCTGGCCCCCCCACTCTGTGCCTACAAGCCCCCATAGCTGGTCCCGGGCTGGTTATGACGGGTAAGGGGGACCCTACGTCATTTTTTTTTTATTTTAAGGGTTAGGGTTAGGCTAACCCTAACCCTTAAAAAAAAAAAAAAAAAAGTCTTTTTTTTTATTTTTACGGGTTAGGGTTAGCCTAACCCTAACCCTTAAAATTCAAAAAAAAAATGAAAAAACATTCTTTTAAGGGTGAGGGTTAGGGTTAGGCTAACCCTAACCCTTAAAAAAAAAAAAAAGTCTTTTTTTTATTTTTACGGGTTAGGGTTAGCCTAACCCTTAAAATTCAAAAAAAAAAAATGAAAACATTTTTTTTAAGGGTGAGGGTTAGGGTTAGGCTAACCCTAACCCTAACCCTAAAAAAAAAAAAAAAATGACATAGGCGGGGGGGGGGGGGTTCCCCATTTTTGGGGGGGAATCTTTTTTTTGTACATTTTTTTTTATTTTTACGGGTTAGGGTTAGCCTATGTTTATAGTGTGGATAGTAGTTGTATTTTATTTGTAAATGTAATAAAGTGCTCTTTTCAGTTTGGGGGGTCTCCAGGGCAAGAATGGGGGGGCTACCGATACATATGTGGTACCGTTGTAATCGGGAGAAATGGGGCTATCACATGCAATATGGTTTTCATTAAAAAAAAAAAAGGTTTTATTTAAAATAAAGGAAACAATTGTTTAAAAAATATATATTTTTTTGTTTTTTTTTTTTGTTTTTTTAAGCAGAAATATTCAAAAAACAGTAGAAAAATTACAAACAAGACATTTCATGTTAAAGCCTAAACTCTGCTGCAAAAAATGTATATGTAATGTATATAATTTTTCTGGAAATTCCAGCAAAAATCACGGTTAATCATGCCGCAAAATGGGGAAAAATGACCTGTCAACACAGGGTGACAAAACTTCAAGAAGGCTGACAATTAAAAGGGGTACCATAGTACCTATGCATGTTGGGTATTGTTCTGCTTGGGGGACCTTGCGCTTTCAGATTTAGCTTGTTTTTTCTTGTTTGCATATTGATATTTTAGGAAAACATGATTTTTATTCTGCTTTTTTATCATTGTTTTTAGGGAAACCCTGTGCAACCTAAGAATTCCTCAATGGATTACTTCCAGAAAGATGAGCCCACTACAACAAGCTCAGTACTCTTAGAAAGCTTAACATGTGTACTTTCAGGGAATATATGGTTTGTGGGGATATTCTAAATTTAAAGGGTTGTTTTGGTTGAAAAATCGCAAGGCGCACACTTTGTCTGCAGAGCTGAAATTTTTAAGCAAAATTACCGTTATGCGCATGCTTTACTTTGTATTGTTTGGCAACTCTTCCCTTGACAGTACCTATGCATGTTGGGTATTGTTCTGTTCGGGGGGTGTTGCTTTTTCAGATTTTAATTGTTTTTTTCTGTTTGCATATAGTTTTTTTTAGGAAAATGTGGCTTTGATTCTTCTTTTTTATTCCTTTTTTAGGGAAACTCTGTGCAACCAAAGAATTGATTGGGGGATTACTTCCAGAAAATTGCGCCCATGTCAACAAACCTGGTACGCCTAGAAAGCCTGAGGTGTATACTTCCAGAGAATATATAGTTTTTGGGGGGTATTTCAAATTTAAAGGGTTCTTTTTCTGGAAAGACCGCAAGGTGCGCTTAGCGCGGTGCATAGTTGTATTTTATCTGAAAATCTCCTAAAGCGCTGTTTCAGTTTGGGGGAGTCTCCTGGGCAGGAAAGGGTGTCTACTTATACATATGTGGTAACGCTGTGACCGGGATTAATTGGGGTTTCACATGCAATAAGATTTTATTGACAAACTTACATTTTTTATTACAAAAAAACACTACAAATTGCAAAAAATAGATTTTTTTTTATTTTTTTGCACATATTTCACCCAAAAGTATTGAGAATACACCTAAAAAATTACAAACAAGACATTTCATGTTAAAGCCCAGACTCTGCTGAAAAAAACAACATATCATTTTCCTGGGAAATCCCTGGAAATCCCTTCAAAAATCACATTTGAACATGGGGAGCGCAAAATAGTGCAAAATGGTCTGGCACCAAGCGTGACAAAAACTCCAGGTAGGCTAGCAGTGAAAGGGTTAAGGGAAGGAGAGCTCAGGACATCATGTGAAAGAGAGATACCCCAAGGTCCCCTAGGCATCCTAAGAAGATATTTATGAAACACAGTTTTAGTGCAAATATCTTTGTATTTCTTTTTATGGCAAAGTAAAAATTGAAAAAATTAATTGGCTCTAAATAATTCCAAATTGGGGGGGGGTGAAAATTTATTTAAAGTTCTTGATATTGCTTTTATCTGTATATATGCCTACACAATAAAGTCCTCCAGGAGGTATCCACATTGCCAGGTCAAGAGACATGGAGGGGCAAGTGAGTTGCTCCATTTCTACGCATATAAAATCTTGGTTTGGAATATTTTAAAGTCTTTCGAAAGAATTGAGTTTGGGAGGGATCTGTAGAAATACAAAACATTCGGGAGAAGAGTCATTTTGATTGAGACTATTCTTCCAAACAAAGACCATTTTTTAAGGTCATCAGAAAGTTTCACAAAAAGATTTTTGTAATTGATACTATAATGATTAGATGGGTCTAGGTGAGCTTAATGCCAAGATAGGATGAATGGCCTGAATTGGTTTGGAAATACTTTCGAATATTGATCAACAGGAATATTTAAAAAAAGTTTAAGAGATTTAGCAAGTTGGGTAAAGAGATGAACAGGTTGGAGATATACAGTAGTCATCAGCAAAAAGTGTGCATTTGTGCTCCCTGTGACCACATTTTAAGCCATGTATATTTTGATTTTGTCAAATAGCACAGGCAATGGGTTCCATTGCTAAAGTGAAGAGGGCAAGGGAAAGGAGAAAGCCTTGGCATTTACCTCTCAAAATATTAAAACTATCAGAGAAGAATCCTTTAACAAAGATAGATGCTCTAGCCCCAGGGTAAACATTTTTCAAAATTCCCTGAAAATGTTGGGCCAAATCCCTGTTTCTGAAGAGTACAAGAAGTCCTAGAAAAGAGAATCAAAGAGCTTCTGTATGTCCAAGAAAGCATACCTGTTCTGGCGGGGCCACAGCCCCACTTAGATCTGACCGCTGAGGGGATATCAACCGTGCATCTGATCTGTTTGGACCCCTGTCCACCAAGAATAAAAACAACTTGATCAATGTGGACAACAGAAGACAGGAAATAGCGTCTGTTACCTAGAGTTTTAGTATAGAGTTTAATATGATTATTAATTAAGGATATAGGACAAAGGTGACTTGGCTTCCCAGGTTTAGGCATGACACTGATGTAGGCCATCTTGGCCTTGTCGAGTGGGGGGGTCTGCTCTGGTGCTATTAATTATATTTATTTTAGTATTACCCAGAAAGGCCATCAGAACCCAGAGTTTTGGAAGGCCTAAGGCCTTTGATGGGCTTGAGTGTCACTTCTGCTAAGAATTCTTTTTCCATTATCTCTTTCTGTGTTGTGGAAATCTGATTAACCCTTTTCCAGGGATTTCCCAGGAAAATTATATTTTGTTTTTTTCAACAGAGTATGGGCTTTAACATGAAATGTCTTGTTTGTTTTAGGTCTATTCTTAATATTTTTGGGTAAACTATATGCAAAAAAATGTTTAAAATCTATTTTTTACAATTTGTAGTGTTTAAAAAATGCAAATTTGTCCAAAAAATCTTATTGTGTGTAAAATCCCCATTTGGTGCCATATATGTATTGGCAGACACCCTATCCTGCCCAGGAGACTCCCACAAACTGAAACAGTGCCTTAGGAGATTTTCAGATAAAATACAACTGTACTATGCGCTATGAGAACCTTGCAGTTTTGCAAGAAAAACAACCCTTTACATTTGAAATACCCCCGCACAAACTATTTATTCTCTGGAAGTACACACCTCAAGCTTTCTAGGCATACCAGGCTTGTTGACATGGTTGCAGTTTTCTGGAAGTAATCCCTCAATGAATTCTTTGGTTGCATAGGGTTTCCTTAAAAAAAGTAGACTCTACGTGCTTGGCACTTAAAAGGAGTGGAAGCGAGCATGTAGAATCTACTTGCTTGGCACTGAAAGGGTAAATTATGAAGTTGTCAAACCAAGCATTAGCTTTGAATTCATTAAAAGAAGAGAATTTAGCCTAGTTTGAATAGAATTGATAACATTCGCGATAGACGTTTACAGGATTTTGAGTAAAAGACCCTTTGAAAGTTCTGAGTTTGGGGATAGAAGACATTTTGGACCTAGGTATATAATCTACTTTTCAGCTGCAGTATTAATATATTTGTTTAAGTTCTAAGATTTTCAATATATTGTCTAAGAGCCCCAGATGCATGTTTCCTATGTAACGTGGTAAGATAATCTACCTTAGATAAATTATCTTGAATTGCTTTGTTATTGTACTGGCAATTTGGATGATCTTAGCCCTGATGCAGGCTTTATAGGCTGCCCAGTTAATTTGTGGAAAGGTATAGAGAGAGACATTATGGTTGAAAAATTCTTTAATAGCATCAGCAATCCCATTGCAATCTAAAGGGTTGGTTGAAAGAGATTTATTAAGTCTCCAGTTAAAAGTATTGGCTAACATTATAGATGGTGGATTAAGACCAAAGTGTAGTCTGTTCATGGGACTTCAGAAATGTTATGAAAATGGATATTCTGGATGGTCTATGAGTGACTAAAGATTTGGTCTATTCTAGTATAGGTCTGATGGTCCTGTGAGTAAAAGTGAAGTCGTGTGTGGTGGGATTTAGCTCTCTCCAAACATCAATCAAATTTAGAGAGTGGAGAGAGAGTGGCCAGCAAGCCGATAAAGTTCGAGGGGGTTCCAAGTCTCGGGGATCCTGGGGTTGCCATGTCCAGTGAATGGTCCAGGGGGAGGTTAGAGTCTGGGGGTGGGGGCCTGATCTGGGTGTTCAAGTACCTGGTTTGGAGCGTTTTTTGTCCCCACTCTCCTTTCTGAGTCAGTATTGGGGGGGGGGGGGGACAATGTACTTTGTACCTGTGTTGTGGAGAGCTTTCTTGGAGACTGGTGATGTACAGATAGGATTACAATTGATGCATAAAACAAAGTACAAATTTTATTTCACATATTCTTTTTCTCCATCTTTCACATTCAGGTTTTTTTCATATATTTTACACTTGGAAAACAAAGGAGAGTAATTCATAATCTGACTTCTGCTACCTTATTCAAAGTTCATATAATGTCATCTCCGTCTGGGGCATATTCACAATGAATCACAGTGTGTAGCAAGCACTTGGGTTTTTCTCTCTCAGATGTAGCAAGTATAGATTCAGTGCAAACGTTTCGCTAAAAATAGCTTCCTCAGTGCACACCATTCAATCTAGTTTTTTATAATGAGAAATCATAATCTTAGTTTATCTTGTGAAAAAGTAGGCAATAGAGATTGTTCTTCATCTATTTTATCAAAGTGTACCTGATTTACATAGTCAGGAAACAGCGCTTCTGTACAGGTTGCCCTTGTGTTTTCTAGGTCAGTCACCTGTTATTGTAATATGACGTAATTTAGTTCAAACTTGTATAGTATATATAGTCTCATTGATATATAAGTTATAATGGTACCTGGTATCCTGCTGTGTCCGTTCCTGTACGGTGCAGGCTGTTGGGGCATATAAGTTTATATGAGTGATGTATTCCAGGTCCATCTATTTATTATCAATGTATATTTCAAAGAAGGCTAGCCTTTCTAAGTGTGGTCTGTGTAACGCCTGTCTCTCTCTGACAGGTGGTGGTGGTGACCCGCGTTCACTGCTGGCTCCGGCGAGCACGCCACTATGATGTTTTTTGCGGCGCGCTTCTTGTTATGAGCCCAGCGTGTGAGGTGGTCCCACCAACCCGGGGGCCGCTGTGAGACGTCGTGTGGGTGGTTACTTCCGCCTCCCGAGGTCTGGCTGCCCAGTAGCAGCCATTGTAGCAGGTGACGCATAACGCGTCATTGCCTGCTGGGCGGCCCCCGATCCTTGTAAGGACTTTAACTTAGGGTTGGGCAACGCCATTTTTAATATGCTGTACGGAACTATGTCTATTCCGTATGCTACTAAGTTAGTAGGGAGCTTAATACTCTCTATTATGATGCTGGTCTGTTACTGTGGGCAAGCCTGTAAAGGGAGCGCCGCCTTTACAAGGTTAGAGTCACCTGCTATAAAGAGGGTCCCCTCGGTCTACGGGAGGAGCAAAAGAGTCATTCTGCCTGGGAGGTTGATCAAAAAAGATCTTTGATCCAGCCAGACGGGTCAGTATTACGGTAGCACCCAGTGAGCATATAAGCTAAACCAAGACCACCTAAAGTGGTCAATCAAAAGAGCCATTTGGGGTCTTCCCAAGAGCAGGACTTGCCTGCCAGGCACACGAGTATGCATAAACAACTACTCAGGGTCAACATTACCAGATAGGCAGTGATAATAATAAGAAACAATGAAAGTTAGATACATTAGTTTGGAAAACACTTCAGATCAGGAGTAGCTTCAGGGAGCAATCCCAGCCATCCAGCCATAGATAGGTCCCAGTGAGAAGAAATAACTGCCCATGTGACCAATGGCTACAAGTGCTGAATGGCTGATCATAACTAGATCAGGAGCATTTCTGGAGGCTTTCAGCTCCTCTGTGAAATAAAAGTGGGGTTTGACCACTATATCCCATGGAAGACCATCTGGCCTTGAGGCGGTAAGGGTACAGTGCCAAATCTCAAGATCTAAATGAAGGGAATCAATATCTACAATGAGAAGCTTTATGAGATCCTTTACTGTGCTTTAGACATCTGTGACTGACTTGGTAAGCCTCTCAATCTAAAATTGTCTGTTCTCGAGAGCCTCAACTTTTTGATCTGTGACATCATGAGTGTCTAGCTGAATTTTGGTTCACCCAGACATCCAGCTTTGTCTTCAAATTTTTCAGCTGCGAGCCAATTTCTCTGATGTCATATCTTATCTCCCTGATTTTAGATTTAATGTCCACAGACATGGCAGCACGTGCTTTAGTGAGCTTGTTATCAAGGAGGTGGGAGAGAGAGGAGAGCAGTGTGGAGTCAAAGCTATCTTTGCTGATAAATGAAGTGACTGGCTGATTCTGGTGCAGGCTGCCCTGGGATGCTATCAAGTCAGCCATTATTTTGTCCAGGGATGAAGCTGGTGTCCCCTGGATATCTGATGCTTTAGAATCACCCTGGTTTTAACAGGGTTGAAGAGCCCTGGAGGACTGTAGCTGAGGGGGGAAGATCTAGGTCAGCAGAAGGTAACTAGGGCTGTAAAGCACAAGCGGCGTGTGGCTTACTTGTTTTCAATGCCATCTTGTGTCCCTAAGGCAGCGCTGGCACTGAAGTCGAGAAGCCATCCTTCTGCTTGCTTTTTCTGCTTGATCTGGCCAACTCAGTAGGAGCGGGCTCAGGCAGCCATCATACTTTCCCACGCATGTGCATCTCTAGCATCTCTTTAGCATTCTATGCTAGCTAATGTGTATAAGAAGGTCTAGCCCTGCACCCTGTTCACATACTCTAGGGATCTTCAGTTCATAAAAGATATTGTGATTGAGCCAACGCTCAACAAATCTATGCATTCCACAGCCAACATTTGACCTAGAAGTCAAAGCAGTTGTAAATTTGGTGGGACTTTCTTCCCCATTATGTTAGCAAAAGTGAGACATTTAGGTGTCTGTAGAGTTCTTATGGGGAAACCGGAACTGGGCCATCTGGTCAGTATACCTATATACAAGTCTTGTTGCCCACGCAATCATGTGTAAAAGAATTGAAATAAAATTCAGATCTCTACTGTAGTCAGGGAATTCTTTAAGCAAGCACTCTAAGTACAAAAAGTACTAAATTTTCTCAAAAAAACAAGAGGATTCACTACTAACACACACACACACACACACACACACACACACACACACACACACACACACGCAGTTGAAATGCTCAGAAAATGTGACTGTGTTTGCATTGCAAAAAATAGCCCGGAGGCTATATACAACCCTTGGCAAATGACTTTATTACCGAAAGACATTATTTAGCCATCAGTGCTATTAGTTCAGATGTGTTTCTTTTTACCAAAGTAATTATTGTGCTATCATTAGTCTAAATGAATCAGTATTCTCTGCAGGATATTATAGTTAATGTTTTTACAAGACAGAAATAGGTAAGGTAATGTTTTGTGCAATAATGGTGCACACCAGTTCATTTTTTATTTTACTTTGCTTAAAACTGTGCACATAATTGTATCACTACCATCCTCTGCACTCATGGAATGCTGTGTATTCCATAAGATGTGTCTTATCTATAGACAGAATAAATTACTAGAACCAATTGCTAGAATATATTAGTCTAGGCATAAAATACAGAATATATAATAGTCTAGAACTAAAAATCTGTTTAAACATGTAAATGCCAAAATGAGAGTTAACTTCTGCAATCTGTGCTGGGCTTGTTTTATACATTTGCTGAGGAACTAAAAAACAATGGTCACACTTTTTTAAATGTACTATAACATTCTTCCTTTTAATTAGAGGGCTGCTGAACTCTTAACTGTCTGTTTCCTGAACTAGCTTATGAAAAACATGATTTTTTTACTTATTTATATCCACTGTGTGTGTATATATATATATTTAATAGACATTATTTTGCTATAAAGTAGTACCATAAAGGCAAATATTAATAACATGTTCAATACTCCGCAAGCACACTGCATACTATCTAAGGCAATACAAAATGAATGGGGAAGGGGATGGATTAAAAAATAGCATACAGAAATATTAACACTTAAACACTAATGTGTTGCTCTATGATGCATTAACCTACTGCTCATGAATTCAGCATTCTTTGTGACTAAGTACCCAGTACCCAGAAAAGGCAAATGATCAGGATTGATTTAAATGACTTGTATTATAACTGAGGGATAAGGTCAATTATCTTCGTACTCATTATAACACCTATCATTTATCTAAATACAATGGAAGGATAAACAATGTGGGAATGTGCACATATATACAGAGTGTGAATGTGCAGAGTGATACAGATACAGAGTGTGGGAGCAGTGGGCATTGATGAATGAAAGGATGACAAAAAAAATCTTCTCTGCTTTTGGTAAGTGGTAAAAGTATTTCCTTTGTCCCCCGCCTCACTTGTCTTATTTGTCTGACTGGCTATAATAACATTTATTTATAAATTTATTTATACATTTAATTAACACATTTTCTTTGTTATTGCTATTTTATAGCACTGAATTTAGATTTTTATTTAAGTTACAGGAGAACTCGACTATTAGTTAATTATGAGCAGGAGCAGGGACCATTTGGTTTGGGAGCCCTCTGGCTGGATAGTCCCCAGTGTTCGGGACTCACAAATGCCAGATACAACTAGGGATGAGCGAACCGGTTCGGACGAACCGGAATTCGCTCAGAATTTCAGGGAAAATTCGATTCGGCACGAACCCGAATTTTTTTTGGTTCGTGCCGATCGAATTTTCCCTGAAATAAAAAAAAAAATGCCGGCATGGTGGGAGCGGGCAGGTCGGCTACGCTGTCAGCGGGCGGCGGAAGCCGGCCCGCTGACAGCGCAGCCGGCCTGCCCGCTCCCACCATGCCGGCTTTTTTTTAAAAAGCAAACACTTACCTGCATGGTCGGAGCATGGAGGCCTGTGCCGCTCTCAGGCGCCCTCTGATGACGCGTCCTCTAATGACAGCTGAGAGCGGCGCCTGCCTCCATGCTCCGACCATGCAGGTAAGTGTTTGCTTTTTAAAAAAATGCCGGCATGGTGGGGGCGGGCAGGCCGGCTGCGCTGTCAGCGGGCCGGCTTCCGCCACCCGCTGACAGCGTAGCCGGCCTGCCCACTCCCACCATGCCGGCATTTTTGCTTAAAAAAAAAATGCCGGCATGGTGGCAGCGGGAAGGCCAGCTGCGCTGTCAGAGGGCCGGCGGCGGCCAGCGTAGCCGGCCTGCCTGCTGCCACTATGCCGGCATTTTGCTCTAGATACAACATCTCCAGCCACCACAAGTGTGAACTGGTATGGGGTTCCTTACAAGTTCACAAACGGTTAAAAAAGAAAGAAAAAGAAAATACATTTTGAAAATAAATAGAACTCACCGTTTTCGTGTTTTCCTTCATCTGGCCCCTGCCGGGCAGTGTCCTCTCTGCAGGTCCACTGGGTCAGTTCTCCCTCCTAGTCCAGCAGGCTGTGATCTTCCCACCAAGCTATACCAGCCAACTGGAGCATGGCAGCTTTTATACCACAGAGGAGGAGCCATATGAATAATGATTAGTGATGGGCGAACCCCCCAAAGTTCAGGTCCTGCAAGTTCGACAAAACATTGAATAAATGTTCGGGGACCTGAACCAAACCCGATCCCCATTGCAAATAATGGGAACCTGAACTTTGGAGGGTGGCTGTGGTGGGGGGCTCAGAGTGTGCAGTAGTAAGTGTGCTGCTGTAACTTACCACAGCCTCTTCCCCAGCAGCGACAGCAGCAGTAAAGAGCTGTTGCTCTGCAGCCAATCAACTAGCTTTTCCGTGTTTGGGCCGGACAACGAACTTGAACAAAGACTTCTTGCTTAATCCTAGGTGCTGCCATCTTGGTCTAAAGCACAGAGCAGCATCTCCCAGCTCTCCTCCTTCCCACCCATTCAAGTGAATAGGCAGTTGGAGAGCTTGCTGAGCTGGGGCATGTCGCTTTGTGCTATTCTCAGTGCCGGCTGCAGGAGACTGGGACTGGGAGACTGGGACAGCGCAGGCACGTGCAGAAGGTTAGGGGGTTTCTTTGCAACACTCATCCTGCCTCAATGCCAGGGTAGGGTGGCAGGGCAGGGAGTTAGGCTGACTGTAGGTCTGCTTTAATAGAACTAGATCACAAAATGTTATGCAATCTGGCTGGTTAATTAAAAAGTTAACTTAGACAACTAGGCCCTTTACCTGGTTCCATTACAAATATTTAGCCTTTGATATCCCCTTAAGCTCACCACAGTTCTAAATGACTATGCAATGAATTCTAATTCTCCACTTTGGATTCTTGATTTTCTGCACAATAAAGGTTATACTCTTTAATTTTGGTAAGGACAATGGTCAGTGTTTGTGTGGAGGTAAGACATAATATATCAGACCCGAGAAAATTGGCGATTTAAAGCCTGGTAAGAAAACCCACTTCTTTTTTTAGGAGAGAATATTTCCATTAACTTTCGTTGTCTACCTTCGGGCTGATTCGGAGCCAAGTGAAAATTTACACCCGTTAGACAATGAAAATGAATAGCAGTTTTCCACTGAGATGCTTTGAAAGGGCATATTCTTCACTGTTCCCAAAAAGGGAAGAGTGGGGGGGGGGGGGGGAATGAGTGTTTGCCTGTACAGGGACTTAAAGCCAATCATCTCTCTGACTTGACCCTCTGTTCTGGCACTGCCAAATTTCCCATAGCAACATCAACTTTTTTTTTGTCTGAGCAACTGAATACACGAAAAAAGGGCCAGGGCAATGCAAACCCTGCCTTTAATTTCCTTTAGTATGCCCTTCCTGCTGGATTATCTAAGCTTTGATCTACCCTCCCACCCCCATAAAACCTGCACAATGCTGGACACCCAATTTCATGGTGGAAGCCAAGGAACTGTAATCATGCTTCTTACTGCATTTGCAGCTGTTGCCTCTGTATGCAACTTGAGGGACTGCGATAGCATCACTGTGCACTTATTGGGTGACAAAGCAATAACTAAATTGAACTGCTCCACCCAAATCGGTCTCAGTGCAGGTAAAGATGAGAAAGGGTTGGGGTAGATGTTTACAGTTTTGAATTTAATGCAATTTGAAGTATACATAAAGTGTTTTTTTTTCTCAATAAGACTGAAGTTCTGGTAAATCATTATACACACAATTCAGATACTTACTCCAAACATCTGTCTAAGATCTGGATCCCTAAATCTAAAGGGAATATTTGAAACATGGAGTCTCTTCGGCTGTGTTTTGTTTTCTGTGTTCTCAGAAGTCTGAGTCTGTTGTTGGCCATCAGTCTGTGCTGAATCATCTGTTTGCTGCAAGAAAAAAAAATACAATTAACACCAAAGTGAATGACATTTACAGGCCTTTTCTGAATATTAGAATGCACATGTTTTGATACATATGATAGCTAATTATAAAGATATTTTATATTATTTAATGGTTACATTTTTAACTGGTATCTGGAGATACTTGTAAAAAGTTAAGTTTGCATTACATTTTCTATTGCAGAAGGGGGGGGGGGTCCCCAGGGCTTATGTTCTCCATGCATCCCCCCTAGCAGGCCCCGGCCCAGGCACCTTTCACTAACTTCCTCAGTGACACAGAACTCTCCTCCAGGTTTTCAGAGGCAGACCGAGCTATGGACCATATGACCACCAATGGCTAAGTATGGGGGCCTGATTTGCAAGTGATTTGCATTAGCTAGAGCTCTGTCTCTATTTTCTATCCCAAAATAGTACATAAAGCGCTAAGTGATGCAAGCTTCCTATTGGTGCAACTGCTCCACATGTGCGCAGCTATTTTCTGTTCCTCATTGAATATCACTTCAATAGAATAGGCATATCTTCCTAATGCAGGCTTCCCTAAAGGCAGAAAAGGTTGGATTAAGTAAGTTTTCTTATCCTAGGGTCCTAGGCTCAGAACCCTCCCTGTAACATTTACTAAACAATTCCATGATAATAAAATAAATATATGGCCAAACTGTAAAATAGGCTCATGTGCAGAATTTCTGTCTGAGGCAAAGGCAATTGGAGTAGTATTCCATAGTTTACAAATTGACATATTGTATTAAAATGTTGTTTGAACCATTTTCTGTCATTTTAAAAAGTGCCCCTTTTCCAGTTTGAAGATTGTACTTTCCTGCAACATCTGATCAGTTTTATAAGCAGATAATTTACTGCTGAACTATGCAACTATAAAATTACAAATGAGAGTCATTTTTATGTTGAGGGCTTTGCCAGCTTGCTGTTCAATTTTCTTCCATGGGTAATAGAATATCTAGTCCATCTCAACCACTACATTTTCATTCATTTATTGGGAGCCTCATTTATGAGCGTGCCATTTAGCGTCATTTTGCAGGCACACGCATCTGTCTTGGAGCGTTTGCATCTTTTTATTTTGGTACTGTTATTTTTACAGAATGGTGCTGCAAGTCCACACATCTGATGTGAAATAATCAGCTTGGTTTGGGGCACTAGGTATTGTCCAGTCTGTGTCAGCTTCTGGTGGATTTATAGTAAAGGGAATGGGCTTAGATTCTCTAAACATTAAGCATTGGCGGGTAACCTTTTCTAAATCATGATTTGACGTTACATGTTAGACCAATGTTAGTGTTATGTGATCGATTCTTAATTGATTGTGCCTTGTATATGTTTTGTGCCCATTATCTTTACCCTTAATGTATAAAAGCCTAAAATGCACATGATAATGTTGCAGTCTCAGTCGGATCACCTTGAATACCCTGTATAACATCATATCTTCATGGGCCTTTTGCATAGCATCTCTATAGTCATTGAGGTTTACAGTATATCTATTTATGTGCTGTATGATTACCCATGAGATGTGTACAATTTGGGATATTAGGGTTGATTCAGAGCCACTTTCTCTTCATTTTGATGGAGGTCTTGCTACCAAACGAAAAATCATGCAAAAATGAAAACATTTCACACTAAAGTTCTCGCAGAAAAAAGGCTCTGGTGAATCAGACGAGGAGAGAAAATGAACGAGAATGGAAATTTTCACGCAAAAAAAGGTGAGAAAGGGGCTCTGAATCAACCCTGTTAACTAAGATGTAACATGTTTACTTAAACCGGACCTTCACCCTGAATAAGAGCATATCTTGAAAGTTTCCCCCACCCTGTACATAAGGATTTTCCACATTAAAAATCATCCTACCTGCACTTAGTGCATTTTATAAGTTTACCTGCTAACAAGCAGTGTCTTCTGACTATTCCGCTCTGAATTGTGGGGTTTCTGTCCTTTTCCTGACCCCAGCTCTGCTCTGTCTGGGCAGTGCAAAGCTATAACCTTCCCCGAATGCATTCCCACTCTCTCCTCAGTATGTGATGCTTCTGAGGCAAGATGGCGACGCCCGTATCTTAGAGCCCTGAACAGAGCTGCAGCCCAGTGGGGGAAAGAATAATAAGTAAGTGACTTAAAACTTAAAATATATCAATTTTAGATGCTGGGGAACAATTTTTTAAAGGTTTGGGCTTTTTATTAAATGATGATGTTTAAATATTTTAGAACACCTATATTACTGATTCATTTTGTTTGCATATATATGTTTCTGTGGTACATCTTTGCTCCTATGCCTCCTGTTGCTTCTCTGCAATGTACATTTCTTATATCATGATTTTAAATTTTAAATCTTTAGATTAGTCAACTCACATTTGCTCCTAAAGGCAAATATCTATTCACTTGTTCTGCTCATATGCATTCTAAAACTTATTAACACAATAATGCCATGTGATTGTAACTTGGCATACTGTACATCAATTGGCAAAATTGTGATGTCTGGCTAACTTCTACATCTTTCTTAGGGGTTATTTACAAACTTGGAACATGTTTCCACCACAACCAAGTTAGGTGCAAATGTATTTTTTTTATAATGGTACCTTTTGTATTGGGAAGGAGAAGCACACTAAAAGGCCTTCCAAGTCAAGTGTAGTCTCTACATATGCATACATACCCAGTATTAGTACCCATCTAAGCAGAGATAGACTGTGACCAAAATACAGCCCTGGATATTAGTGACTCTCAATCCAGCCCACAACTTCACTGCTGAGTCCTGGGGGTGTGGGACACAGATCATGGGCAGGGGATGATATGGAAACTTATAAAGCAATGGCACTGAAGGTTTTCATTGTAGGGGGAGATACTGTGATATTGTGACAGGAAGGTATATTGTTCCCACAGCCAAGATGCTCAGGCTGAGGCAAAGCAGGAACATAACATGAACTGGAAGTGTTGTGGATGGTGGCACAGTGAGAGCCGGTATGAGCAAAGTGGTTAGAGAAGGGTAGTGAGGGTTAGAGGGTAGTGATAAAAAAAGGTCTGGGTTAGGTGAGCCGTGTGCTGGGAGCTTGCCCAGTCCAGCCATTGCAGACTGCCCCACCAAGAGTTCTCCTCGTGCTTGCTATCGCCTTCTGCCCCTGCATTTAAGTTTTTACTTGTGCACCAATATTTCTAGCTGTTGTGTTTTTTTTTCTCTTTAAAATGCAATCATTCTCTGTATATCAGCTCAGAAGAAAAACAGTGACCTGGTTTAGCATTTATTTTCTTATAATGAAAAGTTTACCTTGGCGTTTCATCAGTCTTTCATCTTTTCTATGGAAATCAATAATCCAAAAATGAAGCATTTCAAATGTCTAGTGTACACTAGTAATTAGTAAATGATTTTGCAGATTGCTTTAGTATGAATGTTTGATTTCTCTATTGATTCTGGAGCTTGTTTCCTGTTTATTAAATAGTGCACTTTTTCATTCCCAGCTGTATAGGAATTAGTCTGTCTCATCTAATGTTCTCTTTTAATGGCAAATTATGCCAAAGGCGCCAAGCACATGGGTTTTCACAGCAGGTGCTAAAAGGATCATGTACAAGATTTTAAGACCTTCTAGAGATGAGCAGACCTGAACCACACTGTTCGAGTCTATAGCCGAACATTGCAGATTTGGGTCACCGGACCTGAACACACATTTCAGCGAGAAGTATGTGTCCGGATTTCGCGTTTGGCTGAACATTTAAGCTGGCTGAGAGGCTGCTGAGTAGCCCATCAACCAGCTTTTAGCCCATGGAAACCACAGAATGGGCATGGCTGTGATTGGCCAGGGGGGACACATGACCCGCTGTATATGAGGAAGAGTCACCTGTTCCAGTGCTGTTATAGCTAGGTAGGTTAGACATGGAGAGGCTGTAACTGCAGTGGGGGACTGTTAGGAACAGAAACAAATTTAATATTTGTCCTTTTCAGGGAAGGTGGGTAGGGAGAGGAGGCTCATATAGTGAGGGACAGCTAGTAATTTTAAATAACTGCCATTTTCAGGGCAGAATTAAAAACTGCAAGTGTATACTCATATCTTCTTTTACTGCAATGCCAGTCACTGCAAGTTTATATTCTGTCTTCTACTGCAGTGACAGTAACTGCAGATGTATACTCATATTGTCTTCTAGTCTACAATGAACTACAAGAGTTTAGTCACTGCTTTTATTTGCTTTTAATTTATATATTTTTATTCATTTATTTATCTAGGTAGGTAAAATATGTTAGCATGGATACAAAGACTAAGGGGGTTATTTAAGAAAGGCTAGCGCCACGTAGCAGCACGTAACGTCTTGTGAAAGCTGGGTGTTGTATGTGAAACCACATTTAAACAAGTGAATCTGGTGAGCACCTCTAACAGCGCCATGTCACATGTATTACTAGAGGTGGCTCAGCGTATATCGCCGGTTCTAGGTTCAGGAGCGCAATGTATTACCTTTCGCTCAGTGTCGCTCTGCCATACATTTCAATGGGGTTTCATTTGGTTGTGGTTAAATAGCGCGTTGGGCAATTAAAATGTAAATGTTTTTGCTCAAATGACTGTGTGACCTCTCCTGGCCTTCAAACTAGCACTTTTATATATTTTTTTGTTTTTATATTTTCATACAGCATTGTATGTGCAGGTTTGGCACTCAAGTGTCATTGTCACAGTGTTAAAAAATGTCATTCCATGTGTTTTCGCATTGTTACTGGTGTATATGTGTTGAGAAACAGACTTTGATCTCACAGCGTCTGGTGCTGTATGCTAGAGCTCCCAGTTTTAGTGCGACGACACTGTGTGTGTAGTTTTTTCTTAAATATGGTGTGGATCGCTGAGTGCCAGACGCACTGAGCTGGCGCTACCTATCGCTTGCTGCAGCATTATCCTCTTGTTAGATGTAGGGTAGTTTTGGGCGCTTTGACCCACAATGAGTAAATGGGGAAGCAGACCAACATCTGGGAGAGGGGCGGGCAAAATCATGGCTTTTGGGCAAGAATGAATTATTTCTTAATCAAAACGTTGTAATAAAACTACAAAAGTTTTGCAAAAAAATGACCCTGCATTCAAACCTATGCAGATGCAAATACTGTTCCAGTTTGGCTGCCTTCACACCTGTCCAGATATTGTGCCTGAACTGCAGCTGGAACCAAAAACAGCTACTGTATCTGCATAGGTGTTATTAGGTGTTATGGTTCCAGATTGAGGCTGAAATGTAAAAATGTCAGACAAATTTGATTTGTGTCATATTAGTTCCATTAATATTTGTTTGGGATATTTTATTTTACTATTGAAAGTATTTTACATAAAATATGTCTTCATGTGTCAAGTGTAGTTTGTATTCTATCACATAATAAAGTGTTTTTGAATGGAATTAAGAGAGTGGTAGAGAAGAAAAAAATTGCAGACAAATTATTATTGCAGTAATGCCTCTGAATGTGTTTGCATATTTCCATTTTACAAGAGCAACCTCATAGCCTATAGAATTGTGATTTTAAATATGATTAAAACCACCCTATTACTAAAAAAGCAGTTGGGCAGTTAAATATGTATTATTTATTCCATATCCTATATGTAAAATACGTAATAGAAGTAAAATTACTAACTAAATAACATGTTTTTATTTTTCCTTTGTTATGCGCCAATCAAGCTGGCAGTGACAAAAGCATGTGAATTTCTTCTAGGCATTATATGATTAGGTTGACAATATTATACGAGCAATGCTTGAGTACCCACTGTGCTGTACTTTTGACCAAATTGATTTGTGTAATGAACACTTGCTCTGTCTCTTCTCTAAGCTTGAATAGGGCTCTTGATTTAACCAGGAATGCTGGAAGCCAAGTGAATATACAACCCCCACACCCATTCTCACTCAGTGTGGAGAGAATAGCAGCCGCCGTACAGGAGCAAAGCATAATTCAATACAGTCTGCTATAAGCAGAGAAAATAATATCACAGAGCTCCGCAATATACCTATTTGATTTGATTTGTAAACCTGATAAAAAAGCAATCAAGAAAAGTTCAGGGCACAAATATATATGAATCCTGGGGAAAAATACGACTACATTGAATGTGTATAAAGCTGCAGAATATCATGCATATTAATTAGGATTCATAGATTCTCTTTCAGTACTATACTAAGTTTTATGGTTTTCTATTTTTTTCAAGCTCAATCATTTTTAATTTTAAAAGCATGCAAGAGACATATCATTTGACTCTTTTACTGGTAAGGCTCCACCTGGGCTAGACAGTTCAATTTTGGGCCCCAGATGTATTGTTCCAAAAATTATTTTAGGTCAGAACAAAAAAAAACGGAAAATGTCTGAAGAGTGTAAGAAATTTCCATTAAGCGCCAGATGAGGAAGGGGTTCTTCACAGTGAGAGGTGTAAAACTGGGGGATATTTTCTCTCAATATTAGTAACCAAATCTACTTTGCCTTGCTTTTCCTGGAAAATATCACAACCTCCATAATCAATAGGCTATGGATTGGTTGAACATTATTTCAATATTGGGTAATTCACTAAAACATGGCCAGCTCTTAATGTTATGTGGGAAATGTGGAAAAGCGTGATGTTCTACGTGGCTTTCCCACTATTCCAGTTGGTAGATATTTATTAAAGTTTTTCAACACAGTTGGAGAAGCTCTCAGGTCAGGTTCAAAGGTTTTTCAATGATGTAGATGTAATTTTCTATAAATTGGCAAATGACTACTCCATGAGTCATTCATTATATTGTAGAAAGCTTTTGGCAATAATTAGTGAGCCTAACCTCCAATTTCTTAGTAATCACACCAGCATGTGCCATTTACAGTGGACTAAAACCCACTCTCAATGGCCCTGGAATCCCCCGAGTCCCCTACCTTCTCCCTGATCCAACAGCACATGCGTGAGCTGCTGCCTTCACCAGCTATATCTTTAGCTGAGTGTGGGCCTATGGCAGGCGTCTGTGAATGGGCAGTGCAGACATGCATCCTGTCAGAGGCTATCGGGGATTCAGCCACCAGTGCACTCAGCTCCGCTTGGCTCTGCTTTGCACATTTTGGCTAGACCTGATCCTTACCCGAGTCTTAGCTGATATTGACAAGTACAACCCACAGCCCAGCATGCTGATTACATGAGAGCCCATGCATGCACCATAGGGCTGGGGAAAGGTGAGTTTTACTGGGTGACCTGGGAGGTTTCACACAGCAGGGCATCCAAAATTGGGGTGCACCGAGAGCAAAGACCAAGGATTTGGTCCACTTTAATGTGCACAACTTGTAGGCTGATTCATTACTGACGCCAGGTAGCGACAGATGAGCATCTGTACAGCGGATTTCAGAATGCCCGCTAGTAGTCGCTGTGCTCGGCCATGGATCTTTGTTCCCAAGCGCCTCAGTCGCTGGCCGGCATTGATGAATAAGATATGTGAGTCGCTGTACTATGCTGTATGTGAGCAAACCGTAACGCCAGCTCACACCACATTCATCAAAAAAACAGCCACAAACATCACTGGCGCTCAAAATCATGTAATTGTAGCCCATAGCGCCATAGGCTGTGTGATTAAAAGCTGTTTTTGAACATGTATCCACTAGTAACAAAGCGAAAACATATTGAATTACATTGTTATAACATTGTAACATGAACACTTTAATACCAGACCTGTAAGGACAATTCTGAATAAAAATATTATTAATCCAAAAAGTTTTCAAAAATGTCATTTTCTTGCCCAAAATACATGTCAGAAGGTTTGTGTTTTGTTTTTAGGGAAAAAAAAAATGGGATCAGGAAAGGGATTTAAGGATCGTCCATAGAAATGTATGGGAGAGCGCCAGGTAAAAACAGGTAAGAAGTGACGCTCTGCAAGGATGAACGCTGGCGCTGTACGCTGAGGCTGGGATAATAATGAATCGAACGCTACATGCCGTTGTTCTAGTCTCTCACCAGATTCGGCTTCATAAATGTGTAATTGTGTGCCGTCTCTGGCGTTTACCTGCCGCTACCTGGCGCTATCCCTTCATGAATAAGGCCCTTGATGTATTTATACACCTTGATGATCTGGATTGTATTATATGTGTAGGCCACGTAGCAGAGATTCAAATGTTTCTTACTGAAAGATCAGACCATTAGGCTTTTTTTTTTACACTAATAACCCAAAGCATAGCTGTAGTGGTTATTGCTCTGTTCACTAGTAGGAATTGCTAAAAAGGATCTACGGAATCTTGCTCTTCATGACTATTGTTTTAATGGGAATGACTAGACTAAACCTCTTAATATATTCCAAAATGATCACAATCCATGGAATGCCTCAATGCCTCAAAAGTGGCATTGAGCAAGGAAAGTCAGCATGCCCATTGTAAATGATGTATATTTATCCATTTATCTGCTCAGATTGTTCAGATTGTTGCACATAAAAATTAATAGTAACTCTTGCTGTGGTCAGTTTTACAAATAAAATGGCATCCTATGGAGCTGCAGGCTGCCTGTAAAGGGGAAGTGACGCAGTATCATGCATGTAGATGGGAAAAAGGAGTTTTTTCACCTGTGAAATGACGTTGGTCCTATTTAAGTTCTTTAACTACTTCCTTAGATAAAAGTAAGCAACAGACATTACAAAAAGATCAGTGAATGTTTATTCAAAATGTTAAAGCAGGATACTGTATTAACTATACCAAATAAATACATCTGAGGCATTGTTACTTATTTTGAAGCATATGGGGGTTATTTAAGAATGGCTAGCGCCAGGTAATGCTACCTAGTGGCACGTAGCTTCTGGTGAACGCTGGGCGCTGTACGTGAAACCACATTTAAGAAAGCGAATCTGCTGAGCACCTCTAACAGCGCCATGTAGCGTCACATGTATTGCTAGAGGCGGCTCAGCGTATAGCACCGGCGCTCTAGATTCAGGAGCGCCACATATTACCTTTCGCTCAGTGTCGCTCTGCCATACATCTCAATGGGGTTTCATTTGTTGGTGTTTAAATTGTGCTTTTGTATGTGCAGGTCTGGCACTAAAGTGTCATTGTCGCAGTGTTAAAACAATTTCATTCCATGTGTTTTCGCTTTGTTATTGGTGTATATGTGTTCAAAAATAGACTTTGATCACAGAGCGTCCAGCTTTAGAGCGCTAATGCTGTGTGTGTGTGTGTGTGTAGTTTTTTCTAAATGATGGTGTGGAGCGCCAAGTGCCGGATGCACTGAGCAGGCGCTGCAGAATTGTCCTCTTGTTAGATGTGTTGTAGTCTTGGGCGCTCTGACCTTAGGACACCACCTAGCGTTCTCCATTGGCTCTGCAGTGAATCAGGGACAGCACCCACCACACATCAAATTCATCAATGCCAGCCAGGATACTTCAGCGACCGCTACGCTAGGTTACAGCACCCAACACCCGCTTAAGGCGTCTACTAGCGGTCGCTCTAAGCGCCGCTATACAGGCGCTCACCTTGCAATACGTGGCGCTAGTAGTGAATCAGCCTCCACATGTTCTTTGTATGCCTGCTCTGTGAGATTTCCTAACTTTCCCATTATTTTCAGTGGAGGCTGCAATGTTAAAACTGTTCTGTAACTTTACTGCTTGTCTATCTAGGTAATATATGATACCACTTAGAGTGTACCTGTTTCCTATTTTTACTTAAACAATGTATGATTGTACAGGCTTACAAGATTCAGTATGCCATAGAAAACAAACTTCAGGTAACGGTGTTGAGATTGCAGAAAGATTATATGTGATTGTTCGTTATGGGTTACAGAGCTTTACACATCATTTTTGTTCACTTGATGACCTTACTGCAAAAGTCTGATAATGTACTGATCGTTTATCAGTTGCTACAACCTTCTGTACTGACAGACTACTCCATTTGTGGATTTAAACCTTAACTCATACAAATCCATTTTGAGAAATGGATGAAGCCGAACTTTTCAATCACAGCAAAAATCTCTGCCGAGACAGTACTGATTTTTATTGCTGTGGAAAGCTTGCAAAATTCTTGTGTTTGAATAAAAAAATGGCCAGCAATGGACATCAAAAGGTACACTGTTACTTGATTACAACATCCTTTTTTTTTAATTCAAGAAAAAGAGGAATTATGACTTGGCTGAGACCAATGGGAACCAGATTTAAATGTCAGTAAAAAATAAACCAAATAAAGATGATTAAATATTGATTAAAATTCGTTTATTTTACTTGCAAAAAGATGCTCATAAAATGCTTGCACTGCAAACTGGTTTAGCAATACAATCATTTCAATGCCATCTTTGAAATGTCTACTGACTAGGGCAGCAGAATAGCTTTCTCTGCTGACTCCAGTATCCAAGACTAACAATTTTGCCCCCCCGCCCATCAGCACCAGGGATGAAGATTATTTTCCAGTGGACAAGGTGATTCTGTTCTCCCTTTCAGCTATTCCCTCACTGGGAGCTGTGCTTCTGGTCCTCCATGCCATTAGAGATTATGATTTCATCACCTAGAGCTACACTTAAGCAATGTGAATGGCTTGACTACCCGGATAGGTGAGTTTTTATTATCCTAACCCTGTTGGGCCCTCGAGGGGTGAGATGGGGTGAGACGTCCAAGTATTAAGTATCTGTTGTTGTTTTAAATTTTTAATTTTTTCTCCAACTATTCATGGAGCAGAGAATTGTATGATTTTTTGTAGCAATGTTTATTTTCACTAGCCACCTTTCCAGGCAAAAAAAAGCCATACTCACCTTTCACCCACAGCTGTTCCACCTGGCTCCCACATGATAACAATTACCGGGTCCCAAAATCAAGCCCCTTGGCATGCAGGACAGGCCTCCATTCATCTGTAATTTCATGGCATGCCCCTTCTCTTGCAATGAGATGAATTATCTTGGAAGGGGTGGACTTTTGCCTAGAGACTAACAATTATTTGTGTTAGGGCCTGCATGCTAAGGCACTCGATCTCTCAACCTGGTAATTTTTATCACATAAGAGCTGGAGTAGGAAAGGCAGCAAAAATGCAAATATACTATAGCTTTGTTTGTTGCCCAAACGGCCCCTTTACCCGGTCTACTCATCAGGTTGAAGTTCAACTTGTGGACACATGCCTACTAGTCAGGTTTAAGCACAACTTGATGAGTGTAAAATCTGTAACAAATTGGTACTTGAGGACACTTGCTTTCTTTTAGTTTAATGTTAATAAATCAGGCCCTGAAAGTATTCCCTGGTTAAACCAATATACAGTGTAACAATTTTATTATACAGGGAAGGACATAGGTGGGCTGCAGGACACCAGTGCCCTCTGCATGGGGATGATGAGGATAGGAGGATTATTTTTCAATTAAAAGCCTCACCAGCATCAGGGGCCATGCCTGCCCTGCTAAAGGCCCCGAATTAAATAGTACAGTGTCAAAAACATTTATCAGCCACAACTCATATTGTGCTTATATGTGGGAGAGTGTTAAAAAAAAAATTAAAGCACACCCACTGAAATACACAATAAAATATGTGATAGATCAACGGCACAAAGATGTTTTCTAACCTCAATATAACACTAAAGCTAAACGTATTTTGGAGAGAAGAGAAGGAATTATTGCTGCAGTTACTGGATTTCAGATCACAACAATGCAAATCATACACTTTTTTATGGCTTTTGAATGTCTTCCAGAACATTTTAATCCCTGCAGTTCTGTATATCAGAGTCACGTACCTCTCAAAAAATTCAGTATTCTTACCACATAAAAAACTCAGAGGGAATGTTTCAGTGCTGCTGATGAAGTATGTACTTAACATCTGCTTCTGAATTAGCATAATATTTTCTGTTGTCACAAAGTGAAATATTTGTCATCCCCACAAATTATTTTATGCCACTTGTACATCATGTTCATTCACAAAAGATGAAAACCATCATGTAAAGTACAAGAAATTAATGAATAACCTGCTGTTGGGCTTTGAATCAAAAGAAGAAAGAACTCAAAGTTTACATTTGTCAAAAATGTGATACACAGTCTGAGCTCCTGTATCATATATCTAAACATAACCATCTTTATGACAATAGCAATATAGCAATACTGAGATTTTGCATTAAACTCCTAGCTATGAAGCTAATTTAAGCCTAATGAGTAATATAACATGGAGCGATAAGCAAGCGAGAAATCACTAAAGTGACTAGAGATAATTGCTCCGTGGAAACTGAGCCACTGAGATCAAGCGATGGTTAGAATTGGTTAATTGGTCAGCCATTATATTGTTTTGGTTGACCAACAAAATTTCTCTTTCATTGCTTGATGGTTGGAGTGTGTAAACAGGAGTCACCCTCATAACAATGTGTTTTCCTATGAGAATGAGCGATTAGCATTAGTGATCGTTTGATCAACAAATCTTTAGCGTCTGAACACAGTTGCTCAATAGCAGAAGATTTGTATGGTCGGTCGCTTGCTGACACAGCCAATTAATCTACTTCTGTAAACCCAGCATTAGGGGAAGATTTTGCAGAGCAAGCAGAAAATGGTTTGATGACAGGATCCACGTGTTCCATATATTTATCAATAACTCCTAGTGAACTCTCTCCCTTCTCAGCAGCAGAAGATGACTCATCCATGCATGTTTCAATATCAGGGTTCCCTCAGAGGTCAATACATTTTGGGGACACTGCAACATTAGTCAGCAGAAGGGATAACTCCCTATAGGGTTAATCAGGAAATGCAAAGTGCTGGTGAATAAAATATGCAGTTCCTAACAGCCAGCATGGGATCCAGCATAAAGCCAATAATAAACCTGTTGCCTGGAATGTTCCTTTAATACAGCCTTTTTCTTTGGCCATGTTACTGGACAGGAATACAAGTAAACACTTATATTGGTAAATACTGATATATAGGCATTCTAGGAGGACCTTTTAGCTCATGGCTGATGGTAGATATGCCACCGGTTTACCATTTCAGCAAATGTGCAATGCAAAAGCTACAGTAATTCCTCCTGTGATAAAGTTAGCAATGTACCATCTTATTACAATATTGTGTATTCCTTTTAAAGGAATTGTTATATGATGACTGTCTGGTTGATGGTCAGAAACCTTTTTTTCTGATTTAGCATGGTTTTAGTGTCTGTCTATTAAGTGTACGATGCCTCATACCACTATTGTTTTTGTCCTGGATTGTGGCACCAATGCTTCCGAGGGAGCCTTTCTAAAGAAATCCAAGATAAGGGGTGCTTTCATTAACACAGAATATAGAATATACATATTTATAGAGCATGTACAGTCCAAGACCCATGATTCACATCAAGTAGATGGAGTCATGCAGATCATCTGTTATGTTTCTTTGCTAGCCCAAGCTCTCCAAAAACTTCTGAACATGCAATGCTTGGCTATAACTTTTATTATTTTCACAGTCTCCCAACTCATTCCCATGATTCTCAGCAAGTAGATCAAGGAGTCATGCAGATCATCTATTAATGCCTCTCTGCTAGCCCAAGAGTTCAGTATACTACTGAACATGCAATGCTTGGTTATAGCATTAAATATTTACACAGCAATCAAATCCTACTTTTGGACACATGTTTTGGATTGAAAGTGATGGCTATAGGGCAGTAGTCCTCAAACTTCCTCCTCAAGGGCTGAGACAGGCCAGGTTTTGCAGCTCTCCACGCTACTCCACAGGTGAATTAACTGGTGCTCAGACAGAGCTATAGCCCTAATTATTACATCTGTGCATCAGCATAGAGAGCTGCAAAACCTGGCCTGTCTCGGCCCTTGAGGAGGAAGTTTGAGGACTACTGCTATAGAGGGTAAGACTTGACAGCACCATGACAAAAGAGTAAGGCACCTTAAAAAGAGACCCATGTTAGACTGTATAAAGTGGGTTAAACTAAACCAAGGAAACTATTAATGGTAAAACATTTATTCTTCCAGCCTTGGGATGGTTAGGGACAAAAACCTGAAACACACATTTTACCCAAGTAGAAGATGATGGCTGTGTAATTATTAAAAGCTAAATCCAAGCATTGTCCAAGCATTCATAAAATGTGTTAAAATCAACACATTTTTTTCAGCAACTATAATTTGAAGTAAATCAAAATAAATACAATGGTTCTAACTATCGTTTTTTCTTTATTTCTGGTTATCTTTATTGTGCATCTCAGTGATAATTACACACAAGATTATATACTTGTTTTACCAACTAGATACATGTAAACGTAATGGATCATATCAGAAAAAGGTTAAATGTTCTGGCACAGCCGTTTACCATTCAGCGCCGGCCCTGAGCACAGCACACTTCACTATTTTTCAGTGTGAGAGATTTATACAGGGAATGTTGGAAAAGTTACTTCCCTATACAAAATAAATGTCAAGAACAAAGTAAATTGCACCTTCTTAGCAAATCAATCCTGTCTAGAGTTCTTTTAATCTTCCAATATCTGTCTTCAGCGCAAGCATAGCAAGTACCACGCTCTCCATCATTTTTCCCCTGTGATGCCGGCTTATGAAAGTGAAGCCCCTTTTGTTGTAAGACTTGTGTTGTCACAACCTACTGCTGAGTGGACTTGCCAAATCAGTTTCATACAGGGAAAATAAAGTCTGATCACTGAAGAAAACAAAAAAAAGGCTTGCCAGGCTTTTATTACAAAAGGTTAACAGGTAATAAAAAATAATGCAGGGCAATCATTTGCTATGTTGTTTGCCAGTTTGTTTCTTACAAATCTGAAAGCCCAGAACATTGTAAAAAAACAGATGATACAGTAAATTATTTTAAGTGGTGCTCCACTTATAAATGACTAGAGGTCCCCTTGATCTGACAGCATGAGGACAGCCCCACTGGGTGTGTCCCTTGGTACATCTCCACCCAGGAACCCCAGATCCAACATCTCAATATTTACCTACTGCATTGTCACTTTTGGCTGGCTTTCACGTGACAGCCGGTTGCCACTTTGGTTCACCATCCTGGAACTGCCTGTATGCCAGTTCTCTGGCTGCCAGAGGAAAATACCCCATTTCAATTGTCCCTGACAGCTGTAGGACCACTGTGGCTTGCAGTGCTTGCTATCTCTGAAAGCTTTAAATTACATAGTGGCTGTTTGACCACTTTTTGGACACCCCTCAAGATGTGAATTCACTGGTATTTGTTCTCACTGCACAGATGATTTGAATGCAGAGGACACATTCCTATAAACATATATTAATATATAATGTTGAGGCAAACTCCAGTAAATTTGGACTCAAGTTCCTCTTTAATAAAAGTCTAGTGGATGTGCAGCTGTCAGGTTTGATAACAAGAAACACAGTTAAGGTTTGCTGGGTTGCCTAATAACTTTAACCCTTTAAACGCCAAGCACATAGAATCTACATGCCTCACTTCTCCTACCATTTATTCAGCGTTGTTGTAATTTCCCAGGGTGACCAGGCTGGTACTACTGGGGAGGGGGTCACACACTTTTTTTTTATTTTTAAGGGTTTAACCATTGCTGCTCCCCTGCTGGAACACCGGATAATGAAGGATGCAATAGGTGGACAGGGAGAGGGCAGGGTAACTGAGTCTACTCAATTGGAAAGCATCTGCACTTGACTGGAGAACTCCTCCAACAATTTTTTTCCTTAGCACATAAGGGAGAGACGAGACAGCTTATAATGACAACATGTGAAAAGACTTTTCGATATTGCTTAATAAATACAGTAAACCCCTTAAAAACAAGTCTTTAGCCGTAAGTTACATTGTTATGAGCCTTTTCTTGAGAAACCAAAGATATGCACTTAAACAGCAATAAATATTACCATAATAAATGAACAAATATAATTTAATTGATGGCATACCCTTAGCATAGACTTTAAACACGGGCACGCATATAAAATTCATAGCAAATGTTTCATCATGATCTAGTGGGCTGTTTTTCATGTTTTACAACCCTGTACACTACATTAACCTTTTGTGCCGCAAGTATTAATGACCTCATATAACAATATTAATCAAACTAAAGGCTAATTTTTAGCACTATGGATATGCCGCCATTGTTTAGCGACATGAGTTTTTCTGCTCCCTGCGTAATTGTGTGTGTGTGTGTGTGTGTGTGTGTGTGTGTGTGTGTGTGTGTTTTGTGGGGTTGCATATAGAAAATTAAAAAACTAAGACACGCAAACAAGGTTTAAACAATGCATTATGATATCCCAGGGAAAGACATGCAGGAAAAAGAAAGGAAAAGAGTGTGAAAGTCAGAGGGAAAACAAGAAAGGTGAGAAATGCCTAGTAGCATTCTGCAATCTTCCACAAACAGTCCTACATAATACAGTGCTATTTTCTTCAAGGTTTGTTTCAAACTGAATAGGGATAAACAAAAAAAGTCACTAAAGCAGATCAAATTTTCTAAGAATGCTTTTGAATTAAATAGATGATCTCTTTAACATAGAAACATAAAGGCTGATTTCGTTTAGCGTCTGTAGAGCGGATTTCAGAGCGACCGCTAGAAGTCACTGTGCTCGGCCATGAATCATTGTTTTAGAGCGCCTCAGTCGCTGGCTGGCATTGATGAATATCATGTGTGAGTTGCAGTACTACGCTGTATGGGACTGAATGGTAGTGTCATCTCAGAGCGACTGACTCACACCACATTCATCAAAAAAACAGCCTCAAACATCGCCGGCGCTCAAAGTCATGTAGTTGTAGCCATTAGCGCCAGAATCTGTGTAATTAATGGCTATTTTTGAACATGTGTCCACTAGTAACATAGCGAAAACATACGGAATTACATTGTTATTACATTGTAACATGAACACTTTAATACCAGACATGTAAGGGAAAAAAATGGGATCAGGAAAGGGATATAAGGATCGTCCATTGAAATGTATAGGAGAGCGCCAGGTAACGACAGGTAAGACGTGGCGCTCTGCAAGGATGAACGCCGGCGCTGTACGCTGAGCCTGGGATAATGATGAATCGTACTCTACATGACATTGTTCTCGTCGCTCACCAGATTCGGCTTCACCTGCCGCTACCTGGCGCTGCCTGCCGCTGTACAGGCAATACCTGGCGCTATCCCTTCATGAATAAGACCCATAGAAGGTTGACGGAAAAAGGAGACCATATGGTGCATTTAGTCTGCCCTTATTTGTATTCTGTATTTTCTCTTTAAGTTAGGATAGATGTATGCTTAACCGTGGCATGTTTACATTTACTTACTGTTGATTTTTCAACTAACTCTATTGGAAGTTTGTCTTGAGCATTTACTACTCTTTCTGTAAAATTATATATTCTGACATTGCTCCTGATCTTCCCCCCAACTAGCTTCATGCTGTGCCGCTTGTTCTATCATTAAGTTTCTTCTTGAAAACATTTTGCTCCTTATTCAACTCTTTTTCTAGTATATCTAAAGGTATGGGTCATGTCTCCTCTTTCCCGTCTTTTCTCTGAGCTGTACAAATTAAGTTCTCTAGGTCTCTCCTGAGAAGTTTTACATTTAAGTTCATACAACAGTTTTGTTGACTGCCTCTGGACCTGTTCCATTTAGAAAATGTCTTTTTATAGGTAAGGTCCGAAGAACTGCACTCAGTATTCAGTTTGTGGCCTCACTAGAGCGCTATACAGTGGCCTCTCTATTTCTACTGGTGATACATAGAGCTATGGGGACCAAGCATCCTGCTTGCTTTTCCCACTTCCTTGCCTCGTTGTCTCCAAATTTTGAAGCTTTCAGTAATTAGTATCCCCAAATCTCTGTGCTTTCTATACAATACTCAGAGAGGACATTCCTTTTGCCCAAGTGCATAATTTTACAGATTTTACAACTCCTCCACCTCTCTTGGCTAATATTTTTTCATGTTAGCAATTGATGGTGAGCTGAACAGGGTTCTGCAGGATTTGGTAGCTGCTTGCCCAATATTTCTTGGTAACATCAACATCCACATCCAGTACTCTTGAATGAACTATGGGAGAAAAAAAAACCAACTAAAATGGTCAGTTTTCCTTTCTTTTTATATTTAGAAAATGTACCTCTGTCATTGGGGCCATTAGCCCAGCACCAAGGCATAAGGGCTGGAATCTCATTCCTCCAGGCATGGCAGCATCCCAGCCCCTATGACCTTTGACACAGGTGCACTGAATCTCCAGGGGAACCTGGGAAAAAATTAGATGAGCTCTGGACTCTTCTGTACCCCTCATACCCAGGAAGCAGTGCAGGTCACAGGGTGGGCAACACTGCAGACCTTCTAGTAAAATCACCAGATTGTTTTAAGAAATAGGCCAGGTGGTGGGCCAATGCAAAAAAGATGCAGAATCTCCTCACTTTGGTTCAGTACCTAACCCTGTTATGTCTGACATGAAAGGTGAATTAAAGGGTGTCTTCCAAATAAACAAATTTAATTCCCACTCCCAGAAAGATTCTCTTTTTTCAGCTCTGGTGTTATAAATCTATTCAAAAGCTACTGCCCGGTCTGCCTGCACGAAGTAAATGGAGCTTTATATTTATTTTTTTAACTGCGGGGGAGTGTTTTTACTATGGTTCTGCTCTAAGTCAGCTATGTGTTACAGCAACTATGCCTGGTTAGCCAAAATGGCTACATTTTCCTACCCTGGACCTAGACAGATACACTGCAGGGGGTCTGGGCTAAGTTTAAAGAGATAGTCCAGGCCAATTACAGTCTCACAGGGGTATGTTAAAGTAACAGATGACAGCTTCAAAAAAGGATTAGATGCCTCTTTAGAAGAAAATAACATTAACTGTTACTATAGGCAGTTTAATAAATAAAATGTAACTTTCCTCAACTCGTCCTCAACGTCTCTTGTTTGAATGTAATGGACTTTTTTACCATCCGTATTCCTACAGACTGAGCCTGTTTGGTTACAGCATGTTCACCAATACTTTTTCAGCAGCATTGGACAATCACTTGATGTGCTTCTTGTTGCAACTGTACTGGCAGCAGAGACAATGGGTTAGAGTATGTGGACGGTGAAGTAAGTGATTGTTGGATTGAATAGTCTGAATAGTCTGAACAGAATTTTCAAAAAATCAACCTCTGAAGAAATGTGGAGGCTGATTCATTACTAACACAAGCTATCGGCAGATGAGCGTCTATATAGCAGTGCTTAGAGCGACCGCTAGTAGACGCTGTAAGCGGCTATGAGGCGCTGTAGTAACCTGGCCGGCATTGATGAATGAGATATATGTTGGGCATTCTAACACCAGTACTGCGCTGCAGGGAGAGAGAGGTAGCACCAGCTACCGTCTCTCAGCACTCACACTATACTATCAAAAAACTACACACACACAGCGTCGATGCTCTAAATCTGGTCGCTATAGCACAGAACACCAGACGATGTGTGATTAAAGCCTGTTTTTGAACACATATCCACCAGTAACAAAGTGAAATCACATGGAATTATATTGTTGTAACATTGTGACATTAATATTTAAATTCCAGACCTGTAAATGCAATTCTGCATAAAAAACAAAAAAAAAAAAAAGTTTTCAAAAATGACTTTTTCTAGGTCAGGAGAGGTGACACAATTATTTGGGAAGGGGGGGGGGGAGATAATAACAAAAATATCCTGTTTAAACAGAAGAAAAGAATGTCCATAGAAATGTATGGGAGAGCAACAGGTAGTGACAGGTAATACCTGGCGCTCTGCAAGCTAAAGCGCCGGCACTATACGCTGAGCCACCTGTAATAATACATTGGACGCCACATGGCTGCTGTTACCAGTCGCTCACTAGATTCGCTTTCATAAATGTGGTTTTGCGTACAGCGCCCAGCGTTCACCAGATGCTGCCTGCCGCTACGAAGCACTACCTGGCGCTAGACCTTCATGAATAACCCCCTTGTGCAATCCAAATATCTTCATTTAACAAAAACATATATGGTAAATAAAAAATTATACAGGTTTAGCAATTACATAATGAATTTTTTAAGTTTTGAAGAACAGTGAGGTTCTGATACTAAATAGAAACTTGCCCTCCCCCATATTGAACTCAATATAAAGCAGTTCTTTGTGTGTCACATGAGATTAATGCCAAGCGGAGATTTTGCGAGAGGCATATTACAGAAGATTAAAGCTGTTATGAAGAGTGCCAGATCTGCAAAAATTAGTGGATAAACTTTTATCAATGATCTGTTGCTTAATGAGATGTCAGTCAACCTGACCCATCACATCTCAATGCCTCAGCCATTACTGCTGTTCAAATGGCATGTGAATCAGCAGATCTAAGTTAAGCATATCAAGCCATGGCAGTATGTAAAACTAATATTTACAGACCTGAATATATGACTGGATTTGCATATTGCCTGCAAATTATGTTTATTTAAGCAAACGCTAAAGGAATCAAAGGGGAACAGTTGGTATAACCTTAAAAAAATCTCTTTTTTTCCCTGTCTAGCTAAATATCACATATATATATATATATATATATATATATATATATATATATTAATTAATGTTGAGTCACACCAGTTTGCATGGGTTGACAGGAGGTTTAGATTTGTATTGTTATGAGACCACTATATATTTCAGCTCACAATGGAAGCAAACAATATAACCTGCAATAAAAAAAATAACAACCTTTTGCTTATAGAATCAGGAAGCTATATTACTCTAAATGCCAGCAAAAAGTGTGGTACATTTACTTCAGCTGAATAAAAAATAAGTAAACTCAAATACATAGCTTCTCTAAACATATATTATTAACTTTATTATACCTTATATTGGAAAGGTATTTTCAGGCTAACCAGAAAACTGCTGAGCCTTGTTACTTGCATTCCATCCACACTTAAAAGAAAAAGCCTGCATTGCAGCTCAGCATTAACAATATAAACGCGGATTAAAAAAAAGAAATAACAGCAAATTTGTGACGTATCGTTTAATGAATATTTAAACAGCTCAACTTGGCTGAGAAAGTGAATTTGTTTGCGAACTTTCAAAACAAACTTGAGACTTGAAAATTATATTTCGGGTGATAAACTTTTCAAATGATTGATGGAATCGCATTAAGATTATTCTGTTACCTAAGGCAACTGTTTCAACCAGAAAAATACATACAATATAAATTTAGGAGGCCCTTTTTTGCAATACCATTTATGTGTCATAAATCAAGAATTCTTGACATTTCTACTTGTCATATTTGATACTTGTGGCTTTTTCTGTCATGCTGCTGAGTGAAATTGACTGGAAGTATTGCATTCAGTTTCCGACAGGATAAGAAAAATTGAACCTTCTCAGTAGTTTATTGGCATGTTAGATAGGTTTATCACTTCTTCATTATAACATTTAAATTAACATGAAGGCGGAGTTTGATGGTAGAATATTTTGACCATGTGGAAAAGTACTTACTGTAAGGTTTTCATGTTACACTGACTTACTCTGAATATCACCTGTGCTGTGCTCTTTGGACATGCTTTGTTTCTCTATCTATCTCCGGCATCCCTTTAGTTATACAGGCTTAGAAGTATTGACTTTAGCTGTGCTCTGCAGGCCAGCACCACCTCTGGGATAGCCAGGGGTTAATGGTAATGGGCCGATTCTTACATGCCCAGACTGGCTGGTGGCCACATAAAGCCAGGTCTCTCCCAGAATGTATTGCCTGTTATAGTGATTGCTTGAGTGCTTTTTACCTGTTTGAAGATCAGCTCTTTGAATGCCTATTGTGACCTCAGTTTTCCTTTTGACCACCGCTTCCATCTAGTCCCTTGGCACCACGTAGGGATTCTGATCTCCCAGCTTGAACTTTGCAGGACAGCAACGTCTGTCTCATCCATTGATACTACATAGCTCTCTGACCTCCCAGCTCCCAACTGTTGCTTGTCTCCGGAATTTGTTCGTGCTCCTGCGTCTGGCTCCCTGCTGGATCAGCTGGCAGCTCCTGGCTCCTCAGCTCCTCAGTCACAGCTCTGCCACCCGAGTGCCTTAGGGGGTTCACCTGCCTTGAGTCTGTCAGATTACATCCTTTATGCTTATTAAAGCAGACCTTCACCCTGAATAAGATTCTATCTTATATGTTTCCCACATCTTGTACATACAGATTGCTCATATCAAAAATCATCCCACCTTCATCTGCTGCATGTTATGAGCCTTTAAACATCCAAGATAGTGGCTCATGGAGCATCAGGCAGCCTGCAAACAGGAAGTGTCTTCTGACTGTGTGGCTCTGCATTCTGGGATTGCTGTCCTTTCCCTGACCCCAGCTCTGTTCTGTCTGTGCAAAGCACAGCTATAAAACAGGCCCCTGTACTTTATCCAGCTCTCCTTAGTTACATATGCCCTTATTCATCAAGCGATAGCGCCAGGTAGTGTCTGACGAGCGCCAGGTAGCGGCAGCTAACGGCGACTACCGACTCAAGTACGCCCGCGGCGGTCACAATGACGCATTTATCAAGCAAAATGAGGCTAGCGCCGGCGAGAGCGACGGCTAGCGCGGCATTCATCATGAAGCCGCCTGGACCGAACAGCGCCGCTGCAAATTCCCTCACAGCGCCAGGTATGAGCTGTCGCTCCCTGGCGATGTCCAATGCATTTCAATGGAGCAAGCTATAATTAATCATAATTAATTGGTATTATTTTTTTAATTTTTTTTTTTAATGTCAAAAAATCGGAGACCACCTCTGCAATGTTAGGCTTTATTTTTAAGTCAAAAAAAAAAAAAAAAAAATATGTGCAGAATTGATCTAACAGGTCTGAGATTAATGTATTCATATAACAAAATGATTCTAAAAACATGTATAATGTTACATTAAAAAAATATGGTTGTTTAGGGGTTAAAAACTAGTTAATACAGATCGCCGCCAGCGCTCTGGGGTTTAAACAAGGAATGGACAGCGACAGCACATTCGGAGCGTGATTTTTTGATGAATATGAAGCTAGCCGTTCGCTCTGGCCATTCGTTGTCAGGCGCTCACATACAACGCTGGACCTGTCAAACAGCGACCCCCCAGCCCGTATTCAACATTACCGCACACCGACTGAGTCGCTGTCATCAAGCTAACGCCGGCCAAGCACAGCGAATACTGGCTGGCGCTGAAAAAATCACGCTACAGTCGCTCATCTGTCGCTACCTGGCGCTATTGATGAATCGGCCTCATAGTTACATAGTTACATAGTTACATAGTTAATATGGTTGAAAAAAGACATATGTCCATCAAGTTCAACCAAGGGTGTTGGGGTAGGGGGAAGTTATTTTTTATTATATAGGGGAAGCTATTTATTTTATTTTTTGTCTTTATTTTTTTATTGATTACCACTAGTAGTAACTGTTAATGTTATTTTCTTCAAAATAAGCATCTAATCCTTTTTTGAAGCTGTCAGCGGTTTATGCTGTAACAAGCTTCTGTGGGAGGCTATTCCATAGATTTATAGTTCTTATGGTAAAAAACGATTGTCGCCTCCGGAGACTAAATTTCTTTTTTTCCAATCGAAGGCAGTGCCCCCTTGTCCTTAGAGAGGATTTTACGTGAAATAGTGTTCCCCCATATTTTTTGTATGGTCCATTTATATATTTATACAAGTTAATCATGTCCCCCCGCAATCGCCTCCTCTCAAGACTAAACAAATTTAATTCTCGTAATCTTTCCTCATAACTAAGATCTTTCATTCCTCTTATTCCTCTTATTATTCATTCCTCTCCTCAGTATGTGGGATACTTCTGATTCAAGATGGTAGCACCCGTATCTTAGAGTCCTGAACAGAGTTGCAACCCAGGGTAAGAAAGAATAATAAGTAAGTGACTAAAAGCTCAAAATATATAGATTTTAGATGCTGGGAATAGTTTTTTAAGGGTTTAGGCTTTTCATTAAATCATGCTGAAGGTCCGGTTTAAGTCTGGTGAGCCATTCCCAGAGTGACTACGAGCGCAGGCTTATCTTTGGGCAGACATAGCAATGGAGATGGGGGTTATGATCTGACTAACAGGCAGGAGCCCAACTGGGCATTACTATTACATAAATTACTTGTGTTCTGCATTGTTTTAACTGTTCTGTTGATGTATAGCATTACAGAAATGTTTGTCTCATATTAATATTTGAGCTTGGGAATGTCTTTGTCATTAAGACTTTCCAGCTCAAATTTAAAAAGCTATACGCGATAAAATTCTAGGCATAAACTTTAGCCTAGGTAAAAAAGGCTTTTTCATCTGCATGGAGTTAAGCCCTCTAAAATATTTTATGTCACTGATTATCAGAGTGGGGCATTAGGGGTGCAGTTTACTGAACTTGCTTTTTTTTTACTTTTGGTCTGCTTTAATTTTTACACTTTATACCACATGCCTGTTTCGTTCCCCCCATTTCTTCTAGCTTCAAAGGAAACAAATTTAGACAGGACATGAATTTGACTGTGAATAGATTTTTGCATTAAACGTAAAACAACTAAACCAAGTTTTATGGCATCCGATTTTTGAAAAAAAAATGTTTCTGGCAACATTGTCAATTTAAAGCCTATCTGCAGGCAGAATACATGGGGGCAGGATAATGGCAGGTCAGTTTCGCAACCCGCCATCAGTCACAGAAGTGCTGCCAAGCCCTTTCCATTAATTGCAATGGAGGGCTGAGGCACCTCTTCTATTATAGTGTATGAACAGGGCATGGCCATGCCCCCTGTGACTGATGGTGGGGACAGAAGCAGGCATGGAATGGAGTTTAAAGCGGACCATCACCCTCCCGTGATCGGCCCGGGAATCCCCCCCAAACACCCCAAATCCCCTTACCTTGTCGGCCGCCGCCGCCTCCCTCGCGCCCCTCTAGAAGTGCGCGCGCGGGAGGCGGCGGCGGAGGAGCCGCTTGTCCGCGGCTGTCAAAACGCTTGTCCGTCGGCACTGGGAGCGGGGAGAGGTGAGTTTTTCAGGTGATCGGGGGGGTTTCACACAGCGGGGCACCCCGATCGGGGGTGCCCCACCGAAGTGGATAGTCAAAATCCTGGGTGTTTGTCCACTTTAAGGCCCAGGGCTATGTGGAAAGTGAAGGATGCAGCATGGGCTTGGATCCATCAATCAGGTAAGTTGCTGTTCAGTGGGGACAAAAAGTAAGTACCCTAATTTTTCAGTTGACTTCTGAAGGGGCCAACCCCCCAGTTTTACACTAAATGGATATTATTCCCAGCACAGGGTCACCCCGATAGCTGATATCCCCTTTTTACACTTACCGCTGCTAACAGAAGATAATCCTACCTGCTCCTCCTCATTCTACCAGTGAAATGCAGCTCTGTGACTGGCTACCAGTGGTTACGTGGGATGCACTACTTTCAGCTGCCAGTAGATTCTAGAGCACCTAATTGCTGGTGACAAATCAGGGAGGCCAGTAGAACAGTTATCTTGAGCTGGTGGTCCTCAGGGAGGCATCGTTAATTAACACACATTTTGTAAAAAAAAAAATGAGCATTGAATCATTTTAAATAGCCAGTAAAGGCAAAACATATTACTTATCTCTCAACGCCCATGTTGTGCAGCAGGGGCGTTTAGGAGGTATTAACTCTTAAGCTGTTTAGGTGCTTCCATCTAGTCTGGGTGCATATGATCATCCAGTGGATGCTTACATGTGGCTAATCAACAAGGGGGTCTGCCTTTTTATGGCAGGAAAAACATCACACTGAGCATGCAGGACTCCATGAGCTTTCCATAGCCAGTGGTTTGGGAAGGTAAATGTATTTTTTGGTCACCTTTCAGGGACTTTAAGAAAATGTGTCTCTCCTTTCCTCAATAAATGTGTAGCATTTTTGAGAAGCCCTTTCCCTCTAAGATGTATGCATTTTATCTCACTAAACATTGCTGGAAGACCCACAAACAAATGAATTAGCATGCAGAGCAGGTTTAGTTGTTCTTTTGTGAAGCCAATGAAACATTTGCCTTTACTTTGATTTTACTGCTTGTTGTTTTGGAGCATGCTAAGAAAGATTGTTTGTCTGGTGTAGTCCTTTATAAATGTATATCTTGCACAAAGCTCTAATTTCCCAGAGAGCAAAGCAGTGGTTGGAAAAGTATAGGCTCCTATAACATGATATATAGATGTTGTCTAAATCATAGTTATTGTGCTAAAAAGCTCAACCACAGCTTTTAGTGTGCCAAATAATATTCTGTTTTGCTGAGCATTTGGAAGCATTATTTACAGTAAACGTTAACATAGAACAGAATAGATTTGCTAACAATAAATTTAAAAATGAAAATAATTTTATACAGGTTTTATCTTATTTTTTTTACTTAGGGCAGACTAGAGCTTAATTGACTGTCCCTGGCCCCATAGATGTAACTAACAGCTGTGCCCTTGACATAAGGATAAGACTGTGGCATCTTGGGTTATATCAGAACCTTTGTCTTATTTAATGTATCCCTAGATTTTGCCGGGGTTAAACCAAACGGATAAATAATGTATTGTGGATAGGCAGCACTTAAAGCACATCTATATTTAAAACTTGAATTCTAACTTCAACTTGACCTGGTGTAAATGTAAATAATTTATATTAGGTAAAACAGCAGAATCAGACCGATAATGATGTGCAAGTTATCTTTTTGGAACTTAAGGAAGAGCACCAGGTCAAATGAAGTTAGAATTTGAAGGTTACTTGTCTGCAAATAGATTTTTACATTAAAAGTTCCATATCCCCCCACCCTCTAGCTGCACCTGGTCCAGCTAATACTGCACCGGCACTTCTCCACCAGATGTTCTCCAAGGTACAGTATCACTGCTACTAATAGCTGGAGTAAATTGACTATTATAGTCTAATTTAGTCATTATTTAGTCATGTGGGGGAGATCCCAGAGATGCTCTGTCTCTCTGTATAAAAGGTCGTTCCCCCATCCCACATGCAGTCCCTGGCTGGGCTATCCAGGGTGAAGGAAGGGGGGACCCCTGATCTACAACTGGCGGCAGCAGGCATCAGCATATGACATCCACCACCAATGTCAAAAAAAAAAAGACAGAAAGGCATAAGGGCTGGTAAATCATCATGGCCAGCGACCGTGCCTCTGAGTCCTGGGTTGCCAGCCCTTATGCCTGGGGCCTGGGTTAGTTGGCTCATGGGGGGGGGAAGACTTTTTAAAAAAAATTTAAGATTATAGTAAAAATTTAATTGTTGGCTGTCATTTTCATTGATAAAAACCATGCTGGATATAGCAGCCCAGCTTTGGTCAATGAAATAATTTACAGCACTGACAGCAATTCAGCTATCTGTCATGCAAATTGTAAATTGACGCATGAAGAGGAAATGTACTCATGGGTTGGGGCACACATGCGTTATTGTAAATGAAAGCAGTACGTTTCCTCATGCTTCGGCGAAAGCACCTGGGCCCTACAAAAAAGTGACTCTTGCTGAACCAAGCCTAATAAGAGCAAACACACCACTCTCCCAGTCAGCCTGTGTCTGGCTCTGAACACAGCATGGGTCACATGTTTAAAGCACGGTCTCTAATTTGCATGTTACTCTCTATAAGTTATATCAGTGCATAGAGCCAAGCCCCAGTATGTAAGACCCTTTGGCGATGCAAACGCTTCAAAAATGAGGGACATGCAGGAGCCTTTGGTGAAAAAACAGGCCAAGAGGAACTATTACAGCGACACTGTCACTTACTTCAGTGAGGGGTGTATCTGGAATGTCCCTTTAAGAACCTAACCAGCCAAGCTGAGCTGTTTTTTCTCACTGGTGTTCTTTTTGGGAGTGGTCCGGAAGAATATTGTCAGCATGCGAGCTGACAAATGAAGAGCTGCAGTGTTTAATCTGCTAGCACTGTGTGGAAACAAGCTTGCACAAGGTTAGGTAAGTAAATGAGTGTTTTTCTGGCCACAGATGGACTTCATATATTCTCTGATACATTTTTGCCAAAATCTATTTCTTGTAGAAAAGTTACTATTAATGTATTGAAAATATAATACATTTGACTAAAGTATTATAACCTGACACTTCTTTTTCCTTTTACCTATGCCTGGCCTAAGCAGTAAAGTCAGGACTTCTGATTTGCATGCCTCTCTGTGTCTCTCTTAGTGCATACATTTGTTCTAGCAGTCAGAAAACAGCATCCCTAGTCTGCCGGCCTCAATAGAGGTCTTCTTTGACAGTAAGGTAGCTCTCACCACTAGATGGTGCTGTGTGAATAGCCTTGTCATACACATACTGTACTCGCAAACCTCTTCCATAATTCCAGATCTGTTCATGATGACACATAATAAATCTGCTTATGTTACATATGTTACATATGTTACAGTTAATATGTATTCCAGAATAATACGTTACATAATGCCTTCTGTTTAGTGATTGATTAGCCTATGTATTGGAAAATGAAGGTTTATATGAAAACAAGCTCTGATATAAGTCAGTATTGTATTGTCTGGTAATTGCTTTTCTTTTTCCCTTTTTCAGATTTTTAGAGATGTTAACGTCGGGTTAACATAGTTTAAAAGGTGCATTTCATTTTCACGGAGTTTGAAACACGTGGTTACTGTAAAGTATAGTATAGTAGTCATAATTATGAAAATGCATTAAAACATATGCAAATAATATACACCCCTACACACACATACAGGGTAACTCACCCTGAAAATATAAAAACTATGTGGCAAAATTTTGAAGAAAGCACTTATCTGTCCTTCCACAAAATCCAGACATAGCTGACAGAGACTGACTGTACTTGACTTGACAGAAGCCTGGCTAACCATTATTTGCCACTTAAAGAGGAACAAAACCTGGGAATTTGACATTTCTTTTTTTTTCTTTCTCATTACTTTTTTGTTACAGTCTCCTGCTGTGTAAAGCCCCCAGAATGTCGCTATTCACTTACCTCCTCCTCGTTCCAATGGCGCATGCACAGGCTCTCGTCCAATGAGAGCAGTCTGCCATGACTATGTAATATGGCGAATGGCGGGGGGTGGGAGCATTTGTATACGGCAGGGGATGCAGGGGATGTGGAAGAATGCAACAATGACAACAATGTTTACTGAACGACATAGTCTCGGCAGATGGCTCACATTTGATGAGAAACCGCCCATGCGCGGTTGAAGCAGGGAAAGGTGAGTGTTTATGGGTGCCTGCGGGGGGGTTTCCCACAGCGGGCCCTCCTGATTCTGGATGACCTGGGATAAGGCCTTCTTTTAGAATCCAGGGCCTGGCCAGTTGGATTTTGTTCCGCTTTAAAGCGCTCCTTCCAAAAAGACACTCACCCCTTTTATCACCACTGCTAAGCCAGGTTTCGGGAGAAAAAAGAATTTACCTGATAAATGCTAGTGAAAGGTTAACTAAGCAGTTACTCATGCAGAATAAGCAGTCACTCACAGCGCACAGTGGTTGGAGGTCTACTTTAAAGTGGACAGTCTAAATCAGGGGTGTCAAATTCAAATACTTGGACAAACGGCCCAAACTTGATATTGCTGTACAGATTTGGGTAATCCCAGAGATGATTACCTCTCAGAGCGGAATACTACCACTAGTTTCTATGTGCTACTACCATTTACCTGCCAAGTCCACAGAATTTATATGTTTGGCATTTGCGGCTAAAAAAAGAAAAAAATGCACCTTTCGGGATCCAATGCTGGAGGTCACCTCTTCGTCTGTGGAGAATCTGATTCCCCCCCCCAGGGTCTTTAACGGGGCAGAAAACACCCATTCTCTGGCAGGAAAGGGTCCTTTTAGATGGCGAGTGAGATTGCATCATCCCACTCTGCCAGTGTAAAAGGCAGCTCCCAGCTGGGAGTAAGCAGTCAGAAGCTTGGAGTGTTTGGCAGAAGAAGATGCGAGGCAGGGAACTCCAATTCCTTGCCTCCGCACCTGGCTGCCACTGGTCACTTCAAGCTGTCGGTGTCCCGCTTGGTGCCGGACATAAGGACCACGATGGAAGGAGGCAAGTAGTAAAAATAAATAAAATATTTTATATGTGTGTGTGTGTGTGTGTGTGTGTGTTTTTTACATTTACAGGGCTATGTGGGTTGGTAGCCTTCAGGGCTGGGGGCTGGCCAGTTTGCCTCCATATTCTGGTCTTCCAGTGTTTTGCAAAATTTCTTTGATTTTTTTAAGGGTTTAACCCTTGATAATAGTTGTAATTCATTTGAAAATGTCATAAAGCGCTTTTTTAAGTTTGGGGTGTCTCCTGGGCAAGATCAGGTGTCTACCGATATACATGTGATACTGTTTTAGTCACAGAGCATGGGAACCGTGGTTAGAATCATGAAACCATCTAGCATCTGTTGCAGTCATCCAGAAACTGCTGCCAGTTTTTGTACTGACACTCACTTTGGAACCTCTGCTCTATATTTTTTATGCTTTGCTTTTTTGCCAAATCCAGGTACACCAGAGTTTGATGCTGTGGTCTAAGTGAAGTTTTGGTTTGCTTACCAAGGTTTCCAAGGGCCAGCGGTGGCTTGATGCCCCTAGCTCCACTAGTGATTAGGAACTACTTGTGGCTCAACCTCCAGGGCTATAGTGTGGCTCTCAAAAAGGCAAGCTCAACCTATAGCAGGCTTGAGTTTGAATGAGTATGAATGGGTATGAGTGTATATGTGTGTTACATGGTTTTGTTTGGTTTTGTTTTGTTGGTTAATAGGAATAGATATGGGGTTGCGCGCTCATGTTAGTGGAGGCGAAATTTTTTGGGACGTGCAATTGCATTGCATTGTAATTGTAACTATGACCGTGATAGTAATGTAATGTAATGTAATTGTAATGTAATTGTAAATGTTCTATGTTCTCTAGAAAAACATAAATAAAAATGTATATAAAAAAAAAAAAAAGGTTTCCAAGGGCCACTGAGTGCTATTTCAGTGCCAAACTCGACTGCATGGGATCCCAGGGAGGTGAATAAGCTTTTCAATGGGGGGGGGGTGTAAGCAGAAGTTCCCTCAGAAAGCTACTGTCTTAACTCGAAGTATAGGGGGTTCGCTCATTCCTAATTAATAGTAATATTTTGGGATTTTTTATAATTAGCTTTTTACATGTAAATATTGAAGAAGATCTCCATGATGTTTATATTTATGGTCAACAGTAAAAAGAGCAGGTTTTATTCCATTATTGACCTTCTCTTGACCTTTCCTCTAATTTTAAGGGTTTGTGGTGCTTTCTCATGTCTTGCTATTTGGCTGTTTGGTAGTTGAATGAGTATTATGGGCTAATTAAGGTCAGCTTCCAGACTTCTACCACTCTCTACCTCTGGACGATCCTGGCAGGTTTCCTCAGCCTTTGGTTTTTCCATGACAACAGGCTTGGTGGCTTGCCAATATACACTCATTAGGAATCTAAAGCAGATAATTTACTGTAGCTGATGGTTCTATGGAGGGAGCTTATTGATTGAGGTAACGGACAACTGTAGAACCCTGGGGATAAGGGGAGGCATTTGAACAAAGGTTTGTGTTATCACAAGACAGTTTGGATTTCTGCGCACATTATTAACTGTTCACACTAATATGTCTGATTTAAGGCATTTCCCACACAAACAGCTGTGTTTAATAGTAAAAAACGATAAAGATAAAGAATGCCAGCAGCACAACGTTGATGTTTCAGATCTGAGCCACATTAGGCTTAGTTTTAGTATAATAGAAACAACAGAATATGGGCAATGATGTCAGGGGTCAAATACTATTGTTACCCCTAGATCTATGACCCAACAAGAAGACTGATCCACTGCTGGACTGAAGCTCTGTGCACTCCCAGGTGGAGCTGCAGATCTTGAGTAACATTTCACCCAACTCTTAACAGTGGTGCCACTGTTGCAGCTGAGACTGAATGACTTACCTGTCACTTAACCAATCATAGCCATGGATCTGTTGGGAGCTGCAGAAGATTTTCGCTTTTTGGCGAGTACCTTTTTAATATCAAAATCAGGCTTAGGGTCTGGGGGTTGCCATAAGGGAATGAAGGCCTCCCATGCTTGAATGCCCTCTTCAGAGTAGAGACAAGGGGAGACCAATTTGTGCCTTCTGCTTATAGGCACCCGGAAATTGGTTACATTGCATTCTATAGGTACTCTGGGGGCTCTTTCTGCTTTGCCCTGATTTGCAGAATCCAAAAAACAATTTTTTGGGGCTGAGTAAATCTTATTCTTATTATGACATAATTTAAGGTAAAACCTGCAGTGCATTAAGTATTAACAAACTCCTTGTAACAAGGACACTGTGTACTGCATGAAAACGGCCTCAAGTTACATTTGTTTATCACCTACTGTGCCATCTGCTTTGAGATTTTACATTATTTAATGAGAAAGAATATGCTATAAACATATTTTCAGTCTTTAAGGTTACTATACATCATGGGCTATGATGTTTTATTGTTAGGCTCAAACGTTAAGCTTGTTTGTGACCTTCAGTAACACTACATTAAAAATGGGGCTGCCATTGTAACAGTATATAAATAATATATTATGTTTCTAAATGTCCTCTCCAGTCAAATCAGCATTCCCCACTTAAACTTGTTAATGTGACTTGGCTATTTAGTTACAATGCAACATTACTGACATAAAAGCAACATACCCACACTAACCATCTAAAACTAAACTAAAAATGTAATTTTAAATTTCCTGCAGCTAACTGGTCTTTGAGCACCTTTCTTCTTAGTATACATACAATACAACACAATAGCACACATACTTATTAGATAAGCATAAATATATAAGGGTTACTAAATTAGCTTAAATATTCAGAATACCTAGTCTGACCCCTCATATTAACTGTTCAAAGAAAATAATATAACATGAAACATAGTGGTAAAGGCAGGGCCGGCGCCAGAAGGCGGCAAACTCGGCCACGTGCCGCAGGCCTTGGAGCCACAGGGGCTAACCTTGGTCGTTGATCACAGGGGCATGGAACCAGGGTTTTTTTCTCGTGCAGCTGGCAGGGTGCTCATCGGTGGTACAGCGGGGCGATCTTGTGCGCCCCCCTTTACCTCGTACCACTCCCTGCCTCCCATCAGCTGATGCCTTTCTCCTTCTTATAACAGGAGGAGCAGTGGTGACTTAAAGCGGACCTTCACTCTGAATAAGAGTTTACCTTATATGTTTCCCACACCCTGTACATACAGATTGCTCACATTAAAAATCATCCTACCTGCATCTACTGCATGTTAAGAGCCTTTAAACATCCAAGATGGCGGATTATGGAAGCCGCCATCTTATCAGGCAGCCTGCAAACAAGAAGTGCCTCCTGACTGTGCTGCTCTGCATTCTGTTACTGCTGACTGTTACCTGACCCCAGCTCTGCTCTGTCTGAGCAAAGCACAGCTATAACCCGCCCCCCTGTACCTGATCCCACTCTCCTCTCCTCAGTAAGTGTGATGCTTCTGAGTCAAGATGGCGGCGCCCGTATCCTAAATTCCTGAACAGAGTTGCAGCCCAGTGGGGGAAAGAATAATAATTTAGTGACTAAAAACGTAAAATATATTACTTTTAGATGCTAGGGAACCGTTTTTTAAGAGTTTGGGCTTTTCATTAAATCACGCTGAAGGTCCGGTTTAACAGCGAGCGAAAGGGGGGTGTGGTCCCGCTGGCAGGAGTGACACACGAGGCCACCCGGGGCCTCAACAGGCAGGTACAAGATCAGTGGCCAGAAAGCAAGTAGGGCCACTCCAGGAATATACGTGGCGCTGAGGATTGAGGTGAGCTGAGTGCCTGTGACAGGTGTAAGACATGGGGCCTGAGATTGGCTGCCTTATCCCCTTCTATACATGCTGCACTTCTGTGCCTCTGCCTGCTGTCCCTTCTCTCTTTTTCTCTGTCTCTCTTACTTTCTCTCTCTCTCTCTATCTCTCCCTTCTTATCTGTTCTTGGCCTCTCTTCCTTCTTAAATTTCTCCATTTGCTTCTTTTTCCCTTCCTTCTCTCTCTCTTTCTTTAATTTCTTTCTTCAACTTTCTTCCTTCCTCCTAACATCTCTCTGTGTTGCCCTGCTCGCTCTCTCCTAAACTGTTTCTTAACTTTTTCTCGTTCTTTCTCCCCTTCCTTCCCATTCTATTTTCTCTACTTTCCGTCTTCTCTTCCCTCTCTACTTCTTTTGTTCATTTCTCCTCTCTATCTTTTTTATCCTCCCTTACCTCTTCCTTCCTTCCATTGTCAGCTTTTCTTCCTTCCTTACATTGCTTTCTTCCTGCTTTTCTCTCTCTCTCCTTCTCCCTCACTCTTCTACTAACTCCTTCCTTCCTTTTTTCTTTCGCTCCCTTGAAATTGCTCTTCTCCTTCCTTCTCTCCTTCCCTCCTTCCTTCCTTCCATCATCACTTCCTTATCTCCCTTTTTGCCTTTCTTAATTATTTGCTCCCCATCTCACTACCCTCTTTCTTTTATTCCTCCATTTCTTCCTTTCTCTTTCCTTTCACTCTCTGTCACACGCTTTCTTCTTTCAATACCTCATACATTCTTTCATTATTTCTTCCTTATTTCTCTTTTTCTCTATCTGTCTCTCTCTTTCTTGACTTCTTCATTACCTATTCCCCCTTCTGTTTTCCCTCTCTTCATGCCCTTTTTTTCTTTTCCCTTTTATCTTTTTCGTACTTTCTTTTTTCCTCTCCCTTTTCTTTATTTTCTCCCCTTCTTCACTTTCTTCTTTCTATCTCTTTTCTTTCCCACCTACTTTCTCTTGTCCCTACACTCTGCCTTCTCTCTTGCGCTCTCTCTCTATACATTTCTCTATATATACATTTCTCCCTTTTTCTTCTTCTTTTATTTCCTTTTTCTCTTCTTTCTCCCTCTCCTAATGCTATCCCTCTATTTTCTCTATTTTGGCTAGTGTTATCACTACGACTCCCTTCTCAATAATGGGAAATAGGTGATTGGGAAGCTTAACTTAAGTCTTATGAAGAGGACTATTATGTTTTTTCCAACACATTTTTTTCATACAAATATTTCCTTCTTAGTAATTGGTTGGATTTAAAATATGGTATGGCAATTATGGAAATGAAGGGGTATTAGCTTTGCAATAATGAATATAATAATGAATAATAATGTTATGAATAATAAAACAAAAGTAAACAGATAAACAAATGTCTATAGACCCCCCTCCCCCAAAAATATACCGTGTATGCACTGGCATTGACAACTTTAACAGTTTCTGCTGGTTGTTTACATCTAACAGGAATTATTATTTTTCCCACCTTTTGATATGTGTGACACATGCTCAAGCTATGGCATACACAGTACTATAAATCATGTTGGGAGTTTAAAAATTGGATTGCATTGTCTCTACCTCCTGCTGTGACTGTAACAAGCAAGATGGGGCATATTGAAACACCAAACAGCTCTCTGGTGAGTGTTACATTCTGATAAATTATAAATGTTTCAATTGTAATCAGCAGTGACACATTGTAAAGCAGTCATGAGCCTGCTGTTGTAATGTAAATAGCTCACAACTGGCTTACAGCTTTCTGTGATGTTTTTAATTGTACTGATGGGATGGGGAGAACACTGTGAAAAGTGTCTCTTCTGTACTGTAGGGATTGATTCAGTACCAGATGCAAATAGCGCGCTTTGAGATAAAAGGTGCACTTTAGGTGGAAAATTAAATAGAAGCTGGTGCTTCTGGGTAACTTAAATTGGTAAAGGCTGTTTTCTAGTAAAACAGTGATACTGTTTACTATAGGTGTGAATTATGGCTAACATGCTCAAATTCTGTATTATACTGAACAGAGTACAATAATGGTATATGTATTACAGAAAGTGAAAAGTGTAGTGACCTTCCCCTATAAGAGTCTTAGGTGCTGAACCTGAACCTAGATGAATAAAATCTAGGGCCATGTACATGGGTATTTTTATATCAAATACTGATGGAGGTCAGAGCTGTAAAAGCAAAGCTTTTATCTATTCATGGCAGATCCCAAAGTCTACATGTCTACATATTAACACAGATGTAATACTAAAAGCTTGCTGAAATAGACCACCATTCTTCAGATGCTCTTACAGTCTCATAACTATAAAGCTTATAATATAATTTCCACTTTTTTTAAGTTGTGGTCAAAAGATTTAAATGAATTCATTTTAGATAACGTTATAACTTAAATTGTCACTTTGGCTGGTAATGGCTGCCATTTGGGCACTGCAAATGTTTAAGGTCAAAATATAGATATTAGGGGACAGACTTACCACTGAAAAGACTGGTACAAAGAAACCTGGAGCAGATGCCCAGAGCAAGAAATCAGGTTTTACCTTTAAAAAATAAAAAACAAGAAACAAATGCTTCAGTTTTGCTCTACATTTTGTCCCTGTGATTTTCCTGTAATCCAAAAAGATCCAGGGAATTTTTTTGGGGTAGGATTTATCTGCATATTGAGTGCTACTTTAAACAATTAAAATATATTTTCCATGTACTTACCCTGTGTTAGTACTACAGTATACCTTGTTAAACCTGAAACTGATTGCTGTTGTGATAATGGATACGTTGCAATTTTGGAGGTATATTGAGTAATACATTTATGTTTCAAAGGAAACCGTTATTTGTACCTTAGTTAAAATTACAGGCAATTATCAACATAGTAAGTACTACTATACAGTCTAGTTAGGGATGTGACCCACATAAGAAATTGCCATTACTTTGGCACAGAGAAGGTCAACAGATGGTTTCTACCTACAGTATGTGGTTTTCATTATTTAGCATGCAGGAGTAGATGTTGGTGACACAATAATTAGTTCAAAGTTTAAAGTGGACCCACACCCAGGATTTTCACTATCCTGGGTTTTGCTCCACTTCCGCGGGGAACCCCGATTACGCCCCGCTGCGTGAAACCCCCCCAGAATGGCAGAAAAAACTCCTCACCCCGCTCCTACGGTGCATGCGCGGGCCTCGTCCAATCAGCGCGCTCAGAGCCCCTGTGGTATGCACATACAAGGGACGGACAACCACAGCGGCTCCGAGCACGCTGGCGGCCGCTTCTCGTGATTCCCTCTAACAGGGAGCCATTCACAAATGGCTGCCGCGGGCGCACCCTGCTAGAGAGAAGCGCGAGATGCGGCCGCGGTCCGCGTATGCGCCGTTGGAACGGGGGTAAGGTAAGGTGAATGGGGCATCCTGGGGGGTTTCAAACAGCGGGGCATCCCGATTTTGGATGCCCCACGGGGATGGATCTGATCGGCCCGGGAATCTTATAGATCAGCCTGGGTGTTGGTCCACTTTAAGACACACTTAACCAGCTCGGCTACCAAAGCATTCTGCAACAACATTCTGCCAGTTCATCTGGTTTTCACTTAGTGGAACCAAAAGTACATTAACTACAAAACACAGCCAAGCTAAGTAAAAACTATTTGACCAAGAAGGAGAGTAATGGAATGACAGATAACGTGGCCTTAACAATCACCTGACCTAAACCCAGCTGAGATGGTGTGAAATAAGTTGGACTGCAGAATGAAGGAAAATCAGCCAAGACTCGCCCAGCACCTCTGGGAACTCATTTAAGACCATTCCAGGTCACATGCTAATAAAGCTAATCGAGAACTTGCAAAGACTGCACACAACTGTTATCAAAATGAAAAAGAGAGCTACTTTGAAAAATATTAAATATAAAGCATATTCTAGTTTCATTTAATAAGTAATAACATATGTGTTTCGTCATAGCTTTTATGTCTTCAAAATTAAAGCAAAATAAAAAAAAAAAAAACTATATCCCAGCTTTTGACTGGCACTAATACCTATGGTAAGTCTGGTCGGAGCGTGGAGGCCGGCGCCGCTCTCAGCGCTCCGGCGCCGCTCTCAGCTGTCATCAGAGGACGCGTCATCAGAGGGCGCCTGAGAGCGGCGCCGGCCTCCACGCTCCGACCATGCAGGTTCGTGCCGCATGATGACGCGTCCTCTGATGACAGCTGAGAGCGTCGCCGGCCTCCACGCTCCATCGCCGCTCTCAGCTGTCATCAGAGGACGCGTCATCAGAGGGCGCCGGCCTCCACGCTCCGACCATGCAGGTAAGTGTTTGCTTTTTAAACACGCTGACAGTGTAGCCGGCCTGCCCGCTCCCACCATGCCGGCAATTTTTTATTTATTTCAGGGAAAATTCGCTCCGAATTTGAGGGAAAATTCGATTCGGCACGAACCCGAATTTTTTTTGGTTCGTGCCGAATCGAATTTTCCCTGAAATTCGGAGCGAATTCCGGTTCGTCCGAACCGGTTCGCTCATCCCTACTAGCTATGGTTGCATCTATGAAGTTTCAGAACATTTTTAGGATTTACATATTTTTCAAACAAAAGTTTCAGTGGGCTTTTAATTTAGCTTTACTCTATTTGCTGGGTGAAGTTGTAATCTTTGCAAGCCTATAAAGGAAAAACTAATGTTTTTGTTATATAAGTGGAACAACAGTTGGATTTATAAGCATGTTAGTGTAAATGATTTTCTAACTATAATCTGCAAATGTCTATGTGAGGATCTAAAATAGAGTATGAAACAATATTTTTTTTAAATAGGGAATAATAGAGTTTAGAGGGGGAAAACAATATCCACAAATAATATTTGTTCATTTACCAGGTCTGTTGATTCAGCTATACTAGTTCTTACCACAATCAAGTGTGGCTTAAATATCAATATAGAAGGTTTAACTAGAAGGTGCTATGGACTGGGGTTTCTAACATTACAGCTAGATAATAAGGCACAGAGCTGATTTCTACTGAAAGACAAGGACCTGCACCCTGGCATTAATGCCTGCACTAGCCCATGATATTTTACACTAGGTTCCCTAAGTAAAAATGTCCATATACACATGGTCTTTTACAGCATGCCAAAAAGCTAATTACATTTCCAAATTCCAAATTGCAAATTACAGCTCTCTTTTACTTTACAAGCATGCACAGCACGTTCCTTGTTTTGAGTAAACCGAAATAGTTAAATTCCTCGTCCATATCAACAACTTATTAAACAAAATACCATAAAATGCTGGGATAAAATTGATTGCATAAGAATTTGCCATAAGAAGAGGCTTTTTCCAGTGCTATATTCAAAATGCATTTTTAATGGGAAATTAATGACCCTACACATAAAAATGCATTCTCAGCAGGATATATGCAGATATTTTTCATTGTGGGTAGTCTGCACATTTAATTTCAGATTGCCTAAGATAGAGGACAAACACAAAGATGGTCAGGCAGTCTAGACAAAGTCTGATGTGGTTTGTATGGGGATCAACATTATTTTTAAATGATACAATGCAAAATAATATGCCACCACCAACTAATGCATACAATAAAATGCATACATTAAATAATGTGTTAACACTGACTATATTTTGTCAGAGAATTGTTACTACTGTTGAATAGATTGGGAGACATTGCTTAAGACATTGTTAACAATCTTTTTTGTGGACCTACACCCTGTCCGGCCCACTGTGAGCATGCCCCTCTTCCACCCCCAAGATGTCCTTGTTCCCCAATGATATCTGAAACCAAGTGTCGCACTTCCATGTTTCAGCCTGTAAGTGGACACATTTGATCTACAAGGCCAGAACGAGGTGCCCACTGTTCTTTCTGGGCACCTAGGCTTAGCTTCTTACATGGATGTACTTCTATAGCCAGCCACGACCTGGAAATATGGCACCACACTTAAGAAACCGGGTCTTGCGGGAGAAAGATTTCCACCATGAGATTGGGTGAAGGTAAGCAGGGGAACCACATGTCCCTCATATATTCTCTCCTAAAAATGGAGTGAGAATTCTCACCTGGCTCTAAATCGGCTCCATTATGTCCTGCACAGCTGATCAGAGATCTTCCGGGGGTTTAAAACTTACCTACAGTGGAGAGCGAGACCACCCCATACCACAGCCCATTGTGGCGTTGCTGCCTTCTCACTTCTTCCTGGTATCAGTCACTATGATTGGCCACACCCACACACCATTCATTGCAATGGACTGACAAGTCCCTTCATTGTATGGAGTGTAGCAGGAGTGACAAGTCATCGTGACTGATGCAAGGGAAGGAACACTAATTTCCAGGCCATGGGGAGGGGCAGGGATGAGAATGCTGGCTTAAATTCAAACTACTGGCATTGTGTGATTCAGCTGTATATGACTGTAGGTGAGTATGTGCAGATTATTGTGTTTGCCCATACAGAGACTTTAAAGCAGAATTGTAGGCTAAGCCAAATAAAATATTCCGACTGTAAAGGCTACATATATATGAATAGCCAGATAAAGCTTTAATGCCTTCTTAACCACTTATGTTCTGAACACGTTTTGTAAACCTGTGACTACACTAGGAGTTTCCTCACTCATGGGAGCTGGCTCCCACCTTTTTTGTAGCCCTGGCTGGGGCCAGCTTCAAGTGCTGCTGCTGACTGAAGAGGATCAGCAGAGGTAAGTCACAGCAGATTCCTGCTACCGCAACCATAGGTAAAGTGGGTTTATCGGATGCTCAGCAGTGCTCAGTGTTTGGTGTGGACACCAAACCCAAATACAGACTTCAAGTTTGGGAGCCTGAACTTGCAATGTTTGGTACGGGTTGTGGTTCGTCCATCACTACACTCAATAAGTAATTCTGCCCTTATTTAAGCAATTATACAGTACAATGGACATTAACAGAACAAGAACTTTCTACAACAATAATTAAAAAAAATATCCATAGTAGGTGCCCGAAATGATTTATGACATTAAGATTTTTATTGCATGTACAGTATTTCGGTTAAGGATCTCGGTTAAGGTTAATCAAAAATTTTCTGACTTGGTTTATATCAAGCTGATCAAATAATTCCAAAACAATCAGTTAAACTGTACCATAGATGAGGCATTTTCAAGCAACACTAATCATTATTGTTCTAAGTTAGATACCTCCCATGATGGACAATTATAGTGCAGTACAAGAAAATATATTTTCTTCCTCAAGCATAGAGCACAGGGCTAAATGGTGGCTTGACCACAGCTAGTAGCAATTAGTAATTAACTAGAATTAGTCATTTTTAAGTATTTTTCCAAGGGATGGTATTCAAACTTTTAACAACAGGTTCCCTAAACTCAGAGGCACACAAAGGTTTTACAGGCAAATGTCATAGTGGGGCCTTCTATGGCCAGCTTTGAGCATCAATGAAATAACACCCCCAACCCACAGTCAGGGCCAGTTTTAGATAACACTTGGGCTGGGACAAAAATGAAAGTAAAGTCCTCAAATCACAGAGACTATAAAAAATATATAAAAAACCTTTACCTAACCTGCAACAGGCAGTGGAAGACACAGAACACCATTGTGGCAAGTGGCACCTCCTCCTATAGGAGGCACTGGCTACTGAGCTGCAGCCTAATTACCTTCTTACCTCAGAGACCAGGTAGGTATAACCCAATGTTGGGCCATGGGTGTCAGGAAACTGTGTTTTACAGAGATGTCAGCTATCCCTGGGCCTTTGGGGGCTCTGGGCATTTGTCCGCACTGGCCTTGCTAATGCTGGCCTTACATACAGCATCAAATAAATACCCCCCCCCCACACCAAACACACATAGCTAAGGACCCAGCACTGTGTAGGTTACCACCTAATATATTACCTGCTTGCGGGTAGCAAGGGAATGGGAAGACACCAGGCATCAGTGCAGTGGCTATTTAAGGAAATAACATCTGACTGGGTTTGTTGTCTGTAACCCTCAGGGCCCCATCATCACTGAACCCCATGGCAATAGTGCTTTCCTGCCTGGGGCCCATCAAATGATTCAGAGGTTCAGTTCTAGTATTTCCATTGGTGCTTCAAACTGAGTGGAGACTGTGGGCATGGTAGCTAACATCCTGGCACAGTTAGAAAAGAAATCTCCCCAAAACTCACTTGCCCCATCTGCACGCATGATATAGAAACATTGCCAGCACTTACATTGGCTCCTGCTTCTACAAAAGCTGAACTGCTGCCTTACTGATTTTCTAGTGGTAGCAGCCATTTTGGGGCTTTCTTTTCCAGAATCTCAGCCATGCTGCTGCTTGGATTTAACTGACAATGCACAGTAATAGGAAACCCAGCAGCACTTCCTGTTTGCAGGTGGCCTACAGATCCATGAGCAGTCATTTTGTTTTTAAAATTTACCACAACATTAATTAGAAAAAGGTAAATTGATCTTTATGGGCAGCAATCTAAATGCCTTGGGGAGGGATGCATTTGAGCACTGTTTTTTGTGTTGGTCTGGTTTAAGTCATTTTTGACTGTTGGTCCACATTAAGTTACTTGACTTGTACATTTCGTATTCTAAGACATCAAATCTAGTACTTCATCACTGAAATTTTGGAGAGCAATACCTGCATACAGAAGCCAGGTAAGTGATTTTTCACTTCCCCATTGCACAATGTGTTTAATTAGCCACGAGGGAAGAGGCAATTCCTGGGCACCACTTTTGCCCCGTTCTGACAATTGGCTACAGTTTTAACAACTGGTTCCGCAGAACTGGGGAGAACTTGTAGAATCCCACCCATGATTTTTCCAACATTGAATAATATGTTTGTTGTTCTCCATTATTAAGATAATCATGTCAGCCTAAACAGCGTATTCCTTTAACTGCCAGCCTACCTAGAGATTTTGTTACTCTTAGTTGCCAGACAATTTTTAAATGAAGATTCCCTTTTTGTCAGGATTTCTAATGTTCTGTCTTATTGTTTTCATGGAAAGGTATGGAGTGTAAAATAAACATTTGTTGAAGGATTGTGCCACCAAACCTGTGATTTGCTTATCAGCATGTTTCCAAATTTCTTATATTCCTAGGGGTTGTTTTGCTAAGTCTGGGAGGCCGATTCATTAATAGCGCCAGGTAGCGACAGATGAGCGACTGTAGCGTGATTTTTTCAGCGCCAGCCAGTATTCGCTGTGCTTGGCCGGCATTAGCTTGATGACAGCGACTCAGTCGGTGTGCGGTAATGTTGAATACGGGCTGGGGGGTCGCTGTTTCACAGGTCCAGCGTTGTATGTGAGCGCCTGACAACGAATGGCCAGAGCGAACGGCTAGCTTCATATTCATCAACAAATCACGCTCCGAATGTGCTGTCGCTGTCCATTCCTTGTTTAAACCCCAGAGCGCTTGCGGCGATGTGTATTAACTAGTTTTTAACCCCTAAACAACCATATTTTTTGAATGTAACATTATACATGTTTTTAGAATCATTTTGTAATATGAATACATTAATATCAGACCTGTTAGATCAATTCTGCACATATTTTTTTTAATTTTTTTTTTTACTTAAAAATAAATCCTAACATTGCAGAAGTGGTCTCCGATTTTTTGACATTAAAAAAATAAAAAAAAAATTAATACCAATTAATTATGAATAATTATAGATTGCTCCATTGAAAAGCATTGGACATCGCCAGGGAGCGACAGCTCATACCTGGCGCTGTGAGGGAATTTGCAGCGGCGCTGTTCGGTCCAGGCGGCTTCATGATGAATGCCGCGCTAGCCGTCGCTCTCGCCGGCGCTAGCCTCATTTTGCTTGATAAATGCGTCATTGTGACCGCCGCCGGGCGTACTTGAGTCGGTAGTCGCCGTTAGCTGCCGCTACCTGGCGCTCGTCAGACACTACCTGGCGCTATCGCTTGATGAATAAGGGCCTAAGCATTACCTCACCAGGTGACAATGCTGCCAGTAACCCTTGTGTTTCCTCCTATCTGAAGAAGTTGAATTTCAGCAGAGTGGGGAAAATCTGTCATCTCTGCCTTAGCTAATTAGATACGAGAGATAAGAGAGTGAGGAAGTCTCTGACCTGTACATCAAATGTACCAGTTGATGTACATTGCTAAAGTAAACACATTGTTGCTAAGAAAATTTTCTTTTAAAATACAAAATTTCAATCAAATAAAAAAGAAAAGAAATAACAGACTAGGTCAGCACATTGAAGAATTCATTTTGGCACAATATAATGGAAAGTGGAAATGCCATTGAAAGTGGAAATACCCTTTAAGCATTTTGCACTATATATGTTTATCTGTGATTTTTCCAAAAATCTTTTTAGATTGGGCTTTAGCATGAAATGTCTTGTTTGTATTTTTCAGTGCTTTCTTTTTTTGTGAAACATGTGGAAAAAGAATTAAAAGAAATCATTGTTTTGCAGGATTTTTTAAAAAAAATTAAGTTTTCAGGAAAATCATTTGGATTGTAAAAACCCTATTCCTCCCAATTATAACAGTACCACATATGTATCAATAGACAACTGTTCCTGCCCAGGAGCCCCCCCCCCCCCAAACTTAAAAGAGCACTTGAGAATTTAAAATAAAATACAACTGTACTATTAAGCGTTGAACTCTCAGAAATAAAAAATGGTGTGTGGTGCCCCCCTCTTTTTAACTTTGTTAACTTTTATCCCTTTAAACTTCAAGCACGTAGAATCTATGGACTTGCTCCTTCTACCGTTGCACACCAAGAAGAGACATGCTGGGCATTTTCTCTCTTTCCAGCCATCATAAAAGCTCATCTCCATCCAGGATCCAGCACCAGGGGTTTCCTTCCTACTCCAAGGGGCCTCCAGTTCCCCTGGCATCTTCAGCCAGAGAGAGAACACCCACTCTCTGCTCCACATGGTGGCTTATGACAGCTCACTCACCACTACAGGGCCTTTTATACCAGCGATTGAGCTGGCATAAGTGCACTTCACTAATTCAAAAGGCCCCTCCCTGCAACGGGAGTGAGCAGAAAAGCCAGAGTAATCAGCACTGATCCTCTACCCTGCTTCTGGGTTCCGCTGATCACTTCTGGTTGTCAGAAGAAGCAATTGGACAGCGTGGGATCGGTGATAGAAGTAAGTAAACTACTTTTTTTAAGTGTGTGTGTCTTTTTTCACATTTAACTCATTGTGAAATGTTAAGGGGTCCTTAAGACCCCTATATCAGTTTGTCCAGCACAACAAGTGTAGGCCCTGTGATGTGGGCTGGTAGACCAGGCCGCCCCCTTCTCTAAAGGCTAACAGCCCACATGGACACCAGGCTCTTCTGCATCTGGGATACAGGTAATTGGGCAGGGGGCTTAGCAAGTGGCCCGATTGCCAGCAGGTGACCTGCAGGACCCCGGCACTTTACCTCTGACAGCTAGAAGAGTGCGGCGGAAGCTGGGAGTGGGGCAGTGGACTCCCACTGCACAAAGGGATCTTTTATACCAGTGGAGAGAGCTGGACGTGGCAAGGAGGAAGCTCTCAGAAGCTGCGCACAGGGCAGAAAATTGGTGCTCTCTGCCCCACTGAAAAACCCGGAGGGTGTATAATGACTTGTAGCACAGTGCTACAAAGATGTTAACAAGCTTCAGACTGACTTCTAGACTTTGGGTGTCTGAGCATCCATTTGACAAATGAAGTTTAATGTGGATAAATGTAAATTAATGCACTTGGGATCCAATAATCTGCAGGCCACATATGTCCTTGGGATAGTAATGATGGGAGAGTAACTTGTTGAGAAGGATTTGGGGGCACTGGTAGATCACAGGCTAAACAACAGTATTCAATGTCAATGGATGCTTCCAAGGCCACCAAGATTTCATCATGTATTAAAAGAGGCATGGAATCATAGGGTAGGGATGTAATTTTGCCTCTTTACAAGGCACAGGTGCACCCTGATCTGGAATATGTCATCCAGTTCTGGGCACCTGTTCATAGAAAGGACGTCCTGATTATGGAAATGGTGCAGAGAAAAGACACCAAACTGAAACGAGGAATGAAGGATTTTAGGAATGAAGAAAGATTATGGGAATTCAATCTATTAAGTCTTGAGTGTAGATGTCTGGGGTGAGGGGCATGATTTACGTGTATACAGAAAGTATATAAATAGCTAATTCCAAAAATATGGCTAAAAGCTATTTAATGTAAACTCTCCCTCTGTGGAATAGCCTCCCACAGAAATTAGTTACAGCATCAACAGCTGACAGCTTTAAAACAGGATTAGAGAGAGAAAATAAAATTTACAGCTACAATTAACTCTTATCTGTTAATAATAATAAAAAAAAAATCCCTAACCCCATTCCTTGGTTGGACAGAGAGTCTATTTAAAGATTGGGCTATTCTTAAATCAGATAAGGATATTAAAAATGCTCTTATGCAGCATTCAAGTTGGGAAGTTTTGCTGTGTATTATGAACACTGCCCTTAAAGCAGAAAACTGCATTACAGGAGAAAGGGCGGCAGCCCGCTTTGGTACTATAATAAGTATCTATCATGTGAGTACCTGCATATACTGCATTTGTATTTGTACCTATTGCCATTAGGACAGTTTTTGTTTGCAGTTGAGTTCAAGCTTTGTATTAGATCACAGTAAATGCTTTATTGAGGCTCATATTACAGGGACGGTGTCATGGTGGCCCCCAAATCAGTATATCTGTCCCTTTACTGCCTGGCCATTATCTCCCTCTCCAATAAATTGTCCTGGAGTTATGTTGGACTTTGTGAACACATTTGACATTCTTTGCCATAAGTTCTGAGGGGCAAATGAGTGTTGGGATGGCAAATAGAGCCTCCCAAACCTGAGCAGGGTTCCTACTAGACATGAACTAGTCGAACGTAAGTTCCATATTTTGTTGTGGACTGATTGCTTGGCTAGATGCTGTTTTTTCCAAGTGGTTTTAATGTGTTTTTAAATCTGTGGGTTTATTAATTTATTACCGATAACGGTATATAATTAATTATAGTGTGTAGTATTAAAGTGGACCAATTTTGACTATCCTGAGTTTTGGTTATTGGTCCTGGGGCATTCCAATTTGGAATGCTCTGCTGTGTGAAACCCCCCTGACTGCCCAGTTAACTCTCTTTCCCCGACCCTATGGTGCATGCACAGGCTCATGTCCAATCAGCGCTGCGCTTGGCTAAGGGCTGAGTCTAGGCAAGAAGAGCGGAGCTGCGCACGAATCTCCACTACCCTATAAGAGTGTGTGCCTGCGCTGGCCATTTAAAAATGCCTGGTACAGGCACGCGCCCTGCTAAATGTATAGCTGACAGTGGCAGCGGATCTCACATTTGTTGTTGGCTCAGGGGGAGGAAATCAAGCTTTTGTTCCACTTAAAGACAATTTGCAGGCAGAAAAATGCTATACTCACTTTTTTCCCACAGACCAGACCATTGTTCCTATTCTGGGGCTCTAGCTGTTATCTGATCGCTGGATCAATGTCCTGCACTACCTGACTGATTGCGCTTCTCTTCCATGTTCTTTGATGGGGAGATGCCCCTGCCACCATCACTGCTAGCTGTCATGCCCCCTCCATTCACTGCAATGGAAAAATACAGTTTTGTGAGTACTCACCTTTAAAACGGGTATTATGAGTGTGCCATACACTCCACTTCGATCTTCATGACATGTGGGTAATCTCCAGTAGAGGGCAAACTTCTGCAGAGATGAATATGCCAAAAAGAAAGCCCCTCCCAGTCCATATATACCTGGGACCTCCCACCAATTTCCCAGTGTAAAAAAGCAGTAAGGGGACCAGGAAGAACCAATTATAATCTTAACAATCAAAACCAATGGTTCACCATATAAAAGCCCCAGAATACCTGAAAAAAAAAAGGGGTGGGGCGAAGTGGAGTGTATGGCACACTCATAATACCCGTTTTAAAGGTAAATACTCACGAAACGGTAATATAATATCCTAAGTGTGCCATACACTCCACTTCGATCTTCATGACATGTGGGACATCCAATAGCAGTGTCCGTCATGGGTGGGAACCAGAAAACAGTGAAGAATGTGCCAACTCAAACCACTCCAGCTTGCAGAACCTTGCAGCCACAAACAGCATCCGCTGAAGCCCGCACATCAACCTTGTAAAACTTGGAAAAAGTATGAACGGAAGACCAAGTAGCAGCCTTACAAACTTGTTCAACAGTAGCCTGGTGCTGAAAAGCCCAGGATGCACCAACAGCACGAGTAGAGTGCGCAGTGACCCTAAAAGGGGGAGTCCACCCTAGCAGAATAGGCCCCAACAATGGCCTGACAAATCCATTTGCTAATCGTAGACTTAGCAGGAGCCAAACCTTTCCTGGGCCTGCAGGGCACCACGAAAAAAGCGTCCGTCTTGCGGAAGGAAGAAGTAGTCACCAAATAGTACTTCACACAGCGAACAACATCCAAATTGTGTAGAACCCTCTCCTTGTCATTGTTAGGCTTAGGACACAAGGAAGGGAGAACAATATCCTGATTGAGGTGGAAAGCAGACACCACCTTAGGAAGGAAATCTGGCTTAAAACGAAAAACCACCTTATCCTGGTGTCTCTCAAAGTAAGGGGCCTGAATCGACAGAGCCGCCAACTCAGAGACACGCCGAACAGAGGTAACAGCCACCAAGAAAGCAACCTTCTAAGTGAGAACCGAAAGAGCAATATCCTGTAGCAGCTCAAAAGGAGGACCCTGGAGAGCCGAATGAACCAAATTCAAATCCCAAACAGGAACCACAGCCTTCCGAGGGGGCCGCACATGCGCGACCCCTTGGAAAAAGGTCTTAACCAGCGGGTGTAAGGCAAAAGACCTCTGGAAGAAAACCGACAGAGCAGAAACCTGTCCTTTCAAAGTACTAAGCTGGAACCCAAGATCCAGATTATGCTGAAGAAACTCCAAAATAGTGGGAATTGAAAACACCCTGCAAGGCAAGGCCCTAGCCTCACACCAATCAATATAGGACCTCCAAGTCCACCAGAGAGGGACCCCCAAGTGACAAAGAGGTGGCCGACAGGCCCCTACCTGTCCCCAAGAACGGCAGCAGCAACCGCAGCAAGCAGTAAAAATGGCCCCTGATCTGTAGAGAAGCCGAGAAGCAGGAAGAGAAGGGAAGGGGGGGCGGGCCAGCGCCGAAGGCGCGCATTTCCGGCCCCACCCCCCTCCCAGCAGAGCGGATCTGGCCAGCAAAACGCGCCCGAACGAGGGGGCCGGGGCTACCGCGGCCGTGCTGAGCGCCCGGCCCCGCCCCCTTTTCTTAACCCAGCCTGAGGGAGAGAAACTCCCCAGGCTAACAGGAAAACCACCACAGGCTAGAAGGCACCATGCACCAATTCATCCAGGGATACTTCCATGAGATCCACACACACACACAACACAAAGTAAAGTGAACACCAACACACATACACTCATATATAAATATTAACAAATGAAAAAGGGAGAGGCCGAGGATGACGGCTCGCCAGCCCCCCCCTTCCCCTAGAGGGAAGTAAGGGACCCGGAAGGGGGAGTGGGAACCCGTGCATTATAAGGCCATAGGCATGTAGGGACGGAGCATCCCACACCAGGATCACCACAAACCTATTATTTAACAGAAATAGTAGTAGATGCTTGGAACAAACTTCCAGCAGAGGTAGTTGAAAAATCAACAGTCACTGAATTTAAACATGCCTGGGATAAGCACACATCTATCCTAAGATAAAGAGTACATACAGTATACACATAAGGGCAGACTAGATGGACCGTATGGTCTCCTTCTGCCATCAACCTTCTATGTTTCTATGTTTCTATGTATGCTGGCAAAGTGTTTTTCTTCAGTAATACCAGAGTAAACTGCATTTTTGGCTGCTTATTCCATTTTCTGCTATAACTACCAGACCTACAGTTGTGTCCACAGATATTTAATACCTTGTTTGAGAATAAGTCAGCTTCTTCTTTGTGCTGCAGCTTTACATTATGGCCAGCATCACTATTGTTTATTTTATGATTTAATTACACACATTCATGTGTATATTTTTTATTCAAATAGTAAGTCACATAATAAAAACAATCAAGCACTGAATTTTAGCTTCTTGTGTACCGGCAAAAGATTTCTCTAGGGGATTTGGAAGAGATTTGCTGTAAACCTTATTTGCAAACAGATAAAAGTACACAAATTCCTCTGAATCCAAGACGAGTCAGAAGAAAATGGCACCATGTTGGCAAGGCAACATGGATCAACTGTCATCCACAGAGAATATATCAAAGCTGCCAGATCAATTTGCTTGAATCTGCACTGTACTTATGGGGCATGGAGAAAAAAATCTGAATGCCTAGAAATCAAGAAAAAAGGGATTTTAATAATTATATTATTGCACAGTTATTAAAAGCTAATCTAACCTTTTTTTTATTTCCCGCTCCTTGTAGTTTCCAGATCAGCTCTGGCTCCCACAGATGCTGGTAGTACCGGTGCAGAGCGGGTGGAAGGCTAGGGGACCCTGATCCATGAGTCCCCTATATCAGTTCACAAGGCTTGGGGGCTGGCAAGTCACCTGCATGCAGCAGGTGACTTTCCATTAACCCCCAGACCCCCCACAACCTGCCTCCTCAAAGCCCAGGGTGGCAGATGGGCCAGGGGCCAAGAAGGGTGGGGGCCTGCTGGGTGGGTGCCACCAAAGCTTACCCCTGCACCCTGTTCTACAAGCCCTGCATAGCTGGTCCCCAGGCTTGTTATGCTGGGTAGGGGGGACTCCTCATCATTTTCTTTGGGACTTTTAAGAGGGACCTTATGTCATTTTTTTTTCATCCAGCATCAGCAGGAGAGCAGAAGCCAGAGTGAATGGCGGTGTGGGACACAGTGTTCAGGGGTGGATCCATAGGAGATAAGTATTAAAAAGCATAATCAAATATTTTTTTTTTCTACCTGTGTGCGTGTCTTTTTTTACAGTTAACTCTTTGTGAACTAGTAAGGGATAAGGGATTCATGAGACCCCTATACCAGTTCACAGGCTTAGAGGGCGGCTAGTGGTTGGCTTGCTATTAACTCCCAGTCCCCCCTCATTACCTGCCTCCCCAAAGCCCAGGGTGGGCAGAAGAGCCCATGGGCCATGAAGCCCATGGGGGCCACTGAAGCCCATGGGGGCCACTGAAGCTGGCCTCAGTGCCCTGGTCTACAAGCCCTGCATAGCTGATCCCCAGGCTGGTTATGCTCGGTAGGGGGGAATCCACACCATTTTCTTATTTTTAGGGGTTCTTAACCCTCAGAATTTTTTGTAAACCAAGGTGTCCTCCCCCCAGGAGGGGGACCCCATAACATTTTTTAATGTTATGCTACCCAGCATAACAAGCCTGGGGACCAGCTATGCAGGGCTTGTAGAACAGGGTGCAGGGGTAAGCTTTGGTGGCACCCACCCAGCAGGCCCCCACCCTTCTTGGCCCCTGGCCCATCTGCCACCCTGGGCTTTGAGGAGGCAGGTTGTGGGGGGTCTGGGGGTTAATGGAAAGTCACCTGCTGCATGCAGGTGACTTGCCAGCCCCCAAGCCTTGTGAACTGATATAGGGGACTCATGGATCAGGGTCCCCTAGCCTTCCACCCGCTTATAGTGTGGATAGTAGTTGTATTTTATTTGTAAATGTTAAAAATTGCCCTTTTGAGTTTGGGGGTTTTCTGGGCAGGAACAGGGGGCTACCGATACATATGTGGTACCGTTGTAATCGGGATAAACGGGGCTTTCACATGCAATATGATTTTCTTGAACCAAATACATTTTTTATTTAAAATAAACAAGCCAAATATGTTTTTTAAAAAAACTTTTTTTTTACATAGCACGAAATAGTGAACCTTGCGCTTTCAGTTTTAGCTTGTTTTTTCTTGTTTGCATATCGATTTTTTAGGAAAATGTGCTTTTATTCTATTTTTTCATACATTTTTTTTAGGGAAAACCTGTACAACCAAAGAATTTTTCGAGGATTACTTCCAGAAAGATGTGTCTACTACAAAAGGCTGGGTACACCTAGAAAGCTTAACATGTGTACTTTCAGGGAATATATGGTTGTGGGAGTATTCCATATGTAAAGGGTTGTTTTGGTTGAAAAAGCGCAAGGTGTGCACTTTGTCTGCAGAGCTGAAATTTTCAAGTAAAATTACCCTTATGCGCGTGCTTCACTTTTGGGTGTTTGACAACACTTCCCTTGATAGTTCCTATGCATGTTCGCTAATGTCCTGTTCAGGGGACCTTGCTTTTTCAGATTTAATTTGTTTTTTCTTGCATATTTTTTAGAAAAATGTGGCTTGACCCTGCTTTTTAATTCTTTTTTTAGGGAATTCATGTGAAACCAAAAGATTAGTTGAGGGATACTTCCAGAAAACTGCCCACATCATGGTACGCCTAGAAAGCTATATCTAGTTTGTTGGTGGTATTTCAAATGTAAAGGGTTGTTTTTCTTGAAAAACTGCAAGGCGCTCATAGCATTGTTGAATTTTATGTGAGGAAAGGGCAGGAAAGGGTGTCTACCAATATATATGTAGTACCCTTGGAACCAGGAGAAATTGAGCTTTTACATGCAATACGATTTTATAGACAAAATTACATTTTTATTAAAACACTACAAATAAAAAATAGATTTTTTTTTGCACAAATTTCACCCAAAAATATTGAGAATACACCTAAAAAATTGCAACCAAGACAATGCTGGCAAGAGTAAAATTTGGCAAAATATGTCAGTGGCCTTTAATATTTCTAATTATTCTGGTGCAACCTAATTTCTGGGTTTTGATTTAGACTTTGCAGGTCAAGAATAATTTGTGTATGAATCCACATTATCAAGCTAATGCTGGTCTCTTGTCCAAATGTAAAGATACAAGTTATTTAATTTAGTTCCAAATTGATTGTTATGAATAGAAAGAAGTGGTACAGGCCAACTCTTTCTTTTCATTTCATCTCATAGGCATTTAGTTCTGTGTGTCTCTCAAAATAACACATTCCTCCACCCAGTTTTAGTTACAAAGTATATATATATATATATATATATATATATATATATATATATATCACATACTTCTATGTGTTTGCCCATATTGGGTGCTTTAGATATTATTCCAACACTGCACATACATTTCAAATGGGGCAATTTATCAGGGCAATGAAGACAGTACATGATGCTTTTTTTATTTCAAAGTTGTTATCTACTTAGAGCAACTGATGGAATTTGCATAAGGCTGACCTATTTTGAATTTGAAAATTGTAAAATAGGGGGCTGAGTCAAGATCTTGTCTTCCTTCTTTCATCAGCAAATATTGGAACCAGCTGGTGAAAATCAAGTTTAAAAGATATTGATGGGTTCTTATTTTAATATTTTATAATGTGTGTGTACAGAAACCCTGGTAAAGTTAAAAGTTAATTGTGTATATTTTATGCAGCCCTTTTGTGATGCCCAGCGGGACACCAGCCTTCTGCAAGCAGACAACCCCCAATCTCCACCGCCGCTTCTGCCTATAGTCAAGCCCTCATTTGGCGGGATGCTAGAAACGCCTCGCCGGACGCGGTTGCCCCCAGGTCTTAATAGGTGCAAAGGATGGCTGCTTACGGTGAAGGTCGATGAACTGCGAGGGTATCCCAAAGCCGAGGTCATACACGGGAAGACAGTCCGGATGGTGAGTCAGAGTACAGGAATGAGACAGGTGCGTAGTCAGGGGTAGCCAAAGGGTCAAGCCGGGAGGTCAGAGATCACGGGGTATCCAAAGGGGCAGGCAGGTTCGAGGTCAGACAAAGCAGAGGTCGGTTCAGGCAGCAGACGGGGATGGTCAATCAAGCTGGGTCGGAAACAGATAATCACAAGTCAAATCACTCCCTAATCACAAGAGACTATCACTGACTACTGGGCTGACTCCATATTTATTGGGGAATTGACCAATGTGAGTGATTGGAGACACTATCCAGGGGCTGGTCAGTCTTGGCAGCAAGGCTGATCAGCCCCTGATTCCCATCCAGGAGCGTCGGCCACGCTCAACAGCAGGAGTGCTGCATCGAGTGCCGCATCGCCCCGGAAGACGCTCACCGTGGCCCCCTGGCAGAGGTAAGTCCCTTACACCTTTTTTGTGCAAACCATAAAAATTTCACCAGTAATGTAAAAATGCATATTTACACGAGTTTATTACTCGATTAATAAATAAAACATTATTTTAATAGAATTTTTCATATGAATGTTATGCTTTATTAATTCCCGCTAGACCTCTATAGTGAAGATAACAACTGTAAAATGCTGAATATAAGGTCTTTATTATGTTTCCTTTTTTTAGATGCCTTTGGTATAAATTAGCACATATTGTCAAAGACCAGCGGGAAATAGGAAACGCTTTCACCTAAAAGCTTTAGATAAAAGTCTTATTTTTATTAAATTTTTAAACATATAAGCACAAACTAATCCATGTGTACTTGACACATTCCCTACCATAGGCTGTGTTACTGACTACATAATTTTTAAATCCCATTGTTATTGTAGTGCACCAGGCTCATTGTAGAGTTAGGATGGAAGTAATGAGGGATACTTAGATACAGATTATTTTATCATGTTCATAAGAACTGCATAGTTTTTGGTACACTCTATTTGGTTTAGATGGCTAGAGGGGAGCGGGCATTCAATTGGCTCCCCAATGGCAGTCCAACTTTCTTAATTTCAGACAGATCTCTAATTTAAGCCTTCCGATATGTCATCCAAAATGCAAAATGTCAAATACCAATGGGGTTATTCGAGTTTTGATTGCAAGTTTCCATTATCATGTGCCAATATGTCCTTAAAGTGCTGAGTTTTTTTGTTATTTTTTTCTTTTCTATTTGATTGCAACTCAGTATTATGAATAGAAAAACATATTTCCCTAGCAACATGTCTTTATGTTAGCATCATACGCCAAAATAGTGTTTTGATGTAAATGTCAGAGACTTTGGCTTGCTAATCATCTGAGGCAGAGATGACAAGGGTCATTAGTAATTCTGCAGTAATTCTACCTCATCAGGTACAATCTTGTGTTCCAGTACCAAAATGGTTATTGTCAGCATTCTCACCTGGGGAGATCATTGCTGCTGCTTGATTTAGCCAAAGCTGCTAATGAACTCTGAAATTAAGGTTTCTGGGACATGTAGTCAGAATGTATACTAAAAGCTTTACTAAAGGCCAGGAAAGTCGCTCCCATTTTTACTACACAGAGCCACAGGAATATGGGAAACTTGGAAACAGCATGCTAATAAGTAAATCACAGGTATGGGGGCACAATCCTAACACATGTGTTTACTTTACATTCCAAAAGTATAAAACGATAAGGCAGAACACCAAAACCTGACAAAAATGAGCTTTTAATTAGATTAAAAAAGGAGAGGCTCACAATTTGCATTTACATTAAGAGTTGTTGCCACTTACTGCCATAAAGGTATTGGTTTACTAAAGAAAAGTTGTTTCAGGGAAAGAAAATATATTTTACATGAACAAATTATCAATTCGTGAGAGAGGATTTGAAAGCTTTTGTTTCTTTTGAATACAATAGAATACTTCGACATTTCTCAGTACCTTCTAAGGAAATTTCTTTTGTTTTGTTTACAGCTGATTGGGTGAAAACTTTATTTTTAATGAGAGGTTTACAAAGGCTTATGGCTTCAGTCAATACTTGCTTTACTCAGTTCTTTGTAGCTATCTAAATTTGAGCAGGTATATGTGGCTACACAACCCTAACTTAGAATACAGCAAAACAATAATAGTGATTTGAATTAACCACAATGATACATTGTTGCTCAATGAACATTGAGTTCAATAAACAATGGGACTATCTATCTATCTATCTATCTATCTATCTATCTATCTATCTATCTATCAAGATCTATCATTATATTTTATCACTATTCTATTTAAGGATAGGGGGTTGGCATACAGTGACAGGCTGGCCAATACTCCTGCCCAATTACCCACACCCCTGACATGTACAGAGGTAATGGAGATCAATCAGCACGGGCTGGTGTTCTTCCAGGGGCTAATAGTGGCCTCTGAGTTCTCGGTATACCAGCTTCCATGCCAGGAGCACAGTGCTGGTAGCTCAGGTGGAATGATTTTTTAACAATAAAAAAGCCGAAAAATGTCATATAATTTAAACATCCTTCCCCTATAGTCTTTACTGGTATAGTCAGAAGGAAGTATCAAATTTCGGGGTCCACATGCTGGTCTCCTAGAGAACCTTTATACAAAAAGTGCAGCACACTCAGCATAATGATTTAAACATCAAGCTTTAATAATAAACATGTATACATATAAATACTTCCCACACAACAAACATCCTCCAAAGGAAAACAAATGACACTGCACTAGACAAAAAATAAACAAGACACTATGAGGCTGATTCAAGACTAGCACCATGTATTGCCATTAGTGCGTCTATGTAGCTGTGCTCAGAGCATCCGGAAACGGACGCTGCGCACTGGGCTCTGGTGAGAAAAGCTGGACGTATTTGCTTTGCGTACACATTCGGTTTAGCCAAGCATTTACAGTATTTGCAGCCAAAGTAGTTTCTGAAGCCGAGTTTTTTCCTGTTTACAGTGTAACTTGCTGCGGATCCCATTGTTCTTGGTGTGCCGTGTCCTTTGGTGGCTTTCCTGCGCACACCATTTTTTGTTGTAACCAGCTCTTTTAATGTGCTTCCCATCATCCACCGCCAGTGTACCCATGGTAGTCTGCATGCCCTTGCACATATTTACCTTTGTCCCCCCTGCTGGCATTCAGGGCATCCCATGTAGTCTGTGTGTCCTTGCACATACTTACCTTCACACCCTTGCTGGCATCTAGGGCATCCCATGTAGTCTGTGTGTCCTTGCACAGACTTACCTTCACACCCTTGCTGGCATCTAGGGCATCCCATGTAGTCTGTGTGTCCTTGCACATACTTTTCTTTGTACCTTGGTTGCCATGTCCTCTGCTTCTACCCACTGTTATGCACCTCCTACTTCAACCTCTGTTTTGATGTTCTGTTTTACACTGCTGTTTGTTTGCTTAGCATCTGCTTTATGTAGTTGCATAGAATACACGCCACCACACAGCATATAACTTTTAAACTCTTGTTTTATTAAAACCTTTTCTATGTTTATTTACTTTTTAAAAATATTATTTATATTAATTATTTAGAAAGAATCCATTTGTTCTGGGCATGGGAGTGGGCATAGTAACTCCCCCTTCAGCCAAGACACCACCCAGCAGACCACAGCATCAGCCACTCACCCTGGGTGCCAACTAACAAGGAGCAAGTTGAGTGGCCAATTTAATGATGCACAGCTGGTAGTTCTGTTGGATGGTGTTGCCAAAACATTTGTTACACTGGCTGGGTCCCAGTTCTGCTAAACCCCCAAAGCAATGTGGGAGCAGTTATGGTTGGCGATTGCCCTCAATGTGATGGGTGGGGCCAGAACCCAAGGATGGTGTCCTGGCCAAGACAAAGTGGGATGACCTTAACCCTTTAAGTGCCAGAATATGTTTCACTATTTTGCGCTACACATGTTCAACCTTGATTTTTGAAGGGATTTCCAGGGATTTCCCAGGAAAATTATATGTTGTTTTTTTCAGCAGAGTCTGGGCTTAAACATGAATGTCTTGTATGGCCTTTTTAGTGGATTCTCAATAAGCCGAAAAATGTCATATAATTTAAACATCCTTCCCCTATAGTCTTTACTGGTATAGTCAGAAGGAAGTATCAAAATTCGGGGTCCACATGCTGGTCTCCTAGAGAACCTTTATACAAAAAGTGCAGCACACTCAGCATAATGATTTAAACATCAAGCTTTAATAATAAACATGTATACATATAAATACTTCCCACACAACAAACATCCTCCAAAGGAAAACAAATGACACTGCACTAGACAAAAAATAAACAAGACACTATGAGGCTGATTCAAGACAAAGTAGGATGACCTTAACCCTTTAAGTGCCAGAATAAGTTTCACCATTTTTTCGCTAGTTTTTTTCAGCAGAGTCTGGGCTTAAACATGAATGTCTTGTATGGCCTTTTTAGTGAATTCTCAATACTTTTAGGTGAAATATGTGCAAACAAAATTAAAAATATATATTTTTTGCAATTTGTAGTGTTTTTTCATAATACATTTTATTGCGTGTGAAATCCCAATTTCTCCCGGTCACAGCGGTACCACATATGTATAGGTAGACACCCTTTCCTGCCCAGGAGACTCCCCCAAACTGAAACAGGGCTTTAGGCGATTTTCAGATAAAATACTACTGTGATATGCACTATGTGCACCTTGCAAGTTTTCCAGAAAAAAAAAACCCTTTACATTTGAGATACCCCCCACAAACTATATATTCTCTGGAAGTACACACCTCAAGCTTTCTAGGCGTACCAGGCTTGTTGATGTGGGCATAGCTTTCTGGAAGTAATCCCTCAATCAATTCTTTGGTTGCACAGAGTTTCCCTAAAAAAGAATAAAAAGGAAGAATCAAAGCCACATTTTCCTAAAAAAAAAACTATATGCAAACAAGAAAAAACAAGTAAAATCTGAAAAATCAACATCTTTTGAATAGAACAATACCCAACATGCATAGCTACTGTCAAGGGAAGAGTTGGCAAACACCCCAAAGTAAAGCATGTGCATAACTGTAATTTTACTTGAAAATTTCAGCTCTGCAGACACCTTGCAATTTTTCAACCAAAACAACCCTTTACATTTGGAATATCCCCCATAAACCATATATTCCCTGAAAGTACACATGTTAAGCTTTATAAGAGTACTGAGCTTGTTGTAGTGGGCTCATCTTTCTGGAAGTAATCCTTTGCAGAATTCTTAGGTTGCACAGGGTTTCCCGAAAAAAAATTATAAAAAAGCAGAATAAAAAACATGTTTTCCTAAAATATCAATATGCAAACAAGGAAAAACAAGCTAAATCTGAAAGTGCAAGGTCCCCCGAGCAGAACAATACCCAACATGCATAGGTACTATTAACCCTTTTAATTGACAGCCTACTTGAAGTTTTGTCACCCTCTGTTGACAGGTCATTTTTCCCCATATTGCGCCATGTTTAACTGTGATTTTTGTTGGCATTTCCAGTAAATTATATATTTATTTTTTGCAGCAGAGTTTAGGGTTTAACATGCAATGGTTTGTTTGTAATTTTTCTACTTTTTTTTTTAAATATTTTTGCGTAAAAAATATATAAATAAGTAAAATAATATTTTTTAGACAATTGTCTCCTTTATTTTAAATATAACATTTGTTTAATTGATGAAAACCATATTGCATGTGAAAGCCCCAAGGGTACCAGATATGTATCGGTAGCCCCCCATTCTTGCCCAGGAGATCCCCAAACTGAAAAGAGCACTTTATAACAAAATGACATAGGGTCCCCCCTCCTGGGGTTAAAAACCCTTACCCATCATAACCAGCCCGGGACCAGCTATTGGGGCTTGTAGAAACAGGGCGAAGGGGACAGTTTTGGTGGCCCCCTGCCCTGCCGGCTACAAGCTCCGTGGGCTGGGTTCTTCTGCCACCCCTGGGCTTTGGGGAGGCAGGTAATTGGGGCTGCCGGGGGTTAATGGCAAGTCACCCGCTAGCCACAGGTGACTTGCCAGCCCCCAGCCTTGGGGCTGGTATAGGGGTCTCATGGTCCTCCCTACCCGTCATAACCAGCCCGGGACTAGCTATGGGGGCTTGTAGGAACAGAGTGGAGGGGTCAGCTTTTGTGGTCCCCACCCTGCAGCCTACAAGCCCACATACCCTGTGTGGGCCCGGGCTCTTCTGCCCCCCCTGGGCTTTGGGGAGGCAGGTAATTGGGATGCCGGGGGTTAATGGTAAGTTACCCGCTAGTTGTAGGTGACTTGCCAGCCCCAGCCTTGTGAACTGGTATAGAGATCTCATGGATCCCTTACCTGTTCGCAAGGGGTTAACAGTAAAAAATAAACACACACACAGAAAAAATGACATTTATTATTTTTTTTTTCTTTACTCACCTCTGATCCTTCCTGCCCCCCGGCGATCGTGTCCCACGAAGCTCGATGACAGATGCAGGTGATCAGTGGAGTTGGGCTGGGGGGGGGGCAGATGATCAGAGCCATCTGCACCCTCCAACCACCTCCTCTGATCACCCGCATCTACTGAGCTTGTCGGCTCAGATGCGGGTGTTGATTGACATGTGTTTTCACAATGACAATGACCACAAGGGGCGGGGCTAACAGCCGCAAACCAGGAAGTGAGTGAGAGTGCAATTTCTCGCCCTATCCTCACTACGGAAGGGCCGGGGGGGCGATCGAAGGCCCCCCTGGTGAAGAGGAGACCCCGTGGGAGGGATCGCTGCCACAGGTGAGTAAATGTCATTTTTTTTTTACAGTAAACAGCAGCATCCAAAGCGCAGGGGGGGCGCAATTTCGGGCACCCTCCTGAAGCAAGAAGAGCCCCAGGGGGGATCAGATGCCCCCCGGATGAGGATCCAACGTGGGATCAGGTGAGTTTTTTACTTTTATACTTTTTTTTTCTGTGGGGGTTTAAAGTCAGCTATGTGAGACTCACATAGCTGGCACTAAAAGGGTTTCAGTGGAAACTTGAGTAAATGCTGAATATCCAGAGGGCTGGTTGTACAGGAAATATTGGACAACTCACTAAAGCCACCCTTTCCTTTGTTTGAATCTAGCTTGCAAACTGGTGGTGGGCTCCCCAAAACTCTACAATTTACCCATGCTGAGAAGTGGCTGTTGGGGATGCTCCACCCCAACACCTACCAGGGGGTGTCAGGCACCATTGTCACCAATAGGTGGCATGTGGCCACCAGTAGTAACGCTTGTTAGCAAATTGTAGTTTGGCAGGGGGGGAATAAGGCCAACCAAACATGCCACCCACCAAACTTAGTTCCCATATGTACACCAACTTGCCTGCTCAACATGTTATGTGACAACTCACACCAAGTTTTTAGGCAACCTTTATATGTAACCCTTAACATGGGTGTGAGCAGACCAATATTTGGGGGCCCACGTCGATGCAGGACCAAGTGTGTAACCATTGTAGGAATTTTGAAGAGGCACATATACTGTTAATAGGAAATTACCAGTGCAGTGCAGTGCACTAGCAGCACCACACCTGCAAGACCCGACCACCTGCAGCCACATCTGGCCCATCTGGTTTGCCTAACACCAAGACAACATCAAGGCTGGGCCCACCCACCAGCCAGCCACCAAAGGAGCAAAATCCAGACATTGATGAGGTACATGTGTGAGCTTAATAGGCAAACGGCAAGGGGCAGGGTAGAGGATTAGGGTGAACCCAATGTAAAGTTTGAGGCCCTGGAGGCTGTGTGGTAACATTGTGAAAAACATTTCTCCACACAGACGGATTTTATCTTCTGGATTAAATTAATGAGCTGGAGGAAGGGCACTCTGAACATCTGTACACCTCCACCAGATGCTGGTGCCACGGACACTGGCCATTACCACTCCTCCCTGCAGCTACAGCTTCATTCTGCCAGTAGCAGCCCCACCAGCTGCACAGAGGAGAAAATCATCCCCACCCTGCAGTCAGGCAACACCTGTCTTTGGTAATGCGGTGCTAAATCATGGAGATAAACTGGCAGACCAACAGCACCAATTTTTGGCAAAACGTCAATAGATATTTTAAAGTTGTGTATTGGACTGCCAGTTTGCTCTATGAAGACCTGGCTGCAGTCGTTGTGGAGCAGCACGGTCACCACCAGCAGATGGAGATGCTGGTTGGGGCTCTGGTGGATGCCAACTGGGTTGCCCTTAAAAGGTTGGAGGACAACCAGGTTACCCTTCAAAGGCTAGAGAGGCTGGAGGCCAACCAGGTTGCCCTTCAAAGGCTGCAGAGTCTTGAGGCACAGCAAGCTGAAAACACCCCGCCAAATCTGCTATGCTGTACTTTGGGTTGTGGGGGCCCCCAAGCTTTAGTTACACTAGACAGGCACATTTTTAGTGATCAATTTTCTGTGGACCTGCATCCACAGATGTGCCATAACAACTTTTGTGACAATTAACTATTAAATTACAATTAAGTAATTAGAGAATAAATACCAAAAGCCTGAACTTTGTTTGGGTTTTCTTTAATCAAACCTAGGCAAGGCAAGGGATTTAAATATTCACAAATGACATACATGAGCAGAAGCAGGGGTTGTCTCCTCCAAATATGCTGCCACCCTCTCCCTCAAGGCAAAATTATGAAGGCTGATGCACGCCATAATAATTTGCATGACATTTTCTGGCTTGTATTGAAGTGCGCCCTCTGTGTGGTCCAGAAGGCAAAATCTGGCCTTCAACAGCATGAAGGTGCGTTCAACTACAGGCCATGTGTCGTGGTGGCCCCATTATAAGCCTCCTGGCCAAGCGTCTGGGGCCGTAAGAAGGGTGTCAGGAGCCAGGGCAGCAACTGCTAACCTGAATCACCTAAAAGACAAATGAAAATGAAAATTAAATTACTAACAGGCAACACAACATCAAAACAGCCTAGACCAAATATTAAGTATTACGAAAGAGTCGGAACAAACAAGCAAAAGGTAAGGCAGGATGCTTGGACTAAGCATTTATAACTGCAACAGGAAGAAGGGAACATTCAAAGAGGGGCATGAGCACAGGGAAGGTGATGGAGGGCAGGGAGACCAATTGGCTAACACAATAAACTTGAAGCAATTACAAAAAGGGGGCACATCACACAACTGTAAAACCACATTGAAAATGCAAAATAAACAATACATAGATCAACTCCAATCAGGGACACCAGCCAAAAAACTGAATAAGTAAAGATCCAGCCCCACGACACATTGGATGTTGGATGTTGAGAAAGTGGCCCTTGGATCTTGCGGTTGCTGAAAAGAAGTCACAAATAATAAAGGGCCACTAGACTGGCAACAACAACAACAAATGAACAGTAAAAATAAAGTAAAACAGGAGGCCAAATGTGACACAGGGAAGCTGTTTGGGGAGAGGAGAAGCTAGGCTAGCCTCAAGAGAGGAGAGTGGACAAGAAGGAGGAGAAATGTGGACCTAAACAAACTGAGACACATGGAATGTGTTAAGGGGGAGGGAAAGGTAGGCTTCCAGATATGCCTAAGCTCTGGAAGGCACATGGTTAACAGCCCCCACTGCTGCAGATGCTCGTAATATTCACAGAACTCGTCAAGGGGCTCCATCATAGGTGGGGAGGATGTAGGCTGTATTTTCACTAGCAAAAAGAGACCATTCAAGTATTTCCGCTAGTTATAATTCCACTTTTATAGGTCTGAAAACCCCTGAATCAGGGCTCTGAATCCCGTGCAAGTGCAGCCCAAACCTGTACAATTACACGGATGCCTTGAGCCATATTTATACAGCGAACACTCAGTTTGGCATAGACATATCATGAGGACAATTCAACCACAAAAACAAGGCTCTGAATCATCCGACATGGAAAATAGACCAAATACGGTCCTTTGACATCATTCCCGCTGCTGGGAATGCATGCAAAAGAGGCTCTGAATCAGGCCGTATATCAGCGCCTGTTGGACCTGCCGGCCGATTGGCCCCCTTGTGCGGCCCGGCACAGGTGCGTCATACAGATGACATCCAGAGTTTCAAGATAGCACCCACTGTGTTCACCTGTGAGCAGCAGGAGGAAATTATGATGATAAGTCACACGTTCATGCAATTTGCCTACACATATGTGATTACACGCCTGCCAAGTTGCAAATAGGTGACAGAGTGGCTGTGAAATTCAAGAAAAGGCAAATGTTGCCATAAAAGGAGTTCTTGGCTTCCAACATTACAGGCCCACAGTACTATGCTGCCGCTGTCACATGGACCACTCTGGCATATTTGTTTGTGGAGTGGAGAGTTAGCCACGCCTTTTGGCCTAAGTGCATCTGCTCTTGCAATCCCCTACTCTCTAGTGTAGTATATAGGAGGCTTGGGTGCTTGCAGTGTCCTAGAAAATTACTTAAAGGGGCAGGGGTGTGCATGTGGAGCTAAAGGAGACCCAAACAGAGGACATAAGTTAACCACAGCTCCTTACAACTCCAATAGGCCAATACAACAAAAAAACACAGGTTGCGCTGCATGTAAAGTCTAATAACATGTTCGCTAAGTGCTGGTGTGTTGTGCCTCTCAGTCCTTACATATTCAACAGAGGGTGAGTATGTCAAGCCAGTGAAGCAGAACAATACCCAAGCATTACACAAACAACACATGCCCATAAATACTAATTCAGGTTCCCTCTTCAAACCCTGAAGAAGGGATGGCGTTGCGGAGGATGGACTCCCTAAGAATATGCGTCAACCAGTTTTGGTATGTAAAAATGTGCATGCATGTACAGACACACATGTGGACAAACAAGTGCTAATTATATATTTTTTCTCTTTGCAGGTGCCATGTTGGTCCCAGAAAAAATTAAAATAAAAAATGTAATTTTTTAATATTTTTTAATACAAATACATTTTTTATTTTAAAAAGTTGATAAATAAAAAAAGGTTTTAATAAAACAAGAGTTTCAAAGTTATATTCTGCATGGTGGCATGTTTTCTATGCAACTATATAAGGAAGATGCAAAGCAAACAAAAAGCAGCGTAAAACAGAACACCAAAACAGAAGGTGGCCGAAGTAGGAGGTGCGGGTGGGTAAAAGCAGACGACATGGCAACCAAAATAAAAAGGACATGCAGACTACATGGGATGCCTTAGATGCCTGCAGAGGGGAAAAGGTAAGTATGTGCAAGGATATGCAGACTACATGGGATGCCCTATATGCCAGCAAGAAGCACATTAAAATAGTGGGTCACAACAAAAAAAGGCCTATGCCGTAAAGCCACTAACGGATGTGGCACAATTACAGGATCCACAGCGAGTTACGTCCAAAAACAGGTGAGAACTCGGCTTCCAAGATTACTTTGGCTGCATAAATGCTCGGCTAAACCATATGTATATGCAAAGCAAATACGGTCACTTATGCATGAACAAGCTTTTCTCGGTAGGAGGCTGTGAACGATGCAAGCGTTCGCAATTTCCCGGTTTCCAAGATCAGTTCCCAAAAAAAAAAGAAGCATTCACGGACAGGCCCTGAATCAGGCAGATAGGCTGGCCAATATCTAAGGGTAAATAGCATTAGGTACAGCAACTGCTAGCGCCAATGTTGTACACAGCACAGTGAAAGATAAGACGGGAACTCTGTTGCTCCGAAGCTGGTGCTATAGCCACACAAATAATGCAAAAAGGCAGCCATTTTAAATAAGGCCCATAGTCCAATAAGCCTAAAATAGCACTAATTTCTCCTCAGTTAAATCTTTCCTGAACATATACATGCCAATCCAAAGTGCTTATAAACAATATATAAAGTCAAGAAATAAATAAATACAAACGTTACACCAATTACAATACTTCAAAATGCAAAGGCTACATCACGTGATAAGAAACTGTGGAGAGTTGGGAAAGGAGAGATGCCCGTGTGCCAAATAATCTTTGTTTTGAGTGCAGCATGCCATTGATAGACCATATAAATCATTGAATATATAGAGGCTGTTAGGCTTTTTGAACTGTGAATTATGTTTCTTACAATGAGACTGGATGGGAAGACAAGTGACGCTTTATAAAAGTTTAACTTATAAAGAAATACATATATGTTTGCTACATGTATGGAGTCTGATGGCACTATTTACATGAACTGCCATGTGGCTTCCTCAAATTTACTGCTGTAGTAGTCTGATATCTTATCAGCAAATTGTGCATGTATTATTTACAGCCAAACTTTATTTGGCTACTTGATTTATCAAGCACTTATGCCAGACAATGGTATTTCAGTGAAAATACTTTCCTCGGCATGTTGATGCACCTGTAATGTTTTAGTAAATCTGTTCTTGTAGTGCAGTAACATGGACAAGTGTGAAAAAATATAAATTATATTTTATTTTATATTTTGCACCACTGCCAATATGGCACTGTCTGGCAGAAGTGCTTGATAAATCAGACCCTTTGTCTACTGCAAGTGTTAAGTTCCTTGCCAAACATAAATATGCGTACACTCACAGAATGTTTACCCAGATGCAAATGTGGCTCTGTGTTCTTCCTTTCTAAATTTAGGATCAGACAAGAGGCCATATATATATATATATATATATATATATATATTCATTCTGATCAACTATTAAATCCCAATGTAACATTTCTCTAATGAAAAAGAAAACAGAAATGACAAATTTAACTGCCCCAGAGTAATTTATATTTAGATTATGGTAGAACGAAGGTATGTAGCTATATAGATGCATCAAATGTGTCTGAATGCATACTAATCTGTTTGCACATCTGTATAGCACAGTATGTGTACCCCAAACAGTTATCTGAAGCAATTCCAAATATAGTGAGTGCAGCGATAGAAGTATCTAAGCACACCATTAGTTTTCACTGGTGGTGCTTTGCAGCTGTTTGAACATTTTCTTCTCTGCAGAACGTATTTAAAAGTGGGAATTTGTCACACCAGGGTAACTTATAGATACTTGAAGAACACGTTCAACAATGACCTTTGCTGAATTCTAGCCTTCTTTTATAATAGTTTGGCAAACCACCAGATGTCCAAGGCAATACTAATTGATACACATAACACACAGAAGAACAAACTCAGTTGAACCAAACAACAAAATGGCAAAATGGCTAAAATGTATGCAAATATATGATTAAATATTTGTAATGTAAACATACACACATACAACAAAATAACAGTGCACAAACACTACAACCAAAATGTAAAATTCTTGAAATCCAAGACAACAGGGTCAATTCATGGTTGGTGAGCAAAAATGCTCAGACGGAGCAAACGATGCCGAATGTGCCTAGGTGCATGATTCATGGATGCGTGCCCACCCCAGATGCAAGTGCCAATTACAGCAAATGGTGAGCATGGGAGAAGCGCAATTAGCACCTTCCACAAGGTAAATCTGCTTTTTGGAAGCGCATTTGGCCGACTAAGCACTTAACTGCTCCTGATGGTCCCCCCCCCTTTCTCCCCTTTCCTTTACTGTTTCTCCAAAGTTGATCTCTCCAGATTCTGTGATTTCTGTGAAGATATATTCACCATTTCAGAGTGTATTCTCTGGAGAACCTGTGTTCTCCATTTTTGGGTTTTTTATTGGGGGGGGGGGGGGGTATTCCTATTCCCGTTAACCTTTAACTTTTTTTGCCCAATGTTTTGTCCCAGATCTTCACCTATTTGCTGGAGGAAATTCACTCTTCAAATTGCAGCATTTGCGCACAATTTGCTGCCCTCTAAACATAACATAAATGAAGTCAGCAGAAAAATTCAGGCGCAAATTGTTGCAATGGCGAACGCTAGTGTGCAAATTGACACAAAAAAAAGCGCAACCCATTTTGATGACTATAAATCAGGGGAAAGCCCAAGCATGTCTTGACACTCCAAATAGCGTGTGCAAACTAGCCAGCGCACCGACTGTGAATCGACCCTAATGAAGTTCAATTAACATATTCTCTTTTGATGATGTCTGTTGACCTCTAGTAAAAAATACCGTTTTTTTTTACAGCAAAATTGACAAAGCAACCCTGAAAAGCACTGCAACAGCAAGGTATACCATATTTTTGACCACCCATAAGATGCACCTAGGACTTGGAGGAGGAAAATAAGAAAAAAAAAAATCAGAACCAAATTTGCTAAAACAACACCCCACCCCAAGAACTAAATAATAGGCAAGGTGCAGAATCCCACATTTACAGGCAGTGTGGAATTACCCCTCCGATTTCCATAGGCAGTGTGGCATTTCCCCATCCCATTCTTTTAGGTAGTGTGGCATCCCCCCATTACCAAATACAGTTTGGCATCTCCCCAATTCCATCCCCAATAGGCAGTGTGGCATTAACCTCTACCTTATTCCCATAGGCAGTGCAGCATGCCACGCTCCCAATCCCCCTTGGCAGTGTGGTATGCCCACTACCAATCCCCCTATGCAGTGTGGCATTCTCCCTATCCCATTCCCGAGAGGCAGTGTGGCGTTCCCTCCTCCCAGTCCCTATAGGCAGCGGGGCATGCCTCCCTCCAATTCCTCATAGGCAGTGTGACATCCGCCCTCCCATTTCCATTATAACCAGTGTGGCAACCCTCCCTCCATTTACCCAAAGAAAGTGTGGCAGGCCCCCCTTCCATTCCCCATAGGCAGTGTGGCATGCCCCCTCCTATTCCCATTATAGGCAGTGTGGTATCCTTCTTCCAATATCTATTATAGTCAGTGTGGCATTCCCCCTCCCAATCCCCATAGCCATGGTGGTATCCCCTCACCCATTCCCCTTAGGCAATGCGGCATCCCCCCATCCCATTCCCCCTGAGGAAGTGTGGCATTCCCCCATCCAATTCCCATAGGCAAAGCTGCATCCCCCCATTCCAATAAGCAGTGTGGCATTCCCTCCAACGCCATCCCATGGGCAGTGTGGCATCCCCCATCCCATAGGCAGTATGGCATTCCCCCCATCCCATAGGCAGTGTGGCATTCCCCCAATCCCATTATTCATAGGCAGTGTGGCATCCCCCCTTTCATTTCTCTTGGGCAATGTAGAATTCCCCCAGCCCATACCCATAGGCAATGTAGTATTCCCCCACCCTATTCCCATAGGCAGTGTTGCATTCCCCCTTCCCATAGACAATGTGGTATCCCCCATCCCATAGGCAGTGTGGCATCCCCCCATCCCATAGGCAGTGTGGCATTTCCCCCATCCCATCCCCCATAGGCAGTGTGACATTCCCCCCATCCCATACATCATCATATCATGTCTTTTGATGATATTAACACCCTTACTCAGAAACAGGCAGACACACTGGCATTTAGCCAGCAAGAGGTGGATCATATTATAGCTCAATTTTCACGGGCCGATAGCCCATTGATTACGGACCATACGGCAACTAAAAACAATTTGAAAACCTCTCCAAAAAATCAATCCAATATCAACTTCATTCCGATACACTATTGGAATATCTCAAATCCAAACGCATCCCCAGAGGATTGAGACTCCAGGCAAGGCCTACCTTTTGCCAGCAAAATACAGAATTTGTGGTTGATTGGCAAAGGATCCTCAATAAATGTAGCCTTGACTTAATAGCCCTAACAATTAAAGGGATCCAATCTGAATTGACTGGCATTAAGGATACAGTCCGATCACTCAGAACCCAATTGGAGTCTAACTTGCCTGGAGAGTCCCTTAATACTTACCTTGATACCTGCAAAGCTACCATAGATCAGTACAGATTAGACACAATTCAATTTAAATTGAATAAATATAGGAGAGACGTATTAGATTACCAGGAGGATCGGGTGTACACGTGGAGGGACTTTAGGAGATCTAGACCTCCACAGACAAACACACGCCAAGCTTCTGACACTGACACTAGCTCAAGCTCCTCTGATAACACTTTTTTAGACAAAGGCCCCAATCGGGGGCAACAAAAAGGCCATACAAAAAAACGAGACGAGGCAACAAGAAGGGCACCTCGAGATCGCAGACACCACCCTGGGATACAGAATCGGTACAACACCCGCAGCCAGACAACTGCTCAGCAGTTATAAACATATCGGATTATACTCTCACACCAGAGGAAATTAAGGTACTTTCCAAGGGCCTTTCTTTTGTTCCTAGATACAAGGGCAGTAACTTTGACCTTGATATAGAACTCCAAAAGTTCTACCGCACTCTTAGAATAAAGTCCTTCTTTACCTATCATCCTACTACTGACAACACTACCGTTCCACCTAATAGAGGAGTAGACCTGACCATGTGTAGGCCTAAGAGCCGGTGGACCCCACCGCCTACCTCCCATGCTCTGGAAACATTTATAAATCTCGTCCAGAAGGAGGTCGACACTTACAAAACCATCCATAAACATAGACAAAATTTGCATAGGTGTGAGAAAAGAACACTCAAAAAACTTGAAAATAATTCACAACTCACAATTAAGTCCGCTGACAAAGGGGGCGCAATCGTAGTAATGAATACTACTGACTACGTCCAAGAGATCCGGTCTCAACTTCAAGACACCACTGTCTATATACCTATCCCCACCAATCCAACAGCTGACATTAAATCTATCATAGATAACTTGATACAAACAGCCCTCACCAATAACGTGATTGATGACAAATTAGCTCAGTTTCTCACAACCGATTTTCCATTGGTTCCTCTGTTTTACTGCCTACCTAAAATACATAAGAGGCTCAATAACCCACCTGGACGTCCGATAGTAGCAGGTTCTGACTCAGTTTTCCAATCACCTGCCATCTTTATCGATCGGATACTACAACCAATAGTCATGTCCACGCCTTCATACTTACAGGATACCACCGACTTCCTTAACCGACTGACACACTATGGTACACTTACATCAGACTGCCTTCTTGTTACAATGGACGTCACTAGTCTGTACACCTCTATCCCTCATTCAGAAGGCATACTTGTGATCTCACGGGCCCTTGACTCCACTCCAGACCTTCAAAGATTCATCATTGATTTCTTGGAAATCATACTACGTAAGAATTACTTTTCATTTGACAGACAATATTATCTTCAAGCGCAGGGCACCGCCATGGGGTCAAACCTAGCACCCAGCTATGCCAACTTATTTATGGCAAACTTTGAGAGTACATACGTATATCCCCATGAGCTTTACAGAACACATGCACTAACCTGGTTGAGGTTCATTGATGATGTGTTTATGCTATGGCAAGGCAATACTGATACACTTCTACAGTTCCATCAACACCTCAATAAGTGTCTCCCTACCATCTCTTTCTCGATTGAATATAGCTCCGAGTATATTCACTTCCTTGATGTTGCAGTGACCCTGCTGGAGGGTTCTCTTATTACAGATTTGTTTAAAAAACTGACAGATCGTAATACAATACTTCATGCTAACAGTTTTCATCCCCCCTCTTTAATCAAGGCCTTACCATACAGTCAATTCGTTCGTATGCGAAGGATCACTGCCACAGATGAGCTCTACCTCAGGAGGTCTGATGAATTGATCACCAATCTATCTGCACGGGGCTACGACATGACTCAGTTGAGATCAGCCCAGGTCAAGGCCATGGGCCTCGACAGGGAGGACCTTCGTAAATTTAAAGGTAAAGATACTAATAGGAGAGTACCGTTAGTTTTGACATATTCACAATTGTCCCTTAAAGCACAACGCACGATCAAAAAACATTGGCACATATTGCAGGGCGATGAGAAACTATCGACCATCTTTAAGGACCCACCCATGCCAGCATACAAAAGGGCAGCTAATCTAAAGGACTCTCTGGTCAAAACCAATTATACCTCTTTACAGACTACGTCTACTTCTAACTGGTTAACTAATCTGCAGACCCCTACTGGCATGTTCCCTTGCGGGCACTGCGCACAATGTAGCTATATGACTAAAGGTACCTCTTTCACTCATCCTCTTACCGGCAAAAGCTATTCTATCAAGACCTTTGCCAATTGCTCCAGCACTGGTGTAATTTACCTACTTAAATGCCTGTGTGGAAAAGGGTATGTGGGGAAAACAAAAAGACAATTACGGCAGAGGATCAGTGAACATAGATCGGACATTAGAAATCATAAACTTGATTCCCCTGTTGCTAGGCACTTCCTCGAGGCATTACACCACATGACCCAACTGCGCTGTACTGCCATAAAGGTAGTTAGACAACCTGTTCCCGGGGGTAACTTCAATCAGAAACTTCTACAGCGTGAACTGTATTGGATACACCAATTACAGACTAAAAGTCCATTTGGCCTCAATGAAGAAATTGACTATTCCCCCTTCTTTTAGTATTCACAACACACTTTTCTCCTTTCCCTTCCAATAAATCATATAGTCCTTGTTTTTAGTTGCCTGTTAGCTTACCTCTTATATCTATAGTTCTTATAGAGTTAGCTTATTACCCTTTACTTCTAATAGCAACTTTAGTTACCCTACTTGGTCCCCATTTTCTTCCATGGCTCTATGACTTTAATAGAGCCATGGTTATTTTTCTGTCTATTGAGCGTTAATATGTTTTGATTGATCACATCCTCCACAGGGGGCGTTATCAATCAGTTTTACCAGTTTTTAATGCACCACTAATCACAATTGTATTTTTTCTTTATAGACAAATCATGTGTACTTCCAATTTCTAATGGTCTCCTTGCCTACATTAAATGGTCTCTGCTGCTTCCCAGACGAGTGTCACAAGATTCCCTCCTTCTGGCTCTATTAGGACTCCACTACTGGTTTATTAAATGAGCAAGAGCATTGACGGCTATGTATACTACAGCTCGATCTCTAGGGACGTTGCCGCGGCAACCGCCGCGTCATCCGCTCCACCCCCCTATCTGCACACGCTACTCCACTACGCGATACATCGCCTCGGCAACCGCCGCGTCAGCATGCTCTTCGCCTGAGCACGCATCTGAACCCCGCCCTCCCCATTGGAGCCGTCGCTATAGGAAGCGTGACACCGCGGCCGCCATCTTTATTATCCTTCTTTGCCCACACATTGTATGCACCCACACTGTTTTTTCGTAATAAACTGTTACTGGCCGTATGGCACCCGGGCCCGCCCCGTGTGCCAGCATCTGATTGGATAATTTTTTCATACCGAACGGATGCTGGTCGGGACGGACCTCGTGCGCCGCACGTAGATATCGTGCGCCGCACTGAGCGCGCCCATCCACAGCATCAAGCAGCATGGAAACCATTTAAGCCCTAGTTCATGATGTGACTGGTACCGCTTTTCCTCTTGACAAAGGCCATTGCAGCCGAAACGTTGAGGATTTACATCCACCTGCGCTGCCTGTAAGCTATTTTTTCTCTCTGATATATCTGGATGTACTGGTTTCTGAGTTTGCCTTGTTAGTGCTGGGTAACTTGTGGACATTTTGAAGCCTGTATGGGACTTCTTCCCTTTACCATGTATTCTGCCTTGCTATGTTTGAAGTATATGATTGGTTTCTGTAACCCTACTACTGAATACAAGAATAATTAAGTGATGCACTGTCAGTTATCCAGAACACTTATGACTGTACTACTATACAGAAGCACCATCTAGTGGTCAAACTGTAGGGTGATAATCCCCTGCACAGCATTGTCATTATACACTCTTATTCTTACACACTCTTATTGTACAAATGTCTTGTAATTATATACAGCACTTTCTTTTTCACAATTAAATCCCTTCACTACCTTTGCAAATCTAAATTTGGTCGTTCGCCTTCTTTAACTTGTATATTTGTTGTCTATTCCCCCATCCCATTCCCATAGGCAGTGTGACATTCCCCCAACCCATAGGCAGTTTGGCATTCCCCAAATCCCATCCCCCATAAGCAGTGTGGCATTCCCCCCTCCCATTCGCATAGGCAGTGTGACATTCCCCCTCCCATTCTCATAGGCAACGTGGCATCCCCCCATCCCATAGGCAGTGTGGAATTCCCCTCAATCCTATCCCCCATAGAAATTGTGGCATCCCCCCTCACATTCCCACAGGCAGTGTGACATCCCCCCTCCTATTCCCATAGGCAGTGTGGCATTCCCCCATCTAATTCTGATAGGCAATGTAGCATTCTGATGGAGAGGTGGCAGGAAGGCAGGGCAAAGTAACCCTGCCCGCTGTCCCCACCACCACCACCTCCGCCGCTTCTTGAGTCGGAGCACGCACACTCAAGTTCCTGCAGCAGGTGGGCGTGTCTGTAAACTGCAGCGGGGGTGGCAGCCTAAGTGGGGACAGTGGGCAGGGTTTAATTACCCTGCCCCCCTTGCCTGCCACCCACCACTTCTCCATTGGCTTGCCTCCCGGTAACAGCGGCATGGGAGCAAGGCTCAGGTACGTTTTTACTTTTTTAGGGTTTTTTTGTACATTCGGTTGATAAGATGCACTTGCATCTTGCATCTTATAGGGCATATATATATATAGGGCATGTAACTTGCATCTTATAGGGCAAAAAATAGCGTGTGTGTAAATATATATATATATATATATATATATATATATATCCCAGTGATAACCCCCAGATGTCAGTCAACATCTTACTATGCCCTTCCTAATGTATATAGCAATGTACACACATGTAGTTCCAGCTTTTCATATGCAGTGTTTATCCCCTGTGTCAAAATTTGCATTAGAAAAAGAAGGGTGTGAGGAATAGGGCAAATATTACATTGCATTTTATCGCTGATGCCCGGCATCGCCCTTTTAAGTTCTCTCTTCTTAGCAAATGTCTACCATTACAAGGCCAGCAGGAAAAGGAAGTCCATATATGGGCAGGAGGTTCTGACACTTCAGAACAGGCAGTTTGAGCTTCAAAGCCCCCCCCTGCTGCTCTCCTACTGCTCCCCTGCTGCTGTCCTGCTGCCCTCCTAACACCTTACTGAGACACAGAGGAGCCTGCTTGCTTATTCCCTGGAAAGGTGTGATAGCCTGGTGCTTCAAAGGAATGATTCAGGTTCTGTGTCTGGGAGGGGGTGGGAGGGGTGGAGGGGCAGAGACTGTGCTTAAAAGTAAGCCAAGGGGATTGTCACTTATCTGGAGAGGTCACGGTTCAAACGTGCTGGAGGTGTCCATCCACAAGCTCTTCACTTACCTCTTGTAGGAGCCCATCATCACTACTACTCTGCAAACTGCATATTAAGGTAACTGATTATTGTTCCTCTGTGTAACTCACTCTATCCTATAACCAGCTCAAAACAGCATTTTGTATCATTTGTATCATTTCATATTCCATCATAGCCAAATGTTTGTTATCACTGCCTAGTGTGCTTATAGCATTAAAACTTAAATTTTAACTTGAGCAATCTGTTTGACTTAAACCAAGAATCTATGTGTCCGCAGGCTTTGTGCCTTTGTGGATCACGTGACCCGCGGTTCCCTGACAAATTGGTGGCAGTGGTGGGATAAGGCAAATAGTGTGGGTCCCATACTAATAGTGAGTGTGGGCCCCATACTCTCATACACTAAAGATTACCAGCAGTGGCTTTTCTGTTGCTGGGATCTTAAGATCGGCTCAACACTAGGCAAATTCTGAGAGTGGTTACAGTAGGTTGTGTGATTACAACAGTGTGCAATATCTGTCAGTGACCAGCAGCTGCAGGCATGGCAAGTGGCACCAGGGCCAGAAGCAGGGATGTGGCTGCTGATGTTGCCCTAGGTGTGGAGGGGCCCAGCCAGGGCTCTCCCAGAAGCCAATCACCAGCCCTCAGCATTCTGGAGGACCGTACCCCGCCTGCCGGGCCCTCCAGCCAAGCAGGCTCAGACGCTCTCCTGCACGCTGCTCTGGAAAGTCTATGGGCTGGAGACTGCACCACCTATGAGGTCCTGATTGAGGCTGCCGAGGAATGCCGTGAACGTGAGCAGAACGAGGCTGCCGAGCGCCGGGAGCAAGCTGAACGTGAACACCAGCTCCAAGTACTGCAGCTAAAGCTTCAGCACCCTCAACCCAGCACAGCTGGCAGCGGGCCCCCTGAGAACCAGGCCCCGAAGTTGCTTGCGGAGGATTTCCCCGTCTTGGACAAAGGTACAGATCTGGACACCTTTCTGCTGGCTTTTGAAACTGTTTGCCATCAATACCATGTACTGGAGGGTCAGTTGGTCAGGTACTTAACCCCTCGACTTAGGGGTAAAGCCCTGGAAATCTTTGGGTACCTACCCAGCGAGACCACCCTGAGCTACGAGGGGGTCAAGCAAGCTCTGATCCATCAATATAACCTTACCCCGGATTTTTATCGCAAGAAACTGCGGAGTTTGCGACGGGGCCCCACCGACAGCTGGGCTGACCACATGAGGGCGCTACAGAGAGCAGTCGAGTAGTGGACCACCAGGTTTGAAATCACCACCATCTAGCAACTGAAGGAGCTGATTGACACAGAACAGTTCCTCTGTAATTGCCCTGAGGATCTGCAGCAGTTTCTGCGTGACCGGAAGCCCAAAGGAGCCTCAGCAACTGCAATCCTCGCCGATGATTACAGTCACAACAGAGTCCAGGAGCCCTGCAAACCTGTCAGCTGGAAAGTGGATAAGCCGCTGCCGGCGTCTGTTGTCCATGTCCATCAGCCCAAGACCCCTGTCCCTACTCCCTTATCCCAGCAAAGGGGGCCCCAACTGTGTCACCACTGCAATCAACCCGGACACTTCAAGGCCACCTGCTCCAGTGCCAATGGGGTGCGGCCCAGCGCTCCTCGACTGTGTTGTGTGTGGGTGAGGGGGCAGGGAGGTATCTGGACAATGTACAGCCCGTCATCGTAGGCCAGTCTGTGGCCATGGGACTTAGGGACACTGGTGCTGAGATGATCCTGGTGCGACCAGAGTTAGTGTCCCCACAGGATTTGGTGCCCGGAAAGACCCTCGTGGTCTCCGGGATTGGAGGAACTGAACCGGCATTGCCCGTTGCCAAGGTTTATTTGGACTGGGGTGCTGGACAGGGAGTGCGGGAGGTGTGGGTATCGTCGAATATCCCTGCCAGTGTTTTGCTAGGGACAGACTTGGGGCGGCTAGTGTCTCAGTATGTGGCCACTGAACCCCCGAGGTCTGGTCCCCCAGAATGTAATAACATGTATACTTCAAGGTGTGCAATTAATATGAGTTATGTGTGTAACCTACCTGCTACAGGGAATGTGGGGGTAGGTAGTATAAAATGTGCTTCTTCCTCCCAGAGGAAGGAGGGTTACCCAGCAGCTGGGGAGGGAACTGCGACTGAGGTGAGGGCTGTTCCACGAGACGTGGGACCCCTAGGTAAGTCCACATCGCACAGTGGCTCTGGCCACTATCATGCATAGTGGGAGCGCTGGTCGCCCAGGGGCCCTGCGAGGTCTAATGGCTCCCTTTCTCCAAACCAAGTGGCTGCCAGGGCCAACTGAGGTCTGGAGAGAGGTCCTGGGAAAGGGACAGGGGATGGGATGGTCTCTTCTATTCCAACCACCCCACGTCCGGGGTTCTGGCACCTCAACCCGAGGCAGTGGCGGCGGTGGAACCTGCAGGTGGGGTGAGGGCTGTCCATGGAGAGATGGGACCCCTAGGTAAGTCCCCACTGCAGGGGTTCATCACATCCGGGGTGTTAAGGGACCGGGGTGTTCTGCCTGAACCAGCAACTTGGGCGGAAGTAGTGGATGAGCAGTTGCTATCTGGAACGCCAGTGGCTGAGACCACAAGCACAGCAGGGGCCCAGAGTCCCCTCAGGGGACTGACAGCTCCTTCCCTTCCTCCCAAGAGGCAGCTGAGACAGGCGGGTCCCGTGAAACTGACTGAGGACATGGGGGTCTCCACAATCCCGGCCATGTCTAGGCAGAGATGTGGGGTAGCATCAGACACTGATGACCCCCAGAGAGTTCTCCCTAAACTGGAGGTGCAGCCCCACTTGGGCCCAGACCCCAGACGGGTGGTCTGGAGACAAGTGCGGCTGTACCCAATGATGGTCAAGCCAGTGTCACCAGGAGAGTGGCCTTAGGACCAGCGGTTGGTGGTTCCCTATCTATCCAGAGCCAAAAAGTGCTATGCCTTAGAGAGCTGGAAGATTGGATGCCCAGGGATCACCAAGAAGCAAGTGGGGCCTGACCTGGCTGCCCACGGAAAAACAAGGAGCCCCCAAATTGTGTGTCCTTCCAAGGTGCCGGTATGACACGGATGGCGCCGCCAAACCATTTCCACGCGCCTTAAAACTACCTGTGTCATGACGTGTGCGCCGAAAGCCCGCCCCCTCGTCGGTGCTATAAGAATCAGCAGTTGCCGGGGGAGCAAGGACGGTGCGCAGCGTCTGGGACGCCATGCATCCTGACATAGGCCCGAGGGGATGGCCGGAGCGCAGCGCCACGCTCCGCCCCCTGCATAGGAGGCAAGGAGCGATGCCGCGCTCCAGCCAACCCACCAGGCGTCAGCCGCCGATGTCCCTCTGGCGCCTCGGCACTAGATCTTGACCGGCTGCCATTTTAGTGGAGACCGTGCTACGTGCACAAGAAAAAGGAAAAAAATGGAAAAGAATGTTTTAATAATTATTTATTAGGGTACCAAATTTAGGGGGAATAAATTTCAAGTATGGATGTGCTCCTTACCATTTTTGTATTAAAAATTGCCAAACTCGCTTATAATAAGGGAAAGTCCAGCATGGGCCCTAATTAGTACATTAAATAAGAAATAATCTAGATAATGTATCCAACATAGGATTGATAAAATTTGTTGATAATTAACTCGTGTTACTGGAATAGAGGGTTCAAGACCAAACTGCCCCACCCCTATATGGAAAAAGTCCTCCCCTCTGTGGGAAATGCATTGATCTTCATCTGAATTAAAGGTCAATAAACTATGTTGCGTGTATAACACCCTTTACCACCAGATACAGGGCATGGCGATGGGGACTACCTGTGCCCCATCATATGCCAACCTGTATCTGGGGGGTTGGGAGAGGGTGTTGTGGGCTGAGGACAATCTGTCGGTATAACTGTGCCACGTTGCTACGATTTTATTTTTGTTTGGACAGATACTGAAAGCAACCTCAAAAAATGTGTTTCAGAACTTAATAAAAATCGACTAAACTTAAAATTCACGTTGGAATTTAGTCAGACATTGATCAACTTCTTAGATTTAACTATCATGCTAAGTCAGGAGGGCAACCAAAGTGACAACCAAATTCTACCGTAAACCGACTTCTGCCAATACAATGCTTCGAGCCTCAAGTGCCCATCCTAAACCATTATTGAGAAGTATTCCTTATGGCAAATATGTGAGGGCCCGCTGCAATTGTACATCCGAAGCTGATTTTCAACAAGCAGCCAATAGCATTTATCAAAGATGAATAAATACAGGGTACAATACGGTAACATTACGACGAGCATACAAATGAGCTAAGAGCAGACCTAGAGATGAATTATTATACAAGCCTAGAATCAGTAATAAAGATCCCTTTCTGTCTATGATTATGACGTATTCAACCCATCATAATCTTATAAAAGAAATATTCCAGAAACACTGGCATGTTTTACAAAATGATACATGTCTGAGTAGACTTATTTTGAACAAACCCAAATTTGTATATCGCAGGTCAAAAAACTTGAAAGACCATCTAGTCCAAAGTCATTATCTTCAAACCAACACGAGCAACACAGTCGGAACTTATAAATGTCATTCGCGCAGCATGTGTTCATATGTCAAACAAACTAAAATAGTCACCCTGGGAGAGTCACCACCAAGTACAAATATTATCTATGCTCTCATATGTACCTGTGATCGCTTCTACATAGGAAAAACAAATAGAGAGCTGCGCAAAAGAATTTACGAGCACTCCTATGACATTAAAACAGGCAATAAAAAAAAACCCGTAGGTAGGCACTTTTTTTAACATCACAAACAGAATCCAACAGAAATGTCTGTCATAGGAATCGACAGGATACATAACAATCCACGGGCGGGTGATGTAGAAAAAATCACCCTCCAGCGGGAAACGCAGTGGATTCACCACTATAAGGCCCACCGTTATCCCGGCTTGAACGAATCAATAAGTTATGCACCTTTTCTTTGATAATTGTCTCCTCACCACAACAATAGAAAATGTTTTCTGTAATTCATCATTTTTTTTTTTTTACATATAAAGATTATTATATGCATTCGATGCTCTAAGCCTGGCTGGCCCACAATGAACTAATTGCCCTAAGTGATACTAAGCACACGCAACATAGTTTATTGACCTTTAATTCAGATGGAGATCAATGCATTTCCCACAGACTTTTTCCATATAGGGCTGGGGCAATTTGGTCTTGAACCCTCTAGTCCAGGGCACAAGTTAATTATCAACAAATTTTATCAATCCTATGTTGGATACATTATCTTCATTATTTCTTATTGCTGGACTTTCCCTTATTATAAGCAAGTTCGGCAATTTTTAATACAAAAATGGTAAGGAGCACATCCATACTTGGAATTTATTCCCCCTAACTTTGGTACCCTAATAAATAATTATTAAAACATTCTTTTCCTTTTTTTTCTTTTTCTTGTGCATGTAGCAGGGTCTCCACTAAAATGGCGGCCGGTCAAGGACTAGTGCCGAGGCGCTGGAGGAACGTCGGCGGCTGGGGGCGGGGTTTCAGCGCGCACGTCATGACACGGTAGTTTTAAGGCGCGCGGAAATGGTTTGGCGGCGCCATCCATGTCATACCGGGAGGACACACAATTTGGGGGCTCCTTGTTTTTCCTTCCCCCCTCCACGCCATGCTGAAGCAACATAACTTGAGGTATGATTTTATTATTTTTTTTCTTTAGATGGCTACAATGTAGGCTGCAGCCCACTATTTGGGATCTGCACAATACCCATATCTTTATATTTATTTTATCTTTAACTGATATTCAATATTGGCGTCCTATTCTGTGTGTCCTTGGTTTTAGTAGCCCCCATACTCCTGTTCTTTGGTCCTCCTCCCTGTGGAATGCTGAGATTTAGTAGTTTTATAAATGATAGTTTTATAAACATGGCTTATGTGGTTTTTCCCACAGAACAGCCATTCGCTTCATAGTGGTTGATTTAATTTCTACAATATTCAAATATCACTCCAGTCCATTAAGCATACATTATTGGTGAACCAGGGGCTATCCAGGCCAAGACCATCACTCTAGCATAATCAGGTATTTATCATTAATTAATTTGGTGCAAATCTATGATTGTTATATTGCTATGTATATTGGACTTATGTATATGGTCTATGTTTTTTCTTTTTGTTTTGTGTATAAATAGAGTGTGCAATAGGGCGCTGAGGAAGCCTATCTGAATGGTATATATCATCTGTAGTACATGGATTCTTTTGCACTTTGTATTGTCATGTTTATGTCTTTTACTTGACACACAGAGCCCGCTACCTAACCAGCCACACCGTTATGCTACCTGGTGACATTTACACAGTGTAGCATTTTCCTTTTTTTTTTTTTTGTTTCATAGTACGTTGCTTGGTTTGGGTCGTAGATACGTAGATACCTAGGTTCTAACGAACCCATCTTTGTTTTGTAGCAAATATTACATTGCATTTTATCGCTGATGCCTGGCATCGCCCTTTAAGGTTCTCTCTTCTTAGTAAATCTCTACCATTACAAGTCCAGCAGGAAAAGGAAGTCTATATATGGGCAGGAGATTCTGACACTTCAGAACAGGCAGTTTGAGCTTCAAAGCCCCCCCTGCTGCTCCCCTGCTGCTGTCCTGCTGCCCTCCTAACACCTTACTGAGACACAGAGGAGCCTGCTTGCTTATTCCCTGGAAAGGTGTGATAGCCTGGTGCTTCAAAGGAATGATTCAGGTTCTGTGTCTGGGAGGGGGTGGGAGGGGTGAAGGGGCAGAGACCGTGCTTAAAAGTAAGCCAAGGGGATGGTAAGATTGTCACTTATCTGGAGAGGTCACGGTTCACATGTGCTGGAGGTGTCCATCCACAAGCTCTTCACTTACCTCTTGTGGGAGCCCGTCATCACTACTACTCTGCAAACTGCATATTAAGGTAACTGACTATTGTTCCTCTGTGTAACTTACTCTATCCTGTAATTTTGTATCATTTGTATCATTTCATATTCCATCATAGCCAAATGTTTGTTATCATTGCCTAGTGTGCTTAAAGCATTAAAACTTAAATTTTAACTTGAGCGATCTGTTTGCCCTAAACCAAGAATCTGTGTGTCCGCAGGCTTTGGGCCTGGTGTTTCTTATAGGAGAACTCGGACAAAGGTTTTCTTGGAACTCGGTCTGTGTGTCCGGAGGTCCCTGGTTTATAGTTGGATCACGTGACCCACGGTTCCCTGACAAAGGGTTTTAATAAGCACAGTTGGTATGGTTATTTTATGATGTATGTAGCAGAAGTGACAGGAAATGACAGAAGTGGTAAGACCATAATAGGTGACGTGCTACACAAAAGCAATAATAACCTCATTAAAGTAAAGGAGTGACTACTCTCTTTAGATCCATCTTAACCCTAGTTCACTATAATATTTTTAGATACCTATGAATAAGGCATGATACCTATGAATAAGGCATGTCATCTCAAGTTTTCCACAAAATCAAATGGTTTGAATAGTTTCTTGTGGCTCAAAAGTACAGTACGTGGCTTTTGCACTGTAATCTGTAAAACAATCCAGGGCTACAGACAGAGCAATGAAACAGTGGTGTCGCTTGCCTGGTGGGAATATCAGATGAGACCAAGTCAACACTTTTCAGTTAACCCATAAAACACAAATGGCCATAAAAATTACTAGAGGTTATAATAAGGTTAACTTTCGAGGTTACACACATTCATATAGCTAGATTGAAATGGGGTTTATCCCTCCAATGTATATACATGCCTGCCCAAATAAGTGAAATGCTCAAGTTGCTTTGTGAACAAAGAAAAAAGCGTATGTAAACTCAACACTTTAGAATTAGGGACCATTTAAGGCCACAAACATGTTAGAACTGCATGATCTTTACATATCTGCATGTGCCTATATATTTTTTATATATACTGCCTTTGGACTGTTTTTATTGTTTGCAATAAACGATTGACTAAAACCCACATTTTGAATTACCATCCCCTGACTAACTCCCCTAGTGAAAGTTACCTATTGGCAATTTTCACAGTTCCTACTTCAACCTGCCCCTCTAATGCCACCAGTTTTAGCTGTAAGTCCCGTCTCCTTCAATCATTGCTGCTGTTTTGAGTGACAGGCAATGTTATTACCAAACCTATGCAATGCCCGACCACCTGCCATCTCATATTGCCACAGCAGAGATCTGTGGCACCGGAATCATCAGAAAGGGACACCTAAAAGACTTGTGGCTCTTCGCTATCTTTGTATATGTGGTAAACTCTTTGCTTCCTAATTATACATATTACTAGTCAAAAGTTTAAAACGCTCAACTTTTCCTGGTTTTATATTTTTTTTACAGTTTAATGTACTCTGAAATTAAGGGCCTGATTTATCAAGCACTTCCGCCAGACAGTGTCATATTGGTGCAAATTAGAGTATTAAAAATATAATATAATAATTTTTCACAATTGCGCATGTTGCTGTACTACAAGAAGCACATTTACTAAAACATTAGCAGTGCAGCAACATGCTGAGAAATGTATAACTCATATTTACACTAGTTACACTCTAATTTGCCCTGAAATGGCACTGTCTGGAAGAATTTCTTGATAAATCAGGCCTCAAAATCAGGCCTCAAAACAACACACATAGACAACTGGCGATAAAAATGTATAAAAAGATTTAGTTTCAATCTCATTTTGAAGTAGCTATTTATCACAAACAATTTAACTGAAAACATTCATGTGCTTTCAACATTTGAGTAAAAGTATTTTTTAGAAAAAGCTTCTCAATGCTGTTGCAAATGTACCCAAAAATGTGTTGCATCTATCATGTTACTCAAAAAAATTACTTACTGGGGTTAGCGCTGGACACCCTGCTAGTTATTCTATGATTTGATTTCTGTTGCTTTCTTAAGGCAGATCTATATTCGACTGGAGATCCGATTGCTCCCACCCCTGGGGCATCACAATTGCAGCAAAATAAAACTAAAACATGAAGAAATTATCACCAGGTTTGTGCACTATGGTGGTTTTATGCCCCACGTGGGGTTCAAACATGGTCCTTTTGGGGGCCTGTGTGGCTGAAATCCAAATCAGGAACAGAGTTGGCTTGGATGAGCAGAGCCCCTTTCTATTTTGACTGATGGCACTTCTGATACATCTTGGAAGCATGTTTTAGGTCATCATCTTCATGAACTAGCCATAGATCAAGGGTATTTGCAAGGCACGTCAATATGTTGTTGGTCAATGTCAGACACTTAAGTTGATGAATCTAGATGCAGAAAACCAAAACGTTTTCTCCAGAAATTGGATAGACTTCCCCACTCACCTCAACTCACAAAAGCAAAACTCACAAAATCAAAATAAATCCCTTTACACAGATTATTAAAACATAATAGTAATTAATTAAAACAGTAATAGTCTTTTATAATGGAAGAATGGAAAGGGGTCTATAGAGGATAAAGAGGCTCTACAATGAGTTAAAGCGAATAACCTTTGCGATAGAAAAGATCTCCACATTTACAAGCCTTGAAAAATTAACTCCTGATTTTCCATTGCATCTGCCAGAATAATTTCCAGGTTACAGTACCTTTTCATGTTGTAGGTAGCAGTACTGGCTGACACCTTGACTTTCCCTGAATTTCCCTACTGTATTCAAATCATACTGTATTTCTGACCTCTGTTGGTAATTTGCCCTTTTACCACTTAAATGGCTAGATGCTACTACTGCCGAGGGTGAAGATCTCCTCACATTTGAGAATTATTACATTCATTGCTGAGCAGAAAACTCATATCAGCACATGAGAGGTGCAATTTATACAGTAGCCTAAGGCTAATCTGCATTAATAATTCTCTATAAGACAGCTGCATCCCCACACTCCAGACATTCAGAATTAGATACCTGTCTGAAATCTGTCCCCTAAAAATACCTGAAATTGGGGATTGGTAGATAGAACCACCATACCCCTATGTTGCTCTATGTGGCTGCTGGAGGCCAATTTATTTTGACATTGGGGTCATGTGGGTGCTGGATACAGCTGCTGAAGGTTTTTGGAAAGTTGAAGGGTAAGTACTAAGGGCAGATGGGCTGCAATGGACATATCTGGCCCTGGAAATTAAGTAATTTGGGGCTAAGGCCCACCTTAAAAATACTTATATCTGTCTATTTTTTCAGCATGAAATTATATATTTCTGGCGACTCTTTTTTTTATTATTTTCTATTCATTTCTAGTGATCATTGGCATTTGGTTCTATGCATATTGTAGCTATGTAAATAATATGAAAAAAGTATCTTGTACTAAATCAATTTAAGACTGTAAAATAACACATTTTAAGCTTAACCTCAGAGATTCAGGAATGCTAACCACTCTGTAAGGATCAATGCAAATAAAGATTATACTGTGGTATTTAGAATCAAGCTTAAAACATAAGTATCATTAGATCAAGGGAATGTGATGAAGGTTACAGCACATGTAGTATAAAGGACAGAAGAAGGATGGTCCTGTAATTAGCTTGATATTTATAAGGAATTACACTAGCCCAACACGGCCCTTTCTAACTGAAGCTATAGTCTATCATTTTCAAGGCCAAAGCTTACTTTTCAACATTGAAATACCTAATTATCAGTACAACAAGCCCTAGCAGCATTCATCGCCTGTGTCCCCCTGCCATTTTACTTCCATTTAAAGGATGGCATATTATCATGGTGCAAGTCTGTAATTATTTCTTTCATGACTGGAGCTATTTTAGCTTTTATAACTGGAGAGATGAAAAGCAGAATGCCATTTATGCATGCAGGTATGTTTTTAGTATAGAAGGGATATATATTTGAATCAGGAATTTATTGCTATTGTTAAATGTGTTGATCATATTTCAAAGAAAAACCTAGTTCACCAAGGTTTTTTAGGGAAATCCAAAAAGAAGAATTTTATTGCATACATATGGAAAATGTAATTATCTTAAATATAATTCTAGAAGCTATTATGATGGACTAAAAATAGTGATGTCTATGGATGTAGTACCATGACACACATCAGTGGGGCACATTTCATACAGATTTTTTCAAAGAGAAATGGGGCTTTCATGTGCAACATGGTTTCCATCAATAAAATAAATGTTTTATTTAAAGTAAACAAAAAGTAAAGTAAACAAGACACTCAAAAAAATATTTAAAAATCACTGGAAAAATCACAAGTCTAAACACTGTTGCATAAAAATATATATATATTTCCTGGAAATTCCTGCAAAAAGTTGAAAAGGTGAAAAATTACCTGTCAACAGATGGTGACAAAATCTCCAGTAGGCTGGCAGTTAAACGGGGTTAAAGTACCTGTGCATGTTGGGTATTGTTCTGTTCAGAGGACCTTGTGCTTTCAGATTTAGCTTGTTTTTTTTTGTATTTTAGAAAATGTTTTTTTATTCTGTTTTTTTATAAAAAATTTTTTGGGGAAACCCAGTGCAACCAAAGAATTCTTTGAGGGATTACTTCCAGAAACTTCCAGAAAGATGAGCCCATTACAACAAGCTGGGTATGCCTAGAAAGCTTAATGTGTGTACTTTGAGGAAATATATGTTGTGGGGGGTTTCCCAAATGTAAAGGGTTGAAAAAGCGCAAGATGCACACTTTTTCAGAGCTAATATTTTCAAGTAATATTATCCTTAAGCACATGCTTTACTTTGGGGTGTTTGGCAACTCTTTCCTTGATGCTTATGCATGCTGGGTATTGTTCTGTTCGGGGGACCTTGCCTTTTCAGATTTAACTTTTTTTTTGTTTGCATATTTTTTTTTAGGAAAATGTGTCTTTTGGAAAACATGTATTCTGCTTTTTTAGTTCCCTAATTTTTTTAGGGAACCCCGGTGCTACCAAAAAATTCATCAAGGGATTACTTCCAGAAAACTGTGCCATCAACAAGCCTGGTACACCTAATGCTTGAGGTTTGTACTTTGTGAGGGTATTTCAAATGTAAAGGGTTGCTTTTCTTGAAAAACTGCAAGGTGCAAATTAGAATAGTAAAATATATAATAAAATCATTTTTTCACACTTGGGCATGTTGCTGCACTGCAAGAAGCACATTTAATAAAAAAAATAGCAGTGCAGAATCATGCTGAAAAATGTATAAATCATATTTTTTACTACTCTAATTTGCACTGAAATAGCAATGTCTGACAGAAGTGCTTGATAAATCTAAGTGTAGTGAAGAGCTGGGAAGGAATGTGTAGTAGGGACCTCCTGTAAGTAACCGTAGATTATTGCTTCCCTTGTCAATAAGTTGTGGTTTGCCTCTTCTTTAAGCCTTTAACTGCCAGCCTACCTAGAGTTTTTATCAATCCCTTTTGCAAATCATTTTTCATGATTTTGCACCACAAATGTTCCAGGGATTTCACAGGAGAATTATTTATATTTATTTCAGCCTGGGCTTGACATGAAATGTCTAGTTTGTCATTATTAAAGTGTATTCTCAATATTTTATGGTGAAATATGTGCAAAACAATTACAATTTATAATGTTTTTGTATTAAAAAATGTAAGTTTTTCAATAAAATTGTATTTCATGTAAAATCCCCATTTCTCCTGGTTACAACGGTACCGCATATGTATTGTTGACACCCTTTCCTGCCCAGGAGACTCCTCCAAACTGAAACAGCACTTTAGAAGATTTTCAGACAAAATACAACTGCTATGCGTACCTTCCAGTTTTTCAACAACCCTTTACATTTGAAATACCCCCCCACAAATTATATTATCTGATATAGGCATTCCAGGCTTGTTAACATTGGCACAGTTTTCTAGAAGTAATCCCTCAATTAATTATTTGGTTGCAAAGGCTTTCCCTAAAAATATAAAAAAGAAGAATCAAAGTCACATTTTCCTAAAAAGCAACATGCAAACGAAAAACTAGTTAAATCTGAAAAAGGTCCCCTGGACAGAACAATACCCAACATGCATAGGTATGTAGTGGGCTCATCTTTTTTGGAAGTAATCTCTTAAAGAAATTTTTGGTTGCACAGGGTTTCCCTAAAAAATGTATATAAAAGCAGAATTAAAAACACATTTTTCTAAAATATCAATATGCAAACAAGAGAAACCAAGCTAAATCTGAAAGTGCAAGGTCCCCAAGCAGAACAATACCCAACATGCATAGGTACTTTTAACCCTTTTGCCTACTTGAGATTTTGTCACCCTATATTGACAGGTCCTTATTTTACCATTTGCTCTATGTTTAATTGTGATTTAGCAGGAATTTCCAGGATATATATATATATATATATATATATATATATATATTTGCAGCAGAGTTTAGGCGATAACATGAAATGTCTTGTTTGTAATTTTCCAGTATTTTTTTAATAATTTTGAGTAAAAATGTAAAAAAACATAAAATTTGTTTTTAAACAAAATGGTCTTGTTTATTTTAAATAAAACATTTATTTTATTAAAGAAAGCCATATTACATGTGAAAGCCCCTATTTCTCCCAATTACAACGGTGCCACATATGTATCGGTAGCCCCCGTTCCTGCCCAGAAGACCCCCAAACTGAAAAGAGCACTTTATAACATTTACAAATAAAATACAACTACTGTCCACACTAAAAAAAAGATAAATAAATAAAAAATGGTCTATGGCCTATATAGGGCTTGTAAAAACAGGATGCAGAACACAGCTTTTGTGGCCTACCGCCCTGCAGGCTACAAGCCCCCAAAGCCTCTGTGTAAAAAAAAAACACACAGACACAAGAAAACATTTTATTTAGTTATTTGTAATACTTACCTCCCATCCTTCCCCGAACACTGTTCCCCACTCTGAGTTTCTGCTGTCCTGCTGCTGCAAGCCTTTTGTACCTGCTGGGTTACAGGACATAAGGGCAAATTTAAAAATGACACAGGGTTCCCCCCATTTTAAAGGGTTAAAAATACTTAAAAATCCCAAAAAATAGTGTGGGGCCTCCCTAACCATCATAACCAGCTGGGGATCAGCTATGCAGGGCTTGTAGAACAGGGTGCAGGGGGCAGCTTTTGTGGCCCCGGGCTCGTCTTCCCCCTGAGCTTTCGGGAGGCAGCTAATAAAGGGCTGGGAGTTCACAAAGGGTTAAAATAAAGGCAACACACGTAAGAGAAAATTACTTTTATTTATTTATTTTTCTTAACACTCATCCTGATCCTGTGTCCCATGGTGATCAGCTGATAGCTGCTGGGTGATCGCTGGAGAGGGGCTGCGAAAGCAGAGGATCACAGCCCCCTTACTCTTCCAACCTCTCTCCAGCGATCATCTGGCATCTGACTGCTCAGTGTCGGGAGAGGGATGACTCCCGGGATGACGTCATCCGCCCTACCCGCAAAAGGGGGTCTAGTGGTGGTGACTGTTAAAGTGCGGGAGAGGGCTCCTTTGGGGCCTGCTTTTCACTGTGGATAAGCCCGGGGGGATCATTGCCCCCCCGTGAAGAAAAGACCCAGTGGGAAGGATTGCAGCTGCATGCCATTTTATTTTTAGCAGGTATCTGCGGCAACAGAGGTGGGGGAGCCTATTTCAGGCCCTCTCCAAAGCTAGAAGAGCCCCGTGGGGATCAGATATACCCCAGATGAAGAGAAAACCCGGCTAGATCGAACGAGGGGTCAGGTGAGATTTTTTTCAACTTTATGTGCATGTTAGCAGTGGGGAAAGCCAGGCCCGTAACTCTCACATGCTTGGCACTTAACAGCTGGAGAGGCAACCACGAGTTCTGCGCTTGGCAACAGAATAGTTAAGCCAGCTCTGGATAACAGAGAAAATCTCATAATAATTCTAGGGCGGATTTTGAGGGAGAGGTACAGTTTAATATTTTTTGAGGAAATTTCATGCTATGCATGGAGAATATCTCCTTGGTATCTGATTGCACTTTGGATGTAATTTAACAACAGGGACAGGCAGTGGCTAAATAGCTTAGATGTGTACCAAAGAAACAGGCCTATTTTATCCTGGCGGCTAACATGACATTAGTATAATGTTATTATTTTATTTGCCATAGCCTGACCATCGGGTTGAATGACTCAAACCTGCAGGTCAGAACATTTTAAATTGCGTGTTTACAGATTTGTTATTAACAAACCCCTATGGGGTATTCATTAACTTAGATGGTAAGATGATCATCACATTTTAATGAATACTCCATAAGGGTTTGGTATTTACAAAACTGTAAAAATTGTCACTTTGCATAGGAAAACATCTGCACTCCACTGCAATCATGACTATAAAAAATCATTTTTCCCATATTAAAGGTGAACAAAACCCATCATTTTCATACCCCCACCCCAAGCAGGGGCTGAGCCAGGTTAAGACACTTGGGAGGTCTAACAATGCATGCCATTGAAAGCCAGAGCAGGAAATTGCCTGGCCCTGGGTTCTTTTACTTCAGGGCCAGGCAACACAGGTTATTGTCTACTTAGCAAAACTATCCTTAGAAACTTTATCTTTTGCTGTGTGGCCCAACAGGGAGCCCCAAAAAAGTTTAGGTGTCACCACTTGTCTGTGCAGCTGTTTGCAGGTCCCCTGTTAGATTAAGTACTGTAAGGAAAAGTCAAGTATCAATGTATTGCTTACTAAAGATGGGTTATTGTAGGTTGGATTAAAGTGCCTCTTCACCAGCACTGTCTTATACAATGCTGCCTCTGATGGTTTAGATTCTGTAGGAAATTTGACTTTCCCAGGTTTTGTTCCCTACACCAGGACATCCCTAATTGGGATTGCCCTGCTGTATGAAACCCCCCCTGTTCACCCAGAAAAATTCACCCTTCCAGGCTCCAATGACGCATGCGTGGGCTCACGTCCAAGGAGAGCCGCCTGCTGTGACTACATAAATATGCAGGCAGCTCTCATTGGCTTTATGGGGAGTGGGTGTTGCTGCATCCCTCGCATCACTGGACATACAGGTGTTCCTGCTCTCTGAATGGCTGGAATGAGAGTGCACGCACGGGGGATGCGGCAGCATGCGCTCCGCATTGTAAGAGCCACCTGCCGAATGACGTAGTCACAGCAGGAGCTCCAATTGGATGTAAGAGCCACCTGCCGAATGACGTAGTCACAGCAGGAACTCTAGTTAGATGTAAGAGCCACCTGCCGAAAGACGTAGTCACAGCAGGTGCTCTAATTGGATGAGAGCCCCTGCCACTGGAGCCTGGATGCATCAGCATCACTCGTATCCCAGATGTGAAATAAGTTATAACACTGTTAGGTAATTTATTTTACTCAAGATGATATAACAAGCACCACAACATGTCCTGCCTCTATCTAACAAAAAAATACCAGAAATATATATTTAGTCATATATATATATATATATATATATATATATATATATATAGGCATTTACATCTACCTCTGAAGAAGCCATGCTGATTATTATTACTATGTTTAATAGTAATAATTATCAGATAATCCTGATGGTCATCCTGCTAAACTAGCAGCAGGGACAGACCAGGCAATGGTGATAATAAAGCAGCAATGAGCAAATTGAAGCCTGTCCCATGTACCTCTTCATTTTCAAGCACAAGTTGGAACCATATTACACTGTCTTGAGATTGCTGTGGGAAATGAAGTAGAGGCACATGGGAGAGGCTGTAAGTAAACTCCTTGCTTCCTGGTTATTGACATTGCCTGGACAGTCCCTTTAAGTGCACCTTTTGCCTAGATTTTGTGGCAATCTTTTGCTTACCAATTCCCCCAGCATATTGTAATACTCCCAGAAAGACAAACAAGAAGTGAGGCTAAATTATGCTGGTGGTGCGTAGTTTTGTGGGCTTGATCTCCTCACTGTTTTCAGTAATTGTAGGCATGCCCCAAAGCTAGTCCCAGGGCACACCCCTGCTTCCGGACACAAGGGAGCATGCTTCCTCATTGATTTGCTGTAGGGGCTCATCATGTAAGTGCCCACTGCTTAATATACGAACAGTGGAGGACACTCAGATGTGTACCAGATGCAGGTCAGGAGTGTGCTATCAGCTTCAGCGCTAATATCACTGTGACCAAACTAAGAAAATCAAACCTGACTCCAGAAAACTTTAAGCTTGACTCCAGAAAAATCATCTATTCAATTTACAGCAACAAGGCAATTCATTGTTGTATTTTTTCTGTTCTCTGGAAGCCCTCTTGTCTTTACATAAGGTAAGTGCCACTGGCAAAACATTTATGAGAGATCACCTCCCAATATGTTTGGCCACCCCTGCCAAACAATCTTTGAAAGATTGTACTTATTCTGGTATCAGCGGGGAGCAGGGAAATGTGTCTGTTTTTTTTGTGTATGTTAAAAAATGATTGGCTATATTTGACTTGTGCAGATGATGCAACATACTAACCTGTTCAAGTATAAAATAAAGAAATGTAAAAAAAGAAGAAAACTACAGCCATCTGTAAAACAGTTCTATTAAGAATAAGAAATTCTTATACAAAGCTTCTCACAAAGCTGGTAGTTGGCTCAGCAATTTAGCAAAAGCCATATTACCACAATGCAGTCATAAAAATGCTCATACGTTGTAAATAGAAATTATAATATGGTGCATATTATAATATAATAGTTCATATGTCTTGAATATATCTGCATACATACAGTAAAAAAATGGAAAGAAAAAATCTTCTAGACTTACTGTGGCTGTGCCAGAGACAGTTTGTGCATTTGTATCCGTGGCACTTTGTTCAGAGTGCGTCTGCGCCGCAGGGTACATACTTAACGTGTGCTCAGGAACTGTGGACTGTCCTGTGTAGTCTGGGGCTGGGTGGGGATGTGGAGTTGTATATTCTGCCGGAATACCATTTTGGGCAGGGGCAAACTGAGCAGAGGCATAAGGTTGAGCCATTGTGTCGTGAGGTGCTGTAGCTTCCTGATTACCCTGAAAAAGAGAAATGAAAAATGATTACTCTTAGCTCTACAACATATACAGTGCTAAATTCAACTTTAAGGGATACAAAACTAAGAATAAAATATAAATCAACTTTACATTTAATTAATGTAAGACAGCTTATGCTTTTTTACACAATCGGTGTCTGTTGGAACCTTTGCTAAGTTCTTTATTTATTTAACAGAAGTTTATTTTGGTTTAAAATAGTGAGTGGAAGCAGCTACCCCTCAAAAGAATATAGAAAACTGCTCACCCAGTGGATCTGGTTGCTCTAAAAATGCCTCAAAGGGAATGAACTCAACTTTGGATATTGCGGTAATTACCACCATGCAGGCAGTGGTGTCATTGTGATACAAGGGATTGGAGCATCACTGTCACCTGACGCTTGGAAGTTTAGAGCAAGAGTTTGGATTAAGTGTTCAGTAGGGGTAAAAATACCTACTATTAGAGCAAGGTATGTAGCTTGTGGCCTTGGTGTGTAGGGCCTAGTCAGTACCATAGCAAAAGCAAGTAACTTTAGGATGCCCCAGCCATGCTTTCGTGATATAGAAAAAGATGACTCAAAATGTTTTAAAAGGAAAAATTGATAATATGGTTTTCACTAACCAAGATTAAAATAAGTATATAGGAGTAGGCGTTGGGAAATTCCAAAGAAGAGCAGGAAAGCTTCTTAAGAGGGGGCTTTGTGTTTATTTTCCAAGTGTACAGCACGGCCTGTTTCATCTCAATCATTACATCTGGGTATTCCACCACAAGGTGGCGCAGTTGACTGCAGAAGACTTGTGGCTCCTCCCGGCCCTATAATAGGCCAGGAATCACCCATAGACCCCCAGTGTTTCTCTGCAGTCATGACTGCGAAGACTGAAAATGCGGTTATTCGCAGGCGAGCGGGGCAACCAAGCCTGCGGCCCTGCAAGCCTATTTCCACCCGTTTCCGGACCCTCCTGCCTCCCAGCCTTGGCTGACGGATCGGGTGATGGTAGGGGAAAACATAGGGTCGGGTGTTCGGTGAGCTTTGCTCCAGGCCGCAGACCCTGTACCTGAAGGGTAGCTGGCTGTGGGCAAATGGTGAGCCTATAGGGGGAATGGAGAAACCACTGCTGTCTTGTGTGTCTCTGGTGTGCTTTCTACTGGGGTGAGTCATTTATTGTGGGGGGTGTTTTTTATTGTATGGGGCTGCTCCTGCTCTTGGGGATTTTTCTTCTTCCCCATCCTCTTTGCCCCTCGCCCCCCCTCTTCACTGCTCTCTCCTCCCCTCTTCCCCTTCCCCCTCCCCCCATCGAGGCCATTGTCGGGGGGGTCGGGTGTCAGACTGCGCACGCGCCGCGCGTCTGCGGCCTCCTCTCTCCGCACTGCGCTCCGCGGCGGGAGACGCTGCGGGGGCCGGCCCTCCTGTCTCGGGCGCAGGGCACCATTTAGTGACTAGGCGCCGGCATCTTCGCACCTGTTCTGGGGGAGAGGATGGCTGAAAGGTTGGAGGAGTGTTTAAACTAACGGGGGGGAGGGTAATAGCAGTTACAAAGGGGAAGTTAGGAAAGAAAGTGGAGTGGAGGGGAATGACCATGTGGAGTCTGTATGGGTAGAAATACATGGAGGGAGAAACAAAAATAAAATACTGATTGGGGTTTGCTACAAACCTCCAGATATATCCGAATCCATAGAAAATGTGATGCTAAGGCAAATAGATATAGCCGCTAAACTAAATGAGGTAGTGATTATGGGGGACTTTAACTACCCAAATATAGACTGGGACGCTGAAACATGTGTTTCGCATAAAAGTAATAGTTTTTTTATCTAAAACAAAAGATGGCTACCTTTCCCAACAAGTACAAGCTCCAACAAGGGGGAAAGCCATATTGGACCTAATACTAACCAATGTACCAGACAAAGTAGTAAAGGTACAGGTTGGGGGACACCTTGGAAGCAGTGATCATAATATCATTAATTTCCACTTAGCAGTCACTAGGGTGCCTTATCAAGGAGCCACAAAAACGCGGAGCTTAAAAAAGGCAAAGTTTGACCAACTTAGAGATGCCCTAAACTGCATTAACTGGGAAAATGTCCTTAAAAAAAAAAGCATGGACACTAAATGG